>OY763900.1:2500000-3750000 GCA_963667235.1 Nomada lathburiana | reverse complement strand
TTCGCGGGTGCTTTGTCAACAATTATTTTTACATCCATTCGCGATAATAACTCGTGGTGCGTTACGATATGGAAAGTTAGTAGATGTACTTAGTAAGTGCATATTGCAATGCTTGTTGCGTAAAACGGTATTGCTTATTCATCGATTATGCATTATGTTTATATTGTTTGTAGTTCGTTGAATAATTGGAAAAATTTATCTCGGTTTCACGTAATCTATATTTTGTCAACGATTGGATTAATTCTTCGTAAGCAAGTTCAAATAAAGAACCAGATTTCTTTCATTGTTTCGCTGAAATTGCATTTCAGTATTTTTTTCATTTTTTTTTTTTTATCTAATTCGCTACAAATATGAATATTTTCAGAACGATGCTCTTGTAACACTGAGATGGTATTTTCAAAGTTAAGGCTTGCACGTCGGAAAGATAGATATCATTGCAGGTTATTTATCCTGTCAATTTGTAACTCATTGATACTTAGTACACCTTCGAAGTACATTAGTATCCGTTTCGCGATTATAATTATTCACGTTTCGCTGCCCGACAGAAGCATTCCTGCTTTCAGTTATAACGTCGAGGTAGATTCAGGCGAGGGGGTGATAAGATTGAAAAATTATTAGTTACTCCTGTTTAAAAACGGCAGCCTTTTCCACTAGTTCAGTCGCTCGCTGCATGTACGTTCCCGCAGAGTTCAAGACGTTCGTGCAACAAACTGAAAGTCGCTACCACCACTATGTGTTCTTAGCAAATAGGGGTATCTAAATTTCCGATTTTACCGTCCACATTGTTGTTTAAACGGCACATAAAACAGCGTGGCCACTGTCGTTTGAACGCGGTGATTTCGATGGAATCTCGGGACAGAAAATAACTTAAGCGATAGCTGTGTCTCCCACGAGGCGATATGCTTTATTAAAAAGTTTTCGCGATAAGAAGCTATTCTTGTTATTTCGTTTTGTGAACGCGTTGCACAGGAATTTGAAAGCCTCTTCTGTTGCAGCGAAGTGGACAAAATTGAGGTGTCCACGAAATCGAAAAGCTCTGGTAGAGAAGCTGTAGAAATTGGCGTGCTTTTTTTCGTAAAGAAAGTTAAATTTTTCTATTGAAACAGTTATATGTACACTCGCAGATATGGAATATATTTCTTATCGAGTTATTTATTTCACCGTAATATTTGCGCTGTTATGAATTTTATTTGTTTTATTTATCGAGTAAAACATAGTTGAACCCTGGACTATGTTAATTGACGACATCTCGGGCACAGCTGCCTACTTTCACAGTTGTCTATTTTGTATTTTGCTAGTTTCCTGCCTACTTTCACAGTTGTCCATTTTGTTTAAAATTAGCTCCGTTTATGATAATCTGGATAATATGATTGATTAAATACAAAGTAAAATATACAAAACTTCTGTCGTCCCATAAATTGAAAAAGAAGCATCGAAACAAAAACCAATATAAATCGATGCGAAAAATATGCGGCACCGTTGAAAGCAATGAACAATTGTTAATACATTTATTTGCGCCCTGCTCCGTGCATAAAGCTGTCGCGTCGTTTCAATCGAATCCCGACGCAAAATTCATTTCGCACAGTGGATGAACAAAAGAACCGTCCCGTCGCTACAGCAGTCGAGTCGTCGGAAAATTAGAACTAAATAAAAAAAAAACGACGGACTCTTGCGACACGAATGTACACGACGATGAGAAGCGTGCTGGAAAGTGTCCAACGCCGGCACGCCGAAGATGTGCATGCACGCGTGTACGCGTAACGGTAACCGGTTCCTTTTACGAGATTAACGATCACGATTCTCCCGTTTTATTATCGAAAATCCAGCTGTGTATCGCATCGAGCCATGGCGGATACGGCGATCTAATCTACACGGGGACGGCGGCACGGCAGCCGGATTTCTTCGTGGTTCAGCGAGCCTCGGCAGCGAGCGTGCACACGTTATAAGGACCTCTCGCAGCCTCCTCGCGCGAAACTTCCAAGCTTATCGCTATGGTCCAGCTACGAAACCGGGAAACAAAACGGTCGTTGTGTCCGCCACTTTGCTAAAGTTACTAACAAGCCGTCTAGCGTGTATACGTGCAGGTCCCCCTTTGTGCGCCCCTACCACGGTTTCGCTGGTCGTCGGCGGGTAGGAAAGGAAAAAAGGTGTACCGACACACCACGTAGTGGAGAGAAAGAGAGAGAGATTTATCAGCGAACCACCGCGAGACTAGCAACCCGATAGACGCGCAGATAGGCCGTCGTTTAAATAAATTACCGTCCAAAGGCCTGACTGCCCCGAACCTTCTTCCTCTTTTAACTTGGCGGCTTCTTAGGCTTCGCTCGGCTAGGTACTTACCTTCCGCCAGTCGCTGCGCACCCCCCTCGCGTTCCTTGCAGTTTGATCTACTTTCAGCCCGTCAGTCTTCCCCGTTGTTGGATTATCTCCCTGTTAAGTCGTGAGTAATTGATATTAGGCGCGCTTCGCTGGATGTTTGCACGCGGGATGCTGAGTGGTCTGCGGATCACGAACGGGCACTGCGAGGTTTCGCGGCATTGTGTGCACACGCAGGTGTCTAGGAACTGTTTTCTTTGGGATTTCATTTTGCGAGGATGATACTTTTCCCGTTACCCTTTTGCGGCTCGGCAGGTGGCAAGGGGGAATGATGCGTCACGATGTAGGGGAGGCTGCGGAGGGTCGATACATTTTGGAGAACAATTATCGCGTAGGCGAAACTAAATAGTATCTTAATGACCCATTTGCACGTTTAGCTTCGACGTTACATTCGCAAACGGAAGAAAATTTAAAAGTTTTTCCCTTAAACGAGGAACATGTTAAGCAAATGTTATTTTACGAAAGATGTAGACTGTCTCGATGCCTCCTGTGTATTGGAAGCTCGATTGAAAAAGTTGGAGAGCCGAAGTTACGTGGGTGATTATTTCTTCTTTTACAAAATTTGGAGAAAACCTTGCGGTTTTTATCGTTTTTATATTTATTTGTTTATTTGAAAAGTGTCATTTTATCAATGTTACATTATACAGTTGTTGTTCTTATTTTTGTATTTCGATTTACGACTTCAAGTGCAGCGTTTCTAGCATCAGGCGAATTAAATATTATTATCCATAGACCCTTCTATTCAGGCGAATAGACCCTTAAATTATCCATTTAAACGGCATCTATTAAATTATACAAATTTTCGTCACAATTTGTGTGCTACATACAAGTATCAAGCCTTCCTGGATTATGTGTCTCAAACATCCCCAAATATAAAATTTTTAAAGAATAGCCTTAATAATATTTAGCTTTAAATTGAAATCTCTGAAAATTGACCTGTGTGCGTAAAATTGAACATATTATGTTATTATGTAAAATACTTGATATTTCATACAAATTAATACACCATGACAAAAGCTTTATATAAGTTATGCAAAAACATACGCCTTGCAGCAAGAAAACGTACTTCCCCAACTAAAATATTTCAGATGAACAAATTTGTTTAAAGCAATCCTAATCTATCGCAACCTGCCAAGAATCCTCTATACTACATATAATACACGAATAAACAGATTGGTTTATTATTTGGAAAATATAAAACTGTATCAAACCTTCTCACGTATCAGGCCTCCCCTACCTATCATAGGGATGGATAGTTTGGTAGATTTTGAGGAGAAGCTTATTTATTTGAAAGTCTCTCGGACTTTCTTGCATAGCTGTGAGTCGACGCAGGTGTATTCCTACACACTATATAAATGATCTTTGAGACATCTAATGTAATATAATAATTTTCGTTTTATCCACCTATTCTTTCCATTTCTCTTTCTTTCTTCTGAAACTGCCGACACTCCATGACGCTGAATTTGTTGCATATACAACGGTTTTTCATAACAATCGAGATGCAAACGAGATACGGTTTCACATAATTTTGATGCTTCTGCTAAATAAATGCCCCTGTGCCTATTTTACCTGTTATCGCCGTGCCTATTTTTACGTACGTTAAGCATTATTATCAGTTCGTCGGCCTTGGCGTGCAATAAAACACAACAGAGTAGTAACTAGTACGTAGTAGGTAAGCGGTGTTGAAAATTAAACGTCTGCTTGCAACAATTATATCATACGCGTCAATTACAAATACTCGTTCAATATCTATTAAAATATTACATCAAAGGTATTTCTAATTTCATTTAATCGCCTACTATATATAGTCGCAGCGATATATAAATTGACACAGCTGTCGTGTTTATCTGAAAAACTATCTCAATTAATGTTTGTCATGAAGGAAAAGAGCTGAACCAAAAAAGATTCTGTAAACGAGCACGAATACAAGATCCGACGATGTAAGGTTGTACTTCAACTGAACTTACGCGTTTTGCATGATCTCGAAATAAATAATACATGTAAACAATAACGTTGCAAATAGAATTCGATCTTCCTAGTAGTCGCACATATGAAAATTCTTTATTTATTTCTTATTTAATACAGTCTTCTTTTATTAGTCACCTGTTGCAATTAACAGCAAACAAATGCTCTACAATTTTGCATAAACGATAGTAATTTATATAGAATCTTGCTCATCGGCTCATATCTACTTTACATAATCATATTAACTATTATAATAATCTATTTCTTTATTGGGATATTTAATTGCCTTATATAATATTTCCTTCCCCACTAGTACTGTTTGAAGATTCTTCCTTTATGTATCATCGGCCATATACCATGGTGCACAACATAAAAATAACTAGAATTTATTGTTACAGCCATTTTCTAAAAACTTTAAATGAAAACTATGATGCACACAACAGCACGGCAATGCATTAATAATTTTCTTCCAAATAATCTGACAAGTTACAATAAAGAAAGTCCACAACCATTTAACTGCAACGCGTCCACACGAAATCGTAGTCGCATCAAAAGTGACAAAAAACGTTTCGCCTTCGTTTCGTAACGTTCTGATAACTCGAAAGACCACGGTAATGTAACGACGTTGCAGAACAGGTCTCCTCTTGCGACCAATTGAAAACGCGGCGATACATTGAACGCTCGTTTTCCTCTCCACTGGATTTTCATACGCGAGAAACTAATCCGCCGGAGTCATTGTGCCAAACGCGTATATTTTTTTGCTGCACTCTCTTTTTCGTTTCGTTCAGCAAAACGAATTAATAAACACGGGGAAGGCTACGGATGCGCGAGGTTATCGCGACGCGATTCACAATAAGCGTCCTTCTGATTGGTTACGTCCGACCGATCCTATCTATTTTGCAGTAATTAAAGCGTTAATTACGAACCGTTCTTCTAGCATCGGGAGGAGGTCGATATATGGAACGCGATAAGTGCCCATCAAACTCTCGAGTGCCATGGAATTTTGCACGAGTGCACACGATAGAGACTCGAAGCGTTCGAGTGAGGAAATGTTTGACTCAAGTGCGATGCTGCAGTGAAATGTAACGCTTGATAATTACCTTTCGTTCCGGTTGAATAACAGAATCGTTCAAATTCTACTGGTGCTCGACATTTGTGTAATATCAACCTGATAATTTGAAGATCAACTACTTGCGTTACGATTTAATTATGAAAAATTGCCCATTTAAGAAGCATTTGATTTTAATTAGCCACTGCATATAAACTGTTATGAAGAAAGCAACATATTTCATTGTATGATTCACATACTCTGTAAATTAAGAGTATATTATTGATTTGGATGGAATTGTAATTCATTGAGGAATATCAAAATGACAAGTATAAAAAACGTAATTCAAACTAGAACTTCAATTAGATATAGCTAATAGTTTTCAAGCGTATGGTACTTTTCGAAACATTCTGGTAAATGGTATCTGCCATTGGTTACTTTGTAATCGCTTTTTAATTCCTTTCGCATCGCGTATTTCTTTTAGTAAAAATATATATTGACCGATGTTCACACTTACTCTAGCAAGGTACTACTAATTATTACGCCGAGGTCTTAATTAGGAACCGTATGAATTTTGTGAATGTTAGGACATGTTAACTGTAGCTTTAGTCGCGTGACGAGTGTAGCACGTCATTGTGCCGTTTGACATGAAAAATTCATGAAGACCGATACTCGTCATTGTAGCGCAATGGGTCAAATTGACGTTGCGTGTAAAATAATTCCTTTTCCAAATAGGATGATAAAAAAGAAGCGTCCGCAACTTCTAGGGTAATAGACATTATAATAGACATTGGTCGAAAAAATGAGTATTCTGAAAGTTATAAACAATTTTTGTTTCGTTTAAAGTGATTTGTTCACTTCGGGAGCTATCGCGCTGCAAATTTTGCGGGGATATTTTTAAGAGTATAATGAGCTTTTCGGGAATCAGTGATATAGATGATTATAAATTTGAAATTTTGAAATAACGAATTATTTTTTAACCTGCACGATGGCTCGTGGAGCGAACAGTTCACTCGCTTTAGCAGAAACGAAAAGTCATTTCTAACTTTGAGAATATCCATTTTTCGACCTGTGTTTATTAGAACTTTCCTTCGTCGTTTGGCGAGCCCCATCAACCCTAAAAGTGAATATACCACGAACCCTTCCTTATCACCCTGTACGAGCATAATTAATTAATCAGTTACATGCAATCCGGAATTATTTTGTCAATGTTATTTTTGTACCGTTACACAGCTCGGTTTAAATAGAGAATTTATAAACGGCTACCGTTATTGGAGAGTTTTCAAATATTTGTATCAGTTGTATCATTTGTATCGATACTATACCTGCCATTAGCTTATCGATCACGTTAAACGTATAAATGGTCACTACTTCTTCATACAATTAATACAGTTACCATTTGTACAGCAACCAGGAAATTCTACACCAATTGGTAAGGTTAATAATGAACTCAATGCTGTCTCGCCAACAGGAAGTTCACGTTCTATTTTACTAGATCATTCGCGGGTCCGAGCCAATTTTTATTCCTTGCGTAAGGCTCGGAGCGTCGCGAATTGCAAATACAAAGCGCAACTCTCCTCGCGTTCTCAGCCTTGTGTTATTTTTAATTGGCCAGAGTAGGTCAAGGTGCGAGTCTAATGCACGGAACAGACTTGTCAGAATTTTCATCGCCCACATTATTGAACAACATATTGTTGTTTCGTACATTAATTGCGAGGCTGGGTTAAACGCAACATGCTGTGCCAGGTACGCCAAGAATCATGAGGAAATTCTCCCGCAGATAACATGTATATCCGATGAAGTCGTGGATTCTTTTCTAACAGTACCATTGGAGCACACATTTCTATAACACGGATGGGTCGCATTCTATTTCAGATTCGCTTAGGCGATCGAATTTCCGCGCCATACGATATTTTAATAGTTACGTCGTTAGGACGGCGCATCGATTATCTAACCCGTATCCTTGTAAAAAATTGCCCGTGGCTTGGCAAACGCAATACAATCCTAACGATCCCGTCTGCGGCGATCCGTTATTGCGCGATTACCTCCGACCAGGAACAACTTTTTCGTTCGCACCTGTGTGTTTCCTGGGCCGATTTGTAGCCGTGTTTTGCCACCGAAAAGTATTTAAACTTATGCTTCGTATTATATAGTATCGGTTCATTGATTAATGTCCTCGGCAATTATCGTGTCGCCTTGTAGATCAACCAGTTTCGAATTAACGTAAACATTTTTCGATTTAATCACGGGGATAAAAGAATGCAAAAAATTATTGCTCGCATCAGGAAAGTAAAACTCCGCTTGTTTTGTGTCATCATTTACCTTGAACAGGTAGTTCTCCTGCTTTTTTTTACGTTCTTTTTATTCTTCCTCCTGTTGCGTAACATCGAAATCCGGTTTTGTGCAGACCTCAATGTTTATATGTCCCGTGACCATAAAAAGCTTGTTGGTCCCCTCCAAAGAACATTGGTTTTTATGTTTTATGAGAAAAAGGTGTGAAACTTCCTTGAACGCTAGTGACAAGTACATAGTACCTTTATACTATATTGTTACATTGTCATATACATACAGTTTGTTGAGTTTTAATTGAATTCGCGGTTCGATTGGTACATTTCTCTGGAATTTCTATCAGTTTGCGTACGATGTATTACAGCGAATCTAGCAAACAATGTCTACATCGAAGCGCGGCCGCGAATACAAATATGCAAGTGGAATAGGATCGCACACCGCCAGACGTGACCTGATATGTACATACAGCCAAGCGCTATACGTAGTGTGCATTCTTTTCATTTTAGAACTCTGAATTAAAGTTGATTAAAATCTGTCAGATTATTGTTTCATAGATTTTGCAATTTAATAACAATTCGACACTCTGAAAGTTTTCTTACAATGATTTACATTTTTCCTGTTTTCATTGCAACGTTTAGCAGGGTTATCGAATCAATTTTTCTTCGTTCCTTCCGGCTTTATTTCACCCCTAAATTGTTACTAAAACAGCAACATTTTTGTTACAGTAATATTATTACAATTTGAATAATGATATCAGATTTCTTATTAAAGTGTTTTCAATTTTTATCAGTAAATAAGGTTACAAGCAATTAACTTATGCACCATGCTTTTCTCTCACCTTTCCCTTCAATTATTCTACTCGCAAATGTTTCCACGCATTATTTCCTTGCGCATGCAAATCCAACGAATAATAACTACGCGAATCATTTGAATTTTCCATAAGCATAAGTTACCCGAGCGCTTTGCGTGCTTCATTATTCCGTCGCATTCGGGCACAATAAACTAGGTATGAGTAATTGCAACGTACAGAAAGGTGTTTTGTCCGAAAGCATTAATGACTCGCCGCAACATCGATGCGAGCACGTTTCACTTGCCTCGCTCCGTCCATCTAATCTCTCCGTTTGTAATAAGACGCAGATGCCGGTTGACTCTTATTATTAACCCTTCCGCGACCGGTTGCTTACCTCTGAGTAGACTCCGTCTAGGCAGGCTTGCAATTACTCACCTGCGTATTGGCTTTAAGACGACGATAATAGGCACGGCTTGCTAAGAGGGTCGACAAAATTCCAGCGAAACCGCGAGATAATCGAGAATAGATTCTTGAAGAGCTTGAAGCATCTTTCATGTAACGTTAGTTTGTACTCACGTTCTTTTTCCTATTCAGAGTTGAATTTAAATTGCTAACTGTTGCTTGTACGCAACATTTATTCAGCTGCGTTATTTCGAGCGGGCGTGTACTAGAGTTTTAATGGCTGATGTTTCTGCTCCGTTTAAGGAAATCGTTATTATGCACAATTTTGGGAAAGATATATATCTCAGTTGGTGGACTATATCAATTACAGAAACAGATAATTTTTATTTGTGAACATTGTGAGAATTATTTATTGAAAATTGTTTAATCTTGTGCACAAACGCTACTGTCATCATAGCTTCTGACAACGAGTCCCAAACTCAGTTGTCAATTAACCAATTTTCGCTTCTATTAGAACCTCCCTGGCGCCCTGTGCGTTTCATAAAAGAGTTCCATCCTTTATTTGTGCATTTACTACCATGCTCGTTACATTCCATTCGTATTTCCGACCGTTCCGTAATCGTGAAGTATTCATAGAGCCACTGTCGACGTACGACATAGCAAATCGTTTTTACGGAGGAATTGGTAGCAAGTTTTTATCAATGGCATTTGATTGGAACATGTCCAAAGAAAAATAGAAAATCATAGAAGCAACGGTAAACGTACATGGTCAGAGTTTAACAACAATGTTTCACGAGTGAAGCGTTCAAACTTTAAACAATCGTCTGGGAAATTTCTCAAAATTCTCAAGACAATTTGAACGCTTGTCTGAGTACGCAATCGCTTGCTCTTTCATACATAATATTTTCGTCGACCATTAATATGTTATCATGCCCCGCGATATAAATTCAATTCGTGCTCTATGCCGAATAAACGCGCAATCCTGTAACGCTATGAACTGGTTTTGACGATAAATTTTCGCTTCCCTGTAAATTGTATCCAGGTCTTGTAGTCTGCAGTGGCACGTGAGTGTACCTAGCATGTACGCAAATTTATCATCCCGAATGAACGATGCGCATTATGCTATACGTGTTGCCTTACTAAATCGTAAAATCGGTACACATTCGTATCTCTCTCTCTCTCTCTCTCTTTTATGGACTTTTATTCCTCCGTTATTGATGCAGGATTTCTTAGTGCGCTTCGATAGACAATCTAGTGACACAATGATAACGAATGAGTATTTGTTCAAATTAAAATAGGTTCTTTTGTACACGATGATATTTTTACGTCTACGTCTACGCCATTTCTAAATGTAGTTTTCGTTCCGAAACAACGTTTGTCCTAAAATATCTAAGCCACGATACAGAATCAATTTTATTTTTAACATGTGATACAGTGACGCAAAGATTCGTCCACATGCCTTCAAGTTTTAAGAATGATGTTTCCAGCTCTATTCTTCGTTGCCTTATAATGTACTTTCTTTTCCGACACTTTCTCTTATTCGATTCGAATCCTTCGCGTCTGTTTAGATATAGCGAACGAGATTTGATTTCGTGCACGAATCAATATGTCGGCTCTGTATGAACAGAATTCAGTCGCTCTGTACAGAAAATTTTCGAAGAATTCATTCGGAGGCGTATTATCTCATCCCTGACACTTGTTCTCAAAGATGAATCTTAATTATTCGCAAACGAGAAGGCTGTATCCAAAAGACTATAGAGGTTTCTACATCACCTACGATTTAAATAATTCCACGAGAAAACCACTGAATCTGGCTAAACGCCCAAACGAATATTTATGGGGGCCGTAGGTGTAGGGAATCGAAGGGGCTGTTAACACTAAACATACCGACACTTCTTGTGTACCTGTTCCTACCGTGCCTGGTCAAAATGATCGGTCCTTTAAATAAAGTTATTGTTTTTATAATTAACCCGTTGACTACGTCGCGATATTCGCATGTAAGAAAAAGAAGAATAATAAGAAAAATATAATAAGTATGACAAATTTAAAGGGCGTATATATACGCCTTTCGTAGTCAAAGGGTTAAACGTAGATAATAGTAAATTTGTCACCGAATTAATTAATAAATGAACAACTGTCATCAAATGACGACACAAAACGCAGCATTTTCAATCCCACAATATGGAATTGTCTTTCTTTTGTACTGATTGTATAGGTTTAGAAGTGTAAGTATCATATTTTCTCGACCGGTCAAATAGACCTGCCGCGGTAGGTAGAACGGACGGGCCACATATATTTCTCAGAAAACAACAAATAAAACATTAAAGTAAATACTGAAAAATACATTCTACGCATATTTGTAGAAAAGCTGCAAAATTCGACAGCGATGTGACAACGTTTAAATATGTACAAGTTGTACAAAATTTTGAAAACGGTCAGATCGACCGACAGTGGTAGGTCCTCTTCGAACGTTTCTCGTGTCGTCATCGGTTCTTCCCATCCGGTCCATCCGCGCGTCCAACGGGCAGGATCCAATGTCCTGGGTCGCAGGATCATTCGCCATTAATCTAATGATATCTACCGCGATTACCCCGTTAAGATTCGTTGGTGGTTCTGGAGATTTATCCGATTGGACGCGAGGAATAAATTTTCTCATCGTCGTTCGTTGTGCGCGAGCCACTACGATTGCATCTGTGCCTCGTAAGTCTCCGGCCAAATTGAGAAGGATATTAATCCTTGTTATAGAGGATCTCGCGTGAGACGACTCGCGAGTCGCGCAATCGTCTCCGTCGAGTGCTTGGATACCGATACCTGTTCATTATTGAAACGGTAATACGCGTAAGAATGCGTGCCGCGATAGAATTTTCTTATACACGGACGGGCCTCCGTGGCAATTATCGGACACGTTTCGTTGCCGGCCGATTCTTGTTTTCCTTTGCCAGTTTCACAATTTACGACTGGAGTTCGGACGGCTCGAACGGGATGCAAATTAAGGGGGTGCCATCCACTGTCGTTTATTAATTCAATTACGGGTTGGTTCGTTTGATAAGATGGGCAGGGAAATTGTAGGATATGGGACGTGCGGGTCTTGTATTTCACCTGGATGTATATCGTTGTCGAGTTACGTGTGCGTCAGTGTGAGCGCGTTTAGCCCCGAGATTCCGATATTTATTCACTCACTCCTGCATTCCGTGCGAAGTTTGTATAGCCTATGATTGTTTCTTTGCAAATGCTCCGATCGATGCAACGTGAATACTTAGAATGTATTGTAATGCATTTTAAAGTCACCGTACATTTATGGTGGATGCATTCATTGAAAATAAATTCTTTTTCCGTCGCAATCGAAATTAGGCACGGTAGGGTTGTGTGGGGTGTGACGCGTTTCATATCGAGCATCGTTGTGTTCTAACGTGAGACATCAGATGGACCTCGTAACAGTATTGGATCAATTGCACGGTAAAGGGTATTGCAATTTTTCATTTGGAGAAGTTGAAACATTTCGGGCCGAAAAGTGTTGCATCGGTTAATTGTCTTTTTGTACCATTTGGATTTAAAGAATCTATTATTGTGGATTCGATGCGTTGTGTGCCACGGGTGGTCTCGCGAGATTTGCACAAATGTCGAAGAGGATGACGAGGCCCTTATTTGCCATTTTCGTTTAACAAATAAGCCATATAATATTGATGTGCAAGTTAAAGTAAGTTCGTACAGATTCAAATAAGTAGGTATTTGTTAAAATCAAGTAAACCAATTTTCTTTACTAGTTTTCAAGTAATAGGAAAAGGGTAAAACCGCAGGTACAAATATATCCTTGGATACTAACGAAAAATCGTATTTCCCCGTGAGTCGTATAATTTTTCTCATTTTCTCGTTCTGTAAAGTCCAAGTTGTTCTGTAAAGTGCTAGTGGGAACAACATATTAGGTACACGGTTTCACGGATATTTATATTTCGTGTTGCAGAGCTTTTTTGCACACGAGCGAAACGGAATGAACGAAATTCTAGTCTTACAGCGGTTTAAGAGTTATCGATGTTCGATATGTCAAGGTTTTGGTTCGGTTTTCACTCTACGGCTATATAATATAGATTATAGAAATTATATAAGTACATATATTGTTGGGGATATTTATGGATGCACGCTTAATGTTAGTTTAGTGCAAGCAAGTCAAATATTTGCTTGTTCGTGTCTTTGAAGCAATGAAAAAAATGGACGGAATTTTAAACGAACCTGTGGCATACTTTGCCAGAAGAATGGAACAATATTAATAGTCGAATTATAAAGCAAAAATTGGCTACTAAAAGAAAATCTAATTGTTATTAACGATTTTGGTAAGGATTTGCACAAATTGTTTCGCAACGCGTTTTCTTTTCGCGCAGACAGAAAATTATGTGGAATATGAAGAAAAATGGCTTTCTGTTAAATACAGGATGTTCCACAGATTTTCGTTCAAATTTTGCGAGCGCGTCGTACAAATAGAAAATAAAACTAAAATGTCAGATAACAAAAAATCCATAAATGTTTTACTAAAAAATTATGAAAAAAGTATGAAACGTGAAGTGAACGCTGTTTCCATATTTTCCCTATATTTCCCAATTATCGTTTAACGTTTTATATTATCGTTATAACATCTCGCTATACCACTTATGGACATTTTGCTATATGACACTTTACTCTTACTTTTAGCCATAAAACGCGCTGATAAAGTTTGAACAAAAACACGCGAGACACCTCGTGTATCGTCAATTTTAATCATTCTCCTTAGACTTCTATTTTCTGTTGCGTGTCCTGCGACCTTTGAACGGGGGTGTATGCCCCATCGATAATGAATGAAACGTAACTCGCCTGTACGAATGAAATTAAGGCGCGGGCCGAGGTGAGATCGATTAGATAGTCGATCGACACCCGTTCTCTACGTGTGTTGCAACGACCTTATCCCGCGCGAGACTTTAAAAATAGCTAGTGGCAGAATTTGTCACCGACTTTCTCTGCTGTCTTAGAAACAGCGGGCATTTACCGGCTTGCATCTCGATGGAACTCGTTCCATTTCCGTTTCTCTTTCCTACTTAACGCACGTCGACTGGTACTGCTCCAATCTTTAAAGATAATCGTTGAAAGACCAATTTGTCTTTTCACTCGTGGAAATTCTCTCAGGTTGCTTGCTGTCTTGTAAGTTGCACGTTGGTATTTGTTGGTATCTTTTCTCTTTCGTTTCTTTCTTTTAATGACATTCTTGGTTAAGCACGAAGGTATTCGATTTTTGAAAATTTTATGTACAGAGGTTTTTGTGGCATTTTTGTTGGACATGTTTCGACAATTTTCGATATTTATTCATGGTCGAAAAATGTGTCAGAACTCGGGACAACGAATTTGTAAAACTTTATTGCCCGGATGTTTCCCTCGTATTATAATTGATTTGCATGAACAGCTACTTCCGTTTTTATTTGACAAGTGCTTGACACCTTTCAATACTGTTTGATGTTGATTTACTTAGATCAAGTCCATTTTGCAAATATTACTATTGCAATACTCTGGATTAATGGAACTAATTCGTCGGTTAGAATACATGTGCGCCCATTGATTCAGGAAAAGTGTTTCCCACTCTCAAATTACTTATCGACGTTTATCGTTCTACTGTCCAAAAATACCAGGTTGCTTATTTAAAGAAAGCACGTTCGGTGTTTCGCGTGATGGTAATAGAACGGGGGGGTTGTAATGAATTGTATTTCGCGTATTTTCTAAGAAATTCACTTAATTTAACAAAAATATTATTCCACAATTTCGAACGTACCTCAAGGCTCTTTTCTATTTTTCCCACCCTGCAGATATTCGATATTAAATATCGAATAAATTTGATTCATGTGGTATACTGTAACACCGATCGGACATATTGTACTGTCATTTGTCTTCACTTATTTTACTAATTTTAAAATATTTTTGCAAAGGATGATCGTCGAATATTTTTATCTTATCATTATTTGGCACTTACTGAAGTGATCACAAACTGTTCGATATTCTCAGGAACGGTATAGTGTACATACCTGGTATTTGCACGCGTGATACAGCAATGGTTGAACGTACACCATTGCCTGCATCATCCCGCTGAATTTTAATAATAGCAGGTAATATAATTGTGACTGTCCCTTTCCTCCTTGAAACTCGTCGCAAAAATTGTCGTGCAATATTTGACTTGCTTTTCAGTCACAGTAGAAGATTCCTTATGACTGTGGCCAGTATAGAAACGATTATTTAATGTTCACCATGACTCGGATATACGGTATCAATAGGCTGCGTAGCATTCGTGTCTATTTCGTCTTTCGAGAATTCATTGATTTATGGCAACGGAGTTTGCAAAATTTTTTATAGTCCTTGATATTTGTGAAATAATCGTAGATTGGTTATCTCCGGGGTTATCTTAGAAATAGTGTTCTGACTATTTATAGCATGGGATTTTATAACACCTGTCAAATTCAGACACAGGTAGCTGTGGACTTTCTCGTAGTTTGTATTTTCGTCGTTTAAAATTTATCGTCCTACGTTTACATTGAATGTTTTTCAGATTAATATTTTAGCCATTTAGAAATATTCTTTCATACAAATCAACCATTATTGCGTGTTCTAGCATTAGTTAGCAGTATATTTAATGTGCATTTAAACATAACGTTGGTAAAATTTACATTTGGTAGCATGTAAACAAATAGTAACTTGGATAATTTTTCGTAATATAAAGAAATACGAAAATTACCATTTATTTTAGGAGTTATGCATACCTACACATATGCACTTCTAATGATTATTTATCATCGCCTGTAGGATTTCTCAATAGTTGCATACAAATACCTTGCACGCTTGTTGTATATTGCATCAAGTTTGAAATGACACTGGTTTGCATTATACATAGAATGCACGTGACTGTGCATATATGCACATATCTGTTTGACATTCATTGCCGAATGGGATCAACTGATATGTCGTTAATCAATTAAAGTCTGAACTGTCCTTAAAAAAAAAAAAGAAAACGGCATTAAATTTATAAGAATATTTCCTACCTACCAGATCATTTCGTGCATCCTGTCGAATATCTTCGGCAGTACTAAAAATGAAAACGATATGCAACTTCTGCCTTAACCTTTCCGTGACTTGTGACACAAATATACAACGCTTAGGTGCTCAAAGAAAATTTATTTCGTTAGATGGCTGAGCGAACAAAAATTGTTCAGGTACGAATGGGTTAAAGGGGTTAAACCGAAAAAAATTAATTTACCAAAATTGAACTGTGATACTATTATACCGAAAATGGCGAAGTACTGGTCCACGGACGTGTAGATTGACAAAACTTTTTCAAGTATTCAGAACGTAAATGGAGAGAAAGTTTTGGTACCTACTTTACAACATCGAAAATCGTACCTATAACTCGATGCTGCCGTTCAACGACACCTTTATCGAAGCCCTGATGCTTCTTAATTGATTTTTACGATCTCCATCCCTTCCTGAATGTTAAACGATCATTTAAAACGCATTCAACGCGACAATTTACATCCAGGCTAAATATAAATCGCGACTTTATTTATTCTTGGCAACGGGTTGTATCTCGCCAACGTCGAGGCCTCGCATTACAATATTCTCAAGGTGTATCGATGAATATTCAGTTCCATCGATTTAATTGTACGTACTATACATTTATTTTGCTGTCCATCCTCGCGATGGGCAATAGAGTCGTGTGTAAAACAGAATAGTACTTTGTTGAACGCAAAATACGGATCAGAGGAAACTGTAACTCTCGTTAACGCTGCTTTCACATTATGTAATAAATTAAATAAGAGATTGTTTATCGAATGCGAATTGATTCATCGTAACTGTTTCAATGCGGCGTACATAACATGAATCACGTAATGGAAATGAGTCGTATATTTTGTTTGATCGAAGATAAAGCCGCAAAGTTTGCCTTCCTGTCACTTTATACATAAGCGAAACAATGCACCTGTGATATGCAGTGATATACTAGTGATATTGCTTGAATAGCGTACACTGCATACGCTTCCCTTTAGATTTATTCAATACTTTACACGTAGAGCGTAAAATGCTTGAAAAATTAGTGCAATTATATAATGAAGCACACGAAGAGTTATTTAGGAAAATATGGAATACAGTGGGGTGCCCTATAACAAACAACCTTACAACGAACGAATGTTATTAACGAACAATTTCCTGATTAAAACAAAACCTTTACAACGAACGGACAGTTCTCCAAGAAAAGTATTAAGTTCTTTTTAAGAATACAGTAGGGTGTCCTATAACAAACAACTTTATAATGAACGAATGTTATTAACGAACAGTTTTCCTCATTAAAACAAAACCCTTACAACGAACGAACAGTTCTCCAAGAAAAGTATAATTGATGGCTCCCTACCCTTCTCTTCTTTATCATTTTTATAGTGCATAAAATTTAAATGTAATTAATATAGTTTGAAATAACTCCACTCTTTTATCATAGAGGTTTTCTAGTTATACAGGTTCGAGTGTATATTTGTCCTAAAACGAATTAATGCTATAACGAATTAGTTTGTTGTAGGTTGGCCCACTGTATTTAACAAGATTGTAAATTATGGATATTAAACAAAAAGTATTTTACTAAATTACTATTTAGCATATAAACATTTAAGAATTCTTACTGCTGTTGCAGAAAATGTAAAGCATTCAATAGTATATTTATTATTCAATTATATCATACATATGTAGTACTAAGGTGCTCCTATACAGACAACCTTTAAGTCAAGTCTCCTTTGCAGTAATGACGTTGCACTGGTAGAAAATGCATGCAAGGTCGTGGATAGATATAAATCTCGTTATATCGTTTAACTGTTTTATTGCCATTTCCTTCCACCTCAATCAAATAAGAAATATAGTCCCCGAGACTCATCTTATTTCAGACAGGACAATCGTAACAAACGTTGCTGCATCAAACGTGTAATATATCCCCCCCCCCCCCCCCTCCCCTAATTGCAATACCTAATTCTCAAACCATTCAATACGATGCCGAGTAAACAAATCGAGAAGCATTCTTCTCGCGAAAATATTTGCGACATTGTTGTTTCAATTTTAATACCTCTATTATCTTCGCACCTTTAATGCTAATTAGCTCCGCTATGAACCATGCGTTCTTAATGCTTATTAAGTTCATTCCAGATGTACTTACCATTTAATATGTAAAGATGTATCGCCGTGGTGTCGTCACTCGCACGCTTGACTGTGTTGACACCGCACCTGTCAATTTTGATTAAAAACACCAAAAAAAAATGATGCAACGGTTTGTCTAATTATTTAAGTAGAACGATTTTTGTGACGGTTTTTGAAGCGCTTCATGGAAGGACGAAATTTTCGAGATGGTGCATGAGATTCTGAATCGCGCGGCATATGCAGAGCTGTGCTATAAGAATTTCGTAGTGCCAGACGTTTAACGTTATCGAAACTCGTGATTTAAGGTTGTAACAAAGCTCTATCTGATCTGTCTCTTTGATTCTGACATAAGATAGAATTATCGTTCGATTAGGAATAATAATCGGATATTCATCTATAATATTTCTTTTTTCTCCCATTGAACTTAACGCGTGGCACTCTTTGAAACGAGAGTCCCGCGTGATCGATAATGCTGCGCACGTGTAATCGTGTTTTAGATTAATTATATCGCAAGATCGTGAGCAGCGTGTCGTGGCGATGTCGTGAAAGGTGATTGAAGATTGAAATTCGGATTCTTTGGCATGAGGTTGTTATCGTTTCTTTGATAGACAGATAATTCTCCGTCGACTAATTATTTTCTCGACGTGTCTGCGAAACGAAAGACGCATTAACTAAAACTTTCTGTTCAACATTATACGTGCATTCTTCTTTAAATAACCGGCTCGCGACCGTGCGCTGAGAAATTTCCAAGATATCATAGCCGTCACAATTTTATAGCGAACGATCGAAAACTGTTTGGTCGATTTTCGACTGAAAGCGATTTCGTTCCCGTCTTATCTGGCGCAAAGATTCTGTTTCTTGTCGAATAAAAGGAGCTTTCGTAACGATTGATGAATTGGAAATTTAATCGGCCGACAGGGATGAATATCGCCGGGGAGGAAGAATTATTTTCCGCGCTCGATTTGAACGAGTTACCCGCGGACAACGAATTACGAAGTACGGGAACATAAGGAGATAAAAGAAAGGTTGTTGACTCGGCCGATCGGTGATGCATCGTCGATGGAATGTTTCTCGAGGTGAAAAAATAATGGCGTAGTCGTTGTGCGATAACCCAAGTTGCAGTTTATCGGCGTGTCATGCAATTAGTTTTCGATCGACGATCGATTAAGTAACTTGGTAAAGTGCAACGCCGATAGGGCGAACAATACGAATGTTCTTGTCGTGAATTCTTTCTTCGTGCGAAAAAAATATAACAATGCGAGGAGAAGTGACGACGGATGTCAGCTGAACGGTTTCGTCGAATTTACTTTATATTTTTATCGTGGGCACGAAGGCAGTAAATCATCGATAGCTGAATTAACAATTGAATATTAGCACTATGGTTCTAGATTAAAATGTATTTTAATAGAAAGATAGTAGTATAGCTTTGAAAGAGTGCAACGTATGATTGAATAATTTTGTTACCATTTGTTTTCCAAGCGTGTATTACCCCTGTGAAATACCACAGTCTTCATTACTTTCATTTCGTAATTTCTCAGTGTTTTATCGTCAATTCCTTAGTCCTTATAGATAACTACGAACGATAATGGTGCTTATTCAGTATTAAGCGTCATACAAGCGCTGATACGATCATAAGTATTACATTGTTTGATATCTCTCAATTAATGCCAGGCTACAGAATGTTGATCGTTTGTTTAAGATTAATGATTGTGGTAATAATTGGGAGTAACGTGTGAAAGTTTGATAGTTCGTATTTTGAAATGACAGGTTGAAATGAAATGACAGGTAAAAAAAGATCGTCACTTGACGCAATAAAGGAACACACAATTTGTAGATTATGCATACAATGTTTAAAACTAGGCCTCCATACAGAATAGTACTGGACGATTGAAACATTTTTCGTTCTTGCGTTTAAATATTTATAAATTACAAAATTTTCGGTTGACAAATTTTTACTTTGAAGTTACTTTTCCTTCGTGTGACTGCTTGAAGAAATTTCGTTACCTTCGGCTGAACCTGCAAATAGATATTATAGAAAAGCGATGATATATCCGTTTCCGATTCATTTTAGCGATACCAGCTGAATAAAGTAGACATCAGACGATTTATTTATAGGAAAGCTATTCGTGTTTTAATCAAAGATGTAATCATTTCGCGTCTCAGGAATTCTTGCCTGCATATAGATGTTTTCTTACTGGAGCGTAAAAATAGCATCAGCGTGCAACTTTCTAAAATATTTTCCAGACACGTTGTACATTATATGTTTACGAGTCGTGTCTGTCACCAGTTACAAAATCTAAACAATACTATATTACTTTGAAGTCTCTTTAATATTCCCCTGTGGCATCGACCATAAATCCCCGCCATCTTCGGTATTTTCAGCAACAAGCCGTGCAAAACTTGATTGGTACACGATCAAATCTCTGCCTTCGGACAATTCCTAAAGAATTCTGCAGTAACTTTCTAATCATTTTTATATTCGTCCGAATTAATTTGATACATTCGATCCGCGAACAATCGAAAATCGAAATAAATGCCTTCTTCGACTTTAACAATAAATACGTCCTTAATCAATATCATACTGTGACTTCGTAATCCCACAGCTGACGTCTAATAGGTTCTTGGAAAAATGATAGCCCTAATTGATACACAATATTGTAACTCCGACAACTGTTAATTCGTCTCGATTCTGGTGATTCTACCAATCAATTAATTAAGAAGGAAGCTGCGCAGGAAATCTGTACGTTTCTCAGAAAGGGAATTTTCTCTCTTGGAGAATGCCGACGACGCAAACAGGCAGCAGAGAAAACAATGGAAGAATCTCTAGATTAAGAGGACCCTGGACGTATTTTCTAGCTCTTGACCATCGTGAGAATATACACCGTCGCCCTATACGTGATTTGTTGTTAATCAATTAAAGCAGGATCTCGCGGTTGATTGGCCAAGCCTTCTTGCGAGAGCAGAGGCGATAAATCTGTCACGATAAATTGCGAGGCTGCCCTAGCCGTGGGTCAAGTAGTCACGATTTAGACTGTGGTGGTGAATAATCGGGACGGAAATAAAACGTACGCGTTTGTAATGGAACAAGAATAGAGCCCATCCTTTGGACGGCAATTGTACGCGACGCTGCACGACACGGAGCACGTGTGCTTTCGATAAATTGATACAGCGTCGATTCGTTGCGGATAATTCACGGTCGATATCCTTGGAACCTCCACGAATTAGTCCGAGCGAAGTGTTTGCAACGTAATTGGGTTCCGAGAGTGAAATTGATTTATGCCGCCGTTTCGATCACTTTTGGCAGCTGTACAATTAAAAGTTATGGCGATCGAAATTGTTAGGGATGAACGGTTGGATTGAAACAATGTTTGAATTCGCTTCGCCGGTGCAGGCGACAGCGTGTGTTTATTTTTCATGGATTTTTCATCTCGCGGAAGACTCGACTTCGCGGAACAGTGTAATTCGCCGCTTTCGTCGAAATAATTTTCATAGAAATTTCTCGTTGCACGGACGAAAAGATCTGTATCGATTTTTCTTCAGATTTGAATAGGTAAACAATTTTTTGTTTTATTGGAGTAACTTTGCTGCAGAAACTGTGATAATTGAATATGACGATAACAAAACTTATCAGACGAAGCAATTTCAACGTGAGTTTATATGTCATGATTAGACTGTGACGGTTGTGTATCGATTGAAATAATATTGCAAGATAAAATATAATTAATGCGAACAGGTCACTTCTTTCTAATTGACACAAATGCTGCTGGCAGTATTTGTAAATTGATAAATTGCAATAATCAATTAATGGAACAAACGGAAGGGTGGTGAATATTTATAAATAATTATGAAAACGGATCACGAAGAATGCACTGGCTGACAGAATCGACAGAGACGCAATGCGTGAGTGAACATTTTTTAAATATTAAACATTTATTTTTACGCAAGTCGACGTATCGAAGTCTAGACACTCGACGTGAACTTTATTTATGACGATGCGGCATTCGAGCGTAACTTTTTGTGTTTCGAAGATCTCAAAGGTCGACATCGTAGTGTATTAATATCGCAGCTCAATAATAGGAAGTTTCCATTTTAATGACATAACAGTGAACGCGTAAAACGGTCCTCACTTAATAAATAGAACCGCGTATGTGTACAGATTCCGCGTTATTAATAGGATTTTTAATTAGCTTGTCAACGTAGCAGCGTTATTATGAATAGCAGAAAAGAAGAGAAACAATAAAATTACATAAACGAGTTACCACCGCGACTATACTACAGTAGTATAGTTTATTTTAGTCCTCATTGGATCGTATGAAAGTGTATTAAGTATTACCATTAGATAATGGACTTGGTAATGGACATCCTATTCTCTTGTAAAAAAAAAACAAACTAAACGATCTATAAATATGATAAATTTTATTCGCCACACGTCTAGGCACTATGAACATACTTTTTGCTCGAATTAACATTTGCAGAAACTTTTGATTCGCTATCCCAGCTTTAAATTATTCAACGAAAACGAGTTACAATAATGGGATTACTTTTTTCGAATGCCATCGGGGCACAGTCTGAGATTTCAGTGGCATTGACGTTCACCGATTGCAGCACAATCAATCCTTGCACACCTCATATTGCATTTTTCGTTGGTCCGCGAACGGGGTTTGCAACCAACATCATGAATTGCAAATGGCGAAACCACGAACACGATTGCTTTCATTGGTTTCGAAGCAATAGCCCGACCATACCAATTAGTTATGCGATGATAATCCCTCGTTACGACCTTGCCCTGCGCTCCTAATCGAAATCGAGGCTATTAATTGGCAAAACGATCGTCCTTATCTGCAAATGGTCTATTCGTTTCTAATGAAGGAAAACAAATCGTGCAGTAGCGTGTCCGATGATAAACCCGGATTAATGTAATCGCAGCCTTAATGAGAGTTACGCTGCGTTAGCGCCGTGACATGCTTAAGAAGCACATGATCGACTACTTACTTTATTCTTAACCCGTCTACTGTTCTTAATAGCCTAGCAGACGCGTGCACATGCGTAGACTGTTGAAGAAGCAACCTGCCGCGAGGAAAGTCGATGAAAGAACATGAATTGCCAATTATTCAATTTAATATTCAGTTCTTGCGTACAGTTTTATAAGTAATTACGACGAATGAGAGGTGCGACGATTAAATTTGTATTGACTGAGAATGACGACAATAAATAAACGGTTGACGATTTCTTAGGAAATACGTTCGAAAAATTATATACAGCGCTTCGTATTGAAAAACGAAATGCAGTCGATGTTATTAGTTGGGGGCGACTATGGAATGCTGGATGTTCTATAGAAAATATCAAACTTCCGAAGAATTTGTAGCGAAAAATTTCACGATAATCGTGGGGAGAATGATCAATCACGGGCAACAATCAGCATGGCATATAATCGTAACAGAATAGTAATAACAAGTCTTCCGTCGAGCAACCCGAATGTAATGTCGAACGAGTATCTCCAAATCCTGCAAAGTATTATAATTGCCCGCGAACACGCCGGATCACCTGCTGTACGAACTGCGCAAAGTACATAGGAAGTCTTCGAAACTTTATATCAGCACGTTGGATCACGTTTTCCTTCCACGTTGTTCAGCTTGAAAATAGAGAACGCGTAGGTATATCGGATTGCTGCGCCGTTCATCATCTTCTCGCTCTGGGCTTAATTATTTGCTAATCACGCCGTGCCCTCGATAAATTCCGATCCGTAGAATGTGTCCAGTGTCGCGCGTAAGCCCTTTTTCCACCTCGGCGTCTCGTTCCGCCCAGGTGCAACGTTCTCCATTTGCGTGGGCATGTTGCGCACACGCGCAACGAGTCCTACGCGTGTTCAAATGAACGGTTGACTGGCCTATTCGCAGGAAGCCGACGATTACGACCGGGTTCCGGCAATGCAATGGATCGCTGAATATCGCTTCCGAATCGATCTTCGAGTACGCTGAAAAGAAGTCCTCGACGGTGAAAACATTCGAAAGTTGAGAGACGATCGTGGCAGCAATTTTTGGATAAACGCTGCGTCGCGTCGCGTTCGTGGTGGCGATCGATAGAATTTGTTGGAGAGAACGCTTTGAGGGTGGTTGTGACGATTGTTTGCCGTGGTGATTGGAGGATACGATATTGAAAGATGTAAGAGGAGAATTAAATGGTAGTAAGATTGATTTTGCAGATGTACATACTTTTTAGTTTTCGAATTCGTATCATGATTTTAGAAGAAAGAATTGACTGCTTTTACAGGAAATGATTTACCATGTCGATGTTCGCTTGCGGTTATTATTCCGCAACAAGTTTCTAAATATTCATCGTAAAATGTTTATTCCAAGTTATGAATTGTCAGGTGGTCCCCGTTTTAGCGTGGTAAATTGAAAAATAGTTGCTGGTTGTCGAAAACTAAGGTAGGAGAATAATCGTAACGCTTATGTAATTTCGAAAGGGACGATGATTTTTTAAAATACGTCTGTTTACGCTATCTAGAGTGAAATCATTTACGTCCTGTCTAGGAACGTAACTTTGTTGATCAATGTAAATATTTAATCACTTATAAATTAGAGAGAGTAGTTGATTTTAGAAATGGCGGTCAGTATTGTCTATATCAGCAACAATTTATTACATTTTGTTGTGCTTTATTGTTTAAATGCCTTTCGATTTATTTGAATATTGTTCCACCTTTTTTCTAAAAATCCTATTTTGAAACTTGTTGGTCGAACAAGTTGGTCGAAAGGCCAGACCCGAGGCATATAAAATTTGCAGTTAACATCATAAATATGTACTTCGACATAAACCGATATCAAACGGCTTTCGCTTGTAAACATAGCTCAGAGTTAGTACCTACAATTACAATGCGTAATTTGATGTAGAAAGTAGTGCCCTGCTCTGGAATTTCGCATTAAATCTGTTGATCCTAAAAAAAAGTGTGTACAAAATACATAGTATATCCGTAGAATTTACACGACACCTATATTGCCATAATTGTTGCTCCATTTTTTAAATAAGTTTCCAAACTACTTTTCACCTGTATCGTTCTATTACAGTACTATCTCGCAACCGAAAGTATTTGTACCGTTATCACCCATTGTGAATTCAAAGTCACAAGTCTTTTTTCTTATAATAAAGTATTTCAAATCTTCTCAAGCGTGAAACTAAATGGGCACCTAGAGGGTTAAAGTTCAGAACTGTCAATTACGAGGAACTATAATGTATATATCAATTGTTTGCTTGCAAAGATGCAAATGTTTTCGTACAATGTTGATGTCTTCCGACAATATTCTAAAGAATACAAGTGAGAATGCAGGATCTATTAAAATTAAAGGACTGCAAGGGAGGATGTTGAAAAGTGGCAAAATTTTTGGTAGCTCAGACGCTTAAGATATTGATAAGGTATTGTTTCTTGTGTTCCAAGAAAACTCACCATTATTTATCAGGAAAATGATGGGAAAGTTGTTAGAAGACTAGACGAAGAAGAAAACGCGTAGAGCGAAATATTGAAGATCGTTTATTTCAAATAGTTATCGCTTTGCAACAAGTACGTTAAATGTAAAAATTCAAACTCTATTTTTCCGGTTGGTGCCAAAAAGTTGATATTTATATATATTGTATGTGAAAACAAAACTAATAAAAATATTCGATAACACTCGTACCGTAACTTACATACAGCAAGTTCGTTTTGAGTGTCCGCACATGATTATTTCTATAATTATCAGTGATACGAAAAAGTGTTTCAGATGAAAGTTGCATGATAATACGGGTGACGTATCATGATGATAATTGCATGACCTTCGGATAACGTTGCAGTGCCCTGTGAAGGTCACATTTAAATTTGGTAATGGTCCCCTATATTATTTAGTATCCATTCTTGTAGCCAGTACGGAAACATTTTTAAAACATCACCCACACATGAATTTTTCCCAAGCCGTTGTTGAGGTTATTAACTTTCAAGGTTTACGTGCCGCGACTGAACACTGAACCAATTTCTTCAAAATTATCGCTCACACGATGTGCAGTGAGTTTACTTGCTTGTATCGTTACTCGTCCCAAGAATTTTATGCAGTCTTCTCAGCGCCATGGCCATTGAAGAATCACTTCTCTAAAATATTTTGACAATAATGGTATCGCATTCCTTTATGAATTTCTGACTTCTGGGATTTTAGAACATCGAGTTACAATAGGCAGAAGTCCCCGCCGTTTGTTACTTTCCTTTTTCATGTAGGCAAAGCTACATGAAAACGTTTCAGTATCCTTCCATCCCGCTTGAACAACAATCAAACCTTTTAATGGCTTCCACAGATCGTTAAATTCTGTTATGGGTAACATTATAACGAAGCTTTTGCCTCGTTACATTTTATATGCATTATTTCCATCTGTTTAGTGGGTTTCAGAACGTGCAAAAACGTAGCGAATTTCTTTTGGCTGTTTTGGAAATTTCTCAGCATTTCGTTGGCACTCGCCACAACACAGGCACGCTGATGCATCCGGGAGTAGTCGTTATTGGTTTCCTCGGTGCAGCTTTACAGTCATTATCGTACTCGTGCATAGAAACAAAATTATTACCGTCTATATTTGGTATGAGCCCGCAAGACACGCTTGGCGAATATTAAATTCAAAAAACAGGAACCCCGGTGCCACCTACGGAGAAGTTATTGCGGATAATTGGTTGTACCGTTATTGGGCATTACGCGAACGCAAAGAGAAAAGCGAAAAATCCGCGTTCGAATATTCAAATTGCCTCGAACACCTTCGATGCTTTTTCATTGCAGTAATTTGCACACCATTGTAACGCAAATTCAGGATCGTGTGTGTATGCACGTTTACCGTGCGAATTATCATGCTCGGTATCACGAACGATCGTTCAAAAAATATATAGCAAACATATCTAGCGAAATAGTCACAAGTTTTCTAATAATACAAATATTTTTAAATTAAACATGAAATGTTACGATCCTTTGAAACCTCAAAATTTCTGGAGGTTCGAATTATGAGTTCGGGGTGAAATTAATTTTAGGAGGTGTAGATTTAAGTTAAGGGTTCGAATTCGAATTTGGCTTTCATATTTGATCTGTTTTTGAAGAATCAAAACACTTATTTGTGACCCCTGACTATAAAAATGTGTCAGTTGTTCAAAATCAGTAATGAATTGTATCATAACATCGATATTTCTGATTTATTGCAACTGATGCCTCGAACAGTCGACTATTGACCTCGCAGTTTCTTCTTCAACGAAGAAGTCCACCGGGTATAACGAGTCGTCGTTCGCACTATTATTTACGACACATTGTCTATACTCGAAGTGTCAGGATCGTAATATTCGCGGTACTTTAATTGACTCCCTCATTTTTTTTTTTTCGTCATAAATATTTACTTCTGTTTATAGCGGTAAAAACTTTTAGTCGGCTATCAATTGTCATCGGGAGTAATAGTTTTGCTCTTCAACAAGTCGAGTCTACTGAACTTTAACGCTACTTCTAATTTATAGTTTAGTTAATAATATCATATTTCTACCTCCGTGTTTTCCAAAAGAAAGAGAAAATGGTCATTGCATTGTTTAATAAAGTTCGATTTTTTTTTTTACAACAAGACGCGCGGCGGCCTGAACCATTAACCCTTTGAACTCCTTAGCCCCAGGCTGGCGGGATGAACAGGATAAGAGAGCCACAGTTCGCCTTTATTTTCCTATGCATACCATTTTTTTTTTCAGCCACAATAAAGTTTTCTGCAAACTTTTTACACGAAGGAACCGTTTAACGAAAGTTTACGAGCCAAACTCCAAGAGACAGCTGCACAGTTTTGATGACAATTCATGAAAGTTTTATCTGTGGTAACAAAAATTAACACCGGTCACACTCGCAGTTACACTCGCGCTTCTCAATTTTCACGCGTACCCACCTTGTAACACAAGCAGACACTCGTTTTTATAAGGCAAAGCGTTAGAAAACAGAAGCATTGCAATATTGCTTCTTACTGAAAATTCGCTGGCACAACTTTCCGTTTAATCCAGAGTCGCGCTGCAGGACAGTTTAATCTAAAGAAACATTTAAACCTCGCATAAGATCACCTTTAAACAGTTTGTGATCCAATTGTTCGCTCACCTTTTATCTTATCTGTTAAGTCTCCACAGATAAGTAACAATTTGCAATTATACTAATCGTACAACAATACCACGCATGCATATTGCAACGCGTTTGGAGCATCGTCGTTGGATTCAGAATTATTCTTATCTATCTGTCGCTGTTCAACTTAGACAATTCATTTCGCTGCACTTTGACAGCCGGATACTAACGCAACATATAACGCTATTATTTCTAAAATATATCGCAAATAGTGTAAAGTGTTCGGCAATCATTTCTCCTTATTTTCCACACAATAATTACACATACATGTACCGCATTATTCGTTTGTTTTTGCGCCAAGAAAAAAGTGTATCGATGCGAATTATCCCATCCTTCGTGAAATCATATTCCAATTACGTACCAGTCGCCATCGTGCGGAAGAAGAGACACATTATCAAGAACATCTGTTTTTCCAGTATACACGGTGATGCATACGAGATTGCAGCGTTTGTGTGTGTGTGTGTGTGTGTGTGTGTGTGTGTGTGTGTGTGTGTGTGTGTGTGTGTGTGTGTGTGTGTGTGTGTGTGTGTGTTTTACACATAGCTAGCCGTCTATCGGAAGTCTAGGCGTGCGTGATAGATAATCGTTATGTAAGAGAAGGCTTCGAGGCTGTTGGCCTCCAGACTATTCGACGTGTAACAACTTCGGTCGGGCATAGGGAACGCCCCGGCATGAATGTTGCCCCGGGCCACTTGGCGGACTTCTTTCTGTATTTATGATCCAGATAAAGAAAGTTTACGATTCAGATAGGGCCGACAATGTTCTGCGGGGCGAGGTGTAACCAGAGCTGCGAGAGAGAAGAGACGTCTCGCATGCCGGAGGCGCGGCACCTTCTTGTTGCCTTTTCTGAATGTAATAATAGAGCGAGAGACTTCTTCCTAGCCTCGCGTACACACGACACGACCGTTCAAGTGCGTAATTAACTTCGAACGACACGCGATTCGCGAGGTCTATTGGACGAGAACAACGCTGTTTAGTCTTTGGCGGTTGCATATACCCAGGGGGCACGAAATTGCACTTACATCGACTCACGAACGGTGGACTGATTGTAAGTAAAAAGTATAGAAGAAGTTAATTTATCACTTGCCTCGCGTGTCATCGATTTATATCGCGATAATGCGTGACTGTTTTATTTTAACACGTTCCGTGCCAGACCGATTTGCGGTAACTTCGGTTCGACTTGAATTGTGCAGCAATTATGACGATAATTTGCATACGTTTCCTTTGATGATGATGATTTTTGCAATCTAATGAATACGCCGCATATATGTCAGAAACGAAAATGTTGGTCTTGACAGCGCGGGGCACATACGACCCACGTGGCACGGAACGTGTTAATAAAATAATTGGTGGAACGAACTGTTGAATCGGGTTGGTAGCTTTGTCGTTGAAACAGTATTTAGTTCATGTTGAATTTTCAAATACAGTGGAACCTCGATAACTCGAATTTCAAGGGAAGAGACGGAACTTTGAGTTATCGAGTGTTCGAGTAAGAGAGGTTTAATACACGAAAATTCGACTTATAGGGGCTCGGTATGAACAAATTAAATCTTTTAGCGCGAATTACATATTAATTGCATCCATATATTAGAAAGTTAGGTTACTATATATGTACCTACTGTTTTTTATTCAAAAGGTCTGTAATTTTGCTCGGAGCGAATGTATGAACGCATTGATTATCTATGAAAATTGACGAAAAACGATTAGCTCTCATGGATATGCACGTGGTCATTTAATGTTTTCCGTCTTATGATTTGAGACAATCCTAACGTTTGAAAGGAAGGAAACAATTGAATGGTTTCTGACACAAAGTTGTGAACTTCGAGTTGCATAGGGAGCAGCGATAGAAGTTCGACTTATAGAGGTAAACTTCCAGTTGTAGGCGTTTGGCTATTCTAAATTCGAGTTGCAGATGTAAAATAATGCATTTGGACTGTCGCAATTAATTCGAGTTAAAGTTAGTTTTATTTCGATTTGTAGAGGTTCTGGCAGCGGAAAGGTGGGGATTAAGAAAATTTTCGTATTATAGAGGTTTTCGAGTTATCGATGTTCGAGTTATCGAGGTTCGAGTTATCGAGGTTCGAGTTATCGAGGTTCGAGTTATCGAGGTTCGAGTTATCAAGGTTCTACTGTATATTTTGTAATCACTGGTAAACAAATGTAGTTGCACTAAGTTAATCTATTCATTTGTTCACAAAATAATTGTATACATATATCTCGTTTACAGTACAAACGGGCACGTGCCGTTTTTATTAAGCACAAAGACAATATCGCAAACGAAATATGTAGACAGCTTAAGCTGAACGGTTATCCCTGAAATGCCAAGGCATGTGAACGGATCTGTGAAGCAGTGTCTATGTGTGTTTGAAATATTTTTACGAAGGAAATAGAAATGCTTGCAGTAAAAAGTTTTTCTTATTGATGTGAATGTACTTTGTACTAACGATTGTTTAGATATTATTAGGAAATATTCGAGAATAATTCTGCGGTAAATAATATCAATTGAATTCGCTTGTAGGGATAGAGATTCAAGGAATGAGACATAATTACCTTGCATTGGTTAATACAGATAGAAGATAGGTAAACAAATAGGTAATCGTAGAAGTGGACAAACAAGTGTAATTATTGCCCTGGGCAATTATAAAATTCTTAATTTTGCGCAAAGTAAGATACACTGGTAGATAGAATTAGGCTTTAGCAAAGTAGATTATTGAAAATTTTAACTGTGATATTTCCACAGGCCCTTTTCTTAAAGCACTCTATTACAACCTTTGTAATGTTTAATATTTTTAATGTGGAATTTTGATACATCATGCTTCGGAATAATAATCGGAATATCATTTTTAAAGAAAGCCATTCCTAATGTGGTTATTATGCACGAAAAATTCAAAAATCGTACTGTATCTACAGCTAGCATTTCACTCACGTAGAACATAATATGCAAATATAACATTATAAAACCACTAACCGCGTTTAACGTGGACATATAAATAAATCGTTTTCGCCTCTATTTTTTTCGATGGAGTGAAATTAAACGCCATACATTCTAAAATTAACTGAAATATTATATGCATACGTACATATGTATGTATATCAGGTCTACCGGAAAGTTCTGTCCGATAATGTCATCTCAAGTTTCAACATTTAAGGCTGCCTCTTTTTACCATTGCATTTCTACATACGCGCTTTTCTAAATTACGTTAGTAACGATGGAAATTATATTGTTCAGTAAATATTAATAAATGGATTGAAAGTGGATTATTTTCTTTGAATTCAACAACGGACAGAACTTTCCGGTAGACCTATTATTATAATAGAAGAATGAAATTCTCACAATCAGAATCGCAGTAGATTGATCTCGTGATTAATTCTATTGATTAATCTCGTGATTAATTCTATCGATTAATCTCGTGTAATAAAATGTTGTATAAAATGTATGAAATTTGCTGTCAGGACGCAGCATTCGAATATATCCATTTTCGCAGCGCAAATGCACATAACGTTAGACACGCAGTAGTTATTAAAAACGATAAGTCGTTATCGAATTATGACACCAATTAGCCAAGCGATATAAAGACTATAAATGCGGGAGCGAGACCTCCGTGTTAAGAAAAAGAAAAATGGGACATGAAAACAGAGAAAATTGTGTAACAAAGGTCGCGAACCTTATTACGAACGGGGAGAGTGCGTAGAAATCTAAGAATTCACGGATCGTGTCCCGTTGGTCGACCATTTCTTTCTTATTTCCACCATTTTCGACAAACACCGTCGTCGCTGTTTTTGATTCACCGCAACTGCATCGACGGAATTTTCGCAATCTATCGCGTATTCCGCACGACGATCGACCTCTCACGTTCCGTTGTATCGTTTTAATTATGTACCTCCTTGACTTTTGACACAGATTCTCCTCGAACCGAGCGTTACAAGTGCAACGAAAGGTGACGCAATCCATACAGTCGTATCACGAGATATCTAATTCGTTGATCCTTGCAATTGGTTTCTTTCCTGCTCCGTTTTCTTTTCTCGCCTTCTATTGCGCGCAGTTATTCTTAACTGTGCTTCTACACCCCCGTTTGTTTCATTGTTCAGTCGTTCTCGCGCGATTAAACTGTTTTCGTCGTCGATGGGTGCCGAAACGACGAAGGTCAATCATCGTCTGGTCGACTGCCTCTTCCGACATCTCTCTATTCGTCTGAGAGCTTCTCAGATGCGAGGTATTTTCGCTCCCGAACGAAGCATTTTAAGTTAAAGTTTAAGTTCACCGTAACATTACGTTAAATGGCATTGCAATGTTTAGCGCACAGCGAGGGGAGAAATATTTAAGTGTTCGAAACAATGGTGCACGCGGAAGGTGTAGTGTAGTGACCTGTATATTTCAGTGTGCAGCCATGTTTCTAGATGCAAATAAAATAGTATTGTGAAAGTTTCGGCGCATATATTTTGGACGAAAATTCGGCGAACACATTGCTGTTTCTTTTATTGCCAATGCGACCCGAAATGATAAATCTCGTACGACGCTATAGAATGCATAAACGTACACCGACGTTCAACGATCGCGCTTTCCAAACACGTTAATTCGTGTTAAAAGAACAGCCGGCCGATTCGAGAAGTAAGGGAAGCAGGTTAATCACGCGTTTTACTTAACGCACGTGAAAGAAAATTGTGCAGGGATAACTTTTCGATCGTCGAATAAAGAATCATATTCGGACGCGATTATGTCAGCATCAGCCGCGGTGTATTTATGAATTTCGCGTGGCGAAAATGTCGGATCAGCGACCAGCGGCTAGGCGGAGTTGATCCTTTGCCAGACGTGTATTTATATCGTTCTAATTTTCCCTCGGCACCGCACGATATATCCAACATTTTTCCACGTCGAATATTAAAAAAAGAATATTGTTTTGGTTCTGGAGGAGACTCGTGCACGTTCGATTCCACGCTGCAAAGTGAAAACGAGTGGACGAAACGTTCGTCCCGTTCGTCAGGTCTGTTCGGGCCCGACGAAATGGGCGCGACGAAACGGTTTCTAATATTTCGAACGAAAATCGACGAACGACGATGCACGCGCAAGACGAAATGGCCTGGCGGAGACGAGTCATGGTGGTCATCACGCTCCATTTCTTGACCAATTGCTTTCGATGATCGACTATGGCGAGCTCGGCGCCAAAAATAATTGCCAGACCTCTGCGATTGCAAGGCACAAGGCGAAACGAGGGCGTTTCTTCCTCTTCATCTTCGTGTGTACGTTTTGCAGCTGCGTTGCTTTCCCGCGAGGCTTCTTCTTGTTTTTATTGTCCGGTTCTCGTACGAGTGTACATGGAGCGGTGCAACAATAAGCTCGAGGGAAAGGTGAGAGCGCAGAAATATTTTCTCCACTTGTGCACGGCGCGGCGCGGGGATTCGAAAGACATGTTTATTTATTTTTATTCGTTTGAATTGCGACGGGTAACTTGCTGTGTTTTGTTTCATACTTTATTTATAGTGCAACTCGATTTTTCTGCCGTTTCTTAAACGAGTGGATAACATTTGTATCGTTGTATCATTTCTGTAGGAGTATTCTTTATACTTTATGCGTTGCAAATATATTGTTTGCTTACTTTTGTGCATGTCTGTACACTTAATATATTTATTTATTAAGTTTCATATTTAATTTAAATTAATTTAATTCAATTTAATTAATGTTTGTTTCAATTAATTGCAAGTCTTTTCTGTTAGACAGAATGCCACGATACGTGATTAGTTTGGTTCTTATGATGACGCTGTTGTTGCTTTTCGTTTATTTAATAACGATTATCACGGCTACGAGCAATGTCGTAACTTTATCACGCTAGTGTAATTAGAGAAATCGTACCATCGCGCGGCGAAATGTTTTTCGTTTCACTGCAAGTCAGCAGGCAAGGAAATTTTAGTATCGCCAGAGCGACAACGAGAAAGCTCCTCGTGGTTTCGTTTTGCGCGTCAAAATTTCGACATGTACGTATGTCGCGTTGACGATCATCCTCATTTCCTGTGCCCGCTCTTTCTATTAACATTGTGGCCGTGAGCCAACCTTGTGATCTGCGTTCAAATTTCTCCGCGATGTCATTAACGCGTGTTCATTTTTGCCATCCTGTTTACAAACAACTCAATGGTGCGCGTTAACACTAATTAGTATAGATACAGTTCGCACTTTCACGCTGTAATTTGTTAGAACAAAACGAACGGCTTGACTCACAAGCTAGTTTTATGTGCAAAGTTTATTAGCAATAGCTTTAATATTTTATCATGCGCAATAAAATAGTACCCATAGTTGACACGTTCCGCAAGGCAATGTGTTAATTGTTCTCGATGCGATGGTAACACTGACTTTTTCCACACTTTCCGCATTTTGACATACATTTGTTTCGCGTCTCTTTTGCCACAACTTACCCGCAAGCCTTCGCTACCCTGGCAACGTAACAAAAGATTAAATTATTTTTAATTCGCCGAGACGCGTCGATACAATGTCCGGTTTGCTATATACGAGTATATCTCGTGACCCGTGCGCGATGCGTTAACGTTATACAAAAAAGGTTACTGCCCTTCTTGCGTAACGAGAGGGGTAATAAACTACCATTTGCGCATCGCGATAAATAATTAAATATCGTACAATAGCACGGCGGAATATCGTTATACAACCTTCCGAGTCAATAACCAAGAACCGTTTGAAATCGTTCTCAGCGACCATTGACGATTCGGTCGGGCAGTCCTGAAAGCAATGTCGGAGGAGAATTTGTAGATTTGGCTTATTCAATTGAAATGTTCACAAATAGATCGGCGGGCGTTATTTTCATTCAAGGATGCTGTGACATAGAGTTACACGATGCACGATCGTAATTTGAAGCTATTACAACAACACCGTTGTAGTGGTGGGTTGTAACTCTAACTGTATGGGATAATAATATGATTGTGCCCCTAATAGTGCCGCGACCTAGGGAATCATTATCAATGACGGAGAAGCACCGCGACGACTATTTTTCTCCGTTCTATTACGTTGTCGAGCGTGTGGAACTAAGTCACTGATTGCGAGGAATATTGTTTTCATCGCGTAACGTCTGTCCGTCGTCAATGTTAATGGTGAACGAGCCGAGACGCACATTCGTCTCAATTCATGGGCGACACTGTACGTGCAGCTGTTTTTTTTTTTGTTCTCAGTTATTTTCGTGATCGGATTAAATTGAGCTTATGTGACTTTTTTTTTCTCCACCCGTTCCATACGTGTCAGAGTCACTGCATGGTTTAGGTTTAGGTGGTTCTTTCGTCGAGTGAGATCAAGCTTGCGCAATTGTTATTTAACTTCGAACTTTGCTCCTGGATATCTTTCTTGTTCGTACGTGCTATCTGTTTCTACGAGAGAAGGATATTTTTGCGTCAGGTTCGTTGATTTTCTTTCAAGGAACAGAAAGCGAGAGGTAGAGAAATCTTTGGGAAAAGTGGGTAATGTTTTTGCAAAGCGTATAAGGGTAAATGTCTTAAGAGGAATCGTAATATCGGAGCAAAATAAGTTGTTATTAATTCCTACGATATTAATATGAGTTTAATCCCCTCTATGCATCTGTGTTCAAATTTAAAGTCGCGTACCCGTCATCTACGTTTTGCAATTGTTATAATAAATTGTTTAAATTTTTCTCCCTTTTTCTAAAGTTTTAGATTCCACCGCACTAAAGTTTGTATTAACAATTTGCTTCATACACTTGGAATATGTTTCTCATCGCTGTATTTCCTGCATTTCCTTCATTAAATTGATACAGAATAACACACCGAGTATGTTCTGTCGCCAGGTTCATTTCAAACGTTCTTAATGACTGCAATATTCGATCTGTTGGGCCGAATCATAAGTAATTGCCATTTTTTTTGCGCCATCTTTATTATTCTTCTCAGAAAGTTCGAGAAGTAGTTAGTCTAAAACTTATTCCATGTTATTAAACATCACTCTTTCCCATTTATTTGGTAGCTTGTCAATCCTTGAAACAGAAACATTAGCTTGTCTCGATAGAAAGATCGTATCAATGAATGTTGGTATCTCCTGAGCAAAACTTGGCAAACCAATTTCGCACTGTACGTTCTGATGCTGAACCTTCGCAGATAGTACGACGAACACGCTGCTTCGATCTTTCCATTTCACCTACAGGATAATTCGTACCAGCAGTCGGTGCACGCTCGCCGACTGTTGATTTTAGACTGTTTTTCCTTGGGAAATACAGTAACCACCGCGACGACAGGGGACTACGGGTCATTCGGTGTTCTCGAAATAGTTTATGCCCAACTGTCCGCACCGGTAATTGCTTGCGACTCGACCCAACTACGACACAACATTATCCGAATGACCGATCATCGTAACAATATCCATTATCTTAAACATCGGCTCTCAAGAAAAGAGAACCGTGCCTACAGAATGACCCAATATTCATAAGAACTTGGAGCAAGCACCGGTGTTCTCTCCATTCAGCGTAAAGCTGTTCGAGCCAGAGCGCCCCTTTCTAAACCGTTCCCTATTCTCTGATTTACAGGCGAGCACCGAGAGTCGAGAAGCAGAAGAGCAGGGTAGCAGCAGGACCTCGCCCTCGGAGGGCAGGCACGCCGACGGAACATCCGGCTCGTCCGTCCTGGGGATGGGCAGCACGGATTCGGCGGGCAGCGCCCACAGTGGCGGCCCTTCTTGCGGCCTGGTCAGCTCACTTTTCCCTAGCAGCTGTCGCGGACGTGCCGAGGCCTTTGCCCGACGACTTCATCGGCGACTAACGTCACTCGGCAGCGAAGACACGCCTCAGCGAAACGAAGATTCCGCCAAGCCCAAAGAGACCTCGTGGCTACGTTCCACTTCAACCTCGAAACCGACGATGAACAACTCGTCCGGCAATCACGTTCTTCAGCACCAGCCCCGTCACAATTCGAACACAGATCTTGGTTACGACTTCGAGCTCGAGTTCCAAGATGGTCTGAATTCACCAGCGGAGGAGGCCACAGCGGCGGAGGTGGCCGATCTGCTAGTGAACCACGAGGTACTGAAGACGAATCTTCACAACAGCCGTCACAGTTCGCCCAGCGGTTCGAAAGCGATGATTTCCAGTTTCGACTCGGAGTCTGGATTCGTGTACGCGTCGCCCCTCACGGGAACGTCACCGGACAGCGATTCATCGGATATCTACTTCGATCCAGAAACGTCGGACGTCGAGAAGACGAAGAACGAAGTGTACTACGATCCAGTGAGGGCCAAGGGCATACCCATTCGCAGGAGGCCGGACATCAGCGTGGAGTATTCTGAAGACACGTCGGAGTCTAGCGCCTCGTTGAGAAGGAACAAACTGGATTTGAGGAAGAACGAGTTGATATGCAGTTCGGACGATTCCAGAAGCTCCCTGGAGAGCACGTCGCCCAGCCACGAGTCCCCCTGGAGCACGTTCGACGAGAGCACCATGTCCTTTCAGGACGAAAGTCCCTCCATAATTATCCCTAGCTTAAACACGTTGCAGAACCGTCTTCCCAAGTCGCATTCCGATTCAGAATTACCCGTCCATGGGCCTAGGATAGTGATCTGCGATCCGAGTAGGAACGAGGAGACAATAAAGCAAGAAGTCGACGAGACAGATTTCGTGAACGGCCTGTCGCCGAACGGTAAGCTGGAGGATATTAAGAACGTGAGAAATCTCGTGAAGGAAGAGTCTCTCGATTCCTCTGACAGCGCGAACGAAGGGGAGCTTCCGTGCGACGACGAGAAACCGAAGGTCCTAGTGCTGCAACACAGTGTGAGCGCTCTTACTGTCAAGGTCGAGGAAAACAACTCCGAGACTGACGACCATTCGACGTACAGCAGTATGATCAGCATCCCAGGGGCTCTCGCTCTCGAGTGTCCCACGGGCAAACGAGTGGTGGAGGCGACAGTGAAGAACGAGGTACAGTTACAAATCGAGAACGGAACCGTGACGAACAGCAGCGACGAGGACAAGATGTGCCTTCTGCTACAGAAGCTGGCTACAAGTCCAACTGTCAAGGACGATGTCCACGCACCTATGCATGAGCCGCAGGAAGCTGGTATCGAGGAGGAGGAAGAAGAAGGGAGACCCCAGAAGATCAGACGCTGCTCCTCTTTGAAAACGGGAAAGACACCGCCAGGAACACCAGGAAGGAAGAAGATTGTCAGATTCGCGGACGTCCTGGGTCTAGACCTCGCCGACGTTCGAACGTTTCTCGACGAAATTCCCAAGGTCCCCAATTCAGCCTACAACGATCTTATCTACGACGATATCTTTCAAAAGGATACGAGCCCAGTGAACATCAGTGCAAACCCCACGCAATGGGGGGCCAGGTACGTCGACGACAGACGCGGATCAAGCTCCGCGATGCCTCACCGTAAACTCGACAGAACCCTCGTGCCTCTGTTCCAACAACCCGGCGGTTTACCGAACTTCTTGGACCTGGTTCGCGAGCGCAGAGTCTGCCTGGAGAACGTCCTGGTCCAGGACCCCATCTCCCTCTGCATTCAGGGCACGGTACGCGTGATCAACCTGGACTTCCACAAGTCGGTGCACATCAGATACACGCTGAACTCCTGGCGGAACTTCAGCGACCTGCAGGCCACCTACGTGCCCAACTCGTGCGACGGTCTCAGTGACAAATTCACGTTCGTCCTCTACTGTCACACGTTGTCCGTCGGCCAGAGGCTCGAGTTCGCTGTACGTTTTCAGTGCAAGGGCGAACAGTACTGGGACAGCAACGCCGGGGCCAATTACTGCTTCCAGTGTCTGCCAACGTCGTCCACAGTCGGCTACATACCGATCACGGCATCGGCGAATCAGCAGCACGAATGGTCGCCCATGTTCTACTGATGGACGTCGTGTTATCTGCACGGCCTGCCGGCACGTCGATGCTCCACGAAGACAAGGAGCTTAAAGTGGACCGGAATATAAGGCGAACAAGCGACAGACACGGAGATTGGAGAAGGAGAGCCTACGGATGTATAAACGTTCCTAGAGTGTGTACCTACTTGTACATAACTGTCCTATGAGAGTTGGGTGGATGAACGAGAGCTGGATCGCGGAAGCAGGGATTGCACTGGCGTCAATTATTCTCTCCTGCCCTGCCAGTCTTCCAATGGACTGGAGCATCGCGCACTTGTTAGACTGATTGACATTTTCTTTTTTTTTCTTCTTCTTTTTTTTTTACACGTCCGTTGTTCCTTATTTGCGAGTGAGAATGCTATAATTCGAGGTAGACGCGGCGCGACAGCCCCGTGGAGGGGGCGCCGCTAGTCGTGGGACTAAATGGTAAATGTAAATGGTTGATTCAGACTGATGAATGGCGGAAGATTGATCTTCAAGGTGGAGAATCCATGTTTCGGCACCGGGGATTATGGGTCGCGCAACTGAAGCTTCTTTTCCGGGGAGAATGAAGATTAGATTAGCCTTCCTAGGAAGCACCCAATCTCTACGGGCTTCGCGACATAGTTGAGCCTAACATGTCCGAGAGATTTCACGTTTGTAGTAGGAAATGTTGAGGCACATACGACGAGAGAGAAATTGTTGTTTTGCAGCGAGATGTTGGTTGTTCGGCCTTTTCGAAGGCGCTGTCTATGGGGAAACAAAATGTATTGCTGTTGTTCTTGTTCATTTAATCGTTTTTATGGTAACTCGCGTAGTGGCACGAGTAAGGTTTGAAACGACCACTCAAACGATACATTTACATCCACGGAGAAACATATCTGCCAATCACGAGCGACGACCAATATGGCCTCTGTTTATGAAAGTTTCGATCGGTACGTCGAAACGGTGTTTGTACATTTTTAGCCCGCCTTTGAAAACACGAAACTACGAACGAACGCGTCACAAAATCGGGACGAAGTTCAATCGATTCGTTTAATTAAAAATATTCGATCTGTGCCAATCTCAGTTTCAGTGCCATTGCATGAATTGCAACACCACGACAAAAAAAAAAAACAAAAAACAAAACAAGAATCACGAAACGCAGAGAAACATTGTACTATGTCATATTCAATACGTTTTGAATGAAATGTGATAATTCATAAACGACGAATATCCTATTTGTCCACCGGGCAATTGTTTGTTTGTTTTCTGTCCTATTCGTCGAACGTTTATCTCCGAATCAGGGAAATCGAGGCCTGAGCGATCAATCGCAGACACTATTGCTGCACAAATGTTCGGGGTTGGTAGTAATTCATTTGTTAGGTTTATTTTATTAAGGCACGTGTATTTCTTGTAGAAACGCCGGGGTGCCAGAAATTGCAATGGAATTTTAATGTTAACGTTATTGTTAAAAGGAGGTTCTATACTTTTATCAATATACTCGTTTTATACCTGTTCTGTACTTTTAATTTTCTATTACGATCCAAGGATTTCCATCGTTCGTTATGATGGTGCACGCGCGGACATACACTTTACAGGAAATATATGAAATAAAATTCTATTTATACCGTAATGAGTGCAGGGATTGCGAGAATTTTTTAAACGAGGCCTGTCGTTCATTTTCGTGCCACCTGTTATAACGGACGACGCGTAAACGAATTATTCAAACGCCTTTGCGAGACAGCATTAATTGATAACGTTGTCAACGGGATCTAAACTGGCAATTAATCGAGGCACAGTCTAGAATGGAACATTTTTAGTGTTTTGGCAAGGGACTGCATAGCGTGAATCACATTTTCAAGCACGCTACGTGCCAAAGGGTATAACATCGCATGGCGGCGGTTCATTTGTCCTCGTGTAATCGACGATTCTAGCTAGTCTCTGAGTTATGTTGCCGAAAGTGAACAACAGACCACGTTAACGAACCAATTATACTGTAATTAACGCTTATATTCGAATACAATGAACCGAGAGAAATTATATAATTGTTGGGTGCGCGGTGGTGATCGAAATCACCGGACAATAGTATTTCGTCGGCACCACGATATTTTTTGGTAATGTCAAGCGTCTCGCTTGTAAATCAGCTTCATCGTTACTATAAACGATCGGAAGTCCCAGCGGTTTCAGGTAACCATTGCAATATAACGTTGACGAAGGGACGAACGATACACAGATTATAATATATTGTTAAGGCGACATTTTAACGAGAACTATATATCGCCGTTATTTTTTTGTAACAAATTTTCATCGCGAATCAAGTGCTTTCTGTAACGTACACACGTTGGACGATATAATGCAAATGCAGGAACAAATTGTACATTAGCGGCGTCAGTATTGGTGGCAAGTGTGTCTCGGGGAGGAAAAAATAGCTTTGGCAAATTGATCAAGTTCTATTGTACGCCGCGTAGGGAACACTTAGATCGTGTTCGCTATTACACCATATTAATTGTACATATATTTTTCACAATTTACAAACGGTTGTAACACCGAGCCTCTAGTTTTTACGATGCTGTATCTAATCTTCTTATTTTTGTCTTTACCATAATCAATATTGATCTTTTTCTAATTTTATATTGAACGCGTCGCGTTTTCTTTCTCTTATTTTATCACATTCTTATAGGAGGGGGAATAGAATGCTAGGTAAGCGATTACGCTACCTGTAACACCACTTCTATTCGTCATTCACCCCCTCGGTGTGTCGATTGTAGGAAAGTACAGGAATACGTTCAACGTTTTATAAACGCGTGGAGATATTTCTTACGGTGAAGTGCTACGTTTACGATATATTTGTTGATCATATACTTTATATTTTAATGGAACGAGACACTTCCTTTTAGTAGTGATAATATGGGCGCAACCGAACCACCATTATTGAGGCCCCCTGAATATTTACACACATGTTACTCAACTCACAATGAAAGCGTTTTCTATATAGTTTATTCGGTGTATATGCATATAGGCGTCATAAATACCAAGTCGACTTCTATTCTGGTTAAAGATTAATGATATTCAACAATATTCTTCCACATGTTAAGAACGGTGAAGTTATTGAGATTTATCAAAATAGTTATACGGAAGTCACGAATTGCGATATTTTAATTATGTTATGAAAGTTAACGTACGCTATGAAATGTGCAGGGCATTTCGCTAATTCTGTCAGTTGTGTCGAATATCACACGTTTGTTTTAGTATTGTAAATAATCGTAATATTTATAATAAATGTGCACAATTTTATATCCCCGTGTAGACTTAAGCACAAAGTGTATTACGAACACGAACAGAATTCAACAGAAATGAAACCAATATGCCGCAGCAAAGGGAAGTTGCAAGAGAGAGAAACGATTGAAGCGGTGCAAGGAGAACGGGAACGTCGCAGCCAGACACGTCTTATGTTCAACATGACAAATATTTCGCCTCTCTAACTAACTTTGGTTATCATTTAAAACCCACGCCCCAATTCAACGGTGACGTGGCCCGCAGAAACAGCTGAAGCAAAATATTAAATACTATTAATAATTGCCGTCTGCATTGACCAGAAGAAACCGAGGAGAAAACAAATGTGTAATTGTATTCCAAAGTTAGTGAAATACCCTGTACATTAACTTTGAAAACAAAGCAATTTATATTATCGACAATTATTAACTAATTACGAATTGTATATTTTTCAATCTTACATGGCGTTAGGGTGCCATACAGGAGAAATGTATAAATATAAAATGTGAAAAAAAAATATATGTTCGTTTGAGCACAGAAATGTTGTGCGTCATGAAATTTCTATCGAGTTGTTTATATTTGCACGTCACGTGAAACAATGTCTCCGTGGAAATTCTTGTGAAAGACGCGCACGCGGCAATCCCGACTAAACCGGGGGGCGAATTATTTTCGCGAATGTTCGATCGCGTTTTGTAAGTTATTGCCGTCACGTTCTGTACGTAACATCCTGTCGACCCTGGCACGTCGAATTTGCACGTGGAACGCCCCGTGCCACCGTGCCGTTCTGTGCCACGAAATCGATTTTCACAGACTACCAACAGCAGCTTCCGTGGAAATTTGACGTCATCGGAGAAATGAAAGATTCGCGTGAAACATTGTAAACGTTTGTCTCGGACGTAGAAATATTTTGACACTGTGCCATCATCACCGGCTCTGTTCGCCACTGTGGGACACTTACGTCAACTCATCTGCGAGTTTCATTTTCGCCGAATGTTATCAATTTTCATTTGGACGGTCATTCGAGACCGGCCCCTCCAGGTTTCTTCTGCTGTTCGAAGATATCTTTGGTGTGCTCGGGTCGAACGACGATCTGAATGGAGTGACGGGTAAATCGGGAAAGAATTTAATAATCGATTGTTGTACAATTTTTAATTATTCCATTAAAAACGACTTCACTTTCGAAAGCTGAAATTTGTGGCGATGGTAAATAGCTTCGAATTCTTTGATCCAATGGGAATCGCTCGAGTCGAGGCAAACTCGAACTGAACATTTTGCAGCTTGCTACATTTTTGTTTCCTGTTTGTTGTTACGATGAATCTTCTAGTCTTTCGAATTAGCGACAATTTGTTCCTAAGCGTGGAACGTTTATTTTAAGAAAAGAATGCGAGTAACAAGAGTGACGATTAGCCGTAAGAATATGAGTGCTAACGTGTTCCCATTGCACTGGAAAAAAAAAACAACGGAATCGATCAGAGCTTCCCTCGACGTCGAAATGGAACGTTTCTACGTTCGAGACGGAACGAACGAAAACCATAATGTTGTAACTGTAGTATATTTTTATATGTAATGTACACGTAAGCATACGTTGCACCTCTAGTCCGTAGAGCCGTGAGTTTTCGTCCAATTGCCAGAGCCTTGTGCAGTTTTTAACTGCACGGGGATGAAAGGGAATTTTAATTGACTAACGGTGGAAACAAAAATATCGACATTACTAGAGCGTTAAGGTGCGACAGAAAAACGTAGAAAAAAGGGGGAAATTGAAAGACTGTACGTGCGTGTGCGTGTGCGTGTGTGTGTATGTGTGTGTATGTTTGCGCGAGTGCGTGTAAAATTTGCCAGATTGGAAGTATGTGGTGGAATGAGTGGATGTATATGGAAATGTTCATAATTTCTCTGTCCATTTGTAACAGTTATCTTTTATTTTATTTTTATGTTCGTTGAAATTCGTTTGTTCCTTGCGAGTAATTTCGGTTGTGAAACGTGTGGATAAAGATTAGCTCTGGATGGGCTTCGAAAAATTCTAAAATTGGAAACGACTGTTGTTATTATAATTATTATTATCATCATTATAATTATGATTACTATTATCATCATTATCATTATCACTATTATTATTATTATCATAATTAGCGCAGAGTGGTGTATTTGTGTCGTCTGTTTATTCCTTGTTTCGTTCATCCTCTTATTTTTTTTTTTTTTTATAAATATTGAGATTACTGTCTCCGTTCGTTTGCGATTCGCGTTAAACGTTCGCGTTGGTAGACGTAAAATTAAACCTTGCATCCGGTGTTTTTTTATTTTATTTTAAATCGTTTTTCTTAGTTTTCTATTTACGTCCGTTTAGCAGATGCTGTATCAAACATTCGGAACGAATGTAATTGAAGGGCGAAGAAGAAAGTAATACGAGGCCAGCAGCACGTTAGAGTGAACAGCTTCAATTTATTTACGATTAGACAATATTTTTATTCTTCACGAGACGATTATCTGTTATTATTTATGAAACGAACTCGAATGCGAGGATTTGGGGATCCTGAAGATTTTTTGGAATCGGATCCACGACTGAACGAGACTGTTTCGATGCAGCTTCTGCTACCTTTTCTTCTCTTCTTTTTTTTTTGTCTCTTCACTCACGAACGAATTAAATACGTTCACAATATGAACTTCTCGAGTGAATGATTAGCATGTAATTAACGAAAGGGGAAAGATTGTGTGTGGGGGGGGGGGGGGGGGGTGCTGCAAAGGTTGAGAAAATCTGTTATTAATAATATGGAAATTATTTTTATACATTTACACACGGTTATAAAATACATGGAGTAACTTTTCATCAGAGATAAAATGAACCACGAGCGTGACAGAAGATATATTGCCTTCGGATTGTAGTTCTTAGAAGAAAGTACAGTGAATAGACACTCCATGGATTTCCTAATATAATTGGAGAATTCTCCGATCTTGTTGAATGGTATCGCTACCGTATGACGTTTACAAAAGCAATAGCAATCAGTCAATTTTGGCGCGCTGAAACTTCTCATTTACGCCAAATGACAAATTTCGTCTTCAGGGATCGTTCCGTTTCAATTTACCACTATAAAATAGAATCATCGAGATCGCGTAGCTAATTATCAACTGCGATTTTTCCGAAAACGCCTACACTTCTTGCTTTGATACGTCTTATACACTTTTGGAAGGCGAACTATTTCTTATTTAGAATTATATTCTCTTCATGTGGCCAAACACGAAACAAGAATACTCATTGAAAGTATGCGCGGACGTATGTAAATCTATGTATCTGGACATCATCTTCTTCACAGTCTTCTCTACTTCGCGATGCAACGTTTCACCTCGAAACGACAGCTTGAACTTTCCTGGGATGAAATAATCAGTGTCGTATGGGAAGCGTCGTTGATATAAAATTATCACTGTATTCGATATGTTCGATCGGTCGAAGGCCACGGTGCAATAATTGCGAGCATCAAAACACGATTTTTTAATACTCGCGCAGGGACCCGGTGTATCTGTGTTGGTATAAAAATAGCGACATTGCTGTCCCTCTTTTATCTGTCGTATATACATTTTGCTATGAATGGCACTTTGATTACTTGCGAAAGGTCCGTGAAGTTGTTCATCAAAGGACGCGCGGCCATTAAGCGTTTGTTAATTGAAACGTGATTTACTTACTCCGTTCATATTGTTTCGCTCGTGTCGTAGAAGGGGAGGGAATAATTATGCACGGTTCTGTTAAATAACAATGCACCGTGGTATTCGGCGAGAAAACGTGGCGACATTGAATAATCTTCATGGAACGTAGTCTTGCATTGCAGAAAATATAAGAGCACGTTTCTTCGTATAGAGTTCCTGGGCGACAAGTGCGCTTCGCTGCTCAACTTTTCCGTCACGGAAATTATTGTCGACGAAATATTGTCTCGTCGCTTGAAGGAGGCCGTTGTAATAGTTAAATTGTACCTTTCGTCGATCGCCAGCTACGATTAACTCCATTTCGTTAAAATAATAACGACAATTGTGGTACTGTATCGATGTTCCTCGATAATCTTACGTAATATAAAGAAATTAAGATAGGCTATCATTTCCCATTCAGCCGAACCGCACCTACCCTAGAAATTTAAGTTGCAATCCTCTTCTCGTTTCACCACTTTCGATCAATCGATTATTCCTTTCTTTTCCCGCTGTTTCCTTCTCGTGTCCAATTATGGAATTAATTAAAGTTGCTCTCTGAGGGGGATTCGTCGCGTAGAGACAAGGGCAACGTTGCTCCAGACTGATAACAACGATCACACTTTTGCGTACTTTTACCATAAGAAAATTGTGAGGGGAATAATCGCTTCTGTAATACAGCAAAGACAGATTTCAATCGATAGAATGAACATGCGACGTAGATTTTGATTTTTTATCCAGTTTCCTTTCTCCCCGCCCTCCCCAATTCCACCCAACTATTATATGCACGTCAACGAGACTTTATTTTCAATCTCAACTGTTTGTTTTGGATGTTTCCGTTGGTAGCTAGGTAAGGTCTCGCGTTTATTGTTACATAATATCGAGTACGCCGTGGGTGATAACGTTTAAGGTTCTTTGGGAGCGAGATGTAGTTGTGAGATGTAACGAACGAATGATGATGCAGGAATGAGAAGAATAATCTGTACGTATAAACGAACGTATATAATATATCTGTAACGCATGTTCTATATGTTATTAAGACAATAAATGGAAGATCGATCGACAGCCTTTTCTTCTGTCCTTGTCAGGCACAATTAAATAATTGATATTTGGTTAATTCAATATCAGCAAGGGGATATTTTAAACGGGGGGTAATTCGAGAATTTATTTGTCGTTTTTATAGTACTGTGGATTCAATTCGTTACTACTTAATATTATTTGTAAGCGTTTTATTAAAAGGAATCGATGCGCAGCGAAAGGAATGAAGTTTATTGTTAGATTTCGTTTCCGTATTTTGATAGACCGTTTGTATTATAATATTATTTCAAATTCGATGTGCACAGGTAAGTATATCCACTCGTGATAAGTGATATGTTTATACTTCCAAATTAATAATAATGGAATATCGACAAGGTGGTTTAATTTATTTATTATATAAAATATATTCGTTTGTAACAAGTATCACGCGTATAATACTTGTAGTAGGTAAGGTAGAGTTATGGTCAGGCATAATTGTAGATATTGGAAAAGTCAGTCAAGACTATCGTGGTTCAAATAATAACAAGGAACGTTTCGATAAAATCATCTCACGCTCGACGATTCGTTGCTGGTACACGCTTTCAGATGTCGTATGGTTGAATCAATTATTTCGCAAATGACGCAAAGGCGACAGAAAAAAATATGAAATTAATTCTCGTAAACGAAGTTACATTCGAGAATTATTATCGGTAGGTGTGACCTGCCAATCTGGGGTTACTTTAAACCTTAAGTTTATCACATAGGTTGTAGATAGAATGCGGTACTTCACGATACCATAAATCTCACGATATCGACAATGTTTTCTTCGTGTCGTTACTCCTTTTTCGTTTTCCCCTCCCCTTTGTATACACGAAACGCTGGAATCGTTCAAAAAAATATCGCGTTAAAAAAATATGTACATATATTTAATTTAATCTGCAATAATAAAAAATAATTACCGCCACATCGATCAATAACTTCGAGCCTCTTTTCAACGTTGCAAGGCTGTTTCATCTATGTATCGCCGCGTGAAATAAAATGGAAAAAAGAACCTTCAATTATTTTCCATTGTGTACCATAGAATGATCAAGCGGCTGACTGAAAATAATTGAACCGCACCTTCCGGTTAGGCCAAGATTCCTCAGGTATTTTTAGAGGACTCTTAGCAGTGCCAAATGAGAAACAACTCGTGTGCCGCGTTTGTAATTGTTTTGCATTGCATAAGCGTCGCAGCTCTTGAAAATTTAATCTATATTTGTAATGTACGATGCGAACGCGGCATACGATAGGCTCAATATGTTTTCGAATTAATTTATACACAGTGGCAATTCTGCTGACGGGAGCCGATACAATAATACATCGTCGATTGCATTGTGCCGTCTGCAATTTATTATTTAATATGCGTCCCTCGTTGTCATCTACCGGTAAGGGATGATTCCCAACCTGGAAATTCCGGGAATCGTGAAATTTTGGGGATATTGTAGAGCGCATATGTACATACATAGATACGTAATACGTAGTTGTCTTTGCTAAAATGTTGACATTAACCCCTGAAAATCGGCTACTTCATGGTTTCATATTACAACTCGCAAGTTGTAAGAGGAGGAAGAGAAGTTTTAAGGCAGAGGTTACAATTTTTCAATAGATTATATCAAACAGGTAAATGATTCATCAATTGCTTAGGCTTAGACAATTAGAGAAGAGATATAAACGAAGATATTGATAATGTTTTTCTACAATTCGTTTCGTTCACGAGTAATCTTTATTGGTGCTTAAGTAATTATGGAAGAATATGACTCGTCTTTTTAATACGAATACAATTTTAAATGAATAATAAAGAATTTTATGCAAAGTCCGTGACCTACACAATCGGTCTATTTTTTCTCCCTTCGCCGAGAAGAATACATAAGGATACAAAAATTGTAACGTTAATTTTGATTGTTATAACCGATTCTGTGAACACTTTAATAGTGCTTCACTGATCCAAAATTGTTGAATCGAGCTGCGATAGTCGGGTCGTATATAAAATGAACTCGATAAGTAGCCAAATTTTCAACCCTTTAAAATGATTTCAGACGGCAAAACAAAATTGCGTATCGATACCTATATGTACCGCACATGTCCTCAAACGTAATCCTTTCGTCAGAAAACTGCAGTTAAAGATTGTCTATGCAGATGTCCAATTGAAATTTCAAGTATCTGATCACAATTGGTGTATGGCAATATTTTTATCGACGTTTATGTTTCTTCTGTATTCGTAGATATTGTCTCGGTAGCGCTTAATAAGTCAATAATAACTCTCACTCGCTCGCCGACTTAATATGTAAATCGTACACAATAGAAAAATACTGTACAACTTTCACCAAACAATAAGCACTATATTATATTACACAAACATCCGAAAATTCTTCCTCCAAATCTCCAAGATTTCCTAAGTTCGCGTCCGACTTTCAATGTGAATACGAATAATCGATTGGGGTGAAGCAAAGAAGGGAATCGCATGGTTCGCAAACGGCAGCTGCGTGTATTACGAAGAAAAAGGTGAAAAGCAATGCAAGGATAGCTGGATGAAAGTTATAGGCACTCCGTGGTTTTTACTGAAAGACCCTCTCCCAGTCGTGGGAGCCTTTCCTTTTATTATACTAGATTACCATGTACATATAGAGTATAATGTCCATACACTTGTCGAAAGTGCGTTGCGACGCACGGTGACGCACAGTGGTCTAAAGCGAGAAATTTAGTGACATTTTGGTATAACTTTTAAACCATTGAAGACATCGAAGTGAAATTTGGTGTGCAGACTATTAACATGCAATCAATTTGAATGGTGCACAATTTAATATAATTTATGTTTATTTAACAGCTTTTTTTTAAAAAAGCGTCGCGGAGTCCGACGATGAATGCAACCATATATGTATGTTTACGGACACCGACGTGAACGGCTTTGAACAATAATAATTTGCGAAGTAGAACGAAGTAGGAACCAATTCTTGCTGAATTAAATAGGAAAAAGTATGTTGAAAATATTCCAGTTTGTCAGAATGTAGGACTTTCTTGGACTCAAAGGATATTCCATGCCAATTGTTAAGAATATTGAGAATTCTCCCCACTGCTTATCACTGTAACATTTTTAATACATTACGAATCGTAACTTTTAATTGACAGCGGAAATTTGTAACTTAATGATAGATTATTCATTTCATCAAGAATTTGAGGAAAAATATTAAAAAGAATCGTGGGGCGTCTTAAAGAAAACGAGCAATTTTTTCCATGAAAAATGCTATCTTACGGTTGTTATTAAACTTTATCCTTTGTCTCGTTTCCGGCGTCCATGGACATTAAGGAAGCAAAGTTCGTTGAAAGTTGACATTTTGGCTGAACGTCGCTAAATTTCGCACTTTCGACACACTGTGCGACGTCTCGATGCTCTCGCGTATCACATTCCAAATATCTATTATCGGCCAAGGCATATATCCCTAATCAGGATACGCATATGCGTCTTACAGTAGTGAACATTGAGAAATACTTTAAGTTGTTTAAAAAAAAAAAAAAAACCGGCTGGATCGCCTTCAAAGCAGTACCCTAAATTTACCCTGTGTAAGAAACACACAGTTTCTGTCGTTGCAACAATGAAACACCCCTCGATTAAAAAGCAATTTCTGTCATTCTGATCAGTCTTCGCGGCGTTACCCGATCATCGGGTGACGATGTCGTGTGCGCCTCCACGATAATGCGTACAGAAACACCTGTTGGCGTTTTACACAAGAACCAATGGCATCCGGTTGACTACAAATAAATATTCTTAATGCCGTCTCGTGTTAATCGCTTCGGTGCACAACGATTATGCCGTCGTTCACCATAAGTTACATGTAAACAGTGTAAAGAAAACGATCACAAAATGATAAATAGGCACTGGATTCACAAGTGTCCCGATTCGAATGCAAAGTCACTCACTCGCGCGAATCACGAACGAGACTGTCTGTTCGCGTATTCGTTCATCACGGTCCATTTCACTGATCGATCCACGATCGATCAAACCTTACTACTCCTTCTATCGATCCTTTTTACAACGCAACGCGGTTACTCCAAATTTTCATTTCCTTGCTGTCCTTATTCCTGTGTTTATCGTTTTTACGCGGAAGTGCTTTTTTTTCTTCAACGAACACTCGAATATCTTTTTCCTCGTTACCGTCTAGTTTTCTTGCCTCCTCTCGCCTTTTACCTCCGTCGAATGGCATTACGGTTCGAATGAAATTTGTCGACACATTCGATGTCTTCGTTCTTCCTTCTTCGTCGACGTTCATCGAACGAAACGTATCGTTTCTCAATGAAAAATAAATGCGGTTACAAACTGTTCCCTTCCAAAGAGGGCACGCTCTTGGACAATTTCAACGCCCTCAGTTGCTTATACAATCGTTGCTTGCAAAATTGATAGAATTCGATCTCCCTCGTGAAGTTACTTCGCACCATGTTCTTCACCTCCTCGCTGACTGGCGGTTTGAAGAAATTACGATTGATCTTCGTGAACGCGTTCACCTCGTCTGAAACAAGAATACTCTGTCAGTATTGCTCTTTCGCAATAATACAAACGTCGATATTAATCCTCCGAACACCGGTGTAATTTTCGAGTCACGCGATACTCGACATCTATATTCTATAAATATTATCCGAATTTTTCTAAATTAAAAGGTTGATACAAGGATACGAATTTTTCACATGGTTGACGGTTTAACGTAGCAAATGGAAAATTGTAACGTCAGTGTCTTCTTTTCTTATAGAGTATCATGGGGAGGAAATAATTGGGAAGAGACAGGTATCTTTTAAGTAACAAATATACATAATTATTAGAAAACAAATTTGGCTCCACTTGTTCCATCGATTCAAATATATTTCGTCACGAAGAAATATCACTTGATTTGAACAAAGAACAAGCGTTTTCATTAACACTAGGTTTACGGAACGCGTACATTTGGCGCATTTCAGAATTCGGAAGGCAAAGATTAACGGAGGTCCGTTAACATTGTATAATTAAATTGATTATTATTTTCCGAAATTAAGGGAATTCATTTTTTAAAGAAAACGCGCATTTTTATTGGCAAACGTTAATCTGACGGAAGTTAGCAAAAATAAGGGTTCAAACTTGTCCGTAAACCTAGTGTTAATTGCTAATGCAAGATCGAGAGGAGAGCGCAGTACTCCATCATAGAATGCCAGGATTAAAATCTTTTCAAGCATAATTATAAATTACTGTGCAGAGGGTGAACACTATTTAACTTGAGACTGATTACAACGTGACATTTATGTCTCTTGTGATCTCGTAGCGGCAGCCGTGAAATTTTTAGCGGGCAAAACGCGTTTGTTTCTCGGCGATTGTTAGCTGACCGAGGGTACAGTTACACTGCAAATAGAAGAAGAAAAGAATTACCATAGTAGACGTCGGTTGCGCCACGGAAAAATCCAGGTATGTAATTTTCCAATACCGTGAGAGTGGTGTTCACGTCTTCCAGCACTCCGACGACCGCGTAGTGCTTCTCCACTGCCATTTTCGCTCGTTCCAGGGCGCCCACCGTGTTGAATGGTCTTTTAGGCGACAGTTGATAAGCATTGATAACGGATTAGAATGTCTCTCGACGAAAAGCGAACAAGTTGAATGTGTACTAGCAATGATGAAACGAGGTTTGAATAATGCAGGCTCGGGCATGATATTTTTGTTTAATAAAGATTGAAAATAACGATTCGGAATAGTGAATCTTTTCAACTGTTTTGATGGTTTTTACTTTGGAAGTTAGGCGGGAAGAGAGCAACGTTATTTTGTGCTGAAACGTAACAAATAATTTGCTAATCACATTTTATTTGAGGTGAAATAAAAAATCTCATCGCATAATAGTGCTTTGTTTGACAGTTAAATTTAGTGTTTAGGAACTTGTGTACAGCTGAACAACGTTCGGCGGTCACATTGTTTTCGACACAAATATTTCTACAGAAAAACATCGGTATTACGGGAAATGCTGACATAATATATTATTCAGATGCAAAACACGAAATGACATAAAAAGTTAATGCACTTTATAGTCAAATGAAGTAATACGGACCAAAACATTTGCTCGCTCAAATAAAATAATGCAAACTCGTTTCAAGATAACATCTGTGTTAAATAAGAAGACGCAATGACCATGACACCGTGAAATATCGCCCTCTGCGTCGAACAAATTTCGCGAGAATATTTTGTCGGGTATACCTCGATCTTTAGTTCGACATCCGACTGTTCTCCAGCGTAATGGAGAACACCCTGCACACCCTTTATAAGGACGGCGCACAGGCAGTCTGTATGGTAAACCAGAATTTATAGGAACTCACGTGCATTTCTCGCTGTGGCCGCAGAAAAAAAGCGTTTGCCTGCGATGATCACCGATTCCGTCGTGAATTTCACCCTCGAGGTATCTGCATTCACGATCCCCCTTGAGTACACAGGTCTCGAAGTCCTTCTTTAGCCAGTTAGGATCCGGTAATGGTAGGTCTGGGAATATTTGCTTTCTCTCGACGTAATACCAAGGTGCTCGCACGTAATAATACCAGGATATCACTCTCTCAACAGGATCCCGGACGATGTTGATGTAAATTGGCTGCGGCAGGTCGAATCTGCGAAGGAAAATATGGAATGCTGGAAATTCCGTGAGAACTAAGCTTACCCTACTACCGGCCAGTTTGCTCTTATTCGCCTGCGAAGTTTATTTTGGTTATTATCTCAACCGTTCTCGACGGCGCGGAGTGTAGTTCGATTGCCCTCGGGCTCTCGAATGGACGAATAAAGGGCTGAATTCTTGTCGAAAGAATTTTGCTTCGCTTGTGCCGATCAGAATGATTACGAATTATTGTCGCGTGATATTCCGTACGGGTGTACGTGTGTACCAATTGCAGGATGGAAGAAAATAGGAGATAGTGATTTTCAATGTTCTTTCTTTCACTGTTCAGGAAGATGCGACTGTGAGTTGTAGCGTGTACGGTCTTCGAATTTGAACGTTTAGAGCAATGCTGAAAGTTATGGAATTATTTTACTCGCGAAAATTGGACACGTGGACAATGATTGGGATATACTTTTTTACGAACTTTCGAGAACAATGTATACTTATCTCGAAGGATGAGCAAACAGTTCAGACATTGTTACGCGTGATTCATTATTTATGTTTGTTAATTTATCAAAATCAATTTGCAAGAATATTGGACAGTTTATAATCTAGCTAAATTTTAGTAAATTTCAAAGTACTTACTCGGTGAAATTTGTGAAGCAGACGTGTTTTATGTACACAGATGGCTCTGCATAACTGCTGACCATTCGTGCAAGTTGCAGCTGAAAATGTATAGATAATTGATTTAAGATAGGAAATACCATAATATTGTTATACTGTTTAAAAAGTTTATTCGCTATTAGATCATTTGTGCATTTTTAGATATTTCAAATATTTCCATCACCGAAATTTGATTTTACATAACAATTGGAAATTATTACACTCACGCTTCGTACGACTCTCTGTGCACAAAAAATATATTGCTTTCCTTTTAATTAATTATTAATATTGGGCTATTTCAAAAGTCTTTGCTCATTTGTTACAAATGTTTTGTAGCGTTTGATTTTAAATATTTATTTATTAAATAGTCATTCCAAAGTATGTAATTAAAAAGAAAGACAATAAACATGATAATATTACACGAGCTACGAAAAATATTAATGTCTATCATCTTGATAAACGAGTTAAAGTGGTTGCCAATATTTGTTTATTTACAAATATGCCCGAAAAAGAAACTGCAGAACGTTCATTTTTTGACAAAAAACCTTGTTGAACTTTCCGAATTGGCCAAAGATTAATTGGCAAAATAATAGAACAACGTTTTTTCGGCAGAAAGGAAAATTATGTAAATAGTTAAACTGACGCTTCCTTGATTTTTCGTTGCCGTTCGATTAGTGGAAGAATACGCAAAGATTTTTCAATTCACCTGCCCCATGTATTGTTTAATACTTCGAGTATACAGTACCTGTTCAATAAGCGCCAGACGAATAGTTTCGACTCTTTGAACACGATCCCTGTTGAATGAAAAGCCATTTCTCATCGACAACCTCCTTAACAGTTCCATGAAGGTCTGCGAGCCTACTTTTGGCACGCGATTGAAGAACAAGACTTTCTTGTCTGCTCTTTTCGTGTTGTTGAGCGCGTCGATGTCCAACACTTCGGCCTCTTTGTACTGAAACCAGGTAAAGCACCTTTTAAGATTCTCGTTCAATTGGTCGCTTGTCGATATCGAAAATTGTCGAACTTTTGGTGCCAGAAATATTAACGCTAACACCTTTTGTATCCCCCTTTCATTTCCATTGCTTTTATTTCTCGTCGATACAAAGTAAATAAGATTATTAAATCTTTCATTATTCAACGACAACAAACAAATTATGTTTGAATGAAGAAATTATTGTTGATGATAAATTTCGTTTAATCTGTACTATACATTACATGCGGCATTAGAAACGAATGGATTGTAAATTTCTAATAGCATATTCGACGATTAAGAAGTGAAAAAATGAACATAAAAATGATTGAAACTATCATTGACAGAGCGGGGTATTTTGTACTTTAATTGTAAATAGCGGCACGAGTAACGAATATATGTACGTAAGTACCTTACTTCTACTTGACATCCGAGTATATTTTGTGCACGATAAAAAGTGGTTCGTGAAAGGTACCAGGTGTGCAATTGAATGGAAGCAGAGTTTTTTGAATCTTGCACTTGGTTCTTGAAATATGGTATTTAGTGAAAAGGTAATCGGCAAGTAAACTTTTACGACTGCAAATAAATTCTGTATTATAATGTATATTATGAATTAAATGTAACAACCAAAATATGAATATTATGAATAATATAATTATGTATTTCGCGCCTTCCTTTCGAAAACAGTTTTGGTCGCATATGTGTATGTATAGTTTCTATATGTAGTTTCAATTTTAAAACTTTTCGCATGGAATGTTAGAATAGAGAAATTAAATATTGTACATTGTTAAAAAATTGATTTATTTCATTATTTCCGAAGAGGAAAAATTGTTTCAACTATTTTTGAAATAATTTTGTAACATCAGTCCAATAATTTTATTTAAAAAAATAGAGGGTGAAATCTTAACCGTATTTTCACAACGTTTTTATATGTATCACACATAGCCGTTGTTTAAACAATTTTAATACTATGATATCCAAGGAGGACGTCAGCGTCATAATACTTTACTTTCGTGATTTGCTTCATTATGCTTGATATTACTAGAACTTTGTTACTGTTGTAACTTTCATGCATTTGGTCGTCTATATTTGCTCCCCTTTCATTCGGTTCACCATGTTTCTTGTCGAGATCGATTGGATCAGGGAAATAGCGCTTCCGCAACCTTGTCTGTTCGATTAATCTTCAATTCCTTGTTGCCTCGAAGTCTCGTTTCTTTTGCGAGAAGCTAAATTCCAATCTCTCGTTTGTCCGTCCGTACTTTCGGAAATAGGAAAACCGTTTCTTAATTACGATATCTGAGATTGAGATGCGAAACCTAAATAAATTTCACAAGAGCGCCGCCTATAATTTGTTCATACACTCTGCTCTTTAATTATGAAATTTTCTTTAATTAAGAATAATTCGTGTCTTTTTCGATAGTATCATAAGTCAGTTGTGTGAATTAAATCGATTTCATTCATTCTTCGAATATGATTAGAATTAAAATAATATTCTGCTAATAATAATTTTCGGCCTACAAATACGGATTCATGAATATTTTATAAAACGCAAACAGAACCGAGCCCATCTTCACCTTTCTGACCCTATCTCTATTGGTTCGTAGTTCACCCCAACTACTACGTTATATTATTACATTATTGCTACATGCGTTTGCACGCTTCCGCTTAGATTACGAATTTGTCTACTCCTTCCTTAATGGAGTATTTCTTCCACGAATGCTTTGCTAAGTTACGGCCCATCCTTCTGGTCGCCAGGATGGCGACGTAATTTGCTTTGTGGTTATCCGTGTAATGCTGGAAATTATTACGAGAAAAATTGTACATGCACCCCCGTGACTGGTTCCCGATTATCAAAATCGAACGTTGTGAATAATTTATGCAAAGCAAAATGTAATTAAAATAATAATAACTGACAATTATTGATAATAAAAATTAATTATTAACGGTGTGATCCGTTGCAAATGAAATATAATAATAATGCAAAGAAAGAAAACATTAATTTTAGGTGGGAGTAATTCGGTTTCTTTTTTTATGTTTGTTCCTTTTGTTAAACACCGTTTACTGTTACAAAACAACGCGTTAAGTCGTGTAAAGTCGTTTATGAATATTCAGTTCAAGCCAACTTTTCATGTTCGTTTTATTGGTTGGTGATTTTTGTTCTTCCTTGTTCGTGTCGATCTGGTTTTCCTTTCTTCTTTTTCAAGTAAATTGAGTGGAGGTACAATAATTACTAATTAATAGCGTTCTTCCAGCCTTTGATATTAGGATTCCAGTGAGTAAACTACAAAGCTGAGTATGTACTAAATAGTAATTAATCGGTTGAGTGAATAGTTTTTGGATAAGTATGTAAATGAACATTTTAGAACTTATAATTGCTACAACTAATTGCACCTTTATTTTTGTTGACTCAAGTAATCTTCATGTTCACTTTTCGTGCATGAACATCACCAACAAAAGAAAAAAGAATTACCTCCAAAAATTTCCCAAATTGATTTGAATTGGAATTTTAGTGACACAAATAATCAAACGAAATGCATAGCTGAAAATTTTTATATTAGATAACCATATAGTCATATACAGGTAGCTGTACCTCTTTCAATTTTGGAAATTAACGAATTTTTGCATTTGTCAATTTGCTGTTTATAGTGATAACAGAACTTTGAAACTACCGTTCGAAGACGTTCTGTGTTTCTTCCTTCACAGTCTAGTTCTTAAATGGACCTCGCCATAATGAACGTTTTTTCGTTTCACACCTTTACAGTTACTTAATTAAAATTGTGAATTCTTTAACTGCAATTTATACCGCATTCGTGTCGCTGAAATTCTGCAGATATCCCCGGCATTTTTAACAAGTGTCACGTTACTTATGTTAATTATGGAGTCGTAAAATACGTTTTAGAACGACTGATGTGGAATTCTACCTTTCACAAAATCTTGATATCTCGTCTTGCACGTACCGATACTCCTTACACGTCTATCTCAATTTCTCTACACTATTAGTTTGATACTTTTCGTTTCACAAATTTATAAGTTTTCAAATAATATCATGTCATCCAATTAATTGTGTGCATATTCTAATTATATAACATATAAAAATATGTTAATAAGTAATCAATATAAATAAATAGAACTGTTCTAATGTTTCCGGAAGTAACGAAATATACGAGTTATTTATATTATCGTTTAAAATAAGTGTAATTACTTGTGTTCTCGTTTGTACAACAATATTTACGGACGCCCTGTTCTAGTAATGTTCTAGTAACAAGTACTTTTTTTTTTTATTGCTGTGACACAATTGTTCCGATTATTAATAACTTCTCGTGTGCCAGATTCACGGAATAGACGTTTGAAATGATGCAGAACGGATTGGGTGTCAGTTTCCGATTTATAATTCTGTTGCAAGCGAAACGTGATTCTAGATCAAATCTAAGAATAAATTACAGGCGTCCGAAATAAAAATTTATCACGACCGCAGTTCCAATGATATCGCGTGTCTAGCACATCGTTATCTTAATTGAATTACCATAAATGAAATCGGAGTAAACGAATATCTGAGGCCACGACGAGGGAACATTTGAAATAAATCATTGAGACCGAAACATCGATGTGCAATGTGTAAATAAATATTAATTTCACTTTACACAGATCATTCTGTTTCTATGCCTATTACATTATCACGCATTGCGCTACAAAAATCAGCATTGACAATTTCAACAATAATTTAAAGTCTTTTCGGACCACCAGGTATTTCAAGGTGTGCAGGGATGTTAAAGCTGATTAATCATATTAAATTGAAGGGTTAAGAACATTTCCAAGCAAGCTCATATCGAAGCAAAGTTTATGACGATCAGCCTCTGTAATATTAACTTCGAATCGATGAATCGTTCGAAATTTCTTCAATATTTATACAACCAAGGAAGTGGTCCCAAATTTTTCCCCGGCTAATGTATTTCTTGTCCCAATATCGAATTAAATTGCCGCCGAAGCTCAATAGTGCCATTGGCATCGTTCTCTGGCATTATGCAATTATGTCATAAATTTAGACTAACATATACTATGTACGATCGACATGTTGGAGCGATTAATGGGTGGACTGAAACGTAGCAATCTACTTCGCGGTTTCACGCATCGTAACCAGCGTAATGCCACTTCGAGTTACCTGAAGATTCTTGTTGCTCCCAGCATTCCCTTTTTCACCTTACCTCGTGTAACGTTAAATTCCCTTTGGTAACAGGTAATCGTAACTCGGGCGGGGATCTTTCCTATATATAACAGTTCATTTTGTTCTGTTCGTGGACTTTCCAGGCGATTTCCCAGAGGTAAGTGAAATCGTTGCTCTCTTTTTTTCATTGATATTGTCAGTGTTCCATTCGTTGAAACTGGAGAACGACTTGATTCTGGTGTCTCGTTCGTTTTGTCACTCATGTGTCAGGTTTGATCATTTTTGTGCAAAGATATGTACGGGTACAGTGTATGAAACTAGTATATGTGCATTATACATATATATGTATGATAAAATATAATCATAGTATTTATAATTGCACAGTTCAATGTACTGTCCAATGTTCCGCAACTTCCAAGAACCGGTGTGATCAATTAAAATTCATTTAGCAAATACAATCGATATTGATATTCCGCACAATTCGTTGGCTACAGTTTCACGATGTAGTTCGTTCATTTCGAAGACAATGAGCTCTGTGTCGAGTTAGATTCAGCGTTTTACCGTTTCTCAGGTGCGCGCGTTACATATGTAACGGGTGATCTTGCAACAAGGTCGACTGGAAATGTTGCCTACACACATTTGCTTTTCGTACACGAATGGGCCAATACTCATGCGCGAAAACGCGAGTAGAGTTGAAATAATGAAACAAAATTTCTAATAAACAAATGTCCTGCGTTTTTGTTGTTGTTGTTGTTGTGAAAATAGATAATTTCTTTTGCTTTCTTTATTATAATTGGTACAATTAGGTGATTGCATGCTTAATCCGGAGGCGGTAAATTCAAGTTTCTCTACTGATTAATATTTGTTCAATTTGTTTGTTATATTAATTAGGTGACAACTGTGGTACATGAGTTGTTATCAGGCAAATATTACTAACTCCATTTTTTGAATCTTTTTAAGTTTTACTACCAACGCAATTGTCTGGTATTTAATTTGTTTGTACATAAAATTCATTTTCCTGATGATTGTGTTCAAATGACAAAACGTTTTATGGCAGTTGATTAACAAACAATTCACTTCAGAGGCCAATATGAAGGAACGGTGTCCTAAAATTCTAGTCAATAATGTTAACACTCCGTCTGTACTAATGTATTATAAAATTAACAAAAAATTATGCTTTATATATAAATTTATCAATTTTCTCTACTTATTGCTCTGCGGTGTTAGTCACTTTGACAAATAAGTTATATATTTAACAAATAATTTTTTCTATGTAGATGCCAAAGAAAATAGACATAGACTATATTCGACGAATTATTTAGCCGCAAATATGCGTAGAAACAATACGCAAAGCTGTATAACGACACAAACAATTCAACTTTCATTCGTTTTTCCAATGATCACCACCGCGGTTTCACTTTTTACTGATTCTGTTATCAGCATCCTGCTACGTGCTGCGTTTTTCCTGCATCTTCATCGTCAGCGATAGTGGACAATGGTGGAACTGGTTTACCGTTCGATCGTTTCAACAAGGTTTCTCGTTGCTCCTATTCCTTCTGCGTTTCAATATCAAATTCGTGGCATCCATTTTGGTCGTTAATAAAATCCCGCATTTCTTGGTAACAAATCGATTGACGTTTCTCTCGTCATGCACGAAAGAATCATGCACTTCCGATTGATCATTACGTTTTGCAATTTAATACGTCGTATAGGTGAATCAGGTGCACGTCACATTTCTTGCCCGAGTCCTGTACATACATAGTGCAGCAGTATAAAAATAATTTATGACAGGATTTCGGAAAAATGCATGGGCGCTGTTCGGAACAGTTAGTAAATTCATTGCATTTGAGACCAATTAGACGGGAGATATTAATTTAAAGTTTATTGTGACGAATTTCTATGGTTTCAATCGTTCTGGCGTAACAGTGAAGTCGTAAAAGTAACGGGTGCAACTGCCTACCTGTGTCTATTTTACAAGCTAGATCTTCTTGTTCGCGATACTACGAAGACAGTTCATTAGTAGACAGTACACGGTTTTCATATGTATAGGTTTCCCCACAGAGTTAATGAACTTTTCCAAGTTTGTCTTGCTATTATAGTTGGGACAAGTGTGGCACAGGTATTTAGACAGATTCGGACACGAGGTTGTATTTCAGTTAGGCATATGCTTATGCGAATCCCAGTTATGTGCTGTTACTGTGTAGCAAAATACTTATAGGTTCCATAGTGATACAATTCGTACGAGAATTCAAATGGAAATATTAACGTAAATGAAAGGCAGAAATCTTTGGAATGTACGTAGATGTTCTTCAATGAAATATAAGAGAATTATAAATAGTATGGAGGAAGTTGTTTAGTTTTGTATAATAACAGTATTGAGTGTAATAAATTCGATTCGATGGTTTTGTTTAAATGTTAAATTATTCATTTGTCATTTTATTATGTAGGCTGAAATAAACCTCCACTGAGATTCTGTGTGCTCTATAAGAAGGATGGAAAACTGATTTGAAGCAATACACTACCGAACATATTACCAACTTTAGTTGGTTTCTATTGTTTTTCAATATCGCAAGTATTTTACTTGTTCCGATGCAATTTTAATGATTCTTGTATTGTCACATTTATTTACAATTGATCATTCTTCGGCGATATTCGCGATTGGATACGTACAACTGAATTTCTGCACGAGAATTCCAGAGATCAGATAATCCGAGGTATTCAAGATCAAAGGATTCCATCGATCGAAGCCAAGGCAGTTCCGCATAATTTCTAAACCATTAAATGTTCAATTGTTTCCTCAGACCTGCTCCGGCATCTTGATATTCATCATTCCAATAAACACATGGTATTTTAATTAACAGTAAAAATGTTGACAATAGTTTTCAATCTTGTGAGTTAAATAAAAAACATTATGTCCATTATTATGAGCAGGCAGGGCTGGCTTTTGGTACAATGATACAATAATTAATATACAGTGAAATTACTTGTATTGAATCGCTTCTAGTCGGATATGTACTTTGTTGCCACTTTTTACTTTATTGAACTGGTTTTTTTCAAGACTATCTTGAACCCTTCACCAAAGCGACTATTTTTCAAATTAGCCATATATCAACACTGCGAACCACAAAAGAGTGACAAAATTAATCGATCCCAAAACACATCTTTCGACCGCCCAACAAATGTTTGGATCATTCCATTTGTGACACCTAATATTGCACAATTTTTCACTTCTCCCATTGCGCTTCGAGTGCCTAAAAAAACTCGCACAATAACGCCATAAACATGTCCACCATAAAAACGACGGAAGAAAACGCACAATTATCGCGTCCATCCAATAAACTATAACATTGTAATTTCCGGCCAGTTACAACAGTCCCGAGAGTTATCGTAGCAAAGAGGCGGTCAGTTTTATATTTCTACCGTCGGAAATAAAAAGGAACCACCGTTCTCACCTGGCCGTAACAAACGATCGACTCGAATACACCATCGCGGGTATCTGTTTCAATGTTCCTTGCTTGAACGAATCATCTGCTCCACTTGTTTCGTTTGATCGTGAACGAGATCACCGAGACGCAGCCGTATTTCCATGATCCGGCCGCGTTCGGGGGATCACGACAGGTGGTTCGTATTCCCACGCGTGCGTTTCACGCTAATCCAATTACAGATTTTTCGCGTGCGCACTCGTTAATGTGAACTCTCGGCTCGGGATTTAGCTCTGGCATCGAGAAACGCGATCGTATCGTCATTTTCCGCGGAGTATAAGTTCGACGATAAAAAGCTGGAATGAGGAAGAAAGCGCGGCAAACGCACGGTCACGTTTGATAACGTACGAAAATGTAACAGCGCGAGTTTTGCATTAATTAATTCGAATTAATTTGCCCGCGCAATGTGAGGGTAAATCGTATTTGCGTCCGTTCCGAGTGGATTCTTGTGGAAAGCTTACAATTAGTTCAAGGGACGAATTTATTTATGCGTTTGCGAGGAATTGAATTCGAAGGGAATTCGGGTGCTTCTTTTGCTTTGTCAATTTTTGGAGATGATGCTTGCGATTGTGTAAGCGTATAAGTAGGTCGAAAGATAAGCGTTGAACAAGATTTCTGTGCCTTTTTGATTTAAAGGTGTTTATTGTACGCACACTGTCGCGGCGCGTGGATTGTTTATTGAAAAGTGGACAAATATTGTGCTATACTAACTGTTGTAATTAAACTTCAGTGCACACACTGTTTAGCGCCTCTCTATTTATTTTGCATCCCCTTTGCCACTGCATAGGAAACGTTCAACGATCAGGCCACAGTTACAAATGTATAATTCGATGATATTTACGCAGGCCAAATAATGCCCAGTCGGTTTAGAAAATCCACCTCGAGCTTCCCAACTTTATATAAACAAATGTTAAAAAGGATAAAAGCGTTTACCTGATAATAAGTGGAATAAAATAACAGAATTTATTCCTTAACGTTAATTGAATTTGGGGAAATGACAAAGTGCCATGAACCCTTGCATCGTTGATCCATTTGAATTTAGGGATTGCATATATTTTTCTAAAATAAGTTGACCGCGCGTTGCGCCGGCGATAAAAATCATTAATAATCCTAAACTCGATCAAATGTTGGAATATTCGAAGTTCGTGAACGGCTGAGACAGGCCATGTGCATTTCGTCGATGCACACTCTCTTTGTTATAGCTTTCCTTTAGGGCGAAGCATAAAAGGGTCAAAAAGGGCCATGGTGACGTAGCACAGTGGTCTAAATCGAGAAATTTCGTTACATTTTGGCATAACTTCTAAACCATTCGAGATATCGAAGTGAAATTTGGGGAGCAGAATATTAACATGTAATCAATTTGGATAAAGTAATATAATTTATCTTTATTTAACAGCTCTTATTTAAAAAAGCGAGCGGAGCCCCGCTGCGTATGTTTACGTACAGCGACGTGGACGGCTTTAAACAATAATAATTTTGCGAACTAGAACGAAGCAGGAACTAATTCTTGCAGAATCAAATAGGAGAAAGTACGTTGCAAATAATCCAGTTTGTTAAAATGTGGCACTTTTTGGGACTCAAAAGATATTCCATGCCAATTGTTAAGAATATTGAGAATTTTCTTTACTGCATTCACTGTAACATTTTTAGTACATTAGGAACAGTTATTTTTAATTGACAACGGTAATTTGTAACTTAAATATATATTTTTCATTTAAACAAAAATTTTATGGAAAGTATTAAAAAGAATCGTGGGGGCATCTTAAAGAAAATAGGCAATTTTTTCCATGAAAAATAGTTTCTTCAAAACTTCCAACTTTAGCTGTCCGTTACAGTTACGGTTGTTTTTAAACTTTATTCGTTTTCCCATTTCCGAGGTCCATTTTTTACTTTTTGGCTAAATTTCGCTAAATTTCGCGTTTAGACCACTGACACTTTTGCCAAGAAAAGGCATTCAGGTATAAGCTACGGTCGTGAGAGCACAGTTGAATAAACAGAACAGCTTTTCAACACTTATACGCCCGCACAATTATTTGAATACCTATTCAAGACTCCTCCAATTATCGTAATCAACAATTTTCCCCCAAAAATGTAAAAAGTACGCGCGACATTTCCGGCGGTCTATAACTTTTGCCTCCACCCTGTATAAATGTCTGAACGATCTTGATACGAAACGATTGCGGGGAACCGTTCCCAAGAATATCCAGGCCATTCCTGTTAGACTGAGCGCCGCTCGCGCGGAATAAACTTCCTGAAGAGAACTTCAGCCATCTGTCTGCTCGGCTGATCGGTCAACGTACTCCTCTTCGACAATTCTCGCTGCTTATTCGATAGCTGCCGCGTGCACACGTACGAGATAGGATCTGATCGGAACGACGGTACGACGCCGATTCCAGTCTGCCCTGTTCTGAGAATTGTTTCGCGGTTGAATAGCGTTTCTGGGCGTCGAATCGCGGCGCGCTCGAACGAAACGTTAGCCGTGAGACGTTCCGGCTGTTCTTCGGCTCGAGAAGAAATGGTACAATTGTTGAGGATCGACGACGTGAACGGCGGACGTAGAAGAATTTGCGTTTGTTGCAGAAGAAGAACGAGTGGATAGAAGGGTGTAATACGAGCTACGAGTGTTCGTCGCACGATAGATTACATTTAATTATAGGGGTGGGCTGTTCAGTTAGTCTCGTCAATAATTTGTGGGGAATTTTCGGATTGCTCTTTTTGACCGCACTGCTTGTATGTATAGTGGGCTCATATTCGTTCGCCTGTCCTTAAATCTGAAAATGGTGGTCTGGAAATTTGCGACAGTGTTCGCTCTACGATAGATTACATTTAGTTATAGGGGTGGGTTGTTCAGACTGCTTTTTTTTGACCGCACTGGTTGTATGTATGGTTGTATAGTGGGCTCATATTCGTTTGCCTGTCTTTAAATCTGAAAATGATGGCTCCATCTTGGTGCTCTGGAAATTTAAGGAACGAAAACAAAATGATTTTCATCGCGTCTGCATACTTCGCGATGAACTTGTTTTATGCAGCAATTGTAAGTGTACAAAGTTGTGAGTTACTGTATATGGGATAGTATAGTCTGAAAAGTGGAAACTTTTAGAGAAACTCGAGTGTCGTAGTCTTGTCTAGTTGTTCCCCTTCGCGATTGATTTTCCTTCGGCTGATGTATCAGTGAAGATTTTACATGCATCGTAGATCCCTTCTTTTCTAAATTCGTATCAACAGCTTATAAAACTAGTTGAAATCAGACGTGCGTACAAATAATTGCCCAATGTTAAGTTTAATCGTTCTTTGACTATTTCGTAGATAATCAATCGATTAAGAAATTGCTTTGTAATAAAGAAAATTTTAATTTTAATAATCAATAGCTTGGTTCTTATAAAACAGCGATAATAAATATCCTCGGCGACTGTATTTTTAATGTGGTCTCTGTCAACATTATATTCCCATAGTAAGCAGATCGGTGTTGCAAAAAAAATTGCAAAAAATGATATGAGCACAAGGTGAGGCATCTGAAACGGGTCACCAGAATGACAGGCTTGTTTTTGCTGATAGAAAAAAATGTACGCGTAATAAAAAACCATAGAATTCCATTTAAAACACGCGGGTAACACTTGTATCTTCTCCACGCCTCCACGTATAAAACAATTAGCGCGGTAAAACTATGCGCCCCTCGAAACCAAGCAAGTTTGCTCTGATACATTTTTTTCTATCATCTATCACCAAGCAAGCGAATTATTCAGTTGACCTGTTTCATGCGCCCCACCCTGTACAATAAGTACAGCTATTTTAATTGATCCCGTTATATTATTTGCAAAATTAAATATTTAATTGTATTTTACAGAATCTACTTCATGCTTAATAGTAACGCGATATTCATTTATCGATAGCACACATTTCTGCTTTCGCGTTTCATGTTATCACGTTATATGTTATATTATTACATATAAAATAAGTAAAATTGCAATGCGTAAGTAACCCTTATATTTGAGCATCACACCCAATATTGCTACTTGCCACAACACTTCTCTTTAACAGAAGACGGACTGAATTCAGTGGAATAAATTTATCTGGCACGAGTTGAAAATATAGCGTTGATATAGGCGGATAATTACGGACGCTAATTGTCTGCGTAGAAAAGAAGCTACGTGCTTTAAGCCGCAATTAGCAGCATGCGTCTCGACAAACACTGTCCTAGTTCCAGTATCACTTGCCTCATTACGCGAACCGTTAATTAAATTCTACTCGACGGTGAAATTTTTTTCCGCGGACATCAACAGCCTTTTTCCGTTTCTAAATCGAGCTTGTATTCTAACCTTGCGTCTTTCTGTGGTTTTTCACCGTGCTCCTCGCAGCGAAATCAGATGGTAATTGATCGTGCTGCGTTTGTTATTCGAAACAATGATAGCCTTATAATTGAGGAAAATTAAAGGGGAAGGAAGATCGGGACAAAGCCCGTTTGGAAAGGAGACGTTGTACTTGGTAGAGATCTTTTGTGCTAATTGATCGCTTCTTTCGTCGAGTTTGACGTGTGATTTAATTATATATAATAAATGTATTATTTGTATAACAGATTTGGAAATAGATATTATTGAAGATGGGGCGCGGAGAAGACTTTAACACAAGGCGCCTGCAATACTGTCGTGCTTTTAGAATCAATTGTACGAGAATGGTAAACGAGTCATTTCTTTCTCATGGGAAATTCGCTAACTTAGAATTTAAACAATACTTGCCAATCACGAGATATTAATATAATATAATTCTATGTGAATTTTCACGAGGAAGCACGTATAAGAAAGTCCAATTAAAACAGTGATACTGATTTGTAGACGTTGATCTGTCAGTGATTTATAAATAAAATGGTAATACATGCAACGTCTGCGGCCTTCCATGCACTCGTTTTTCTCTACGGTGAATAATTTGCAAATAATTTGAATACTACATGCCAGATAAACGATAGATAAACTGCTTTGCATAATCACGTAATAAGCATACAGAGTTATAACGAGGAAATAGTGAAATAATGTATAATAAAATCGCATAGGAAATTTGATATAATAAGTGTAATTAGTGATATTATGCAGGGAATACAGAAACAAATACTTGTTACGTTTAACTCATTAAGCATAATCTAATCACCTATTACTCCATGCGCATTATTATCGTAGTAACTTCATTTTCTTATTTACAACAATCAGTTATATGGTCATTAAAGTAGCGAAGAATATATGAAATATGTAAATTCGTGTCGTCATTCGATTAAGGATTTCTCATCGATATAATATCTTCATTCTTCCTTATAGGTAGTAAATTTCAAGAAGTCATCGTTTCAATGTGAAACCATCAAATACATTCTGACAAGCACAAAGTTGTGGTGAATATAAAATAAGTAAGATATAAACGTAGCATAAATAGATGGAATAAATAAATATGGAAACATTAAGATATTTGTAAACATAGGTCTTCATTTCTTATTAATTTTCAATGAATGTTCAATTAGCATAGAAACGTAACGAATATAAGATGAATTATTAGGTCCACATACCTTTACTGGGGGGATACGATGTCTGTTTGAATAATGGACGATTCCACTTGGACTAGGATCAGTTTGAACCCCCTCTGTAACAGAAAATATCATTTTAATAATTATTAAGATAGTAAAAAGTTAACGATCACATAGACCGAAAAAATGAATTACTCATAGTATTAATAAATATCTTTGTCTATTAGTAAGCAAAAAAAACCAGTAACTGCAAAGTAGAAAATAAAAATGCGGACAGAAAAAAAGGAATTATTAAAATGAAAACGTTGAACGAAAAATGAACAAATTTATATATTTACGGCGCCTTAACGAGACTGCTCGTTAAAAACAATTCTGTACAGAAGTATTAAAAAAGAAAAATTTCGACTACTTCAGTTGTAAATGACCTGTAAAATTATGATTTCTCTCAAATGATCAACATGTTTCTTAGAGGAATATTTAAAAAAATCGCAGCTCAATATGGAATATTTGGAATAGTTCCACAATTCGCTGTTTTTTTTTATTATAGGAAAAGAAGCAATACAAAAGAAACTGTATTTATTTTTTCACTTTGCGAAACACTTTGTGAAAACAAGTGTTTCGACAACTATATATACCTAACTCCTTCGCAACTCTTGTAATTAGTTGATGAACGAGTCACGTTTTGTCGTTCAGTTCGAACGAGAACAAGGTATGAATGACTTAAGAGATTATTTTTAGTTTATCGTAGCCGCGATAGTTTATAGAAGTCACTTTCATATGCATAACTGAATATATTTTACTAACTTCCACGTAACGTCACTGGAAGCTTAATATATTCATGAGGTTCAGTGAGTCATGTTCATAGAATGTTAGAATGCTAGATACCAAGGTTTCGTCAGGCGTTCGATATACCAACAACAACAACAACAACAACAATAATAATAATAGTAATATTCGTTTGTCAAATGGGTGCATTAATTTTTGGATAATTTGTGCATATACAAAAAGCTTGCTGGGTATATTTTATATTTACATTTAAATTTCTATTAACGGAAGAAGAAGAAAAATAGGACCGAAAAATGGGGAATAACCTATATAAAAAGATAAGAAATCATGCATATAAATGAAAGTATGCGCTACAGTTATGTAGACCCTTAACTTTAAAAATAAGTATGTCAAACGAAGAATTACATAAAGTGCGGAAAGGAAATAATTCACGAACATTCACCAGGAAGAATTTGGTCCTCGTTGATATTTATAATCAGACCTTTCTCCTGTTAAAGAAATCGTTGCATCAGTTGAAGATCGTACAGTTCACAGGATTCCATGTCATTAAAAATCGTGATGCTCGTTTTGTACTTTCATTCGTGGGAAAGGTGTTCAGAGAGTGGTACCCTTCGGAGTCTTCCAATCACTTAGTTATTTGAATAGCTCGCGATTAAAATGATACGAGCATATATAAATTACCGGAAGTAATTCTTCTTTATGTGAGTTTCGATATTAAATTTACGGCGCACGCGATACACGTGGAAGCTTTGAGATATGAAAGTATTTACTCTTCAATTTGATAAACGTTAAAGATTAATCTATAAACGTTTCGAATTTGAGTTTCATCTTTGAGGGAAACAAGAGCTTAACGTTTCATTCCTCTTTTCAGAGTACACTTCAGTGTTTGTACGTGTACAGAATTAAACTCACTTTTATCATTTTTATTAATCCGTATCGAAAGTGTGTCTTTCACGGAAATAATGCGTGGTAATGGCGACGATGTAAGCAGATTCCTGGTTGTCAGGAAGATTAAGCTTGCGAAAGATAAAAAAAAAACGGGGTAATAAATTTATGTTTCAAAAGAGAAAGTGGGTAGCGCAGTTTCGATGAATCGTATGCGTGGGCGGCAGTTCCTTACATTATAATGAAACGACAATCCACGAAAGTATAAAAGTTCTGAAATCATCGGCTCCGTATTCTCGATACAAGAACTATTTTCCCCTTTCTATCCATGAAAAAAACCTCACGCGTCCAGGTATATTCATTATCTTTAAAACAAATATTTATTCGTATTGCTCACTTTAATACTAAAGTATCTAGCTGATCTTGCACTAATTATCGAAATCCCGCCTAACACAAACATATTCTCGAAGAAACTATATAAAAAATAAATTAACGAAAGTATTGACAGATATTAATTTTCAAATACACACTCCGTTTTATCATGACATAAATATCTCCACCTACAATTTGCGATCAAGTATTCGCATCTTTTCATCGTTCTCAAGGTTCAAATACAATTTGCTGACGAATGCGATTCGATGAAATGCTGTGAAACATTTCCATCGCACGACCAATTACAAATTGATAGTGCAAACTGGCTTGTCTTTCTTTGAACGCGTTCCATTAAAATGAAACTTATTGAGCACAAGTTCAACCAGCATTTGCAACCTAATCGCCATTGTCGTGTCGAACAGTCTCGGGGAGACGTGCGCTGCAATAAAGTTATATGCACGTGTACGGCTTATAATGTCTCTATCGCGTCTCTCGATCCTCGAGGATACATTTCTTCAGCCTTATTGCTCACTACCTGTGGAACGATCGCTTCGGGGGAACTCGCTCGTAAATTGAAACTCTTTGTATCGTTTCAATTGCTCGCAATAATCGTTTAGCGGGAACATTACTTCCAGATAAGCAGGGCCGTCTGCCAGGTTGTTGGCCGCCCAGGTGCAAAAACAATACCGCCGCCCCTATTCATTCAACATTGGTCAATATTTTTGGGGGCACCTTTTGCACCCCCGGCGGGAACGGCTCTGCGTTTAAGTGTACGCAAAGCGTGAAGCAGGTTATTGAAATGCAAACACGTTGCAACGCAGAAGTGGGTTGAATCAATTGGTCCAGAATCAGATTTATGGGTGTTTGACTGTGCTGGATTTCAAGATGGTATAAGATAAGACGATAAATAATACAATTAGATGAACAGAGCTTATATATTTTTCAAAGGATCGTTCGAACATCCTCCCTACGTTTTTATTAGCAATGAAACAAATTAATAATACAGTAAGATATATTATCAATAGTAGTATAATATTTATGAAGATTATGATGTTTAATAAGAATCAAGATCGATACAATATAAAAAGTTGGTAAGATAAAATGTATTTTTAAGCATGGATGTTTTTGATTCAAATAAAACTCTGACTGAACTATAGAACTATGAACTATAGAAGTAGCTTTTGAGGCGATAGTTATGATAATAGTGAAATGTTTGTCTCAAATGAATTATCTAAATCGAAGCAAAATCATTATTTCTTTTAGTATTATCTATTCTTAAATAGAAAACTGTATTTTGTAACACTTTGAAAGCTCACAATGAAACACTTTTTCAATGAAATGAAACACAATTGCCAAGTGTCGAAAACAGACACTTGTTTTTTAAAATTGTAATACGACATGTTTTCTGCCATGTATAAATTGAGAGTATCGATTTCACCTTCATTGAGGTATCATTAATATCATTGCTTAATCATTTTGCTACGTGCATCCTTATAATATTCCATACCACACCTTCATATGTACATATATCATATATGTAAATTGTACATATAACGTACGTCTTGATAATAATATCAATGTACCCAATTAATGTGCACATTAAATTGCATTAAGTTACATTAAATTCCACGGTAAATTCAAGTTAATCCTGCGGAATATCCACCGCAAGTTCCAACACGAGTTGCACTTCCAGCAAAAATAGGAAGCGCCGATTTCAATGAAACATGGCGGCCTTATTCAAGATTTTATCGCGACCTAAACATTCGTATCTCACCAACTGTATTCGCGGTTCTCCATTGTTTGTCGTCGTTCGTTTCATCGATCCCACGTAACACAAGTGTACCTTTATCGTGCTTCATATGTTTCCGCCACAGGCAATTTTCAACCAACGGTTAATTCGATTCCGTTAATTGCTACGATGGAGTTGTAACGTTGTTGCGATTGCTACCCGCAAGGCGGGTCTTATACGATCAATAATCCTGATCAGTTGGCCTGATTTACACAGCCAACGCGGTTAAAAGAAAAAGAAGAAGAATCAAAGTCGATTACTCAGAACATCGTCCGTCAAAACTTACCACAATGTGCTTAACAATGTCGACTGTAGAGTATTCTGAATGGTGTAAGGATCGTATGATAAACGTTGTGCATCGATCGCGAGGTGAGTCGCATTTTGTATATTTTTTGCGTTAACCCTTTCAGATCTGCTCGTCACATATTATAGTTGGTTTTGAAATTAATTGCAAAAAATTTCGGAATTTTAATATTGTTAAATTTTCAATTGATACATTATCAATGAGTATACTGTCGATTATTAAACACAAACGGTAGCCAAAGGTGGAGAATGAATCGAAAACGCATGGAGAGAAAAAAATTAGTTATTTGATAGCTACCATATTGCATGGGAATCATTTTCATGAATTAACTATTTAAGTCTATTTTTATAATAAAGAGTTTAACGATGTTAAAGCATTCCCAATACTTCTGCCCTTTTTATTTTACATGTGGCTTGTTTGAAGTTCATTCAAAGGTATAATAAGTGTCTTTATTGTATGCACATTGAAAGTTTTACTTTCGCCAACTTGCATGGCTCGTCTGTATAAATAAATCGGTATGAATAAACATGTGACCCAGGCAGCGGTCTAACAGAGAGCTTACCGGGATTCGTATTTTAAACGCAAACGTATTTTTTTAAAGCCTGCAGTTATACCGTTATGCACAGATTCATAAATAATAAGCTAAGATTTACGAACCGAACTGCCCCGTTCGAAATGTGCAATCACGATCACGAGGATTACGCGTATCGTGTTAGAAAGTACGCTTTCAGATCACCTGGATCGACTAACGGATCGAATCGATCCTGCGAGGATATATAACGGCCTCTCGGTCATTGTGTAAAAAGTAATTAAGAAAATTTAATTGCACGAAAGGCGAGATCTTGAGTCGAACGGCGCGCATCGTTAAGGAAACTGGAACTGCCTTATGATTTAATTAAAGGTCGAGCAGCCTCTCTGCAAAGAGAGGCACACGGGAAAACCTTTTTATCTGCTTTCACCTTCATTAAGTCAATCTCCAACGATGAATGAAAATGAACACTTTCTCCTACACAGATATAGTACAATATTGCGTACAATGCGTTTCTGTACGGTTTTCGCGTGTGTTGCGAAACACGTTCCGTCGTATCACTGTGCTGATTGCATTTACGTGTTCATTGAAGTACCCTACTAGTTTGATTCTAAGTAAATCTGCGAGTTATACATTTCGTGTTACTAGATTTCGGCAATGAGTGTTACATATTGTAGGTTTTAAGAGACGCGTGTCGTTTGTTTGACTGGCTTTGGATGCAAGAAGTATTTTGTAACTACTTATCTAAATATACCATTCTCTTATTTTTAATCAAGACGGTGTTCACGTTTATTTATTCTGGCAATATAAATTTATGACGATTTTCGTAATCTGCAATGCGCAAGATTGAATGATTTCATTTAAATTTTAAATCACCAACGAGCCAAATGAAATTTTTGGATGGAAGATTAGCTTTTTATACAGTTTGAAACTGCCGGTAATATTTGCCACAACTGTGACAATTCTATTAATATTAATAAACTTGTAATCAACTGCTAAAGTATTTGAGAAGATTGATTAACTGCGTTGCTATAACTGGCATGTATTTAGCCGGAAATACGGTGTTATTAAGGAAACACGTGATTAGAGTTTCACAATTTTGCTCCTCTCTAATTTGACTTTTCTACATCTACCTTATCCATTTGGTATTGCGAATCGAATACAAATGCATAGATGTTCCACGATTTCCGTGACGAATTAAACAATTGTGAACACGGTAGTTTACAAGCAATTACACTGAATAATTGCATCGCGTGGTGCACTACTGAAATGCGATCGCAGGACGTGGAGAACGTATAAACAATTTCCTGTTTAACCTTGCAACCCTCGCGGCTACAGTCAATTAACCTTTCCACGGGATCTATTTTATGTAACACACTTTGACTGCGCGAAAAGGTGGGAAATGTAATTACTGTAAATGTAATAGTTCACCAAATGAGAAATTATTCTTTCCTGGTCGCAAAAAGTTTGCAAGCAATCACGCATTTATATTAATTTCTCCTTTCACAGTTTTAATTGAAGTTGGCGTCATAGCTTTCCCTGCTAATTGTAATTGTACCAGGCCAGTTTGTACAATAGACATTTTGTTAACTTTTTACGTTTATTTCTATAGTGTACTTAAGCGCATCGTTACAATGTTTTCAAATAAATTGTACGATTTGGACAACCCATTTATAACGAGAAGTTGTTGCTTCACTATAACTTTTCTAGGGGAATGAAGTTAATTATAATTTATTCGAAAGAACAAATATTCAAAATGAATTCACATAAAATAATTTCCTTCCTTTATATATTCCATTTTCTATCATTTAACAGAGTTCATTCTCCATTTTTAATTTCCCCGTAATTGAGTGTGCATGTACTACCCAACAATTGAAAACAGTTCTTAGCAATTTATGCGGTAAACATGTGGTATTACACTTGGGAAATCAGGAAGAGTTTCTTCAAGGAATACGATTTGTTTACTTGACAAATCTTCTTATAAAACAAAGCTAGGACTCTATTATATTGTAGTTTAATTCTGTTCGCTGTTGCGCGATTCAAAATATTGAATTCCACGGGTAGCCGACCACCTTCTTGTTTGGATATCGTACACGCGGCACGAACTGCTACTCAATATTTCATCTACACGAGGCTCGTAAATTAAGTAGCAAGTGCCGATATCGGTTTCTGGTAGATAGCTCGATATCTAGAACTTTTAGCGATTCCAGTAGATTAGACCAATTCGTGACCAGACCAGCGTGCACGACCGTGAGATGCTCCGCGTCCTTCCGTGATGCAACGCGACGAGATCAGAACAGATCGATTAAAACAGATCCTTAGAAGTCCTGCGATTCAATTGGTCACGGATGGTCGTGTGAAAGCTGTTCCATCAAATTCCACGATGGTCGAGGCTTTCTGATATCCTGTTGATAACTGTAATGGGTTTCACGTGTTTCCTTGTAACTATCAAGGGGAGTCGTTCAGACGTTGACGCTTTAATAATACTGTTCCCGAATTGTTAATATCATTGATAAATCAATTTTTTCTATGTCTCCCCCACAGTTTTGCCGCGACCCTTACTGAAAAACGTTGCGGCAAGTCATGTAAATAATTAATGTGGGAACAATTTATAGAAATGTCTGGCAGCAATGCGAATTTCTCGTTTCTCAGTGATCAGCATATCCATGAAAACAATTGTGGCGCTGAAAGTGCAATATTTCGGTACTATCGTTTCGGTTTTATTTAATTTCCCTCTTTTATGTTGCTCACTTCGTAAATTCAGGGGTAGGTACATTGTTACCGTTATTATGGCATTACTGTTTCCGTCATTTTGTTTAGCATTATTTGCACTGGAAAAACAGTCTCTCATTTCGTCCTCAGAACTTATACCATTTATCATCCCGACACCGCAATTATCCTCGATCGTCATCGAGGCCCAATGCCTTTCCCATCGATTGCACCCGAAGCTTCTCACGATTGACTACTATTCTCAGAATCGCATTCCGTCCGCCCTTCTGTCTTCCAATGGAGATAGTCGATGGAATGGCTACGGTAGATTACGCGAACGTTATTCCGATCGTGATGATGAATAATCAAGCGATCGGTACGTGTATTCGTGATTTTTTCATCCTCGCTGCCCAGGCCCTCGGTCATGAATGACGCGGAGGAACGTCCGACGCCCACGCCGCGGCGCAACGCGTCTTGCTTGGAGCATGCTACGAGCGTATCTCGAGGCTGAATCCGTATCTGTATCGGTCACGAAACTTCCTGTCACGATTAAGGTCGAACCCAAGCACCGATCGATGCCAGAGGTCGGCCACCATGTGTATACGAGCAATGAACTTTAGTAGAATAAGATAGCGGTGGCCAGACGTGCCATTAAGTGATCAATAAAGCAGCCACGATGTTTGCAAGTACACTGTTACTTTTGACTCTTGGAGTTTTCCAATTCCCAATTGATGGGTCCAACGCAAATGATCCACTTGAAATGATCCACAACAAAAACTCTCCGTGATAAAAATATCGAAAATAAAATGGAAAGTTTCGCACGCAACAGCTCAACGCAGGACACCGAACGTCGATTCAACAGATCCGAGCGTTGCCTGCAATTCCATTACAGTGTGCAATTTGCAACGGATCTCGCGATCGTGGCGAGAGGAATTAAACAATTTCGGCGTCGCGGCCTGTCGATTGAAAGGAACGTATTGCAAACAAGTTAGCACCAAATTAACCACCGCCGTTCGTATTGTGCCCGTTCAATGCTAATCGGGCGCGGCCGGAGGCGTGCGGAGCGCACGCGGATTTCCATAAAATCGACGGAAGTGCCGGTGTGCGGGTGCGCGCGAATTCAAAGGGGGTAGAAATCGAAAAAGCGGAAACGCTTATTGTTCCGGTCGAGGGAGAAAGGAGGCACGGCAATCGTTCGAGCGAGCAGCCAAGAGAAAATCGCCAGGGCGTTAACAATACCTGGTCGTACAGCTGGCAATCACGTTTTACGACGCGTTTCCTCTTCTTCGTGTCGGCAACCGCTGACGGACCACCGATCGGAAGCGTCTTCGTTCGTAGGAAAATAAAGACGCGTCGAATTTTGCTCCGTTTCGCGATTCTCCTTTTTCGTGGCGTTCGAAGTTTTCCGTTCTGTTCATTTCTGTGCGATATTCGAGTATCGATACGTTTGTGCATTATTTGTGCTTTACTGTCGGCAGTTGCGGTGGCGTTGCGCAGTGTTGATTAAGTTTTACGTTGATCATACAGGTTCGTGAAACGATACTGCGAAATGGTATTGATAAAGCGGTGCTGGATTTGGAATAACAGGCTGCGATCGTTACACGTGATTGAAATAATATTCTGGTATATTTGCTTTTTTTCTTATGGAATGTCGAACTCTTATCTAATTTCGATATGACGAGGTTTGTATAATTTGGGTGAATTTTTGTCAGATCGATAATGTATTTAGTCTCGTATCATTTGATGTCTGTTCGAAAATTGAAATATCTGACACGAAGAAATCTTTGTGGAACCCAACCGCAAACAAATTATTTATTTTAGAGAGATTTCAAACACCCCTTCGAGGAAGCCTGTCGCTGATAATGTACAAGCATTTTCATAATACTCCCTCGTCGCATTCGCTTGAATGTTTAAGTTAGATCCCTAGTTGTCGCGTTCCCAGCGGCAAAATTATTGACATTTCAAGAGCAAATTTACATTGTGCTTCACTTTCGGTTTTACATTTCACGTGCCTCGATATTTCTTTCGACGATTTCGAAAGTTCAAATATATGTTCACAAATATTCCAAATTTGTTCACAGTTCTCGCTAAATGAGGGGAACAAATGTTGTTGCATAATAGTTGTTTGCGAAAATATTTTCTCAAAGTGACGCGCAAACCAGAAGCGACAATCAATCATTAATTTCCATTAACTAGATCACTTCAGCGTCAGATCGCATTACATGGAAATTAACGCGAAACTAATGTGCTTCAATAAACGTGAGACGTTTCTCTTGTAAACATCGGGAGACGCAGAGCAAGTTACCAAGTACAGAGTGCTACAATTGTACCATGACAAACCGATGAATCACAGTCGATGCGTTTACAGAATACCGTGTACACCTAATTGCATAGTAATAAGAACTTGATAAACACGATATAATAGTAGTAAACCTATATCTGTACTAAATAACATATAAGCAGATTGCAATCCTGATTCAATTGCATAAAATAGATCTCAAATGAAAGATTACAAATTCTAGGAACCAACGTTTTAAATCGAAGAAAAGTTGATTTTTATTAGAAATTACGATACTTCTCGAGAAACTTAAGTGTGAGAAAATGATTATAAACCTCGCTCACTTTCGGAAACGAATTTTCAGTTTTAATTTCTCGAAACTTCTTGAAACGTACAATCTGATTTCTGGTTTATCGAGAAACGAAAAATATCGAGAAATCGGGAACACCGTGCCTCAGCGCACACGAATATTAAGGTGCTCCAGTAACATCTGATAAGCTGAATTTCAAGAACCACTTCAATCCGCGCGCGATATTAGATTTTCAGAAGAAAGCCAGCGAAGATTTTCGCAATTAACAGCCAACAAGTATTTCACGTTCTCCGTGATTTTCAGTTGCCCGTGGGCACGTCTCGAAGCATACACAGCAGAATCATGTCAATCGGTCAAATGGAAGACGCGAAATGTGGAGGAACAAGGAGCATGCCGGTCGATCGGTTCGATTCACGTGGTCTCGAACTTAGAAGACCGGACTGGCGACCTCTTCCTCCTGTTTTGGCTCGACACGGCGAACAGGAGGCCCGGTGACCCAGAACTTGAGAAAGCGAGCCGCTCGCTCGAGGAACGCGGTTGCTGCAACGCTCCTCTCTGGCCGGTCTTGTGCTCTAATTGCTCGAGACGACCGGCACCACGACTGCAGAAACTTTCATCTCCGCCAGAAGTGGACGCGGCGCGCCAGGATGCCGCCAGGTGACCTCGACTTCCGGCTTTCCACTCAACGGGAACGCACGTGAAATCATCCATCTCTGCGCTGATCGGGATGGTTCGAAGGAAAGTAACAGTGATCGGAAGGGACAATGGCGGACGGGATGCTTTCGGTTGGTACTCGATCTTTTTCTCCTTTCTTCTTCTCAGTTTTTCAAATTGGTTAATTGTTGCGGGACACGAGTAATTATCGGCGATCTGCAACTCGACGGCAGTGTCGATCGATTTAACGGAACGTTTAAAATTATTCTTTTAAGAGATGGAGGATTAATTGTTAGGAGAAAATATTGGTTAATCTGTTACAAATCGGGAAAAGGATGCTCTTGTGTTTTTTCGTCGTTTATTATCCTAGAATTGTGTCGCTAAGAAATTTTGTACGATTTTAAGATAATGTACTGAGATACTGTAATAAATTGTATTTGTTTTTTTGTTTCGCCTTCTTTATTATGCTCTGTGTCAGAGTGTTATTTTTGTGCGAGAGGTGTGAGTGATTAATGATGGAAATCGAATGACCAGGCTGCCTCGAACGATTATTACGAGAATCAAGCTCGTGAAATTCCTTCTTTTTTTTTTTTAGTAATAACGATGTAAAAGCAGATCGTTATTGGAATGAACTTGTGTCATTAACTTTATAAGAGACATCAACATGTTCAAAGTAAAAGTTGATTGGAAAATTGTGTTCTTTCCTTTTTTGTTATTCAATTCGTATAGAGGAAATTGGAGAAAAGAGCAGAGGAGTAGTAAAAGTAATCCTTACATGCTAAGATTATTCATTGAAGTTATTCTTTAATAACTTTCAAAGCCTAAATAATGCAATTGAATACAATTAATTTAAACTCATCGTCGCAATGTTTATAACAATTATAACACAAATAAAGTTAGTATCAAGCTGCCCAGTGATATGCATCGTGTTCAAATTTGAAAGTCTATGCAAACTATGTCGCATTGATAGAAGTAATTAAACTAGCACACATCAATTACAGCAAGACTTCACTTTTCCACGCTGTACTACATGTCACTTATATATATATATATGTACATTTCAACGAGACAGCAATTCTGAATTGATCAAAAAACAAGTTTATCTTAATCTTAAAAATTATCTTAAATGATCATTTACTAATTCTATTAATATCGTTTCTAGATATACTGCTTCTTCTGCACAGTTAATCGATCCAATGTTCATTTAACCATAATCGATTATTCACTTCCGCTTAGTGAAACGATATTCAAGGAACCTTTCGCTCGAGCCCCTCAGATGCAACGAGAAACAGTTTGATTTATGTATCGCACTCGAAGAGGAAGCGTCGGGGCGAAGGAAAAAAAAATTATTCGAAGGAGTCGTTGAACAACTTTCGCGGGCTGAACATTATAAACACTGAATATCTAGGTCGTGATCGAGAGGCCTCGAGATCCTATCAAGAAGCACAGACGTATCCCGGCTCACGCTTCGGTGGCACGCGATCAATTCCCGGCAATGTGTGCCAGGAATGTGGAGAGGATTCGCGGCCGTTTCTTGGCAAAAATTTTGCACAGTTACGCAGCGGTCGTTTCGTTTTGTTGTTCGTCGAACCGAACCGTTTTGCTCGTCGACGGCAATTCGCTGGACGCCGTTTGAAACAATTTGGATACCGTTTCATGAATGATAGAAAATATGATTTATCTGCGAGGAAGATGGGTGGTGCTGGAATCGAACGTTACCTTTAGTTATCATTTGTCGGATAATTACTGGCGACAGGAAATAAAATATATTACGCTAGAGCAGAGTTGGCTCGACGTTCTCGGAAACGTCTTACTAACGGAGATAGTAAGAGGACCAGATGGGCCTGTACTTGGCTGGGTTGTGAAATGAAACAATACGCATTCGTAGGTATAAGTGTTAATATAATAATAGTTGTTTTATTTAACACACTATATCCAATATCGTAGTATTAGAAATATTCCACGATACAATCACGTTATTATAATTATTTCGTTTATTGTTGTTTGAAGACGCACAACTTTTCTGCAACTGTGCCTCACATTGGAATAGTAGAAAATCCTCGCGAGAAAAGGAATGGTATTTAAATATTTATTTAAATTCGTCGTGAAATAACCATTTATGTACCGCGTTCAATTTTAAACGTTTCAATAGAGTTCAAAATACCACGTCTGAATTGTCCACGGATATGTTTTACTTATGAACAAAAATTTCTACGCTTCCTGTCGCTTGTCCCTCCTGTCGCTTGTCCCTCCTGTTTTGCACCCGTTTCTCATCTATTATCAAAATGAATTCCTCGAGGAGAAATCTCACCAGAGAATCTGACTTCACAGACTTCGCGCTGAAATCTGGAGCAGTCATTTCATTCGTTATGTCATTATTGCGAAAACCATGCACGTTCGCAACAACGATCTTACTATGTACTCTCGCTGTTATGATAATTGCCTTATTTCCTTATCTGCCGTGTACACGCAAGGACGGTAACCATCGGTTAATAATTCTCCTGTATGCACTTCAATGTTGCATTGCGCAATAAATTTTCTCTTCCGTGGCTTGTCACTTTGATGCTTTCGCGGTTAAACTGCTTATTTATAGTTTCCGGCTCGAAGAACTACAGACAGGGAAACGCAGCTGCGTTTTGCATTTCGTTATTCGTCAATATCACCACTTCCCCAGTTTGAAAATCACGCGCAGCGTAAATCAACTATTTCTCTAAATCAATATTTATCATCTCTAACGCATCAGTTCTCGCAATAATTCGCAAATCCTTTATTAAGCAAATTGTTCCGTTGAATTCCGTCTAATTCCAGTTTACCGGTCTTATGTTTTTGCCCCGATATATCACGTCGCGTATTCGCCATAATTTTATTCACCATGAAACTCTGTGCAACGTCTCATCTGTATCGCACGAATTCTTTCCGCGTATCGAATTGACTACGATTTGCGCGCAGGAAATTTGCGGAAAGAACGCGTGTATTATTAAATGTATTTAATTCAATGGAATCTATGGGGGCTTTGAAAGGAGAGCGAATATAATAATACGGGGCAAAATGATGAAGCAAATCCATTGGCGATGGTCTAGTCGTAAAGGATAAAGGGGAAGGAAAAGAAACTCTACGAGCTCTAGAATGCGAGCTCAGCTCTGAGCAGCAAAAGATTAATCCAGTGCATCGAAGACATCCAGTTCCACAATGTTTTTGCTGCCATTATCCTCTTGATCTTGAGGCAGGCCGACTTTATGCCATTCGTTTCATCGTAATTTCAACTCGAGACGTGACAGTTTCACCGGATGATCTCCTTGACAATCCCCGATGTTTTACTTTTATGTGTGTCGTGACTGCATTAATTATACGCACCGATCCATGTTCGTCGAGCAATTACGCCACACCACATCCAAGCTTCGTTTATTTCTAGAAGCGGCGTAATTGCAGCGCAAGGAAGATATGATTTTTTCCGTTTTCAATCAAGCGTCGTTCATCGTTCATTGAATCGCACGGCAACTCGTGTGATTCGTACTAGAATTTCTTTCAGAGGGTTAAACGGCGATTTGAAATGCAAAAGAACGGAAGAATTTGTTGTATTTTTGTTACGTGCGATCGAATTATCAAGTACACAGCATTTTTCGGGTTCCAGTTCACTGTTTATCCCATTTTCTTTTCACCAGTTTCATAGCAATTTAACGGCGATGATCTAAATCTAATAACCCAAATCTAACCGTAAGTTTTCCCTCGTCTATTCAGCTGTATTTTGTTCAAACATCTACAAAAATCTTATCATTAAAATAATGATAACACAATCGCAATGCACAACATATACGTATAATGGTATAATAGTAAAATATACAAAACGATTTTCATGGGTTCACCAAGTCCTGCCTCATATTTAGCAAAAGCTATGCATACCTTCTTAACCCTTTCATGTATACCAACTTGTCCCTAATTTAATTTGCATTTCTTTCTCGCACAGCAACCGCACGCGAACACACATATCCTCTTCCAGGTGTTGATTCTTCCCCGTTTGCCAAAAACTTGATCGAATCGAAGCATTTAATTTCTCCCGTCAAGTCGAACAGCGTACACGCGCACAAAATTTCGCCGTACTTTCACAAACCATAAAAACACCATCCCGTGCATGCATTTAAATCGGTCATATCGTACATTTTGAGAACGGAGGAAGGGGGTGCGTCACTATACTACTTATAATCGGGATCGCAATAACACTGCGAACACAAGGCACGCAATCCTTCCACCCGGTCGGCAATAACAATTCGATCGCTCGCGACGCATTCATATATTGCCACCTGATTGTAAGTCCAACAAAAAAAAAGGGGGCGAGAACGACTCGCCACTGTGGCCGTCGAGCATTAAACGTCTGCAATTAACAGGATTTACGCGCGATCTCGCAATCAAGGGTACGGGACGTCGGACCCACATAAATAGGAATGGCGTAGGGGCGAGTAAAACGGATGATATTAGGCAGGGCCGATCGTGAATTCCCTTTGAGGCTCGTTAACCGTACGAACCTTAATCACTGTAATTTACATCTGACGCGGGCACAGCCGCGTGCAATGGGCGTGCACGTTTCGTTTCCGCGTTTTACGTTCCGTGAATCGGCCGACGCGACGATGTACGACGCCGCTCGTTAGCGGTCCCCGGGCTAATTGTATCGGGCCCCATTGTCTCGGTGTTCTTAACGAACGGCGAGGAGACCCCGTCGCGTTAACCTGTGCTCCGATGCGAGGAATTCGCGGACGGGTGAGCCGAGGGGAAGCTTGGGCATAAAGAGGCGAAACGCATTGACAATTTCGAGATGGAACTGGAACAGGGATGGAAGTTTAATGGCAGCGTGGCGAATTTTAGTTCGTATATGAATTGTCATTTGTCGAATAGACGCGAGGCAACGGTGGAAATCGAGGCGACTGATAAAAAGATAGGGCATCTCTGGAACGTGGGAAGGTTTTCCTACTCGTTGAGTAATAGGTGAACGCTCGTGCTTTGTAGTAAAATTGCAACGATGACGATAATTTTGTTGCTTTCATTGAAGTCAGTTAATAAATCATTTGTCTTACATATAATATGGTGCAGTGTTGTTCGTGGCTACCATAGGCGCTGCGTTTGACCGTTATGTTTTGCAGTTTGTATCGAGAATTTGTTAAAACAGAGGAGTTGAACACCTTCAAGTTACAAAACTTTCGGAACGTTATGAATTGTTTTATAGTTAAGGGAGTTAAACAGTCGGCAGAAACCATTTAAACAGTTGCACTGAATATTTTTGAGACAAGGATGTAAAGACTTTTAACTTACAACATTGTTAGAACACTGCGAATTGCAGTTTTCTTTTAACACAATACGCGTCTCTTACTCCTGCAACTATTTGTTTTAACGTAAATTCGCATTGAACATAGTTGTCAATATTTTTTGTTGCTAATATTTTGTTATCGGAGAGTTAAAATAAAAAAGCAGAAGTAATTATTCGTTATTTAAACAAGTTGAAGTAAATTATTTAAAATGATGATATTACTTGTTATTCTTGCACCCACATATATAATTTAATTTATTTCATACTTATTATTTGCTGCTCTTTATTTATTACTTACATACAGCTTCAGTTTTGCATTCTCCGATGAAACATAGATGATTGACAACTATTTGGTTGTTCAATAAGCGAGTAACTTTAAAAACAAATGTAAATTGCGAGCTGTCTACTGAAAAATAACCGTATTAATTTTACAATTTTTACATTGCGCTTAATGGGATACATAAAAGACGATCAAAAGCTATTTATTATTAGTATTCCACTTAAATGGAATACTAATAATCCAAACTAAAAATAAAATGTTATTTGCAAACGAGAAGTATTCTTGGCATCTTCTATACGACGTTTATTTACATAAAAAATTTCTTTCCATTTCAAATTAAAATTACGTTTTCATTACTTATTTATTAAATCAATAGTTAAATAAAAATTTGCCGAACAGTGATGCCGACGAATCGCACATAATCCTGCTTATCTCCTGCTAATCCTAGCTAGGCTTATCCTGTGCCACGAATTCAACGGCGTTTCTTAATTTTCCCGCACGTACCTTATTATAACAAGAATGACACTTGCTGTTAGAAGGCAAGGGTTTAATTGCAACAGCCAATTGTGCTCGCATTCGCAGAGCCGTGAAAAAATGTGCCACAACGAGATTAGATAAAGCGAAACGATATCGCGAGGACAAAGTAGCACTGGATAAACGGTGCATTTGCTACGAATTCAAGTGAATTAAATCGCGTTTCATACACATGTTGCTAAAGTGCTTACACTGTGTGTAACAACGCGATGCTAGTCGCGACACCGTGGTACTTCTTCGGAGCGATTGTTCGAACATGTACAAGATTCCACGATAATGGGATGGTCGTAAAAGGTACGAAGGGTTTGTTCGACGAAAGTCCTGGGAAAAACTGTAAAACGACTTTTACGAGCACCTAGAACTGCGAAAAACGATGGATTCTATCAGTTTCGTGGAACGATTCGAGCAGCGCAGCGCCTCGAACATGCCCACGTTTCCATCGTCTCTCGCTTTTGCGAATAACATCAAGCAAATCGTTGTTGAATTATTTTTTAGTAAAATTATGCGGACCCGCAACTGCAACGATTCAGCGGCGAATTGTGCTGTTCCAATTGTACAATACGTTCATTATTTGATACTCTACAGTGGGTGTAAATCGTGTTTGAACGTATCACAAGGTCTGAAAGCTGAGAAGCTACATTAGAATCATTATTATTTTCAGATTTCTGGATAGAAGGTCAGTAATTCAACGATGCAATAAGTAACGACTATGTATAAGGAAAGCTGACGTTGTCCTGATATGAAACACCAATAATTGTAATGAGGAATAGAGGCCATTTGTAGTCAGACATATTTGTATATAAGTATTTCGCAGGCAAATATGTCAAGAACACTTCCAAAAGGAAAGAACGAGAATGAATACTCACTGTTATCTTTTGCTATGATCAAAACACGCGGTATTAGTCTGGTCGACAAGAAATATCATCTTTGGCGTGTACAGGGTGTACAGTCTAATGGTAGCCATCATTTTTAAGGCATTTATAATAATCTCACAAAAATATGTTTGAAACAAGAGTTTGTCTGCCTCGTAGTGGCTATAAACTGCAATAAAGAAAATTGTCGAAAATTTGCTTTTTCAATCAAGAGTCAAGGACGCATCGTGGTTTGCAAATGGCGCTACGTACTTAAGACTTAACAGCGCTGTAGCTGGCGCCATGACGGATTCAGCAACCATGATCATAGCAACTATGATTCACTATGACCTTGAGTTTAGAAGTTTTAGCTCGGTGGTTAGAGACGTTAATATGGAAATTCGTTTCACTCCAACCGAATTAAATATGCGAAGCAACATCAGGCCTGTCAAGCTAATAAGTTTATTAAGCAGAAGCGAAATAACTTAAATCCATGGCAATTTATATTACATCCCTATTTCACAAATTACGCTACACAACTCCGCTTTACGCGAAGGTCATAGTAGGTAATAGCAGGTCAAAAACACCTAGTGCCATTTGCGAAAAACAAAGTATCCCCCACTTGTTAATGAAGAAGCAAATTTTTGCAAAATATTCTTATCACAGCTTCTGGCCACGACGAGGCTCGTCAATTGTTCTTTAATTTCTTTTGTTTTCTTAACATTTTTTTACGAGATTGTCGGAAGTCCCTGAAAAACATCGCGTATACCCTTAAATCAGACCGTGCACCCCGTAATATTGCAACACATATTTACCTCTATGTCCGTTTACCTAAAAGCCTATTTGCACGCCTCCGACATTTCACGAGCAGTCAACAAAAACCATATTTCCGTGTCACCGGACGTTAACGCGTTAGCTTCCCAAAGTCTGCAGCCGTATTCACGATATCTTAACCGACCGACTTCCGTTCCCAGTTTCAACGCTGTTCTCCGCTCGCGAGGAGAACAACCTGAATAATTAATGCTCGCTTCCTCCCGCTATCAAGACCGTTAACTGATAAGTGTTCCATCTAGCCGTATCGCTAACGATTTCATTCAATCCCAACCTGCCTGCCCCCCTGCCGCGACATCGTTACCGCACGAGAGATTGCTTAAACAGAAAGAAGGAATCGGATCAAGTTGATCCAAGTGGAACGCGCCGCCGTATACCGTCAGTTTGGAGATGGTTCCGGCCGATGACGTTTCATCGTCGCGTTCTCGACCCAGCAATTACCTCTCAACCTTGTTTCACAGCAACAGGTCTCGAAAACGAACGTTCGAACGGGTTCCGCGTTTCGTTTGCGTCGATGTTCCACTACGGTTCGGGCGAACGTGCGGCGACACGGGTCGTTCGGTGCATTAGATGGCGGCGAACCATCGCCGTACTAATTCCAGGTGTAATCGTTTTGAAAGAAATGTACGCGTCGGCTGGTTTCGCTGTGGACGCGCGATGCCCGTGTCAGAGTATGCGAGGCAAACGGAAGCCATTATGGAACGGGCGCGTGTGTTTCGTGGACGGTGGGTCTTTTCTTCTCCTTTTTATATTTTTTTTTAATATGACCGGGCTGATTGTTGGCCGGTTGCAACCGCGAAGACAGGAGGCACATAGGTGGCACGTTGACAAAAATGCAATTGTAGAGAAGGGACTAACTGGAGGGCTCAGAAGCCGATCAGTGTAAGTCCAACTTTTCCCGAACGTGAGTTTCGTAGTTCAAGAACCTCTTTATTGTTCAAACTTTCAGGCGATGAATCGATTAAGTCACTATTTTCGTACGTAAGCAATAGATGACGGTGCTAAGAGAGTTGCACTGATTGGCTTCCGAACCCTCCAGCTGTACAAGGATAATTGACAGTGGCAGTTTAGTTGTACGAATGTATCGCAGTTGAGGGTGTATTTTCACGTGGAAACGTAAACGATCCGGGACGAAATGTGCCGATCGGTTTGAAATAGTTTGATCATTTTGTACTTTATTGGACATTTTTTGCTCCGGGGAGAGCGACGTTTCGGTTCGGTGGAAAATGAGTTTCCATTAGTGCAAAGGTTTAGTTATTCGACGTTTTCATTTAAGAGAACCGGAAATTCATTAGCATCATACGATGCATACAAATTTTTATTTCTCTACGCTTTATGTGTATAGATAATAATAGATTACGCTTTCGCTGAATATTTCTGTGACTGGTTCAGTTTCGTTCAGTAGTGTGCGTATGAAAGAATTCGGTAATAAGTTTATATTGGCGTTACATTGTTCGGGCGAAATTGTTCCAACTCAGAAGCGATGTTAATAATCTGGAAAAACGTTGAATGCGGCAGATAGATATGTAAAATAGTTGGAGAAACTGTACTCATTGGTTCACATTAACGTCATGAACAGTTTAATACCGCGATAATAATAAGTATTAACAAAAAATAACTTGCTATCATTTTATCGTCGTCGATTTAAAAAATTATACACCTATTCTATCACACATTCAACATCACTGTTAACGCAGAAATATTATAATTATAATGATAAATATTGAACGTCTGAGGGGCTCTTGAAAGACACAAAAACGCGACAGGATAAATCCGCAGTGTAATTAAAATTATAATTAAAAATGAAGGTCTGAAAATCGTAGATGTAAAATGTTCAGTAGATTGTAAGGTGTTTAACAATAAAAATTGATCTTTGCCCCGGGTGCAATAAATTCTTCACGTGTAGAACTAAATTGTAACCGAAATGCTAACGCAGCGATTCCCTCGTGGGTTCGCTGTCCAAATGGCTAAGGTTTCAATTCAGTGCAGCTCAATTTTTGTTACCTTCGTTCGAATTCGATATCGACGTACGTTTATCTGTCTACAATTATAATTCATTTGTTACCCTTTTACAATTATTTGCCCGACACACCGCGTTTCTGTAAATGCTACTTCTCCTAAACGGAGCCAAAGAAAAGACGTTTCGGGGAATCGAAAATGAATTGAATTTCGTACAAGCTTTCAACACGCTGGACATCCTGTCTCGCGGTGCGTTGAATTAATTAACTGGTCGGATTCTTCTCGCACGCGTCCTCGTGGAAAAACTAATCCCGACCAAATAGAGGAAAACTCAGCGAGACAACTTCCAGTCGCAAAGCTGTTCAACTATTACGATCCCCTTGAAGTAAATCAACGCCATCGAGGTGTTACGTTTATGTTCCTGTACAAAAGAAGAAGAAGCGAAACATCCCAAACGATGGACAATTTATCGGGCAACGCAACAGCCCTTCCACGAGTTCCGTGGATGTGCGACCAAACTTCCATCCCACTCTCGCTGTTTTTTTACCAAACCGCTATGGGTATCCCATAGAGCAAGTTCTTGCCGCTGCGCTGTGCCGGCCTTACTTCCCCGATCGAGTAATCCCATCGGAGGTCAGGGCGACACGGCTAAGGGGACACCATAAATCGAAGGCGTGCTGCAGCGCGTATCTAAACGGAAACGCGAAGATGAAAACGATTACGGGCCGTGCCGTGGTTCCCATAGGAAAGGGTTACGGAATTAATGGCCGATCGGCCTCGTTTCGCGATACGCGAACGGGTTGAAAGAATTCGAGCCGGGCACCGATCGAGGCGCAACACTTCGTTTCCACTTCAGCCGGCCGATGTTTCGTGCCAAAGAAGCGTGCCTCCGGAACTTCCTGGCCACGATCTGCCCCCTGGGCTATCACGAGCTGCGCTTTTTCAGACCTTTGTCGTTGCCACGTACCGCGAGAATCGTGTTGCCGTAATGGCTGTATCGCTTTGACGAAGCTCCCGGCGATCTGCTTTCAATTGTCGGCGTTACGCGATCGAGCGTTAACCCTTTTGAAAGGTGCGCGCCGGGGCGGCTGTTTGAAAATGAATTGTCGATTATTCGTTTTAGGAGGCTGGACGCGATGCTTGGATTTGGAATTGTGCAGGGGAAAATTCGTGATAATTATTGCCGGGAATGTTGCGAACGCTTTTCTTCTGGAATTGTTTGTCAGTTATTTTTAGTGTGTGTTTAAGTAGATGATAAGATTATTATTTTTGTTCTAGGTTTACATCCGTTTGTACTATTATTACTTGGTCAATTGTAACTTGCGCATTGAAACTGATCGTCATTTTTCTGCTAATTCACTCTTGCGCGAAATTTGTAAATGTACCACAGGCAAGATATTTTGGGTCGAAATAATCCTATCTGACGCGTTTGAAGAAAACTAATGTAAAATGCATAAACGTGCTCGTAGTTGATTTGAAGATCAAGCTTTTTCCTCGGAACAATGCAGTTTTGTTCAAGGCATATTTAGTATACAAAAATAGATCTCTTCCTTTCTGCTGATTTTAACAGCAAGAGATTACCTTAACCATCGTTGTTAAAGATTAATTTCCAATGCTGTCCCTTCCACAATATCACCATCGGTTAACAACGCTCGAAGTGTAAAGCAAACAATTTCTAATGAATTAACCACGGGGTATGAAGCCGAAAAAATAGACTCACCATACTGTGTATAATGTATCTTACGAAAAGCGTAATTGTTATCATTATTAACACAAATTGCCCCGATGCATCTGGTAATAGAGTTATAAGCATTTTATTAGTCGAACCTCGTGCGTAGCCACCGATCGGTCTCTTCGATTATTCGATATCTATACTTTAGATGAGCCCCTTCCTCAATTACGAGTCGAACTCATTTCCATAATAACAGTTGTCTCGTCCGCACAACATTGTACTCGTTCGCTTCCCGGTGTGCATCGGAACTGATACGATCTGATCGCCATTAATAGCGATTATCAGATTTCTCCTCCGGCAAAGAATGGAAACTCTATTGCTATTTTTTTCTCGATACAATCTGCCTTCCATTCGACATACTTTTCCTTGGCCTGTGGGTGGAATGAAGGGTGCACCACCGGGCGAATATTTTCAGATTCGAACCAACACTTTCTTGCGGCGTCGATAAAGCGACGGATATTTGCGAATTGGATCAAATAAATCGAACAGATTTAGGAAAATTATTGCAGCGCCAAGATCAGTGAAAGCTTTTGGTTATCCGTCGTCTATTTCGCTATCTCTATTGTCTTTTTCTACACTTTTCTTCTTATATACAATTCCTGCGGCGACGAAATTGTAAGGCAGAAGAAAAACAAGGATCGTTAATCCCAGGAGTCGATAAATGAAAAATTAGGAACATCACCTCTGCGTGAAACGTTTTCAACAGATTATTTACTGTCGTGTTACACCTTCAACCCCTTATTATGTATATCCATGTAGCTTTGAAGCCGCGTACTGGACAACCGTGTTTTGTAAATGTCGTACCATTTTCTCAAATAAATTGCACCATTCTGTCGCGACCAATTTATTTATCGTATCTCAACACCTATTGCAAATTCAGTCACACTTTTCTTCTTATAATAAACTACTTCGGATCCAAGCGAGCAGAAAAATAAATTTGGTTGTACACAGGATTTTTAGACGTACAAAAAAAGTATTATTAAATACTCGAAGAAAACACTGCGCACACAAATTGAGAATAAAACGAAACAAGGTACGCTTTTGCTATCCTGACAATTTTGCGGGCTCGATACCCCGCAGTTCCCAGATCTGTAACTCGACAGCTTGCATTGTATTTTCTGCACCGATTACACGTATCTTCGATTTACAGCCAGTCACGGAGTTCCCTATCTGCTCGCGAAATTATTAGGTTTCGATCAGATCACCCAGGCCACTTCCTACATCGACACGGTGTTTCAAGGATGCTTCCTTGTTCCCTGCAGCCGCGGGGAGAATCGCCACGTTCTTCTAATTAATCGGCACGCCCGTGCATCGCGGCTCGAAAGGTATCGGCTAACGACAACGGCAAACTGTAACGAGCCATTAAAGCGTCGAGTGGAACGTCCGTGAACTCTCATGCCTAGTAAAACAAACAACGGTAACGACGAGCACTCCACTGATGAGCCAGCAGAGCATGCGAGAAGCGTGAAACACAGGTGAAAAAAGAAAGAGAAAGAATCGCGGTTGTATGCACATGCGTGGCACTAGATTAAATAATCACGACGAATGAAGATGGCGAGAAGTATGTACATGTATGCAGTCAACCCCATGAGTATTCGTATGATCGCCGTCATGCATATGTATCTTGTGTACAAGATCGTAATTAAGGGTTCAAGGGTAGGTTAAAATTTGATTAAAATTTCGTGTAAATAAAAATGATATATGTGCTCATTTGTAATAAAAAAATTGATTCGGGTCGCTCGATTTTGCTGAATTTTTTGTATGAGCGGTGGGAGTACGAATACTTATGTGGTTTAACTCTTAACTGGTACTGTGGCGTCCAGAAGCACCCTCGACGTTAAAAAAGTCGTTACAATTTTGCTCCCAATCAACAGATAGCTCCAGGTGTCTCTGTAATTCATAATTAGATTATGCTTTACAATTAGCCACATTGGCTTCGCAAATAATAGTATATGCGTGTTTCGGAATTTTAAATAAAAAGATCAAAGAAAACTCTCCATAGAGTTACCGTATTTCTATGTTGCCACCGCAGTTAAGGGTTCACTGTACGTACGTATGTATGCATGTGTTGAGACACTTAAAATTAACGTATATTGTGACTGGAGGGTGAATATTTACAACCGCGTTTAAGAACAGCTTTTATTTATCGTGCCCCGAGCTTGCCCGCCTCCTTGTGCTTTCATTACTTTGCCCTAATTTTATTTTATTCCGCGTTGTAGTATAGTAAACCATTAACTTTTTTTACGCTGTTAAAATGCTCCAAATCTTATTCGTCACATTCCATGCGTATATCAAGTGCGTCGTTATCATTGCTGTTAACGATACTTGATTTTTAATAGAGCATGAAATGAACGCGAGATGAAACGTTCCACTTGTTTCATTTCTTTTTTGTATCTTTTCTAATGGTAGATGATAGCAAAGAAGCCAAGGAAACATTGATGGAACGCGTCCCATAAAAAAAGGCGTTTAAAATCCAAGATGAATGAACCGGAGTCAGGTTGGCGGATGAATCGAAAGATTTAATGAAGGAAGAAACAAGCTACCGGATGTTCATCGCACGAGATAATCCCCGCAATAGGAAAAGCTTTTTGCAAGGAGAGGCGAAGCAAACAGCAGAACAGCCAGGCGTCATTCTCTGGTAGGAAGAGTTTGCTGATGAATGATCCGGGGCGAACGTTTCCCAACTTGGCGTTTGTTTATGAAACAAACGCGGTGCTCAATAGATTTACTCGTGCGTTAATTACGTGATAATTAATTCCAGGTAAACGTCGTACTAGTGACGCTCATTGTTTCTCCTAATGCCGACGATAATTTCGCAGGCGACTCGAAACGACGACGCTTTTAGGAATACATATTATGAATGCAGACAGCGAACGAAAGGTAATGAGCTGCCGCCACTCACGATAGTTTTATGCATTGTGTTAATATTAATTAGCGCCAGAGATTTTCTCTGCCTTTTGCTGGTTCAGAAGATGATTGTGTAGCGCTGCGTATGGTTCGAAGATTCAAAATATACATTTGTTTCACGGAAATGAAATATTTCAGGTGTCCATGTTTATCTTGTCACATAAATGAAATTAGTTCTCAATAGAACGTTTCGGGGGCATTATTTTATAACAGAAAAGTGTATTATTGCGTATAATTGAGGAACACTTGAAAAGATGTTAATGTTATCGTTACTATTAAATACGCAAAATTAATGCCATCAGTGGATTGATAGTAAACGCAGAAATCACGTTTTATTCTTCTTTTCTCATAACCAGTACAAATATAACGAACACTTTAAGGGAACAGTATTCTCAACTTCGTGCAAAATATTTTGTTGATTACTATTAAGTTGCAGATTGCGTGCTTTCACAAAGGTTCAACGGAAGCTGGGTAATCGGCACTAGCCTGAGAGAAACATTCTTTTCTAATAAACAAGCTGAGAACCACAGGTTTCTGATAAACCTTTATAACAGTTTCACATTATACATGATTATATTACCGATAATGATGAACTTGATATTCACCGTTGCACACGTCCGCTAATTAATCACGACACCATGGGGCTAACAATTTTCGTACCATCTATCGCAACTTACTTACGTCATTTAATTAAAATCATTAGACGTCGGTGAGTTCGTAAAACGATGTAATTACTGTAAATCACGAGTGAATGAAAAAACGATGCGTCTGTACACCAATCGACAGTCTTACCAATTATTGCGGCCAACTTGGCACGAATGTGGGCCAGTGTTATTTACGAATGAAATTGTTACGAAGATTTCCGTTCGAAATACCGATTAACAAATAAATAGTTACCCCTTCAATATCAATGCAGCGTTGGTATTTCTCTGTTTTGTAAATGGATTATTAATTATCGGGATGTATGCATGCATAAATTAAAAGAAAGTAAACGTTACTATTGTAAGCATTACAAATGATGAGAGGCCGTTTTTGTGTTTCAAGAATTGCGGTCAATTTCTCGGAAAAATCGGCCACTGTACGTCCTTACATTTAATGTCTATTTGTTCACGACATTCATAGTTTATTCAGCAATATAGTATGGTGTTATATGTATCATAGTGTGGTGTTATGTATATGCGTTTGGGCAGCGTATTTTGAAGCTGCCAGAAGACGAACGACTCGCGCAATTCGGACGCTACGCACCTACAGCAATAAAAGCACGTCGAAGAACGCGATAACTGCGAGTTTCTTATGAGAAACCGACGAGTTCCTTATTTGTCCGTGGACAGTTGAAAGATGAATCGACTTGTAAGGTGTTCAGGAAAGATTCATTTAACGTTTCTTTTTACGGGCGTGGAATTCCGATTTGTGACACTGAGTTCAATTAAGGCTACTTTTTGTGATCTCTTCCTTGATCTTTTTTTTTTTATAAGCGTAGGTACACGTGTTTGTACCATACATTTTCAAGGTAATGCAGGAAGAAGTACGCTTCGCTGTAATGTGTAATAATGTCGTTTATTTTTACTGCTGAAACCTTTATGAAATTCAGTAGTATAAAAATAAAGCGGAACCGGAGTAGAACATGTTCCTTATTGTCAGACGCGTCCGAGCTATGGACACAATACTTTCTAATATGAAATTCCCATCGTACAACATTAATGTCATAGGATCAATATAATCGTGCGCATTTAGATTCGATCAACAAATTTTTGTTTCTCCGCGATTTTATATCATACACAATTATACGCAAATAAACAGCCTAAATTAAAGTCTGTTGAAATAATATACGTAGGAAGTGAAAATCGTTGATTTTCGAACAATATATAATGAATATCTTGAAAATATCGTACGAATGCAATTTAAGTATGAATTCAAAACTTTCCTCTTATCGTTATTAGGACACTTGACGCATTTGCAGAATAACAATGTTGCCAGCGATAATATTCTAAGTAAGTAAAGAAGAAAGGCAAATGCAAGCCTTGGATTATACTACAACGACAATAACTAAGTATTATTTCTGCATTATTGAATTAAAATGTTCTGTTTTACGAAGGAATTAAATCATTTTAGTATTTCTTACGATCGTGAAAATATTGGCAACAATCGTCCATGTTTAGAATATAAAATTCGTCTTCGAAGATGTATTAATTAATGCATGAAGGATATTAAAGTGCTAAAAGTGCGACAATTGGATGTGTTCAGAGAAGAAGATGGGACGATATATCAAATCGCTTGGTTTAATACGTCAAAATTTTCCTAAAATTGCACGAAAATTGAAAAAGATATTATTTTAACGTTTCCCCAGTTTCAATTTTCTATATTTTGTGCCCGCAGACTGCAAGCAAAAACATTTATTTCTCACAATAATAAGAGCCCGTTGCTTCTCAACACATTTAACCTGCCAATCGGAAAAGACGAGTTAACTCGTAATCCGTGCAGCCAATTTTTTTTCACAAAATCCTTCAAACATTTAATACACCTTTCCATTACATTGACGCAATTTGCAAACGCTTAAAACACAACGATCAACAGTTTCATTGATAATTTACGTTCCGTCTCGAAGGGAGTGTCCAATCGAACACCAATCCGGTTAATAAATTAACAAAAATCTACCCAAACGTTCTTATCTGTTATACGCTTGTTTCGCAATTCACAGCAAGCGGTGTAACACCTGGAACAATGAAACTTCGTACGAATTGGTTTCTGGGACATTTTCACAGCCTGAATCGCGCGGAGTTCGTTCCACGTGTACATTCTATGTCCGTTTAAAATTTATCTTGTTCATCCAGCACGATCTCGATCTTGGCCGTGAAAGCTTGCCATATCCCGTAGCAACGAACTAGGCCGACGATAACGCACAATAGAAAACACTTGGAATTGCAAAGCAATCGGCGTATGCACAATCATTTCCGCGAGGCTGCGTCCCGTCGTTTGTCAGATTCTGGTTTTCGCGGACCGTCATCCGTGATCTTGATTCGTCGCGGGGTATAACCGACGTGAACACTTTTGGAATTGCAAAGTCGCGATTGTCCGTTTCCACGGGCATGATATATTTGCGAAGCTGTCCCTATGAAAAGGGAACAATGAAATTCCCAGCGGTGCGCCGAGGCCTTTGTGTTCTTTGATTCTTTCACTCTGAAAGGATCGCCGTGCCACTTTTATTTATATGACCAGTGTTTGGTAATATTGAGGTTCGCCTCTCGCAAAACTGAGAATACTCGAAAGCGCAGGTACTTTCCCGGAGAAACAGTCGCTTGTGTCTTGAAAATGTTTTACATTCGGTCTGAATTTTTGATATAATAATTTAATACTTCGTATTCCTTTTTGTATTGAAATATTATTGTTCTGTATTTGATTTGCCCTCAGTTGCGGCATTACTGTCGTAAATTTTCGTATTACTTTCGAGCCGTTTATGGAATTACTTTGGCGCTGCCTTTAGATATCTGCACCTTTAATTACGTATGATTATTGCTTTAAAAAATCAAATGATTGCTCCACAATTGTACATAGTTTTTAATCACTTCACTGTGCATAATTCTCTTACCAAGTTCGCTGCATGGCAACCGTTATTACGGACCATCATAAAGCATGTTCAATTATACCGTCAAATATTCGAAGAACGCAGTACAAAGCTGTAATTGCCTTTAACCGAAAAAAATTGAAAGTAGAAACTGAAATAATTATTACAGCCGCGTCTTGATAATCTGCGGCATGAAATGAATATACGGAATTGAGAGATATCTTTAATTACCTCATCTCTCGGTGCAGGTATAATTCGTCATGCTCAATGCGAAACGTGGCTATGGGGTTTCTATTAACAGTAAAAGTATTCGCTTCGTGGAGAACTATGAACAAATTTAGCGGAAAGGAATTCCCAATTCAAACTTTAATTTGTCGAGGGTAACAAGCACAACTTTGTATTCATTGCTGGCAAAAGTATTGGTGATGGAAGCATTCGCCTTTAACAATTGGAAAGTTTATAAATTACGATCTCCTTAATAAGCAGCTGCGTTCTAAAGCTATCGACAATTTTTATTTTCATTTGCGCAGCGATCCAAATTTTCGTATAACTGAATTACTGTATTCGATTAATTTGATTTTGGTACACTCCTCCGCGTTGTTGGTTCACATGTATAAAAACAGGAGAAGTTTATAATAATATGATAATAAGCAATTGATGTAAAAACGATGGGAGCAATAATTAACAGCAGTGATACACGGTTAAGATATTTATGGTCGTTCAGTTGTGAAAGAAACCCCATAAACTATTCCCCAGATATTCAACTTGACTACTAGGAAGTCACGTCTCGCGTTCCATGTAGACAAGCTGAGAATTATGTTTGCTTACAAATAATACCACCGGGAAATGTGCACCGCCATTTTCTAAATAATGAAATTCCTGTTTTGAATTTGGAAGAATAGGAAAATTAGTTTTTGACAGCAATGATAGAAAACGGGGATCGGAAGATCGTAATTTCGAAACGATTAAATATGTACCTACTTGCGACACACATTATTAAAACGGTAATCAATATTCCGGTTGCAACTGCAACTGATACGATTGTTATAAATACATTGGCCAAATATTAATACAAATGAATTCAACGCAACAACCATTAAAATCTCAGCACTCTGGAAACAAATCTAACATTAAAATCTCAAAAACTACAGGAAATTAAGTAGTTTAATGTGAAAAGAGTAGGATTACAAGACTGATACATATAACACTGCACTTCATCTGTCACTCCGTCGCTCTGCACTCATCACCTTCGACACATATATATAGGTATTCATCGCACAAAAGGATGCATAACATCATAAAAATGCAGTTTAATTCATCTATAATATCAGATTGTGACATATGAAATGTCTGATTTTGCAATATCGATATTTTAACTCTTTTTCTTTCAGTAAATATTGAAATTTTTGGAAATTTTATATCTAGATAGACTTTTAATTGTTAGTGTTGGCAACCAGCCTTGCACCCGAAGAGGATAATGTTCACCGTTTGGTGGACAATGTCCGATGTGATCCATTGTGATTTCTTAAAGCCGGGTGAAACCATTACATCAGGTAAGTACTGTATGGAAATTGAAAAAATGCATTGAAAATTGCGAGATAAACAGCCGGCATTGGACAATAGAAAGGGGCCTATACTGCACGATACTACACGATAATGATCGACCGCATGTGTCGCAAACAACGCTACAAAAGCTCAGAGAGTTAAAACTTTGCCCCATCACCCGTATGCCCCGGATCAATCACCGACAGATTTTCATTTCTTCAAACATCTAAGCCATTTTCTCGAACCGAAAATGTTCAGAAACCAAGCACGCACAAATTTTTATAAAATTGAAATTAAACAGCTTGAAACATGCTGGAAAAAATGTGGCGATTCCAATGATTGTCATGATTCCTTTGATTTAAACTAATTAATATAAAAAAATGTTATATTCATTTAAAGTCATCCTTAAAAATCAGACATTTCATATGTTTTAGTCTTATTGCAATAATTTTACATAGTCGCGATACAATTTGTTCACTAAATTTTCAACAACCCTATATCAGAAAAACGATTGCGAATAATCAATTCTGTCCCCAGCGCAGCTTAGCGTGAAACCGTGTACGATCGATTTATTGTAGCGAATTAACGATCTTTGCACCGCGAACAAAGTCGTCGACGGTGGATGCGCGAATTGAAAGGCCTAGTTCACTGCAAATGGAGCACCGAATCGTTTCCGCGTTCAATGGTAAACGTGATCGAGAACGGAACGCCATAGCCCATTCCCGATCTTGATCCTGACCATGAAAAGGCCACGTCGTGCATTCCATGAGGACGTATTACGAGTTGTGGCCTTGCGATACCATCGTGAACGAAAGAGGCGCGAACGTAACTTCTCGAAGAAGTAGAAATCACCTCGTTAATCTTCTGCAAACCCACCGCGGGAGTACTCCGCCGAGTAGTCTCTTCTTCCTTTTCTATTTCCTCTTTCCATCGTTCTGTTACGCTACTTTCGCCGCCTCCAATCATCGATTACGAAAGCGAAACTGTTCTAATGAGAATCAATTTAAGGGAATCCTTTCTCGACGGAGAAAAAAAAAAGGGTTGCATGGAAATGGTGTTGTCCAATGTTACGTACGACCTTTCCATTTCGACTTTTTGTTCGACCGTTAATGCGCTTCGAGTTAATCACAGGATTTTCGGTGACGCGTGGAAGATTGATAGACGATACACAATGACGCGATGATAAAGAGAGGCAATCGTTTGTTTGAACTTGAAAGCGAATGACTTCGAACTTTGGAAACTTTATCGTACTTTCTAAGCAGGTTCTTTTTTTGTAATGCTATTTCTCCAGCAAGTCAATTGCTGAAATATCAAGTACAGTGATTTGGTTTCTCTTTAACGTGACATGGTAATTTGTATTGCTTTCTACTTACATTAATACTTTACCAATTCATCTTTGGAAAAGTTTGACATTCTGTTCCACTTGGTATTTCATTTTACTGTGTGCCAGGCATCGCACATAAATTCAGTACCGAATGCATTTCTCCTTCTTTCGTGTAGTCATTGTTAACGAAAACGTGGAAACTTACCTGCAGCTCTGTTCACTAAGAACGAATTTTTACAGAAACAAAGTATACGTAACAGAAACAATAAGAAATATATCACAATAATACATAGTAAAGTGTTGTATGACATGTTCTGCTACATGATATTTCATTGAATGTATTGCAATCGGCAATATTCCAATTTCAGGCAACAATCGATTTTCTGCACAAAATCTATTTCCCGAGGAATTTTCCCGACCTTAACGTTAGATCAAAGATCTAATATTTTATACGTTTTTCCTTTTCTTTCGCTTAATCTTAATAATAAACATAGCAAATGTTATCGATATTCGTTTGCGCTACATTCTTAGTACTGCAATGCACATTGCATCTCCGTTGCCGAAGAAGAAATAAGTGGATCGACATCACGTGCAGAAACACAGATGAATTCGCTTCGAAAGTTACTTACCTCGATTTCGCGTGTTTCGTTCGTAACTAGAAAGTACAAAAATGCGAGCTTCGCAGGGATTCCTGGAATCACAATATAAACTTATGGAAAATGTCTTTAACTTTACCGACACGTCATTTCCCTTCGTATTAGTAACACCATGAATCGAACTTTGTCTTTTTCCTTAAGAAGGAAATTAGCGAATTTAATTAGGGGGTGGTATTGAAAGTATATTTTACATCTCTATGCAGAAACAGTGTCATTCCCTTTGATTCAAACGGAAGATAAACGAGTGCTAACATACATATTCGAAGTTATTTTAGAAATTTGATATCCGTTATGCATAATTAAGCGCAATATTAATCAGTTGATACTTTGTTTTATCCAATGCTTTAAACGATTATTTAAACATGCCGCATTAATATAATTTTGTTGTTAGGCGAAGACTAATTAAATTCTTTCACGCCTCCCACGTCTCGAAATAATTTATGAAACCAATTTCTCCACTAATTTCCTTAGAAGAACCAATATCAAGTACATAAATAATCTGCTTCAAAAACATGTTACCACAGCCGCATCCAAATACTGAGAAAACTATTTAAAAAAAGATCCAATGCAATAAGTCGGATGCGAATGAAAACAGTTTAAGTGACAGCAATTGTACACTAGTACATACTACTAGTGTAGGCCGTAGCAGGAAAACAGGAAATGTGAATAACGTTGACATTGTGAAATTACACGCTACGAAATCTGCCGCTACCAATAATGATAAAACTGCTAGGTAACGCAACGAAACCATATCCACGTCGAAAGAAGAATTTCATCGAAAGCGATATATTGAAATACATTGAAACAGTGGTCATCACGAGTCAACGTCAAATGTTAACAAGCATGTATCTTCGTCCTCGGCTAAATAACACCCTTTCTACGTCCAATCACCCGCACTATTCCCCTACTCGCTCGACTTCCTTTCAGTGCCTTTCACCCTTTCCTTCACGGATACGCCTGAAGGCGCATCCTTCTGGTGAGAAGATCGTGATCGAACTTTCATCCGGGACGCCGCGAACGATTAATTCATTTCTCCGTCGTGTCGCGGCGAAATATTTCGCTTCGTTTATCCTGCGCCCTGCCCCTTTTCTTCGATCGCGAACGTGCATCCTTTCACTTCTCACGATCGCATGCACGCCGGTTTTAATTCGTCGGAGCTTTTCCTCCATTTTTCTGTTTCTTTCCGTTTTTTTTCCGTACGGGCTAGAGAGCGCACGTGATTTTCCTTTCTCTCCTCGGTGAACGTCCCATTGCCGATTACGCGACGGATTTCACGCATCTTTCACCTTGTATTAGTTTTTCGCATTTGCCCGGCGAGATTCGTTTTACAGCGCCAGGTAAACGAAGGCATAAACAGACAGGAATCTCGTTTCCTTCCTGCGTTTGATTACTGGTTGATTTACACATGCGAATATAATTCTTTTTTAATTGAATCCTTGCGAACTGATACCGAGATCGATTCAATCGTATATTCCAGGACGATCTTAAAAGTTCGCTTAATGAAATTCAAGTCGCTTCTCTTGCGATCAAATTTGTGCAACATTATTCAGATTAATTCGCAGTTTCGTATTCTGCACTTGCGTTTCGTTACTGATGGCCGATCTTTATCTTCTGACAACGATAACTCGTCCGCCCCATTTCCCCCGTTTTAGACAGCCATCTCCGTGTCGTCTGAACTTTATTTACAAGCGAAACTGAATTGCACGATCGATTATCCCGGATTTCCAGGACGCGGAGAATACGAAAAACCTCTTCAAACGTGGACGAAATTTATTGGTACCTTCGAACTCGAGGAAAGTAGAAATCTGGTTTTATGGGGCGAATTCGTGCTCGTGGAAAGTAGCTTGAAGTTCGTGCGTCGTTCGAAACCGAATCGATTCGAAAATTCACCGAATCCCATTGACGTTATATTTTTCTAGAATTGTTTTCGGATGCATCCAATCCTCGTCTTGAATTCCAAAGCCTCCGCGAATTTTTTTAGGCCATTATATTAATATTTCGATATTATTAGACATTTTCGAAGTGGTAATACGTATAACGTTGCACACCTCCGTCGAATTAGGACCCCTCGCAATTCGCCAATAAAATTAAAAGACGCGAGCGAATTTTAATAGACAAAGTTGATTAACTTTGAAGTCTTACACGCATACTGGTTAATATTTTGCGTTGCCCTACCCTTTCCTTGATTACAGCTCATGTCCTTTCCGGCGTGCTCTGTACACACTCCGTTATCGCGTCCCATGTATCTTCATTGCTTTTGTCAATTATCTACAATTTTTGCCTTTAAATAGCGTAATGCGGTGACTGCTGATAAGTAGACAAGTGACTTGAGTAGCCTGCAGACATTTTCAATTGCACTCAAGTCGAGAGTGTCGCGCACCCAAGAAAGCAGGCTTTCACGGTGGTGTCTAATAAATCGTTTGTTACGTGCACATCAACGTCTACGTATTTAGCAATAATTTCTAGCAAGTAAAAACAATTTGCCATTTCTGTCGCAGCGTTACAACTGGAAAAGTGAAATTTTTCGATCCTCAATCGATGGTCACAGTTCAAATATGTAGTATACATGTATTGCATTCTAGCGAATCGATTGTAACTTTATACACAAAAATTAATCCACGTTCAACTTCCATTATTCACCTTCAACAATTCTGCGGCAATTTGTATTCGATATAAAAATTGGTATTAATTCCACGATTAAACCAGCCTACTCCGAAAAAGGAATTCGACGATAGAGGATGCAAACGATTAACCTTCGATGATTCATGACTGGCAGATGATTAATTACTCAATGGCGGCAGAGAATGTAAAAGTTCATTTTTAGAACGATACCGTAATTCTTGAAACACTTACCAGTCATAGCTCTCGCTGAGCAGAGTTCAACGGCTCGAATATTGAATAGATGCACGCACGTATGTACGCGTACCGCCTGTGTATTGGATGATACAGGTACGAGGGTGGAAAGGTGATCCATCAACATCTTCCTGCTCTGCACTTTCGATTTCCGATGTATCTCATGAACTGCGCGCACTTTCTTACGCGCACTTGGAATATTTCTAATTATACAAATTGTGCGGACGCTGTTATCTTAGTGGAAGATCGTCGGAAGTCTTTCATCCCATTCCACGGCGGCTACTCAATTATGAATATTTATAACCTGGAGCTATTTCGAGAACTCCGCGTTCCGTAACTTTTTCTTGTCCCTTTATCGCAGCCTCCGCGATAATAAATTTCCTCGAACAAAGATGTTTCTTCGTGCAAAGAAAAACTTCCTTTTGTGCGAGTTTACGGAAGGGGAACGGGCTTATAATAATATTCTAGTGTTTAGGGAACAATGGTTATTGTAAGGATTGTCCGGATAAATTAAACATTTTTAATAGTTCAACTTAGATAACGCGACGGGGTGTGAATCTTGAATGGAAAACATTTGCCGCCTACGATACCAGTCAATTTCATTTTGCGCAATTTTTCAAATATGAAACGGATTTGTGTTGTCTGCGCAAGAATAAAATTATAAAATTGTCTGGCATAAAATTATGGACAGAATTTGAAAAACTGGGTATATGTGTTAGTATATAGGCCATTGCATGGTTTCAAGCACAAAAGAAATGCAACCTCGAGGGATTATTTGAATGGAAAACGTTTCGTTATTCGGCGGCCGAAGAGGCGTTTAACCGTTCGTCTAAAATATATTGTATTTAGCGCAGGGAAAGCTGTCGTTCGACGATCCGAACGTTCTACTAAATAAAATCGAACAAAGTGATCAACAAGTACAACATTCAATCTCCAATTTGGCCCCCGTTGAAACAAATTTCTATGAATTTTAACGAAGTCAAGAAACACTGAGATTCGCCAACTTTCCATTGCTACACAAACGATGCAATAAATTTTCCTAGCGCTTTCCAAAGCTTTCTATCCAAAGAAAACTGCCCTTCCAGTTTCTTTCTTCGAGGCACGCCAAATCACTCGACTGGCGCACCACGTCTGCGGTGCAGCATCTTTATATGACGTACAAGTACACGTAACGTAAAAACTGTTTACGCAAAACGTCCCGTCTAAATCCTTGTTCGCCTTTCGCCGGCGTGAACCAGTCGTCCAACCACTTCTGACTCCAAGACGTAGACCGACGATTGATCGTTTCGATCGCGAAACGGTGGCCAACAAATTGGGAACGACGGCCTTGTTAAGATGAGAATTCAGGACGTCGCGTCGCGGCGCCGAGGATGCGGATCGGCTAATTAACGTGTCACGGACAAATGAGGGCCTCGATACCGTTGTGTGATCTCGCTAATGGGAAATTCTACGCGTCAGAATGTCGGAACGATAATAATCTAACGATACCCGCACGCGAAACGCACGTTCCTCTCGAAGTCGGCACTTTGTGCGCGCTCGCTTCTCCCACACCTTGACCTTCTTCAACCGGGAAGTCTAGGCCTGCCTCGAAGGATACTCGTGCCTCGAGAAAACGATACGCATGTACACGTTCAGGTGAGCCAATTTAGACATTCTTTTTCCCTCGGGCGATTACGATTGGAATTTTCGTTCTCGTTTTAATTACGCCGGATGACACCGGGAAATGTGCGTGGACATTCCTCGGTAATTTGTGATTTGTAAACGGCTTAATTAGATGCCCCGATGGTAATTGGGTACCGTGTTACAGCGTGGAAGGTTTTCGGTTATGCATTTAGATGAAGCTCGTTGATACGGGGGAAGACTTTCTCAGGTAATTAAGTGTCTATCTTTCCTGTTTCATTATCTGTTTGTTTTAATTATGCGGTGTTACGTAGGACTACGCGGATTCCTTGTGTCCAATACTTTTATGCATTTTCTTCGTATTGATTATTATTGTATTAATTATTAATATTATATATATTTCTCTGTAAGATTTTGGAACTGGTCAATTCGTAAGCTCGCTACTGCGAAACTCTGTTCAATTTAGGAGAATACACATAACAGAGTTCGCAAGACAAGCAACTCTAAGCAAACCAATATTCTACGTCATATCGCGTAATTCCTTTAAATTTTAATTCTTGAAAAATCAATTCAGAAGGCCTGGGGAATTATAATAAATTCGCTAGAATTAATTGAAGGTATTCGCTTCTCCTGTAGAAACATCGAAAGCTGTTCCGCGATTTAATACAAATAGTGATGATATAAATTTTTCACAGGAGGAACAAGAGATTAATTCGAATCGCCGCAGTAAATTCCGATAAAATAACTGTACGTGTCCGTGTATCTATCTATTGACACTAGATTGTCCAACCACTAAAAATTACTAATTTCAAGTTTTCTTAAAGAAATGTCTACTTTAAACACATGTATAGTTTTCCAAGGTATTGTGGCGTTTCCTATTGGTTAAACGAACGATCGATTTTAAAAATTACAAGTTATTTCATGTATTAACATACCGAAAGCTGTCATATTTATTGATTGGTAAATCTAGTGCTACTCAAGCCGCGGCGAGAATGTTAATTTGGATTCGTATCAAGTTCCAAACAGCGCAAGTTCGTAGAGGAAGCACTGTACTGTGCGATAGGTCGAAAAGATTCGAGCAGGTAAATGGAACAAAGTGGAAACTCACCAAATGAGAGTTGATTGGCCGACAGCATCTCGTCTTCGCTAGGTTGTAGGCGAACCTCCATTTTTCTCAGACGTGAATGCAACTCTCTGGTGTGCAGGAAGAGGAAGAGGGTGCTGGAAATCGCTATTAAAGCGATCAGCTCGATAGTCCTGGAAAAGAAAACTAATTAAAACGACTGCGTTAAGAGAGAAGAGTATATCTAATGGAACGTGCAATATTAATTGTAATATTTAATGTATGATTGAACTTGACCGATACAAACACCAGTACCCCCTTATGTAGTAAATATATATTTAATATTTATCCGATATTAAATGTGTGCATGGATGTAAATCTTGTGGAATACCTTTGATGGTACATATATTGTTCTGTTTCTAGAACCGTTTAATTATTTTCTTTTTAACAAAACCCATTTAATAAATTCAGAAAAATCTTGCAACAATGAGCACTTTTTAGACAATCGAATTGTTAGGATCTTCATTCCAAATTAAATTTGTTTCGAATAGCATAATAGAGACTAACAAATACAGATTTAATATATCTTTTGTTATACATATAATGTTCTGCAGTAAATTAAAAATCGGTGAAATTTTGTTGTCAATGTGGTACTTTATTACTTTCATCTAACAAACTACTACACGTACACAATTTGATAAACCTTTAATATCAGCAATACAACAAAATGATATGTTAGCCAGATACTTGCAAATAACATAATATTTGGTAATCCAAATTGAGAACCAAAAAATTCACAACAATAACTGGCAAAACAAGCATCACGCAAAATAAGAAACTATTGAAACAAATGTCACCTCCCGTTGCAATGCAAAATTCTAATATCTTGTATACAATTTCTAAATATCCTTAAACCCTCAAACGTATAAAACTTATAAAGATCGAAGATAGCAGCGAGGTTTCAATTTCCCGCACATAATCAGACCAGAAGCAGCCAATTTATTCCGAAGCTGTTGTCGAGAGAGATTTCCCCAGATTTCGTGCCTCGATATAACAATTATATTCGTTCCAGAAAGACAAAGATCGCGCGATTACAACGTGGAACTGTTGGCTAAATAGCGTCGCCATTATGCGAGAACCGTCTCCATGCCTCTAATAGCATGCTGATGGAAGATTTTGCATCTCCTCGGTGATGATCATCCTTTCACGGTCTACGGAGGATCGTTTGAAACCAGGTTGCACGTGAAACGTCTCCGCGAACAAGGTAATCAATTACGCGACAGATGACTTTGCTTGCTCTGTTTCCCCCGGCGCTGACAACCCACATGTCAGCTGGCTTGTGACACATCAATTGGGACAAAGAGTCGTTCGTCTGTTCTCAAACATTTTGGCGTTATGCCTTTGATCATTTCTTTCATTCTGACGAAAGTCTTGGCGAAGCGATCAAGTGTCGACTGGTTTGATTGTATGGTTGTTATTTAAACGACAGTCGTTTCGTTGTATCTGGAGCAACAATTAAGCAAAAATTCTGTAAATGGAATTGTATCATAAATAGTTTCTAAGTTTAGAACAATTATTACAGGCGTGCATGAATGGCATAACCGAGAATCGAGTGTTTCCATGTATGAACACGAAACTAGGACACTCTTGATGTATCAAAAGTATCATTTACAGATTTGCACGAGGCATAGAAAGGAAAATCGCCAAACGCAACGCGGAAAACGTAATGAAGGAACAGGGTATCGCTAAGGGAAAATAATATTTGTAACTCTAGTATAGCGGTGATTGAAAGCCATGGTACGAATACGAAAAATTGTCCAGAAAAATGAAGTTCCAACTATCAGCATTGAAGTCTTAATTGCCAAGCCAAACATCAAGGTGTTTATATCATCTCCTTCCATAAATAATGCGACCTAAGTATACAAAAATATGTACTATTCATACTGCATTTGTAAATATACGTAAAACACTCATTCAAGCTGAAATAAATGTTCGCTGTGCTTTCATATGCTCAATAAGAGAAGGGTATGAAGAGAGTGCGGAAGAAAATTAAACTGCTTTTATGACACAGGTATTTCCAATCGATTAAAAAGTTCAAACAGTATTCAATATTCTTTCACACTTGGGATGTCGATTGAAAGTACGTATCTTTTGCTTGACCATTTTAAAAACCTGCGCAATAATAAAAATGCCTGAACTCTTCTAATAACCTAGATTTTATATTGCACTGTCCACTTTCCACTCGTATATTTTTAATATATAGAAAGAAAAGTCCGCGCGGTCATTTAGCTTCGATAGTTGAATATATTATCGCACGAGAATAACGTAATTTGATTTGACACAGATGGTCGACTGACAACTACGTCGACTTATGTACAGGCCGCGAGCTTGTCAATAATTATTAACACATATGCAACTGCAATGAGGCGCTCGTTGAAGGAATGATATTTGACAAATAATTATTACCTTTGCCATGGGGAATAATGGCTTCGGCCATATGGGAAATAATCTCTCCAAATGTATTTAATATAAATATTCTCCACGACATTGGTGGCGTCAACAGCGTTTTCTTTTTCAATTACCAGGACATTGGCACCCATCACGGTGTGCATATTTTCTTAGCGAACGATGGAAATGCTGGCGGGAACCGGAAATTCCGGTGAAAGGTATCTTTTTGCGTCGCATGTAAGACAAAGCCAGGCCTTCGGGAAATGCTGATTTTCGCATTAACCAACGGAACAGCAATTTCCGTAACATTGCATTGCATCAATTAGGTAATGCACATTTACATAACCGATACCGAAATATTTACACTTGGAATGCGATGATTACTGTATTTTGGACGCAGTCGCAACTGTAGTAATTGTCGGAAGAGTCGGAACTTTATATAACACGTTACGATTGTTGTGGCGTATAGATTACTATATGTCTGTGAAAATTAGTAGAATGAGTCTCTCGCACTGGAAATGAAGGAATAACGTTTTTGGTTGTGAAACAACCGACGATCGAGTGCTTCGATAAGCATAATTAATGGTGCAATAATACAAGGCTGGGCCGGGTATCCTTTTATAAAGCTGAAAAATTGCTCGCTAAAATCTATTGAGAACTGTTAATTGGTTTATTACGCGTAATTCAAAGCGGCAGCGTTGTAATGTAAGTATAATGCTCGTATTACATTTGAATTACTAACGCTATTATACGCTTCCTGCCCCCTGTTGATAGTATAACTACACTTAATTGCTGAATAATAATGTTGATTGTTATAATTGCCATTAAACTGCTGCGTATTGTTTCTTTGTCGATGGTATTACAGCAAGATGGATTGAATCAAATGTCGGTGAATTTCGACGACAAAAGGGCAGATTTTTATACGATACACATATAATAATTATTAAGCGAAACAGTGAAACGAAAAGCGATGAACGAATAAAAGTTTGCATACGGATATTTAACGAATTAAACGGATATTCGGTGGGAAAAATTTAGAAGTGTCTGCCCTTAACGAGCAAACAGAATTTCTTTCATTTTTATCGATACCTCCAACAGATTGTTGTCCCTATATCCATTAATAATTTATTGAAACGAAATTTATTAGCTTGTGCCACGTGAAATGGAAATACTCCATAATCAACATTCCTTTGTTAGTAACAAATAATTATTGGCATAACTTGCGTTTACTGTTATATTATTGAAATATTATAGTAATATGGTGTTCGTCCATTTACAGCGATTGATCATCAGGTTGCCCGAGAAAGAATCGCGGATATTTTTTTCTCACGCGAATATAAACTAAAACGTCGTTCATTATTTATTTTTAAAGCCCTATCAAACAATAGCAGGATATTCATTCTGACAAGAAAACGAAATTACGCATAAAAAATTGATTCAAAAGCAAGCGGTAATAATTATATACTCTGGTATTTTTGCACAACGCTCGATCTCACAAATTAACCGAATTGAATTACAAAGCCATCCCATATTCACCAGACCTTTTCCCAGCTGATTAACACTCTTTTCGGCATGTACAATTCCTTCTTAAGTAACAAAGCATTTTATCACGCGAGGGACGTCAATTTTTTGTTCAAACTGAAATAAATCGCTTAATATCAATACAAATACAAATTATTTCCGTGAAAATACACAGTCTTTATTGCAACCAATTGGAACCGCAGTTACACATGTATGGTACAACCTAATAGTACATACAAAATACCCAATCATTAAAACCGCCCGTCATTCAATATTTACTCGAACCTAATTTCACACATATGTATATTATTCCATTGCCACTGAGTCAGGTTACCTATGCATATAAATATTAATCAAATTCACCTAACTACACGAGCATCGAAATTACTTTACCGTTAAAACCTCCTGTGTATAGAACCGCTCATAAATATTCAGATAACCGAAATATGTGTTTAGTCGTGTTTTCGCGTATCTGTGATTTACGTTTCCTTGCGTGGCGTGAATAATATGTGGGTACGTTTCCTAAAAATTACAGATACTGTAATTGTTTTCCAAAACAGATTAATACGATTTGAAGGAATACAAGTCTGACCGTTCTTTCCGACTTTCTTGCGGATTAACTTGTGTATTAAAATACATAATGCTGACAATAATATGGCTAGAGTAATATGTATTAAATAAAGCCACTTGGAAGTAAATTTCTATGTATGTCACAAACGAATTGTTTAATATGATATACATTGACAAATAAACGTAAACTATTTGAATGAATGACAGGAGAATTATTCTTCAAGTCAACTGTGTGAAAAGCCATGAGGAAATTCAGCGCCATCAGACCATCTTATTACTAGTTATTACTCACGTCCGGCATTTACTGTATGTACCTACTGATATTACTCAAGACCAACTGCACAAATGTTCATATCATTTTACCATTAAACCTTCTTACCAGTTATTATCAATTAAAATCAACTTAACGAACTTTTAAAGTGGAATCCGTTGAGAGACCAGCATATACATTTCTATATAAATATATGAAATATTATACCTAAAGAAGAAAATATAAATGTATAATTATTATAATAGAATAATTTAATAAATCAGAAATTATTCATGAATCTAATTATAAGATAAATATAATCATTTATATAGAAATATATAGAAATAGAAGGGCATACAAATATACGTATTACAAATTTAATTTAGCGCATTGAAATTTTATGTATCGCACGCACGTGTAAATTTATAAACAAAAATGATAAAGAAGAGGAGGAACTATCAATTCGACTTATTTTGGCGAACCGTCTAGTTCGTTGTAACATATTCGTTCATTGCGAGCGTTTTGATTTATATTTAATAGGAAATATTAATAGGAAATCCCCCTAAAGATTATCCAGGATTACAAATTTCCCATAGCTCCACGTTTATACCCTATCGATACCCCAGAAGAATCGTTCCTCGTCTGCTCGACATTCCGGGCCGGCAGGCAACCCATAAGTTTTTCCCCGGACGCCCCTAGACACAAAGGGACGTGTCTTGTCCACCATAGGCACCGCTCGAACGTCCAGCCGATCCAGACAATCGCGTCGAGCAGAAATGGACGCGTGGCCAGATAAAAGAAAACAAGAAACGAACGGTATCGGTCGCGAGACGCGGTGTCAACGACACACAGGGACGTAGGAACCGTAAGCTCTTAGGAACGTGCCAGTGGAACGGTGTGGAACGGTGAGAGGGTCATCGGGGAATAATGAGGATATCTGAAAAATCGTCTATTCCGTACGGCGGGCCCGTATGCTTTCCACCGTAATTGTAATTGTTCGCCGAGATATCTCTCTGGCGTTGGTTGATTGACGGTTTGGAAAGTATGGAGGCGTAGTGCGCAGATCGAGTATGTATTTCGGCGAAGATAAGTCTGCTTAGTTCGCTCAAAAGTTAAAAGTCAATGGAATACCGTTTCGAGAGTAACATAAAAGTGACTGTATTGTGGAGTTACTATGTTCTGGTTTATTGTTTGTTTGAATACGATTATGCAATGTTTCTGGCAAATGTTAAAGTATGTACATATCCTCACCTATGGAGGGCTCGGAAGCCAATCAGCGCAAGTCCATTGGCATTCGAACCGAGATAATTAAGGGTTTTGCAAATTACTTGGAAAAAAATGACAATTTTAGTATCGTGTTATTGATTTATCACCTGAAAGTTTTAACGTTAATAAAGGGTTTTGAACTACGAAACTCATGTTCAGGGAAAGTTGGACTCACACTGATTGGCTCTTCCGAGCCCCCCATGTGTACTACGATTGGGGGTTGATAACTCGACCGAGGTGTTAACTCGGTTTTCTTGATGAAAGGATTACTTTGTTACCTATTTTTAATATTTCTTTTGTATCTAAGGGAGAAGTGTCGATCGAAACTTCGATTAAAAGTACTGCTCACCCTGCTTTAATTATTTTGCGCTGATAGATACGAATCGTTAGACTGCGACGAGAAACGGTCAATATTGCTGGGCACGAAGTTTTATACCCGTAGTTTCTTATTTTTATACAATGAATTGGTCCACTATTATTTGATTTTCATACACACTATTAGACTAGATAATCGAAACGCAGAATAATTTCCAAATTCCGCCACAGTTTTCCATCAATGTGTGCACACATTTCACAAGACAAATTCAAAGCCGCCAAAGTTCGAATTTCCACCCGAAATTTTTTCTTTCAACTAAAACATTAAGAAAACCTAATCCGATCCAATCTTGAGGAGTACTTTTAACATTTCAATTTCGCAAACAATATCCGTACCTAAAAAATGTTAAACAGACAATGCTGCGCACTCTAATTGCGAATTGAACTTTCGCCGCTTAACTAATTATTTCGCATTGCTGCGTGGCTTCCCACGAAGTACATAGTCCCTGAGCAAGCAGTCGACTCACGTTTCAAAGGCGTACAGCTCGGGGATGGCTAGAAAAATCCAAAGACTGTTGGACGTAGATAAAGAATCACACGCGAACGTCAGCCCGGAGCGTTGGCAGCCCTTGACGTGATGTTAGTACGCGCATAATATCCTACATCCCTCATGCTCCTCGTGCTTTGTTAGGATAACCAATCATGCAAACGCAGCACGACCGAGCAAACGCGTGTCGGTGGTCGTCATTGAAAAGTATATGACTGATCCTATTTCTTTTTTACCTTCCCGCCGTATCTTTTCATCGCGAAATAACCGTGACATTTGGTTGCCGAAAGTGCCAAAAGAATATCCCGCGAGATACAAGATTGGTAAAGTATAGAAATAGTTTATATTGTATTTTAAATCGCCATTTTCAATATCATGTATCATAAAACTTCAAGAGAACAATCTCGTGACAATTTCCAAACGCTTCTTCTTTCCTTGAAATATGAAGTTGAAAGCAGATGTGGCTCGAAAAGGTTCCACGTATAAGTCTCTATAATAAATATTACAGGACACGTTTTCAATGTTAATAAAATGGTGCACTATTTGGCCACAAAATTGCTATCATTCTACGGCAAGGGTTCTCGGATTAAGTTACACTTAATTCGGACCGTCCAACGAATTGATTAAAAACGCAGGACGACGTCGAAAAACAAAAATCTCATAAGAAGACTTTGAAAAAAACGACGTTAAAAGAATTCCATCCTTTATATTACTATTTACGATATTAAATCGTTCAACTTGCATCATTTCAGAATAAAACGCACCCTAACCCATTCGCCCGCTCGTTTCCTCTTCTCTCAAAATAGAAAGAAAAAAGGAAAGAGAAAACCAAGCCCTTCACAGGTACTCAACATTTCCCAGCAATCGCTTCCCGTGACTTATCTATCCGCAACCATCCTCGAGCAACAAAATTCGTTTGCTACCCTCGCATTTTCATTTTCGCCGTCATTTATACGCCCATCATTGAAACACGCTTCATTACTTAATCGCCAAGACTGCTGGGAAAATATTAATAACTTTTTCGCTTCGTTAGAGAACGATGGCTACTAAGGAGCGCGGATCCGCGAGCGTTTTCCCCGCGCGGTAAAGCTCGCAGCGTCTAGGGCAAGTTGCGAACGCCATGGGACGCCATGGAACGCCATGGAACGCCGAGCGTTTCGTTTTCAACGAACGAAACCTTGGATCGCGTGTTTTTAATGTTATCGCCAGTTTGACCATCGCCAGTGTGCAAGAGCCACGACACGCGAGCTGCTTTTAACGTGTCCGCGATACGTAACTCGAACTAGCGTGTCTTAGTAAAAAGTAGCAGCAATTATGCATGTTTCAGACGCCCGGCTCGGTGTCTGAAATGCTGCCCTTTGGACACTAGCTTCGAATCGTTCGAATGAATTCCTCGGCGATCTTCTGGGGGATTCTTGACGTTCATTATAATGGAGCAGAGTTGCCAAAGCTTTTGAAAAGTGTGCGTTTCATTCAACACATTCGAAGCGTTGACTATTGTTGTCCAATTAAATTGTGGCAGGGAGAATGTTTAAACAATGTTTCTAATTGTTAGGTAGATATACGTTCGTTGATATTTATACTGATTGGCAGGTTGATTGCGTGATCGATGTGGATGCCGATCGGAACTTGAGCTTGATGTTCTTGTTGTCATCTTGTTAAAGATGTGATTGGCAGACGGTTCGAAAATGAAGATGTATCAAACTGATATTCTTCGGAATTATCTGTTTTATGTCAGCGCAGCTGTTGCTAATGAAACTCTAGTTGGCACTGTTTTCTGGTCAAGAACAGAAATTTGTTCACCAAAAACTTTTCAGAGAACAATGATTTAATACAGGATATTGAACATTAAAAACACGAGAGAGACAAATCATAATATATTAGATTTCACAGGCTTTTGATTAGTGTACAAATTTTTTTGGAATTTCTTACGAACACAATATATGTATTATACGCTTAACATTGTATGTGTACAACAATTGTGTAAGCAATTGTTAATTCCCCTTGTATTAATTCTATAAATCAACCTAAATGTATATTTTACTTCAAACTATAATTCATTCATTTAATGAATAATATTTATTGTCCATTATGTTCTTTTGTCATTTTTACGAATATATAATCCATGCTTTTTAAATGGCCGTTTTTCAGGTAGAAATGAGGCTTGCAAAGATCAGATAGAACTCGAGATTGATCGATTCTGTGGTTTTAGGCTTTCCGGAATCCAATTTCGTCCGTGACGCGATCACATTGACGATTTATGGTACACGTACACGAACCGCCGTGTGATCCTACGAAATCAAATGTGGAATTCTAGATTGTTCAATTTATTGCTTTTACAAGCTTGTACTATTTAACTATCACAATCGCTGGTTAGAACTACGTAAATTGTCGTATATTTGCTATTCTATTGCACAAGTTCGTAGTTTCCTTCTAATTAACTTGTTTTATTGAAAATCAAAATAAAGTTATTATTTTCTTATCATTCGTGCAATTTTTTCGCAATTGGGTTGGCAGAAATATATGTATAGCAGAAATATTTTACTTTATGTATACATATCATTATATCCCTCTTAACTTATTTTAATTTATTTTACTTAAATTTTATGCCCGTTAATGAACTACAATTAATTGATTTATATATATTAAATAGGGAGCATGGCAAACAAATTATTTTTTTACCCAACCTACTTTCGTTATAATAATAGCAAGAACGAGCTGCAAATCCGCGTAAAAATTGCTGTCCACTCGTAGAATTTTATAATTGCAAGCAAACAGGGCTGCTGAATAAAAGAATAAATGGACTTCAAATTTCTCTTAAATGTCTTCAAAGTACAGTATGCAATAAGCCCTAATAGATACGCTTTGTTTGTCGAATAATATATCCTACATTCGACCATGAAGAACCACGAAGTAAGATCAAATATTAAAGATATTGAATATTTCCATAAGAAAGTAACATCCGCGTACATGCAAACATTATAGACAATCATTATGCAACAAATATTGTGGAACAATTTTTTCGCATTTCGTAAATCTTTAAGTCTACCAATGGTAACGAAAAGTTCTCTACACGATGGAATTTCAATTAACCATTAGACATCTCGTACTTCCTAGCGATATATATTTATAGTTGAATCTTATATAAAACGAATTACGAAATACAAATTACAGCGTCGCGTCAAGTCTTTCGATGAATGCAAAAAATTAATTTATCTTCCGCCGCTTTTTCCTCACCTTGTCAGATCTTAATGTGCCCGGCCTGTCTGTCCGCTGCTCAAGCCGGTTAATCGAGGTCGAGAACCGAAATTCAAAGTTGTTCACGATCTAGCAGGAAAACCACTTAACCACTCGCCTTACGATTGTTTCGCTTTATAATGCGTGCCAGATTTGACGAATCACACTCGTATATTTATTCTGCGCTACGGGTTACACTCGCGTCACTCAATTTTCGCACGCAACTTGTAACAAAAGTGACTGACACTTATCACCAGTGAGATTATTGTAGAGCAAGGAGCCAACGGTCTGTAAAACAATTTACAGTCGCGCTCGAAAAGATTTCAAATAATTGATTACAACTTATAATTTATAAAAACAAAAAGAAAAATGATTGTTCCGAATTCACAGTGGATGATTGGGAACAACAACCGCGTTGGTTTCAGCAGAACGACAAAACCGAGAAACAACTCAAATTATTCGACAAAAAAAATTCAGATAAGATTCGCACAACATACAAGTCGAGTTAAGTACGCAACTCGATAGCTGCATACCGCGATTAAACGCCAGCTAATCGTGACAAGTTAGAAAACCGTATCCAGCGAAACACACGGCAATTGTTGATGTCGCTGCATTGCATTATCTCCATCGAAAGTGTGGACACGCTAGCATCACGTTCGCGAAGTCGCGACTAGTCGGCGAGAGTTCGTGATAATAAGTGTCTCGTAACGTCGCTGCCTTTGAAAACTGTTAGCCCCCCCACCGTCTAATGCCATTGATACGGCGCGACGGCTTTCGATTCTAGCAAATGGCTAGGTCAATAAGAAACGCTCTGCTCTCTTTAGATCTGGTCGTTCACCTCGGGAATCCAAGTACGTACGTGGCTACGAACACGCCACGAATTCTGTTACCTTTACAGTACTTGCTGACCTGGGTGAACGCTGACCATCGCAACGAGAATTGTTCGGCCTCTCGATTAAGTGTGCGTCAATTCTCGAGTATCGGCGGTTGCACAGGGGCGAACCGCGAAACGCGATCAGCTTAGATCAATCTGTTGTCAGTGGGCCGATCGAATATTTTGGTGTGTGGTGTAACGTGGTTTAGCAGGAGCTTCGAAATGATTGCAATGAAATCGTTTGTCGTCTCTGTTTTTCCGAGTTTTCTCAGCCTTTTTCCGTTTTTTCACGTGATAAATATGGTACACCTGCGGGTTATTTTTCATGCTTGTTATTCGACGTTTCTTCGGGTCGGATCAAAAAAAAACCTATTTAAATTCGTCGCAAAAATGATTTTAGAGATCGGTGTATGAAATTGTAAATTTTTCTACAAAAAACTAAAGGTGACTTTGTAAGCTTCGCAAGAAGGGAGTAGACAAAAAATGTACTATAATCTTCGCGAAACTTTCATTGAACTGAACGCGTTTCGTGATTCACCCGGTATACCAATTCGTAACTGGCATATTGTTGCCGATTAAAGGACACCGTTTTTTAACTGCTTTAAAAATACTTCCATATGTAAGGGTGGAAATAAATTCGTAGTAATTAAGGTGTTTGATAATATTAGGTCATCCCATGAGTAATTTACCGTGCCAAATATTGATCACACGTATCGATCGCACTATTCTTTTTTCCTGCCACTCGTTGTCCGTTAACTCGTGAATGCCTTAATAAAAATCACTTTCACAGAGCTACCATGAACTAACAGAATTAAAATAATATACACCGTTTCGAAATTTCGAAAATGATCTTTCGCCCTTTTTGACGTTTAAAATGTGCGCATTGCGCATTTCGCAAACACATCTAATTAGATCTAACAGGTGTATTGTCTTTTCCATTTTAATTCGCACAGTATACATCGTAATAAGTAAAGTTCCCACTGACTTTCAGCTTTTATTTATTCTTAAAATATTATTATATATCGCCTCGAATGATTTGACGTGGTAAAAGAACTAATACTTGTAAAAAGAAGCGACGAAGAATATAAAAGCTGGCCGTGAAACGTGGTAAGTCGCCACGGTGATTGACGCTCGATGGCAGCATCCCAAAGGTAATGAATTTAAACTGTTTAATTGAAAGCAGCCAAAGAGGAAGCACCAGATGCAATTATTATCGAAGACGGTAGTTCTTTCATCGGATTTAGTCGAACAGGCTAAACGTTGTATCGTCGAAGAATGGAGAAACGACTTTAACAAGTGGAAACAAATTTTCGTTCCGCGTAACGTCGCGAATTAAATTAATGCATTGTGGAAGCTATTGCGAGATCTACTTTTGTTTATAAAAAGAAAGAGATTAGTATTACATTTGACTATAACCCACTGTAATAAGCATCGAAAGTGTTGCAAAAATAATTTTCTATCGTAGATATAATTATATATCGAATATTTTTCAGCCACACTCTTATTTAGTGAACCAAGGTGAATCGTAGATTTACAGACATTTCCATGAATTAATGCGAGATCGCGCGGATATTGCGAACGCGGTAACGTTCTTGGCATTTTGATTTCGGTGTTCATGAAAATGCAGCGAAATAATTTGGACAAGAGCCGTCGAATAAAATTACCGGGGAGTTCCTGCTGTCCGAGCGGCGATCGTTTCAGATGTTTTCGATGTCGTCCATAAAAATTGATGGTCAACAACGGGATCAAGTTGTCGTTTGCGTCCCGTTCGCGATCGTTCGCGCAAAAGGAGATAAAACGGGAGCCGACATCGAGCCAAATGCACCAGCGGAAAACGACACACCGGATTCTCCTACAATTCGCATTATTTCGCTGTCCAATCAACGTGATGGATCGATTTGTTCGGTGCAGCAGACCTTCCCGGGCGACCTTTCATCCATTACATCGGCGGTGCACACCGCGGTGATGCATCTAAGCGTCATTTAGGAATGCTTCGATCCGTCCTTCTTCTTCAATGAAACTTTTCGAACACGGTTCGAGTAATTATTCCGCGCGATTATTAATCAATTCGGCGACGGACGGGTGCCCCTCGTTAAGCTTCGACTATCGTGGAAGGAAAGTTGGCTTCCGGCATCGGCGTTTAGGAATTTGTTGTTTCAATTCTGGGATGAATTATTGGACACCGATTGAACAGTGATACTACTGTCATTATGAGGTGTAGAGAAGAGTCGATGCAAATGCAGAATTCTTGTTCAATGAATAAAATGCGGACGCAATTTTCGTGGTAATTGTAGGGAAACAGGTTCGATTCGATACATTTTTCAATCGATATCCGAATGCGTGAACTTTTCGATGAATAATTTGGGGGACAACTAAACTATTCTTTTTCCTGTTACTTTAATTGACTTACGCCTGCTTCAACAAGTTTGAACGTGTTTATCTACGCGAAAGCTAAAAATTTGATAAACCTAAAACGCTTAAGAACCTGAAAACAAATTTGAATGAAACACTTGTTAGGGAATATGACACTTCGGTTCCTTTTAGCGTTGTAAAAGAAAAAGAAATGGCATTACTTCTCCATCAACCAAGCGCAGTAAAAAAAATAAATAGCCCCGCTCTATCCAAGCGGAATCGCGGCGTTAAAAAATTCAAATCCCGCGGAAAACGAATATCGATTGACTCCCTTTCGAATAATCGATTGCAACTACATCCTCGCGCGCAACCCACTAACCGTGGGCTTCGCAAGTCTTCGAGTCGTGCACTCTCAGGAATATCACGAAATCGAACGAAGCTCAATGAACCGCTCGACGACGACAAATATCGCTTGCACTTTTCTTAACCCGGCCATTCGAAGCCAGCGCATCCCAACGAAGCAAACGCGATCAAAGTTTATCGGCGCTGTTAATAATAATTCACGCGTAGCTACCGTCGAAAGAAAGCCGTTTCCACGGCCATAAATCCAACACCTCCGTTCGGTGTAACAGCAGAAGAGACACTTATCTAGGAGGAGCTCGTATTCGTTTGCTGAACCCGACGGTATTCCGGGGTTAAGCATTTTAACGCGTCGAAACGCCGGCTGATAAATCGATCTGAGACACGAGACCTCGACTCTCACGCTTTGTACCAGAACAACCAACGATTCATCAAGCGTTTTATTGCTTTTGCTCCTGACAGAACTCGGTACTGGTCACCTATAGAGCAACTAGGAAGCTGAACCGAGGGCCACTTTGCAGAGCCCCGTGTTACCGTTTCAGAGACAAAACACGGACAGACATTGAGACCACACGCCCACGGAGCAGCGTGCAAAGATACAGAAAACGGAGTGCCCCGAAGTGATTCTAATTGTTCTTACGCCAAGTTTCGTATTGTGGTTTACAGTTGCTCGGCGTTTAATTTGTAGGACGTTTCGTTACGTTCAGTGCTTTACTGTAACGTGCTCGAAGGTAGAGTAATATGAAATGTAAACCCCTCTGAGGCCTGAATCGTGTTACCGTTATTTTCTTGTCACGATTTTTATTCAACAAGAGGTACTCTGGAAATGATCATACGAGCAGGACATGTCGCTACCATAAATATTTTTTACAAATATTTGACCAGAAATTGCAGCATGTCGGTTGGCGAAGAAGTATTTACATAATAGGTATACACAAATTTAAATTCGGGTTCTAAAACGGCAGTATTTTAATAAATGTACATAGATACATAAGTGGTGCAACAAAGTGCTTTTAAGCAGTCGGGGGTTGAGTTAAACAATTTGATAAATAACGCCGATTTATTTGCCGGTTATCGTTAATGTGCCAATGCTTTCACTTTTGAATAAGTTAATCGCGTCCAGCAAAACGGTTTCGATCGACCTTCCGCAAACGGGAATTTCTGTATAACATTGATACCATATATCGTTACAAATAAATCATAACTAAATCATCTCTTGCACGGTAATCGACAAACTAATATTATTCGTAAATTGACGAGTTACAAGGAAAACCACTGATGTTATTAATACATTTTGCAAGTGTAAATAATCAGAACATAGTGGCACAATAATAAAATTATTAAGTAGTCAATAATGGAGAAAAATTTCCTTGTACAGCTTTCCTTCAATATTTTAAGAGATGTGCAGGAGAAAATTTATTGATACTGCCAGCTTGTACCGCGTGACTTGTAAAATTTCACCCATAATATCTGTTCAACTGTGTAACAGGCAACAGGTTTTTCGAATGCATCGCAGTTAACATCAATCGAGATCACAATAACTCAATACCTTAATTCAGTGATATAACATAACTGCACATCGTTATCCAAACAGATAAATCCAAAAACGTCAATTGCTGTAACCCAGTAATACTTCGTGAACAGCAAGCAAATAATTACTTACGTCTCCAAATGAAAATCATATATGTATATTTGTACAATACATTCAAATCCGATGTATAAAGTTGTACTCTCCACACAAGACTCATCTCGCAGATTATAATTAGCAGTCATACATTACCGATCGAAAATTTAGGATCACCAAATATTTCCGAAGAGAGCAAGTATATTCGAAATCATAGGCAGCATTAAATGAAAAATATAAATACTCAACCAGGTTCGAACGTATCGAGATGGTAAATAAATCACGATACTAATTTCGAATCTAAGGAAAGTCAAAAGATTTGACGCTTATAAAACGAAAAGGGTGTTTTTAAAATTAACGATTCAATAGCACATGTATAATCCGCATCGCATCGCCCCGCACCCTTAGGAAACCGTTACGCTTCAATCCTCAATTGTTTCGCCAGAAAAGAGGTCGGAAATAATGAACGAAAACGGCGAGACCGTCGCGACGCATCGATTAAAATAAACCCGACGAAACTCACCTCTTCGGGACGGGCATCCGTCTGTGTTTCCACGCGTTGTCGTTCAGCATCGTGCGCGTGCTGTTTCCTCTCAACTAAATCACAGATCAATCGAGGAACAATACAGCGACCCTTCGACGTCGATCGGACCCTCAGATCCGAAACGGTCGAGCGCGACTCATCAAGCGGCGACGAGCGTCGATCGGCCCCGTGCACCTTCCTCCTTTCGACCGGTCGACCGGATCCGCGTCGTGTTATCGTTCAAATCGATAACGAAAACTTCCCGTTTCCTCATTAAGGGTTCATGATCAATTCTCGATCAATTAGAACTCCGTGCGGCGTCGACGTCGCGCCAGACGTGCTCGATTACCATAGATCGTCGATTAAGCGCGACTCCCGATCCCGTTCCCGTCAAATCCGCCCGCTTAACCGAACGGTCTGTCGCGCGTGGAAACGTTCGTCGCTGTTGCGCGATTTTTCGCCGCGATTTTCTGTGACGAACTCGTGATCGTCGCGCCGGACGGACGAGAGCAACGCGTAGCAAAGACGACTTCCAGCGGACGCACGATCGGCTGGCTAGTCAGCACGCGACTGACGAGCAATAGGAATATTCCCCCGCGAAAACACTGCTCGTCAACGAGGAGACGACACGCGATACGCTCTGCTCCGTGCCCGCTCCGTTACTCAGACCGCTCGTAATGCGATTCTACTCCACATTCGCTGCGCCACGATCCTCCCCACCGACCTCTTTCGCCACGAGAAAGGCGCCACTTTCTTGGAAGATCGTTGGTACAAAAAGGTACTCGACCCCGAACTTGCCTTGGACGCGGATCTAGAGAGGCTCTAGGCCGGAGAATTTTCGCCCCGTTTCGGCTGGCGATATTGGACGACGGGATTTAGCGGGGGGTTTATCCCTTGGAGGACTGTCGTCGTGGCGAGTACGAACCCCGTGCATGAAACAGGAAAGTAGGCAGATGTTCAGTTATTACTGTCTCTGTGGGGATGCAACGTTATTTTATATAGAGGAACTTTAACCCTTTGCACTCGAAAGCCGACCCCCGTTCGTTGATTAGTTTAAGACGGAGAGTCGAATGACGGACGAGAGGTGACGATGACTTTGCTGTCAACAGATATCTTTCTCGGTTGTATTTTGGATCTTTAGTGTATAGCCCGATTCGTAGTACAGCATGGCATTTAATGTCGTCATTTCAAATTTCGTTTATCTCCAGTTACCACTTCTTTATACCAGAAAAGAGAATACCCAGTTGCAAAAGGGTGAAAATAGTGCTTATTGATCACCGTTGGGTAGGTCATTAATAGAACCGTAGCCGACATTGCAGTAGGTTGTTCGTTTCACGCTAGCAGTCATCTGCTTCGAAGAAGATGGGCATTTGGATGGAACTGAGTCTGAAGGAAACGTCCGATAGATTTGTTGGGACATGTTATTATTAAAGTTTTATTACGCGAGCCCGTTGGGAAGGTGAAAATTAGCCAAGATTGTAGCACAAGAGATATACCACGGGATTTTGGTACCTGCTGTTGTGTGTAAAAACGGAACAGGAAGTAGATTATGACTGAAACGCGGTCGGCATGAGTGCGGGCTTGTAAGATCTAGTTCAGGTTCATTTGCATTTTGAAATGGCAGGTTGATAGTACCCTGCTGTCATAGGATGCACCCTTGAACCTTCACGGATGCAGAGCACACGTTTAGCAACGCCCTAGACTTCCTGCTCCAGTGCACCTGACAATGAGTTCAGAAAAGATACGTCAGTACCATCTCAGGATTGCAGGGGGCGCTCTTGAACTATTCGATATCGAAAACACTGTTCTGGTATGATGTCAGGGTTGTAGGACCCGGTCCACGTCCGTTTGAGATCAGGGATGACAGATCCCTGCGACACCGAAGTTGTTAGAATCTGGTCTAGGACAACTCAGATCGTGCTGTCTTGTCTCTCCTGAACTCAGAATGACCTGGACAGTGTACCACGATCCTGAACTCACGTCAAAAGTGTGCTCTTAATCTGTTCTGGTTCAGAAACGCGTCCTATGACTTTGGACTGTGTACCACGACCCTGAAGTCCCATGGAATATGCACTCTTAATTTGGTGGGCTTTCAGGAACGTGTCCTATGACTTAGGAGTTGTGTTCACTTGACTTCCATGAACATACAGGGACCTGGACAGTGTACCGCGATCCTGAAATGACATGGAATATGCACTCTTAATTTGATTGGGTTCAGGAACGCGTTCTATGACTTTGAAGTAGTGTTGACCTGTCTTCCATGATCTCATACAGACCTGTATAGTGTATCACGACCCTGAAGTGATGTCAAACGTGTGCTCTTAATATGTTGGAAGAAGAAATACGTCGCAATAGGCAAAACTTATAATAAATGATACCCAAATTTTCAAAAATGAAAAACAAACCTTTCCCTTTCGAAAGAATGCATAAAGATCAGCTGATGTTCACCCGTCTAAAGGTATTTCCCCCTTAAGGGTGCTCCCTACGACCTGGTGGATCGCGGTAACATGTTTCCCCTAAATTCACGAGTCTGGTGCCAAGTGTACGTTTTTAATCTGAGCTGGTTCGAAGACATGTCCTACGATTTTTAGGCTGGTTTCCCCCGAACTCAACGCGTATTCATAACTGCTGACGGTTCTGGGGTGACTTCTGCGACCTTCGGGTCGCGCTGACCTAACGCACCCTAATTACAGGTAGGGTATGACAGGTGGATGAATAGTTTCATTAAAATGGTCTGAACGTACAGAGATATAAAACTATACGCGGCGTGGAATGAAAGTAGCAAGATTGTTGCTAGAAAGCGCTGTATTTGAGAGAGATTTATAAAACAACATTGCCATCTTTAAAGTAGTACACTTCGGAGGCTATACACCGTCGGAGATACTGCCTCTCACGTACTTCGTTTCACAGGTTTGTCACGCCTATTCGGATGTCGCCCACATTGCCATAATGATGACCTTGCGGATTGAATTTCAGTTTGGGAAAAAGAAAGAAATGTGCTGAAGGGCTGTGAAGCCACCGAAGTGCTCTTGCTGGACAAAAATTAGCTGACCAATAATGTAAAGTGATGTAAAGTAGAGTGGCATTCGTATTGACGAAGCATCCATTTTTGTAATGCGTCTCTAGTACACGTACCGATATAAATTGTTGCAAGCTAACAGATAGTAAAGTTCGAAAAGTTATAAATATAATCTCCGCTGCCGAAATACGTACACGATTGCCAATATACAATTTCCTAGCAACGGTCTCGTACTTTTCACCAGCACCCCTTTCCTCAACTAAGTGTTCCAAACAATTATCAAATAGAACTGACAAATAAATCGAACATGTTAATGGCAACTTTATGCAAACTCAATGAAAACGAATGGGATTTCGATATTTTTTTTACCTGTTTGTTAAATAGTATTATCTTCGTAATTTATAGAAAATCGCGCAAACAAGGAAGTAGAACGTACAGCAACAACTGTATGTAATAATTTTGTGCAACCATGCCTGTCACGCTCAGCCATGATTAAAGGTAATTTCACCTGTGTTTGTTGCACGCTACATTAAAGTTGGAGTCTTCGTACATTTCGGCCCCCTTATAGATTTCTACATCCACCGCTTGGTCATGGATAATTAATACATCTAACAATATGTTACCTAACGCACGCGAATGGTGTTTCTCGTTAACCGTTCCGATCACGAAATTCGGTCACGATTATTCGTCCGGTTTGATTGAAAATAACTAATTAGCGATATCATGCAACGATTCGCCATATAATTATGCAAACATCGTTGCGTTAAAAGCTGTAACAAGTGTGCCGAGTAATAACGTTGAAAGCGTTTACGGATCGCTACTTCCTCTCTGAAACTGTAACTTTATTACAAGCATTATGCTGATTTCTGTTGCCAAAAGTAACACGTTCGATGCAATTGGGCACCCGTCGACTTCGAAGTGGCGAAACGACTGGGGTAGAAATTCAGACCAAGTTGCACCGCTTGGCAGTAGTTAATTTCGAGAACAAGATTTCATATTTCGCTTGCAATTCTCAATTTTATTTTCCCCCGCAATCGAAGTTTTTATATTTCATTTATGTTTTAACGATGATAATGACTTTACATGTACGTGGGATATTATGATTGTATTACGCGTACGCTTGCGCGTTCTACGGTTACTCCGGTTTTTCGAGAAGATGAATGTCATTTCTATTTCATATCCTTAGTTTCACCTTCGTTTTTGTTCAGAAACGAATAAAATATTCCAAAAATAAATAGTAAACTCACACGATTATTTGCAACCAACTATTAAAAATAACAATATTATCAGTTATTTTTTCCAGGTACATTCCTATATAACCCGACAAGTGATTGGTAAGCTAATACCATGTTAATTCCTACGCAGGGAAGCATCAGTTTTCAATGAAATTAAGAAAGTGTAGTCGAAAAATTCCGTTTATCGTCCCCAGGTTTAATTAAATTTCACGCACAGCGTTTCTAAAGCAATTCGTTCCTCTTCCTCCAGTACGATTGTTTCGATGACAAATTAAAAACGAGAACAGAGTATTCTAGTTTCGGTTCTCGGTCAGGTCAACTCCTTACGGGGATGAACGAATACACTCCACGATGATCCACCAAACATCGAATCCGAATGATCCGATCCTAATTCTCACGTACGTACGCGAATCTATTACGCCGGCCGCGGAACGTACGCGATTCATACACCCCTTTTCTCGATTATAAAGCGTTTCTCACGCGCGTCACACCGAAGAAAAACGAGAAACGATCGTATACGGAAGATAATTCACAGATCCTTTCGGTATTCGAAGCCCTTCGGCGATGTACCGCCGCGGCTGCGTACAGCGCAAACTTAATTAACTCGGCGTCGCGTCGTCTGAAAGTATCGGGTGTAACTTTTTCATTTCTTTTTTCTCCTCCATCGGTTATACCACCATGAGAGAGAGAGAGAGAGAGAGGAGGCTGCGAGGCTTTAAGCTTTTTCCTAACAGCGGTTCTCAGCCGCGCAGGTACGGTTTTGCTGTTCTGAAGGTACGTCGACCCCCGGGACAGGGCTTTATCGTCCTTCGGTCACGAACATTTCAAATTGGTCGTACGAATACCGCCTGCGGCTGAAGAATTTATTGCCGACTAGCTGGAACCTTGCTGAATGCCCGTCGAACCGCGTCGTACGGTCGGATACGTTTTAGGGTCGTTTGGTTGTTGCCTCCGGGGTGTCCTGCATGGCATCGTGCGCGACCAATCAAATGTTCATCAAATTTTCGAACCCTTTCGTATTTATTTTGTGTCGCGCGGTGTTGGTAGCGAGTTGCGGGAACTCGTTGTGGAGACCTTGGACGTGACACCTTGTGGAGACAATTGAAAGCGAATCATTACCTCGCGTTTAACACGGTATGTAGTTGGGTAGCTGAACAGTGTCGCCTATTACGAAATCGTGTTACACGGGGTAAGCGTAATCTTTCAGTGCGAGAAGTTTACGTGTTTCTTGAGTTCGAAACTGTACACTTTTGAAATTTGCTCGTCTAGTTCTTAATTGTTCTATCTTCGTTACTTTGCGGAACGAAGGAACTGTGTTTCTAAAGTTAATGAAGTTTAAAAACTGTCGAAGTTCTGGAGATAGTGAATATATGCTGCTTTCTAAGTAGAACGATTTTCTATTCTGCATGCCAATGAGACATATGCGCACTGATTGATCACGTTTTTCTGAAAAATGGAGTCAGAATAGTGAAGAACTAGAGCGACGAGCCGAAATTGTAAACTATAAAGTAGGCAAATTCATTTAATATAATTCCATATAAAAAAGTATTAAATTAATCGTTGATATTACGTGAAAATTTTCAATTCAAAATAATACGTAACTTCAGCATAAAATGTATGTCGCCTTTGAATTATTGCGATTCGTGATCGTTTGTTCTTTCTGTTTAATAAAACATTTCCATGAAAATGTACCACCAAAGTGAAATAAAAGTGTACATGAAAACCTAAGAACAAGTGGTATACTTGTATAATAATAGCATCAATTTCCAATTAAGTTATAAATATTTTGAAACTGGAACCAATACTTGTTAACGGTACTATTTAAACTCCCATTAATCGAGACCTACCTGCATTGGCAAAAAAAAGATATGTAAAATGGTACAGAAAAATTCTACCTCATTCTCGCATAAAATATCTTCCTTTGATCCTTCTTTCGTCACCTTTGATCCAACAAAAAATTGATGCTACACGGCGTCAGCCTATCGAAACAACGATGTTTGTTTTTATCGTCAATAGAGTTTAGAGGGAACGTGTAACACGCTACAAAATCACGCATTTACGAGGAGCAGTTATAGATGGCTCGTTTATAGAATCACGCCACGTAACGACCGCAAACAAACTTCAGTAAAAGAACAAAAGGAGCTCGCTACGCATGGTATACTCCTGCACACGTATTGCACAATGGACTTTAAACGCATCTGTATTCTAAACGTTTCCACAGATACCTTAAATATTTATAACCATCGCTCTCTGTGGTCGAACTATTTTCTTATTAACCGGGGACCGTGGCCAGTGCTACAAAAGCAATTTCTCCGTGCATGTATTCGTACCATTCTCTAATTGTGTTTCACATTTCAGAGTTACGGCGTTTCTTTTGTCGCGTTGAAATTTCGGCAGTCTTGAAGGTTGAGCATTTTTTTGCAACTCTTTTCAAGTATTTCGAGTGTTTCAAAAGCTTCTTTTTAGTCCATTTGAATTATGCACTTCTGCTGTCGTTTGATGAATGGCCCTTTTCTTGCCATTCACAAGGGGATTGTACATAATGTTTCATGGTATACAATGATGCGCAGGTACAGACATTGGTCAAAGGGTACATTTTTTTTATTTACAAATATTAGTTTACAACAGTTAATGAAACGGTGCATACTTTGTATGTACAAATTAATGAATAATATTGCACAAACAATCGTGAATTTATGCAGCTCGTCAATTGTCTTTCGTTTTGAATCAGTATTTTCAAAAAACACTCTACCCTTCCTTCTCTTTGTTGTTTACAAGGCCTTTCTAGTAAGATTCTAGGAAACAAAAATTATTTCCTACTACCACAAATCCTTCTGGTTTCGCCTGAAAAATCAGTAAAGAGAAATCTGCTTCCGCGAAGAATTGTAAGAAAAAGAGGGGGAAAACAACTCTCATACTCTCCGCGCAAACAATTATGCAACTCCACAGAGGCAACAGTCGAAACACTAATCCATTTCTCTCTCCAACCACTCGTGACAACGAGAATTCCCTCGTCCAAAAATGATTAACACTTTGTAATATTCACAAGCTCGCGAAAATTTCGCGGAAACCGATCATCGCAAACGGATCACGGAAGACCACGGAGTTTGGTTCCCCGAATAGATCGATTTAATAATAGACTCGCTTCAATTCAAGGAAGGTCGCCCATCCAAGCTTCATTCGACTCCTCTTCCTGCTCCCTGACAGTCGATACGTGACGAGATTTCGCGTCTAATAGCGGCTGCGGCCAGTTTTGAACGAAGTTCCATGAACATGCGTTCCTATTTTTGTATCCAGCAAAGCCGCCTCCCACTCGAACTGTTCAATCGTCATCCATAGAGTACATGGTGTGCACGCACGGATCTATGGATTCCTCGTACACATGTAAAATCCACGGGGGTATAAAAGCTTGCAAGACCTGTTTTCGCAACTGCCGTGTCCCGAGGAATCCTGCCGCGAGAACTGCGTCCCAGGAGAAGACAGCCAGGACACTCCCTGACGATCTGCAGCTCTGGAAGGTTTTCGGAACTTCGCCAGCGTACGGTTTGAAGGTGAGCAAATATTTCATGGCGAGCCTTGCGATGTTCATGAGACGTTTAATCAAATAGTTCTGGGTAATGTTTGGGGCACAGTTATGGGATAGCCACTTATTATTTGGGGTGCAAAGGCAGGCTATTATTTATGGCTTCCTTTACGATGCATAATACATAGTATTATTCGTTGCATTGTACACAGTGTATTTTTTATGGGGGATTCTGGAGAACCTGTTGCAAACAGATCAGGATAGGTTTTCGAAAGTAGTTTAGTTGCTGATTATGTAGTTTGCTTATTTTAATTGGAATGGCATTTTATCTGCTGGATGTTCTTTTCTGTTATTTGGAGGAGATAGTTAAACAGTGCCTTGTTATAAATTGTTTTATTGCCGTGACAGAAATACACAAGTGGCGTTCCTTCGAATCCCGAGGGTTTTCCTTCAAATACATTTCTATTATCGTAATAGCTTTAATGGAATATGTCATTTATACTCGTTTGTTTCTATGATAAGTGGCTTATCTGAGCAATCGATAAGTTCAATGAATTTGATAACAAGGAAGATAAGAAAAATATATCAGTGATCAATCCAATGTGAAAAGTGTTCAGATTTCAAATTGACATACATACATGGTCAACAATGTCCGTTATTAACATTCTTATAAAGGACTAACGTTTTGTGATACTTCTACCTCTGTATTTAGCTTTTGTCTCGTGATATTAGGAGAACCCATTCTTCTACTTTTAAGTAAGTTTTTCAATAGATTATTTGTTAGTTTAGACTTAAAATTTGAAATTCGTTTCTGAATTTCTAAATCGTTAAAATTGTCTGTACTATACACTCGAAATTTATTTATACGGAATAGCTAGTAATCAAATATTCGATTAAAAATCAAAATTATTTCTTTGAAACTGTGATTCGTGACTATTCTACGATACTTTTTTTAATATATATGCTGCTTTAAAAATGAAATTGATAAATTTATATCGCTTCCGTGTTCCGTTCACGCAATAAGTTTCAGACTTTTTTGTTATTGTTCGGTAAAGAAAAAGCAACCTTCTACTATGAAATATTTTCATTTCAATTAAAAACCTGATACGAGTTTGTACAATTTTCGCGGCAAAATTCAATTGTTCCAACGTTGAATCACATGGATCTGCACAATCAAAATTAAAAAAGAACGGCTAAAAATAAGCGGAGCTTCGTAACATCGATTGCAAGAAGTGGTAAAACCGGTTATAGCGTACCTACGTGTTGGAGATTTTTCTTAGAGATATAAAACAAGGGTTTATGGTAATTCGGATAATATTCGATGTGCTGAGAAGATCCATAAGCCTGCGAAAGAAAAAAGGAAATAGCATTTCTCGTATTTCAGTCCCTTTATATGTACCTTCGTACCTCTTTCACTACAGATGGCACACCGGTTATAAAAATCAAATATCTAAAATCTAAATGAAAAGAAGTTAATACTGTACATTGGCCAAATATAGTTTTAATATTATTCCAAGAAAATATTATAAACCAAAAATTATGACCAATATTATATCTGGACGCCTTCATTAACTGAACACTAATATTAATTTTTCTTAATATCCATATTTGCCAATAAACGGATCAGCTGCTACTACTACTAATTAACTAATAAACTCCTTATTCTCTGAATAATAATCACACAAAAATAAATACCTATATATTACCCTCAATAAAAGTGATCCAAAAATCACATATTAAATGTTCTATACAACGTTATTTATTACTTCCATCGTACTTTCAACTATTCGTAAGCACCCAAAGAACCCTAACAAAAGAAAACACGAATAATTTTTTTCCAGACGTTCACAATGATACTTCCCATACTATTCCTACCCTTAGTGGCGACAGTGCCACTCAAGTCAACCACCCTGGACAACTACATTCTGGACATCGAGAATGGAACCCTGAGAAACGTCCAGTTCCAAGGCGATCCCGTTCTTGAACTCGATTTATCCAGCATGGGCATTCGTCGCCTAGAAAAGAACGCTCTGGACAACGTGTCTACTTTGAAATCTCTAAACCTGGCCAACAACTCCCTCGAATATCTGCCGGAGTTCATGTTCTCGAACCTGACGAATCTCGAGTGCCTCTCCTTAGCTGAGAACAAGCTGAGCAGCCTCGAGTATCTTTTCGTTCGTTTGGAGAAGCTCCAGATCTTGAACATTTCCTGCAATCCCGTGGTGCACCTGCGAAGGGGGCACCTGTTCGGGTTAACCAAGTCCGCGAAAATTCTGACAGACGGGAACGTTCTCTGGAGCATAAGCACAGGGACCTTCTCGAACTCGTTCTTGAAGGACGAGGATGAACTGAAGCACCTGGAGGATATAAAGGCCGGCGTGGACGACGAGCAAATGAGCGACGAGATGGAGAAGGAGGTGGAAGTGACGACAGAGAGTAACCTGTTGAAACGGGAGGAAATAACACTACTCCCGAAACCGGAAATACCGAAAGGCCTGAAACTGAAATTGTGCATGTCGAATCAGTTGATTCTATCCATAGAACCGCTCGAGGGGAATACATCAGTTGCGAACGGCTGCCTGGAGATACCGATCAACGAAAAGGAGAAGTCCGTGAGCCTTCGTGGATTGGGCATCAGAGGGTTCCACGAGAAATGGTACCAGTTACAGTACTTCCCGATCGTTTCCTTGGATCTGGGGAACAACGACATCGCAGAGATCACGAAGGAAATGCTGAACGATCTGCCTGAGGAACTGATCTACGTGAACTTGATGGAGAATCGAATTAGAAATGTCTGGAGCCAGGTGATCGAGAACAGGCACCTGAAGATGCTGAACCTCAGGGACAACCTCATAGAGAGCGTGGAGGAGGGAGCGTTCGCGAAGACGAACCTGACGACCCTGTTAATCAATGGGAATCAATTAGACGATCTTTCGTTTGTCTCCAGCCTGCCCGAAACCCTGACCGAACTAGTATTAGCGAGGAATCAGATCTCCGCCATTTCTAACGGAGCTTTCACCAGCTTGCCTCGGCTGGTCTACCTGAACCTGGCCAATAACAAGATCGCCAAGCTTCAAGACAACGTTTTCAACGGCTTGGACTCTCTGCAGGTCATAATCATAACGAAGAATAGCCTGACGGAAATCGAGCCGAGAGCGTTCTACGATCTGAAGCAACTGAGTACCCTCTATCTTCATCGGAACTCCCTGTCGAGGCTTGAGAAAGGTACGTTCTCCGAATTGACGAGGCTGAAGGATCTGAATCTTGCCTGGAACAAATTCGTAGTTATCACCCGAGACACGTTCGCCGAATTGCCGAAAACATTGGACTTCTTGCATCTCGATTTCAACGAGATAAACAGCCTAGAGAAGGACAGCTTCGTCGGTGTCCCCAGATTCACGTTGTCCCTCACTGGGAATCAAATTTCTACTATACCCAGGGGAACCTTCGACCTGCCTACGCTTAGAGAGCTGCATTTGAATAATAACACTTTGACGGCCATAGACGGGGACAGTTACGAAGGATTGCCCCGACTGAAACGTTTGTGGTTGAACGAGAACAATATTACGGAAGTACTGAAGGGTTCGTGCAAGAATTTGGGCAGCCTGAATATCTTGGACATTTCGAGGAACCCGTTGGAGAGACTCGAGAATGGTGCTCTTTATGGATTAAGCATGGCCAGAGGAAACTTCTTATATATTTATTACAATCAACTGAAAGAACTCCAGGCTGGAGTGTTCGAGGATGTTTAATCGGATACGCAGACGGTTTTCAGGGCCTCTATGTATATGTCGTTCTTCCTGCCTTTCATTTCGGATTGTTCGCTTGTTTAATATCAGCTGCACATTAGCCAGATCGGTCAGCTCCACTCTTTGAACTCGTTAAATTTTCTTCGTCAAAGCGATCGATCGACTCAGCTTTTTATATTCGAAATTGATTTCCGTATTTTTTCTTCGTGGGGTCAACCGATTCAGCCGATGAGCGGCTCGTATATTATGCATAGAAATGGTAAACTTGAGATACGATTTGTCATTGATAGAAGAGGATTCATTTGTGATTCCGCTTCAATTTCTTTAAGTTTCTGGTAGTTAATGACTTGCAAGTACTTTTGCTGAATTTCTGGTATCTATATATCCTTCGTGCTAATTACGGAGAATTGCTTGACGTGTCTGTAATCGGCTGCGCGTGTGACGTGTACTGCTTTGTACGAGCACGAAAATTATTTTGCGAAGTAATAAATGAATATCTGCGGAGATTGCGATTGAGTTTCTGTGCCTACGTTTTTCCCATTCCGAGAATTTCCAAAAACATCTCTTAAGGTATGATTGTTCTCTGTAGCAGTTTATGGTGGCAGTTTCGAGCTGGTAAGTTTCGTATATTTTAGAAAATGTGTAAACTAAAGACACACGGTTAGACTTAAATTAATTTGAGAAACACTTGCTCTCGAAAATAGATAGTCGAAAATCTAGTATATTACAATTTTCGAGTACTTCCATTATATGCCACCATTAAATCAGTGATAGGGGAAAAATATAAATGGATTTTTTTTACCGTGCATCCCCTAATTTATCTGGAATATTTCGAAGCACTCGAAACATTCGAAGTTGAGAAACCTGTTATCTATTATCGAAGGGGACATAGAGAACCAGAAAATTGATAGTAAATAGTCAATAAAAATTATAATTACAAAAAGTAAATGAATATGTTTAATCGTAACTCGTTTCTCAATCAGTTTTACATTATTTTTCATTGCTGTAAGTCAATTTTAATACATATACATCGTTCATTTTTAAAATCATCGGAGGCATTTGAAATGACAAAAAAGCACGCTCACTTATAGGCAATACAATAACATGTTACAATCGAAAATATTTGCATGGCGAAGTTTCTTAAAGCATCCAAATGCAAAACATTGTCTACGCCAAGCTAAACTCATTTCTAACCAATTTTCAGATTAACTTCTGGCAGATAAACTACTCAATTTAACTTATTCTGTGCATATAACGAAGATGTTATATTTTATATAACGCGAAACGTATAGCATTATAGGGGATCCTACTCTATTCAAAAAATCTAGTTCTTCGTCGCTGCAATTGTGAAGGAGTACACGACCATTGAAACAAAAGTCGACAAAATTTGGACAGAAACTGCAATGCCAATATACTTGGCTAGAAAGTGTCGAAATTCTTCATAAATCACACACAATATCGCCCGTTCACCAGATTCGCCATGCTCCGAGATTCAATTATTCATAGACGCAGAAATAAAAGCTGGCACTTTCGAGTCGTAACACTGCAACAACACGATCGCGATTAGATTTACAAACAATGGGCCGGTGTAGTCGTTGAAAAGCGAACGATAGAGACCGCTATGTGGAATCATAAATTCCGTTTAATTGCGTGTAACAGGCGTCCTTAAAGGAAACGCGGTTTCATTGTCGCGCCTTCTTCGTCTAATGACGATTAAAGGTCTTCAAGCTCGTGACGTGACTGCCCGTGAAAGGCTGCCATCCAATGCTCGCGGCAATTTTCATAAACTGGTTACCTCTCTGTTCGCTTTCTCCTCGACTACGTGCTGTACAGGTAGGCACGTAAAACACACGTACATATACGTGTAATGCGTGCTGTGTAAAATGATGCTGGTGACCTATGGCCGGCTGGCCTTGACTTTTACAGGAATCTGTTGAACCCCGCGAGACGCGACCGGATTTTAACCCTTTAAGGGTTTTGTTTTACTTCGAAAATGTGTCCTCGCGGGGTTAATTATTCTTAAACGATGACGAGGAGCGGAGTGAATGCACTTGCTGTAAAATTTAAATGAATGCCATAATTCTTCTAGATGTATCTCGTTTTTAATCTGTATTTCAAATTTAAAGAACTGAAATTTGTCTTATATCATTGAAAGGGACGCTAACAATTGTAATACTAAAATTAAAATTATGAATACCGTTTCTTGTTTTATCTAAATCGTAATTTAAACAGCAAACTCGAGTTTTCTGTACTGTATGACGAGTATACTCGTCATTAAACGAAAAAGTCTCATCTGCTCATGACGAGTATAGTCGACATAAACGTGGACGGGATTGAGGAACACTAAGAAACAATCCCCTTCGCCTCGCAGTCGTCCTCGACGTTCTGATAATTGTTTCCCTGAGAATAAGGACTGTGATTCATAAATATACGCAATTTCTTGGAATTAATACGACTGTGATTTTGCTGTTGTTGAGTGGATGGAATGGAATCGTTGGTACATCGTGGGAAGAAGAAAATGTAAAAGCGAAACAATTTTCCTAATATTGTTCCCTGACTCGGAATGTTTCATGGAACCCTGAATATGAAAAATATTATTCGGTAAAAATCTTCGAATCATTTGAATCGTCGTATCGGTGGCTTGTCAGTTTGTTCATTATTTTATATGATTCCCCATGTTAGCCAAATCAGTTAACATCACAAAACAAAAAGAGGAGAAAGGTGACTCAATAGTATACTTTGATTATTAAAATTTCCTTTTGAATAGAAAATCGAATAAAAATTATAGTATGCATTATTATTATTATTATTTCGGAAGAACATTATCCCTTTTAAACGATTCATATCATAACTGATAATCACATTGGCATCCGAAATAAATTGTCTATGATTCTGTGTTCAAAACAATTTTTGTTATTTCGCGGTATTAGACCCAATAGTAAGGAAAACTTTAAATATAAAAAGTTAAATGGCCATGAAGCGCTTCGACGATCAAAAATTCTAAAAAATACAAAAAGTGGAGTTAATCGATCTGGCTAACGAGCGACTCGTATATATTTACGTCGTATAAAATCGATCATTTTAATATGAAATAGGATAAAGAATTCAATCACCGAAACAATAAACCAGGAAATAGGTGAGTATTATTCAATAAAAGGTTTCATTCATTAATCGTCGCGTGAATAATTTCCGTGCGATGAAATCCAGACGCTTTTGAATAACAGAACATTCTTTGCGGTTGGAACTTTGACATTTAATTTCCTGACGAACCCATTAAATCCGTCTGCGGCTAATTCATATCAATATTTCTAAACGTTGCATCGCACGATTTGTTCCAAGTCGTTCCTAGATAACCCGCCAAAAATGATTCCACCCAAAGTCGCGGGGCCACAAGGGAATGAAAAAACTCATATTACACATCATTATACATTAATTCTTATTATAATTATTTGTTTATTAATTAATTTAATTTATTTCTTTATTTCAATAATAAACTTGTAGTATATGCGCGTGCGCGTGTGTGAGTGAGTGAAGCCTAAACCTCGATGTTATATTGCCGGTTTGTGCAGCCATCGACGGGGCTGCGTAGCGATGCACTTTTGTTTTTGGGGAGAGCACTGTCGCTCTACGACAGTGCCCCGATCAACAGTTCGGTTACAGACTTTGTATTGCAAAGAAGGTCTAATAAAGAAAACTATAGCTTACAAAATTTAATAATATTGAAAAAAAAAAGTCATTTGAATGTGTATTTGTCGATACAATTCAGGCCACCGTAGGAAACCTTGGCGCAGAGGCCACCGTAAATCTACAAGTCACCCGGAAGACAATGGACTCGCGTCAAACAATGCGAGCCGTAATAAGGCGACGCGCAACAGCCTTGAAGAGATCTCACTTCGCCTTCTATTATCTCAATGGCGGTGACTTGGCGGCAGAAGAAGACAAAAAAAAAAAAAAAAAGAACGGGAACAACTTTCGCGGAATCATCGAGGTTATCCATCTGCCGGGGGTGTCATTCCAAGTTGCCGCACAATTTGTAGTACGCTGACAAAGAGTGAGAAACGTACTCTCACATACCAGCTGCAACCTCGTTCCGTGGCGAAGGTCCCGTGCAATTTCGTGGCACTGACACTGTACACCCGTGTTCTCCACTTCCGGTTTGGCCAACGGTACCTCGGAGGGTTATCGAACGTGCGTCTACCCAGGACTACCGACTGACGTTTCTGTGAACGCATACGGTACAATATTTGCGTGGAAGTGGACGTGAATACATATTCAGTCGCGCGGTTCCCGGCATAATCGGTCGCGCAAACACTAACGCGAATTACCTATACGCACCTGTGCAATCGAAGAGGCTGCGCTGACGGGGTAGAGGTGTTACGTCGACTTTGTGGAGTTCGATTAGCAATTTGAAACTCCCTTTCGATTTGCCTGGTCGGGGCTGAGAATTTCGGAAATTTTTCGTCGGTGGCACGTGCACGTGTGACGTAACGTGATTACCCAAGGTATACTAACGAGCGTGGTATAATTGGAGGGTTGTGATTGCGTGGGTAAGAACCGGTCGAAGTTGTTCAGTATGTATCCATATTAATATGACGATACGAGTAGACAAATTTATAAGCACGCGAGGACAATGTTATATTCTGGTGTTGCTTTTTTGTATTGCGTATCTTGTTATTTGAGTGCACTATTGATCGGTCGTATGGTAGATTTGATTAGGGAGGTTTCGTGAATGTTGAAATATCGTTTTGTGCTGTCGAAATAATCAGTAAGAAATCACCACCCTTCTGAATTTGACCGACAGTAGTTGTACCTACTCAGACATCCTAGATATGTTATTGTAATTATATATCTTGCTGTAATTATGGATTTCTTCATTTTGGAGACTTTTGAATTAATTATGATACAAACCCGGTATTGAATATATTGGAAGGGTGTCTGACTTGGAAATAGAGTAAAAAAAGAATAATTGATTAAAAATGGAACTATATTTTGTCAACAAATAGTTTGAATTGTCTGTGATAATCGTCCAGATATTGTTATCAAGCAATCAATTAATTCGTTTTGCGACAAGTGAAAAATTGACAAACAAAATTTACGATACATTTATATGTATAATATATAGCGCAAACATATAAAGCAAGTTTCAGTCAGGTTTGAAAATGTCTATTATATCGCTGCTAAAATATTATTATTACTTAGGCTTTCGTAAATATAATTACGCAGAAGATCTTGCCAATAAATCATAGAAATCTCAAGCATACTGCAATAGTCAATAATATCTTATAGCCGATGCTAAAAATAACCAAACTCTTGAGAACGATGGGGACAAATAGCTAAAACAATCAATATATCAATAAATAGAAATTAAACAAAAAGTGAAATGTGATGTACTGTTTAATATTCAGCTGCGATATATATCATATATATGTATATCTATATATCAATATAGAATACACGAATAAAAATTGTATTCCACAAATTGAAAAATGGAAATCTGTGTTTAACTAGAAAATTCTATATTTCGAAAGGGTGAGAATGCTTGAATTTCACGTGCTACACCAAAATAACAATAGAAAACCAAACTATTGTTATTACTATTATACATTAATGATAGAAACAAAAGTGCAGTAGCTGTAATTAATACAAATAAATTTCGCACGAATGTACCTACATATAACGAATAATACTTCAAGAAATTGGTCGGATATGAAGCGTCGGAAATTTAAGTAGGCTGGCGAACTCAAACCAACGTGTAAAAAAAAAACAGAGGAAAAGGATGCCATCGAGCCTTGAACAGACATTAACTGAGGAAATTATAACTTTGCGGGAGAAAGGTCCAATAGCTAGGATGATGATTCGTCCTGTTCTTCTTTCGAAGGTAAAGATGTATTATTCGCATCGGGATAGTAACAAAACGAAAGAAATGAAAATAGATTAATTTCGATTCAATGACAATGTGAAATGTCCTGCTGCGATAAGCCTAAAATTTTGGTGCACAGCCAGGAATTGTTTCCACATCGGTGCATTAAACTTTTAGTGATCGATGCTTCGACGTGACGAGAAAGCTGACACGATCCGGCATGTCTTGACATAATTTACAGGAAGCTTTGTGCAAAGAATGCACTATTTATAACATACTTTCGTACAATAATAGACGTGCTCATGGAACGCCTGCCTGCAATTTTATTCGGCGGAAATATGTTCAAAGTTCCTCTTACTTTATTTTCGAGTTAAATCTATTTTCTACAAGGCGTATTCAATGCATTGTTTAAAGTGACATTTAAAATTACATTAAGTTGAACAGTATTCAAAGTTCTCTCCCCGGAACTCTTTCTGTGGAAATTTTTTTGCAAATTTAAACATCCGAAGACAAAACGAAGATCAAACATTCCTCTTCGTTTAAGAAAAGAAAATGGTATTAATATTGGCTTTTAAAATTCGTATCTCATTAAAATAATTTACAACCAATCATGTGCAATAAATTAACGAATTATTACCGACGGGCCTAAAATTCTAGTTGTACCATGGCGCATGTAATATTTGAAGAAACGGATACAGGTTTAATGCATTCGGTTTCTGTCTCACGGAGGATTTCATAACATGTTCATTTTATGAGCTCACGTTTTAGGAAGAAATCAAAGTTCAAAATTATCGAGGTCAGGTGAAAACCGGTTCCATACTGAACTGCTGCCATAATGAAACATTCGAGTCTCGACTTATCTTCCTCGTTTCTGTTTTTTTTTTTCACTATTCGTATGCAAGACGTACGAACGGTGAATAGGTGGTTCTGCGACGAATAAACAAAGCAAAGGGGGCATGATTCCATCTTCTCGCGTAGGCGAGGTAAAAGTTTCTCCACTGTTTCGTGAATGAAAAACGTTCTGTGTCATCCTAGGGAAGTACAATGTGAAATTAGCATACGCATGAATAAGATGGAAAATGGCGATTAGAAATACATAGGTCGACTGAAACTGGCCTACAATCAGTTATGTACGGAGTGCAGGCTAAGCCCGGAAATGCGATAGCGAATGACGATTAACATTTGCGATGTATTCTGATCGTTTTGTTTCATTTTTCGGCGAAGCTACCCCGAATGACAAATTCTGTCGCTTGGCCGTAGTGAATTATCGAAAATCACAAAATTAACTAATCCAATTAAAGGCCGTAGATGTAACTTACAGTCGCGAGGAAGAATTTGTATTTTCTTATTATAATATGTATGTACACACAGAAACTATGTTTCGTGGTAAAATAAAAATTATGCGGCGGTGTAATACTTAAGGATTGACGTCATTGTTATTTCATAATTTATAAAGCATGAAATAGCAATAATATTGCAGGCTTTAGTAAACAACTTCATAATTTTTATCTTAATATCCGGGAGAACATAATTCTTGTATTGTATATACATAACGTACATAAAGTATAAAATAACAATAATGTTAGATCCTTTAGTATGCAACATTTCGGTTTCTTGATTATAACAGTATTATGTATAGTATTATATATTCAACTCATAATATTATAGTATTATATATAATAATTATAATAACTTGAGAATGAATTGAAACATAAATCATTGAATAAACAAAGAATAATTTTCACCTTCCCCTATTGAATGAGATTTATATTCAATACCTAATTTGTACACAGTGATATGCGAAACAACCCATACGCTATTTACTTTGAAAACAGTACATAGACAGGTACTCCAGCCATAGCGATGTAATACGATAATAGAGGCATCGATAAATAGAAAGTAATTAGATAGAATGATTCAGCGAATAGAATACAATTCTTTTAATACAAAAAAAAAAGGAGCAAATGAAAAGTTGTCGTCCTTACGTGAAACGTGAAACGGCTTGCAAAACTGCCGCCCGGTATTTCTGTACCAGCAAAACTGGACTGTGGCTTGAATTACACCAGAACATCGTGTTGTACGATTTCCAAGATTGTAATGCACGCTGAACATCAACTCGATGAAGTGCGACACTTCCTATATTTATCAAGCAATCGATACGATTACGAAATCCAGAGATACATATCGTTTACGAAAATCTCTCGTCTCTTTAAATTCGTGCAATTTAAAAATCCTCCCGTTTGACCCAGCATGTTTTACGGCCGAGTACAACGACTTTCGAAATTGCGCCACACGAATTTCGCTAATTTACAATGGAACCCAATGTTCGTAAATGCCAAGAGATTATTTTTTCGAACATTCGCACTGCGAGCGTGCAATCTTCGAAATTCGAAAGTTTGCATGTATAAATAAAATGTAATAAATACACCGTCGAAGCTTGCCAATATCGATTAAATAATTTACAATTTAAATTGCTGGTTCACTTCGAACGGCTGGGTTCGATGATTTATGGTTTTAAATTAAATAAATACAACGAGTTTTATTTTTATGATTGTTTTATCGACTGAACGCATTGCTGCAAATGTGACGATTCGTTTATTGTAAAATGTCAAAAATAAAACTTTTTTTCCATTAAAACGAATATTTCGGTGGCAAACTGTATACATACAATATGTGTACTTTCGATACCTGTATGAATCGTTCACAGGTCAAAGTGACTAATTCCATTTGTTGAATTATTTTCAATTTTACTACCAAAACACTTGATCGGTGCTTGACTTTTGTATTTAAAATATAACTCCTTGATAAATACGTTCTACATGATAGAATTTTGTATTACGGTTAACTGATAAATAACTTGCCTACTTTAGAAGCCAATGCAATTAACCCCGTACACTAAATAGAATTAGATTATCCTGGTCGTAACATGAAAGTTACATCTGTAATAATACATTCTACAAATGTTTTTGAATGCGTTTATATTTTGTACAAAATACATGCTATATATTTGATTAATTTTCTCTACCCTTGCCTCTGTGGAGTTAATCACTTCAATAAATGAACGGGTCACGTATTAGTTTGCAATGCAAAGTGCATACATGTGTATAACAAAAATTCCGCGGAATCTGAGCACCAATTTTTTACGCGAAACGTACGAAAGCACAACAATAGCGCTTCTTGTTTCGTCGTGGCACTATCATGGAATTTCGCAAGCGCTTCCGCATTTTTTGGATCGTGTACCATGGTGTAGGATGTCGGCGAAAGAAAAATGTGAATTTTACGGTAATTAATCGGAAACAATGGGGTCACAGATACGATCAATCGCACACTAACTATAATTATGTTATAACGCAGCATGGGGTTTAATTGGATGCAGTAAATCTTGCACACCTGTTTGCACATTACGTGTTTACGAAGCACATAGAGAAAATATCGGTGCAGTTGTCCTAATACGAAATCCCCAATCAATTACCTCCCGAGTTATTATTATCTTTCATTGAATTGAAAGAAACCATCTCGTATCGTACACCTTCGTTTCGCAAAATTTACTTATCAGTTCGAAATATCTAATTGTCAGACGGCATTACGCGAGGGAAATATACATATACATACAGGGTGTGCCAGGTTTTTTCCCGACAAGCTGCAGTGGTTTATTCTTTAAATGAGAATAAGAAAAAGATGTTTCAGTTAAAGCTGTGTATTGAACGTTTTGTTGTTAAATTTTAGGCAAACAAATATTGTTACGCACGAATTAACCACATTGGCCACGTTCATCTTGTCTATGCAGGGAAGTAGATTTTATTATTTAAAATAATTATGTAGTATTGTTCAATATTTATTTACTCAGATAATAACTTTGCAACAAAACGTTTGCCGCAGAACTTGAACCAACATTTTCTTCTTACTTTTATGCAAAAGGTAAATCATCGCGCTTTGCCAAGGTGAAAACTCGACACACCTTGTACGTATAAATATTCAATTAGTTTTCTATAACAATACAGCTTTCTATATTTAATACAAATTTGCACTTCTTCCGAATAAATTTTGTCCTCCCAATTAATTTCGAAACGCGATTTTATTGTTTTATTGTTTCGCCTTGCGCAGCTTAGAATTCGCGATCGCGACTACTAAATTTCCATAGAGTCCATGGCATAGACTTTCGCAACGCACGCATATCAAGGAACAAACGACTCCGTTATGATTGTCGTCCCCATGAAAGTTCTTCGAAATTCGATTCGACACGATTCGATTTCACTTTCAAACACGAGTCCGAGAGTAATTCTAGCGTGGGACATTGTGTAAACTCGTTCGCGTGTTGTATGACAGAAAAAGTTGCTTCTGAAGAAACGAAATACCGTGCGCCATCGATGAACTATTTCTTCACGTATCATCACCGAAGAACATTGTAAATAATGAATATGTCACTCGTGACAATTCGCAGTAGGGCGAACAATAAATTATATTATACGCACTTATACCCTTGTTGAACTGTTTATTAGATCGCGTGGTCGTTTGTCGTATGATTACTGCAATTTTGCAAAATGCATACTGTCGTTTCTAGAAATCACGGCCGAGAATTGTCTACAGCTTCTGCGACCGAGTGAAAGTCAGGCGACGCCTCTTCTTGCACTCTAATTTTAAGATCGGCGTATTGTCAGTTACGCGCGAACATAATTGAACGAGGAGTAAGTCAAAAGTAATAAGTGCATAATTACTGAACCGTCGGGATCGCTTAAAAATTAAAATGATCAATACATCCGTGTATTTCGAAAAAATTAGATACCTTCGTGATAAAGATAAAACGCTAACGGAAGAAGAAAATTATAATACAATTGAATACTGCTGATGATATTACGGGGAAATTGTCTATTTCTATTAGTACCGTTGTTTTATTAATATCCAGATATTCCATCAGGCAGCAGAAGCCAAGTAATTCTCATTTAAGATTAAATATGTAGCGAAGGAAACATAAATGTTGCAGTAACTTTATATTCTGAATGACAAGAACGCTGAATTAAATTGACCCAGTCAATATGACTGAATTTCTAGTTATAATGTCGTTGAACTTTCACGTGAACAGAATAAAATGAATTCCGTTAATAAATGGAAATAGGGGAACTGTGTTAGCCAGTAAATCGTAGTATGCATATGTATAAACTGTTTTATGTAATGTCTTATAAGGAGCTATAATTAAGGTGGCAATTCGTAACTGTCAAATTAAGTTACAATTAGTAAAGGACGAATTTTCACGTCATTAATTCTAGATTTTCTAATTCTATACGAAACCCCATGCATTTTCCACGATTGCCCAATAAATGTAATTCTAGAAAATAACGCTGAATATAACTGAGTGAGCTAGCGATTAATTATTTCTGGCCATTATTATAATATTAAGAAACGTAATATAAAGGGGACAAATAATTCTACTAGGCTTGCTTTATATATGTATTTATGCGTTTATTACATACGTAGTTATATATCGCATCTTCTACGAATCTAAACAATAATAAGATTCCAGATCGCAATATACATTTGTATATTATATTCAAAATATATTTCAACTTGAGTTTATTCGTTCGAGTATCTGGTGTCGAGTATATAAAAATAAATATGAGGCTTGGTGCAATATCAGCAGAGACGCATACTATAGTTCAGTAATAAAAACAATTTGTACAGCTGCTTTATTATCGAGTGATGGCGTGATAATACTTCTCGCCAATAAAATTAGTTAAATTACGTATATGATTAAATGGAACTTCATTTGTTTCTCTTTTGCAGAATAACAAGTTAAAGGAATATTTTATGCGTTACGTATTGGCACCTACATTTATAACATTTCGATTCGATGATAAAATTTGAAATAAAATTTATGTCGAGATTAAACGAAAATTGTAAATATAATCATTTATCTGGCATATAAGTTGGTTAAAAATATACGTTACAATGGCTGTACATGGGAGAGCCGTTTGGAATGTTCTTGGCATAAAAAAAGAATTCGATATTCTAATGTTACTACCACAACATTTTTTTTTTTTGTTTTGCATATGCCTTGTGACCCTGGTTAAAGGATACTGAATAACATTAGATGTTGGTAGCAAGTTAGCACGGAAGTGCTACTCTACAATGACATCAACTACTGTCAAGTAGGCATTCACGGAGGTTGCGAGTTATATCTGTTATTATCATCTGGTAATATTAAATTAGATGCTGGTTCATCTTCAAATATACCTTCATCTACATCATCACCAGAAATGGTAAGGTCATCGGTGTATTTGTAACCGTTACTTAGTTGACTGGATGGAACCACTTGCTCCTAGAAAAATATATAATATTCAATATAGAATAGTCTATGGGGGCTCGTATGCGTGTACGTTGTCGAGACGAACCAGTTTTGTTTATGAGATAGGCCTTACGATATTTATTAGATTTGCAAAAATTACTATTATCAATCGTTTATAGCGTTTAAGATACAGTACACAAATACAGCAAAAGTAACTTGCTGTAAAAGAAAGTCAACGAAACACGATCGTGCAGGAAACAAGTTAAAGCATCGTCATTGAACTACAAAAAGCAAAGAATTTCTTCCGCTTCTAGTGCGTTTTACGTTGCATCGGCTGCAAGATTATTGGCAACGATATTGGATCTGGATGGGCTAAATTTCGCTGTGAATACAGTGGAGTCTCGGTTATCCGAGTACTATTTAACCGAAGTTTCTTATTATACTACATGCTTTGAACTTTATAGTCAGCTATCGTGAACGTAGTTAATCAAACATTCTATCACACAAATAGCTAAATAAACGTAAATTCATTTAGAATATTACATTATCAGAATAATTTTTATGACTTATCATCTCGGATAATCGAGACTTCGCTTGTTTTTTCCAGGTAGTTTATTGTGTTGTCATGTGGTCCCGTGCTGTTGAAACTATGTCTGCTTTTTGTACCGTATTTTTATCTTTGTGGTTCTGTTCTTCTGCACTAGTGTGCGGTCGGTCGTTAATGTTTCATTTCCACATAGGTCGCAGCGGGGTGACTCTGTTTTTTTTTAATAGTGTTCGCATATATTTTTAATGCGTTCAGTCCTTAGGACAATACAGTATAGGTTCTCCTTTTCTATTCATATTGCTGTGTGGCAGCGATTTTTAAACATTTTTTATGTCTCTGCAGATATCAAGTAATTACTAAAATTGTATGTCATGTCAAAAACAGAAATTTACAGAGGACAGATACTCTTTTCCATTTTCTAATATCTTGAACGCGTCTGTGAACGCCTAGCTGCAGCACATTAGTGCGCTGTGGCGCACCTTTAAAAAATTGCTGCCGCGCATTATTTGTTGATAAAAGCGTTGTATTACGTTATGAATTTTTGTTCTTTCGGTTGCGGTCCAGCCTTTTGTTTCCAGTCTTCTTTTGTTACAGTTGTAAGAAGAGAACTATGCGTACTAAATCTTAAGATTTACCTCGGATTCCGTATTCATATCTTGGTACGAGTAATCGGCTTCTTCCTCAAACAAATCCTCTTCTGGTTCCTCTACCAGATGAAGCATTAATTGCGCGGCCCGTTCGTTTAAACTCATTGTTACTTCCGGCTCTCCTATAAATTCATAGAAATACATGTACGCACATAACCTTCCATTGGCAACGTACATCTTATTTTTCTTTGCGTTGTTGCTTACTGAGTGGATCGTTCGTAATATTGTCCACACCAACGTATTCAGTTAACCTGTCGTTATTGTTACCATTGTCGTATCTACAGAGGATGAGTTCATGATTATTCTGGCTTCGTAATTCATCCATATCTTCTGTGTACTTCGGCTAATGGTACGTTCAGACTGGATGGTCTACGAAATATCTATATGCACTAAAACATTAATGCAATTAATGTACATTTGCAAGGTTTAATACAACTGTATTGAATGACGCGGGAGAAATCATGATCATGTAAGAATCATTTAAACACGAATTAGATCATTTACTTTGAACTGTTATATCTAGCTGTTGCGAGACAGCAACAAATATTTCGTGATGACAAGGATCTCGTGAATCCTTTTTCTTCTTCAAAATTCATCATCTCGAGCGGATGACTCCGATCAGATTGAAGATATCAGAACTCTTCGTCCTTTGCTCTGTTATTATTATAGCTTGTTAATCTATCAGTATTCTCTTTTTAAATAGAACTGTGAAATCTAAAAATGTGCTACGTCATGACGATCGTCAACACGATGTACATATTCATCAAATAGAATTCTCACCTTTAATGGAAAGCCGTATCCGAGATTCAATACAACATGGAACGATCAAGATTTTATTCAAAAACTTTTGTCGCCGTTGCAAACAAGTATCGTAACACAATATTACTAGGGGACGTGCAACAGTGACATCACACGCTAAACAATTGCTCGAACATTACGAGCGTACAGGTTATACGCATGCTCCGTTCGTATTATGCGCTTCTGCGACCATAAGCCGCTGAACATCACGATAGATGAAGTTGCTTGAAATGTTCGCATCCGAAGAAGCATATTCTTCTTCAAAATGATACATTACGTAAATTTCATCTGTAGTCAAATTTATAACTTGTTTAATATGTTTAATTATATTTTATTAAATAGGTTAATTATAAGGGATATATAAGCCGAATGGTCTAATCTAATTTTTCTCTTAAGAAGTAATAATATCCTTAACTTAATATAGTATATGTTTTTTTGTTTTAATTTAGATTTACGTCCAACTTTCTTAAATGTACCGTCTCACATTATTTTTTTATTATTTTAATGTTCCTTTGTACCATAGCTTCAATAACCAATCCTAAAGGAGTTTGTTTAATAAAAATATACTTGCGCAAAGAATATCAATATGGTCGCTACGAAAATTGATCATTTATATCCAGTATAATATAAAAATATTCTATTATTAGTATCGATTCAGGCGTAATATTACAAAGAAAAGTTACATCTTGCTAAACTACGTTAAAAGCTTCTTATCAAAAATATTTTTCCGTGTACTTCTTTGAAAGATATATTAAAATGTATGTATACTTGTCGATGACTAAAAAGCTATCTGAAAAAAATAAAGCGACATATCCACAGTACGCAGGGTATCGGGTCAGGCCAATATAATCTTGTCGCTTTGTTAGTTATCATGAAAAAAGAAGGAATATATACGTGTGCGTGTAATACAGTAAATACAGAATAATAAAGCATCCATACCTTAAAACGATTTCGAATAGGCGAAAAAGTGATGTTCAGAGAGGTGATGCTGTAAGAGTACAGATCAAAAGTAATAATAACATACACGTCTATATCGGTAACTGGATTTTTCGGAAGGATTTTCAAACTTTATTTTCGTTCCATTAAATGGTCAACTGAATAAAAAGAACCAAACGAAAAATACGAATGTCGATTATGGATGAAGGAGAAGATCCATGCTACTCCTTCCCATATCGATTGCAACGATCGTGGGCATTCTTATAAATCTATCTCTAATTAAGTAAAACATGATTATTTTCTTTTTTCTCCAATAATTATGAAATGAAACAATCACAGATTTATTACCATCTTTCATTTTCTCCCTGTATACGGTTGTTATATCACGAGAAGAAGAAATTGTAATAACAAGTTTAATAAGCTGTTTTTTTTAAGGGGGCGTGTTAGTTCAAAAAGAATATCACTCATATAATCAGTAGATTTTCTTCCCTCTACTTATAGGCGCTATGCTTTCTCGATATAAATGTCTACTTTCTACGGTGCCTTCTGAGCCACGTGTTCTTTTTTTTGTCATTTTTAACATTTTATTTGCTGCCATCTCATATATAGCCTAAATAAAATATATCCGTGGCTTTGCTGTCCTACAGCGCGATAATACTATAAACTTAACGAAACACTACCAAACCTCTTCCATTCTCGTCCCATTTTCCTTTCTATCAGGTGATATGTATGCCGTTTTAATTTTTCTAAAATTTACAAGAATATAAAATTCAAGGAGGAACGTTTCGTATACTGGTGTCGTTTTAAAAATGTTTTTCCGGGTTATGGGAACTCGTCAAACATGTTTCCAGATGCTCTTCTTTTCGGGGCATCCTCTTTAATCGGGTACGATGGGACATTCGATCCGTTGGGCTACAAATGGAATTAACAAGCGCAATCGCAAGCGCAACGGCGCACACGCTTCTCTCGGCGATGAACTAACGCATCTGGGATAGAGCGCACGGAACGTGGTTGCACATCTGAAAGAGAAAAAGAAATAAATTCGGAACAAACTGCATAGTTACTTAAAATGATCGGAACAATGATCTCTACATATATTAAAAACTGTTCCATAAGAATGACAATTAATCGTCGGTAGTACCTACTACTCAAAATGACTAACAAGTGACAATTACTAGATATTTGAAGAATAAATGTTGAAACGTATTCGGTAACGTAACTTGCATGATAAAAAAAATAAAAATGTTCATGAAAACACGAAGGAACGTAAACGTTAAGTATGTAAGCTAGATATTTATAAAATTCGAGACGAGGAATAAGTAGCTGAAATTTAAAAAATAAGAACGATATTTATATGATCGATAAAATGAAACTTTAAAAAGTAACGAAATTAAACAATCGTCTACGCACAATGGGGGCGACTTTCCTCCTCTTGCTCGTGTTGTTGCGGTTGCTGTTGCTGTTGCTGCTGCATCATCATGTGAGTCGATCGTTGTTGTTCTTGCTGTCTTTGCTCTGATTCTTGTTCAGAAATTTGTTCGTCGGATACTTCAGCACGAGCCTCGACGGGTATTTCCAAAGATTCTACAGGTCTCAAAGGTAGGGCGAATCTTGGCACAGGGAAAGCATTGCCTTCTACCACCTGGAAGTTGAGAATAAAAATGTTAAAATTTTACATAGTTCTATTAATTTCTAGAATGAAGAGTATTGAAAAATAAAACATTTATTAATTATTACGATATTAAAACTGATTGTTACAAAAAAATAATGGCAGCGGTGGGATTCGAACCCACGCCTCCGAAGAGACTGGTGCCTTAAACCAGCGCCTTAGACCGCTCGGCCACGCTACCTTATATTTATTCGGTAAAAAATTGCTGATGCAGCGGTTCTCATTTATTCTTACGTAACACATGTTACCGTAGGTCGTAGGTGCATAACTAAAATGCGACGGTGATGTTTCAGAACCGTCCAGTTAATGCAAGATCGGGATACAATTGTTTTGCAAAAATATTTGTAAAATATAATCATATTATAATAACGTAAATAAATTACCTTACATGTTTAAACAGAACACTTGGGAAATATTAGGGTTCCCATTCTGTAGTATATTTTAAAATTTTACAAACACAATTGTTTTTATAATTGAATATTAACCCAGTCAGCCAAACCTGAAATAACAGATTCTGCCCAGATTCTGTTAGCAGGTTTTGCAAACAGAATGGCTGCAGATTTGATGCAGAACCTGCTAAACAGAATCTGGTGAGAGATTGGCAGCAGAAACTCAGCAGAACCTGCAACTTGAGCCATTTAAATGGCCATCTAAATCCACTTGAATGGCTCAAGTTGCAGGATCTGCCGGGTTTCTGCTATCAATCTGGCTTCAGATTCTGTTTAGCAGGTTCTGTTTGCAGAGCTCAAGCCAAATGTGGGCGCAGATGGCTACGGATCTGTGGACAGAATCTGTCGGTTCTGTTGCCAATCTGCTGCCACTCTGTAGGCAGATGGCTGTTACGGAAGATACTAGTAGATTGTCTTTTTAACGGACAGACATATACGATGTAAATTAAGCAAGCATCTCTAACAGCCATTTGCCTGGCATTGGCTTGGGTTCTGCAAACTGGGTTTTGCAACTTGAGCTATTTAAATGGCCATTTAAATCCATTTCAATGGCCCGAGCTGCAGGATCTGCTCAGTTTCTGCTGTCAATCTGCCATCAGATTCTGTTTAGCAGGTTCCGCATCAAATCTGTAGCCATTCTGTTTACAAAACCTGTTAACAGAATCTGGGCAGAATCCTATCCTATTTTGTAAATTGCCAACGATTTGTTCACAACTTTGTGCTTCAAATAAATTTCCCATGAAAAATAAGTTAATTAATATGTAATTATATAAGCATGATTAATTTCCTTTTACCTGGTGAATTATGTTACGAATTTCCGCTGGTACAGGAAAGCTCCTCTCCTCTTCGCTTTCGTCATCCGGGCCTGGGAAAGGCTTAGCTTCCTGTTGCTCGTTCGAACCATCCGGTCGCTGGCGACCCTCGATGTTTCCATGCTCCAACAGATTTCGAACCTCTATCGGAAGTGGCAGTGCCAGAGGAATTGGCTGTGCTCCTTCCGGGAACGGTTTGAATTCTTGAACATTCTGAAAATAGATCAAATCCTACCGATTAATACAATTTCGTTAACCCGCTATAATAGGCTAATAAAACTCTAAAAAAAAGTTTATTCTTAAACTTATTTAACTTAAATTGCATAAATAAATTAATCACCTCGCGGCGAGCACCTTCGGGTACCTGCACAGGCACAGCTCTAGCCTCGCTAGTGATATGTTGAATGATATTCTTGATTTCTAAAGGCACTTGTTGAATCATCCTTCGAATTTCGAACGGCATTCCTTGGAAGGGCGAACTTTGTCTCACAGTAACTTGAGGCTCTTGCTGCGGTTGTGGCTGAGCCTGGGCCTGAGGTGGCATCTGAGGCGCTCGTTGTTCGGTTTGTGGGATCAACACGTGAGGAATAATCCTCTGTTCGTGCACTTGAGCTTCTGGTTGCGGTGCTGGAGGAGGCATCATCGCCGGGCCCTGTTCTTGGCCGTATGGTCCAGATGGTTGCTCGCCCTGTTGGTACATTAGTGGCATTTGTTGCGGTTCCTGGGGCATTGGTGGTCGCATTCCTCTCACAAGATTGGCCGGGAAGTGACGCAACTCGATGGGAATTTGGCGCATTTCAACCTGAGGCAAATTTTGATTAGTGATAGGCGTGATAGGTTTTATGAATTGTTACGATACTTGTATACTAGATCTATTTAAAAGAGTATTCATATGCAGGTTCAACTCTATTTGTTATAAGAATAATTGGAGCTTAGACGGAGACAAAATCGAGAGGAAAGTTGTGCAGAATAAATTATTCGTAGGGAAATGGAATATATAGAAATAATAAAATGCACCTCAAGTGCGCCACTTTGATTTTACTCGTCTGATTACTATTTTCGTTAAATATTCAACCAAGTTTTCTCCCACTGTATTTCATACAAATACAAGCAATGATGAATACAATAATGCATACGAAAAATTACAAAATTGTTGTATTTCAACCCACCCTACATATTAAGGGGTGACAGTAAAAAGGAATTTAATTATACTGTATTAATAGACCTTTATTAATCTTTTCTTTTCGAGATTTGAAATTCATTAAACTGACGGGTTCCGTAAATCTAGCAGTAATAATATTATACGAACGTGAAGTATACTAACTTGTGGGCCCATTGCGGGGTTTTGCGGTCCCATCATGGGAGTCTGTGGTCCCATCATGGGCGACTGTGGTCCCATCATAGGCGTCTGTGGTCCCATACGCGGTGGCCTCATCTCCATAGTTATCTGAGGGATATTTCGCAGTTCAGGGGGGAGAATACCAGGTGGAATGTGATTCAGTCCACGTGGATCGCTAAGTGGTAGCTGCTGCATGTCAGGAACTTGATATTGGGTATGCACTTGATACTGATGGTAACCTGGGTTTGGCTCTTGTGACTGCAACGGTACCTGGACGGTTCCCAGAGGAATGATGATAGGCGTCAGCATTTCTTGATCTTGTTGCCTGAAAACGATGGAACGTTTAAAAATTAATTATCGTTCAAACATGTTTTAGCGATATTTCAATAATCCTAACTTTTAATATAATTATTAGTGCACCGTGCAATCTGTTGTATACGAGATAAAAAATAAATGCTCTTACAATTTGAAATAGCGTGGAAAATGTGACAAAGTGGTGTTCAATCGAAACTATCAAATTACATTAGATTGGGTCACTTTGATAATTATTCGCGGTGCATTTACAAGTTCTGCGCATGGGTTAAATATTCCTACTCAGTAATCTTCATATCACTTTTCCAAACATTTTACAGACCTTTGGTTGAATGTTAATTTCATCTATTTATAATAAAACAGTGGAATTATAAAACGTTCTTGTAACAAAATATTGATATAATACGTCAAATTATACATACTCTTGCTGAGGATTTCCAGACTCGCACAAAATAGCAACGCGTTCTCCGCTCAGTCTTTGATAGCGGGAATCGGTGCTGTTATCAATATTATTATTGTTACCACCGTCCATCACTTGATCGGCCCTTCGTCTTTCGACGACGCAGGAAACTCTGCTGCGTGCTTCTTGTATCAAAGTCTTAAGTAAAGAAGCAAACAATTAAAATACAATACAACACATACGTATCAAAGTATTAACTTTCTCAACTAATTTCCTATCCTTCGGTACCAATAAAGAAGAGTATGTATTGTGCAATTCACTTTTGCACAATACAAGTTGTTGTGAATTCAATATGAAACTTACACCGGCGATCTCATCGAAATCGAATTGAAGAGGCAGCTTGATGTGCACTGGAGGAAACTCATCATCATCGTAGTCGTCGTCGTCGTCGTCGTCATGGTCGCCGTTCTCGTTGTCTGACTTTGAATTGTTCTCATCCTCTTTGTGCAGCTTTATGTCCTTGGTATCCGGCCCTACTTCCTTCTTCGACGGTGTTTGCTCGTCGAGAGTCTGTTGCGCTTCTTTCGTCTCGCTTGTGTCCTGCACATCGATAGAATATTCCTTAATATTCTCTACCTGATGCTATATCTTCAGAAATATCTACGACATCTATCCGCTTAGCCACGAAGTCAAAATAATCTTCAATTCTGTATAATATATGCGTGCAAAACTGTTCTGAAATATTTTATTTATTGCAGTGAAAGAAGAATGCATTTCGAATGCGAAAAACTAATTTCGACTTCGTATGGCAAGCAATGAATTTCATTTCCTTTACACTTTATAGAATAATAGACAATACATTTGTCGAAAATTTCTGTGATTGGTTCAACTTTTCTTCCCTACTGTACAATCGTACATTTGATCCGTACATTGTTCGGTTAGCTAGCAAGATTTACGATAGTATAAATCTACCAAAATTAGGACGCCTATCCTCCACATTTTGCTGCATTATTTTCTAAGCATCTTCTTTTATGACCATCATCTACCCTCGGAAATAGCATGTGTCCTATTTCCCGGAGCGCAAGAAACTGTGCATTAAATTTGAAACCATCATTAGAAGTCGTTGCTGAGAACAGCCTAGACCTAGTTCACAAGACATCATTAGTCTTCAAAACAAAATATCCCGTCGGGTCACGCGTACCGTGTGCATCATCAGCAATGGGAATCCTGTTTCCAGTGACGTTTAAAGTACAAGCCTCTTCAGATTAGATAGGAAAGAAATCGTATAATTCTCGGACCAATTAACAGGTCGCTCTGCAAGTAACTACGTACATTTCACCGACAACTTTACCCCAAAAATTCCACAAACGAGAGTCTTCATTCTCTGGGAATTGTTCGAAGTTTTCTCGGTACCAACGTGCAACGTGATCGTCGATTGATGTAACACCGATGATGGCAAAATGTAGAAAGTTTAATCCGGGCACAGTAGAAAGTTCAAGCCCTAAATTATTTTTCTTTCGTCGACTTTTGATGAATTTCCGCACAATTATGGCTGTTTAAAGATTGGGCAAACATTGTTAAACGAGATATCACAAAATTTCAGTTCCGTTCATATTATCAACCTTATTTGATATACCGTACGAAAGAAAATGAAGAATGCATACACGAGCACCTTTTGCAGCCACTGCATGGTCCAACATATTCTTGGCACATCCGAGCGTCCAAGTACAGTCGTTGTTTTCGTTATCGTTACCGTGGCCGTTATCGTTCGCGCAAACGGAGTGCAGATAAAGAGAGTTCTGCTTGCAGTTTTAGACACAGCCAACGGGAAACAGGCTGCCTTGTAAGCGCGAGCATATCTGTACGAACGGAAGAGCACTACGCGAAGGGCCGTGTCATTCGATCGGCTGTCACGTCGGTGCTCGTGTTCGATTTCCATCGTTCTAGCCGAGGCCTAGAGTGCGATAATATGCGGCGAGTTCACTTTCACTCGCGACCCGATGTCGCGACCAGGAAGAAGACTCGTTGCATCAACGGATGATTACCGTGGCGATATTTGCTCAGCTTTCGAAGCCTTAAGGAACACTCTGAGACGACCGCTGCTTTCGTATCGCGGCCACCTCCGCGGCTTGCATCCTGTTTCAATCTCTCTGACCAGGAAGAAGAGTTTGCAAGTACGGGGGATACGATCCCATTGTACACGCGGTCGCGATTGCCAGCCGGATTCTTAATTGTCATTAATCCTGATGACAATAATAACGATGGTCCGGTCGAAGCAATACAGTAGGCACGATAGGCTCCAATTTAAAGAAACTTGAAATTTTTAAAAATCTTGAAAACGGGGGAAAGTATTTGCAGTGCTAGTATAGAAACTTATACATTTGGTAATATAAAAATGAAGCCATTCGATTCTGTTGATTTTTGCATTCCGTGTTGACTGTAGTTGAAACTACTCATTCTCTCCTACGAGACTGCTAATAGCGATATATTGCAAATAGAATAATATAATGCGAACAGCTTATCGGCTATGTATATGACAAATATTTTTCTTTCAATAACTCAACATTCCAAAATATTACCCCATACTAATGTGCAACGGTTAAATGAAAAAATAAACATTTACCGTCATCAAACATTTGACTCGTTAATGTTTTCGAGTAAAGGGGGGAAACCACTCGAAATACGTATTCGACGGACGGTGATAGGAAGGAAGTGGCCGCTCAGTACTTTCGAGAATCTAATTTGCGATCGGCCAGCAGGAAACCATTATCGTTGCAAGAAACGTTTGTTGCATCAGGTTCTGACGAGCTTAGACGTTTCCAGCGTTTCTGTTTGTTGGCTGGCACAAGGGGGACCCGTTCTACTCGTCCGAGTGACAACTTTCTAGAATATCGGTGAACGTAATGAAAGGTGGCCGGAATGGCACCGCTACCGACCAGCTTCTGGTTTTCGCAATTCTGGTATCACTGAAACGAACTTCGATCTTCCCGCTACCGTTCAGCGTGGAAAGCTATATGTTGCGCCGCGGTATTCGATCGTACGTTCGCTCCACGAGAAAGTTCCTCCATTAGAAAACGAAATTTAATGTCGTTCCTTTCGGACGCCGGGGATGAGAAACCAAAATTAATGATGTCTCGCGTTCGAGATCGTCCAATTTGGCCATTCTGCTTGATGCAATCATATCGCAGCTTTCGTTGCGGCTAAAGTGAAACTTGCAGAACGGTGTTTGAATAAGAAAATCTGATGCATGCGTTTAATTCTTTATTCGCGTTATTATTTAATTTTATGTTATCATCGTTTTGAAAGTTCCAGGAATTATTATTATAATATAACACGTAGCTCTGTAACTATTAGTTGGGTCATTTAATTTAATTGTATACGGGTAAATTGCCTATCGGTAATTCCTAATAATCACTGAACAAAGTGGGACAAGAAACCGGCCGGAATGATACAATTTAATAAACTGCAGCACTTCGCGAACCACGGAACTGCAATCAATTCTGATCGGGGGACAAAAAGTAGAAGGGACGTGTGACCACAGTTTCAAGTAGATGAAGTCGGTGCCGCGACAGACCGAGCACTTTCCATTTGGGAAATTGCTCGGGATATAGAATTGATTTTGCGGTGCACGAGCAATAAACCTGTATTACTCGTCGAACTGAAACGGGACGAGAGGAGTGAAATTTCTTAACCCCCTCGGAACAGGTGATTGGAGATTTTAAATCGTCGTTTCTGCGTGCTGTGCCATTTTCTCGTTTTGTTTTCTTTCAGAAATCAACTGTGAAGTTCCTATTCCACGGAAGATCGCCGCGATGGTTACGTGATAACCATCCGTTTTGTAACGTCAACCAATAATACGACAGTGATTTCTAATGTCGATTGCACGGGTCTCGGATATTGCATGCGCAATTTGACGATTGAGCTACAACTGTCCTGCGTTTGGTATAAAATTAGCTTTGCAATCGAATAGTCGTGAAACGAAACTTTTATGTTTGCAACATGTACATTAAACACAAATGGAAATAAAACAATATGTGAACTCGAATAAAACTATGGATGAAGTCAAATTGACAGACCTTCGATTCATCAAATTATTTAAAAACACAACATACCCCAACTTCGTGCTTTTCATTCGAAACAATGTACACAGAATTCACTGCAGCAACAAAATAAACGTAGTCACATACTATGTACTATGTCGCATAATACGCGCAATAAAAATTAAGTAATATACACCTGGCGAATAAAATTAATGGATCACATTTTCGGTGAAAAGTTGTCGATCATTGAGTTGCTGTAACTTTGCGAAAAACGAAATCGTACAACAATATTTCTGTGGTTGCCGTAAAGGGGAGATTTCGATCTTCAAAACCACCGTGATTTCGGTCACGAAACAAAGTCAAGGTCCGCGTGGACGTTGAAAAAAAAGTATCTTCGCTTTCCCAACCGTTACACAACGTAAAAAAAATCTTTCGAAAAGATGAACTCAGGATCGTGCAATACAATTAGAGACTCGGTGGTTTAAACGTGAGCCCAGATGGATTATTGCACGATTCTTCTTTCACCAAGCAACCTGGAATGTCAACAATTCTTCATGAAACATGTAGGGATCCCTCAATCTCTCTCGCAGGTGCATTTTTGCACTACACAGGTGATTTCACAGATACCCCGCCAAGATCTGCAAGAGGAGCGCTGAAATTTTACTTTCTTGCGCGAAGAACCAGGCCGTGTTGCTGAAACAGTTGGAAGGATTTCGCGGGGAAATGGAAATCGAGGGGATTCGCGTCGTGTGCGACGCAAAAGCGAGGAAGAAGAGAAGCAAGGAGAAGAAATCGTTATTGCGATTTGCCGGGCAGAAAAGAGTTCACGGCGGCGACGTTTCGCTCCCACAGGCTTTCTCTAGAAATCTTGCCGTCCTCCTCAACGAGGTGCCTATCAATTAGCGAGCCGTTATGACGGGTAATCATCGTCGTTAAGCGATGCACACGCTGCCAGACTTGCCTTACAATAACGAAACGCTGTCTCGATAATGTGGATTCGCGCTCGCGTGCCCCCGTCGTTCGAAAGATGAAAATCGGCGGCCCACTTCTGCATCGGGTGCATCGTGTTTCTAATACGATGCATAGCTGACTCTCACCGTATTTCGATGCGCAATTTGAAATCGCGATCGCGCACGAGCCGAGCGTTTTTCAATGCCGACAGGAATGTTGCGCTTTCAATATCGGAGATAACCGATCGCGAATAATATGGAAGATCGTACGCCAGTGTGTCACGGCGAGTGATTGCAGAGCGTGAGAGAATAAATTACATTTCTTGGAGTCGCGACTTGCTGCGATTTCAGTTCGAAGGAGAAACTCGATGGTTGATAATTTATTTATCGGACTCGGTATTGGGAACGCGAGACCGAGGATGTTGAACGCGCCGCGAATGAAATATTTCAGTCGGCGAATTGAAGAATGTTTCAAGTTGGCAGGATACTGAGTTTTGTTCAAGAATGTTACCTCGTTGTTGAAGAATTGTTTCCTATACTCAACGAATCGGTCCTTCGTCTATTTGTTATGCTTCTACGAATTTTCGTCTCCAAGAAACTTTGTAGCAATAATTAACTGGCTTTATAAAGACATCAATTAAACCACGCGATTGGTCGAAAGACTTTCCAGCGGTTACCTTATATCGACTGTACTTTGTACTATCCCACCTTCCACGTATTAGAACCAAAGTCGGCATTCAAGTTTTAGCCGCGCAAAAGAAAAGCGAGATTTAAAAGATTCCCATGAGACGGGGAGAACTTCTTGAACGACGCGAACACCGCCGTCGTTGCGCAAATGCACACAACTGAACGCACAAGAAGGAGTCGGACGAGTGAAAATCGTTCTTGATAATTGATAAGGAGCGATGCGTGCCGTCTAGGTGATGCAGCATGTGAACGCAAGCGCCCCAGAGGCGACCAGGTAACAATACAGTTAGTTTGCGGAGAGAAAATCTTTTTAGAGAACATTCACCTTGCTGCTGGTGCGTGCAACGAGCAACCCACTTTCCGTTGTGCTACGTAAGTACATACCTTTCCATCGAGAGCCGCAAAAAATGCAGCCCAGCATCCTTTCGCGATACTCTCATACGGACGCACTTGGAAACGGAATATTCTCCGTTAATAACGCGAGAATTTACCTTGTAAAGTGTCGATAGAACGATGGTCGTAAATATAATGATGGATTATTTTTGGGGAAATTGTTTATGAAATTGCGACAAAACATAAATATGCGCCAGCACTGTACATAATAGAATGATTATATTCGCGTTAGCGTTTCAAAGTTTAATTAACACGATCAAGATGTGCCTTCGTCTTTTATTACATTACAATTTGTTATTATTTATTACTAGTCTGCCGTTTGTCTGTAAAACGTAATTAATAATAAGAAGCCGCATTGTAATTCCAACGCTATATCAATCATTTTCCGCTGGAAAATATATCTGCGTCTGTATTTAAGCAACACGGTTCTAATTTTGCTTCTTGGATTTTGCATTTGTTTTGTGGAAACGCTAGAAAGTGGTGGAGTCTGCGAAACGATTTTCGTCAGCAGTATACAACGTGGACGCTATATAATTTTCTTTCGTTCGTTACGTAAAAATTAGTTCCAATCGAATGACTCGTGTACAACGGAACGTTTCATAATGCGTTACCTTCGAAATCAGGAAAATGAAAGAACATAATGTTGCACCGGCTGTGCAATGGAGTCACTTTTATCATCGACTTTCGTCTACGTAAATTAACGACGAGCACGAAGAAGGAAAGATCAAGTATACTTGTCCATAATGTGTATGACGCATAAATTACTTCTGCTGGTAGCCTTGAAAATAGTTGAACAAAAAAAGGCACAAACCGCCTGTGCATCGACTCCTTTATTTATTCTCCTTTGAATTGCGCAAATCGCGAAATGGTCATTAATGTCAAGGCGATTGAAACCGTAAGAGGACATTCCCTTGCACGAATGATCAAAAAATGTACAAATAATATAGTTTGATATTAAAAATAATCAAATTGCTACAAAAACATCGAAACTCTAGACTTCGAAAAACAATTTAAAGCTTTGCGTCACGAAGCAACACTAAAATATCTAATTATAAGTTTCAGATTAAAACACTGCTTCATGAAAAGTTCTTATTGTCCGCTGTCATTGTTCTCGAGCAAATACATTCTTGAACGTTTCTGTTCGAAATGTTGGGAATTTAGAAAAACGGCCCAACAATTTCGCGATATCGTTTCCCTGTTATAGATCTTCTTTATTGCGCCACGAATTAAATTAACAATAGTGCAGACAGTCAAAATTAGCATGGGTTATCAGCGGAAAGTCTAACAAGTTGCCCCCTCCAACGAACTTTCACTTGTTAACAGGAAAAGCGGATAGACGGCTAATGTTGGCGGCTAGATGTTTAACTTTCGACACGCGATTTATTAATTAACAGGTGGGCATTTTCTCTCCTTGAATTACCGTTCGGGAAACTCGATACGAGAAGAAAGAATATTTTTGCATGAAATTATTTATCCGTGTTTCTTCGCTGTCTCCGCGTGCATTGGACGCTAAAACAACGTGAATATTGTTGCGGTTTCCGGTTCGCTTAAGGTAGTTGATGGAAAGTGAGATCGGCTTACGCGACTCGAATGCCAATCTAAAAACGTGTTCGTTGTGTAAAATCCAATGCAATTAATAGCAAAGCGACGGCTCGGTTCGATTATGGCATGCGACCATTCATAAAAATTACTTCAAATTAATGACAAAAAAACAGCATGAAAATTAGACAGTGCCAGTCTTTACAGCTTTGTGCCATGAAAATAATTTAACTGAGTTATTTGTTGTCCGAGATTTGTTGATTCAAATATTTTCGATGGTGAAACCTTTTAATGGTACAATACAATTGATTCACTTCTTGCGTATTAACTATAAAATACAAATGTACCTCGGAAAATCGGCAATACGATGTGAGCAACTCGCGAGGATTCGAAAGTTTTAATTCGAATGCGATGCATTACTCCTGCTCAGTCAATGAATTATATTAGGCAATAATCGACGTGAATATTTTCTAATCTTTCGCGATATATCTTCGCCAGTAATGGAATTTATTATTATACAATAAGCCAGGCTTCATTCAAAGCTGACACTGTTCTTGTATCTTTTCCGTTTCACCAAACACTGGTACACTAGGTTCGCAACTACCACAAAACTTTGTTTGGCAAACTTTCTGCATCCTTCGAACGAGACTTGTTCCAGAGATAATGAATTCATCGACCTCGATTATTTTTAGCTGTCGTTCCAACGAAAACGATTAGATATTTACTTTTTCGTATGCTATCCTTAATCCGTCGATCTCGTCCTACCAGTCGCTAAGAAAATTAAATGGATATTTTCTGTAAAGTTTCATTTAAATCGACGACGATTCGCTGTCCTTGTCCCATAAAAACGTGAATGCGAAGAGTTTCAGCACGCTCCGATTGGTCCAAGATTGTCCTCGTTTTCATACCGTAACACGTGCACTTTTTAACACGCCTTTTTAACAACCACCACGTTTTCGACGCTTAACCTCGAACGACTAGTTAAAGAACTCGACAAACGTGTACAATTAAAACTATGACAACCTGAAGTAATGAAGAAAATTGCAGCACTTTGCCAACTGATATATGTACTTGTTAACATCGATTGTTATTAACGCTGTGCATATATAATAGTCACAGTTTAACCGACGACATGAAAACGAAATATAATGTACAATATATCAGCCAAGTTTTGCTTGGCAATGAAGACATGCATTGTTTAAATAAATATAAAATACAGCATGGCCATTTTCGCGTATATCGTTCTGACAGATCAATAACAACAATTGTTAAAGTATAATAGATTATATCGATTACGATTGACAAAATATGATTATTCGTATTAAAAAAATCACCCAGGTTATTCAAATTCATGTTAAGCTTCAAACTTTCATTTACCATGCAAAATAAAATTATTCCGCTCAATACACCTTTATAGTTGATGACTATTTAAGAAATCGTACCGCACGAGAGAAACCAGATCAGTTGACCCTTTCACTATGGAAAGTGTACATACGACATTGGCGACAATGTGATAATAAAATTATGAACAAAAGATGATCTGTATCGAGTCCACGATATACAGCGATAAAAAACCCTTGGAGAATACTGTATTTTCATAACGATACCAAGGATTTCCTTGAGATTTTCAAATTGAACAATATCATTTGTCTTTCATGGTATTACGCAAAATGATAATTCGAATTCGACGAGCACAAAATGTAGTAGTACCATTCACGTAATACTAAACAGTTGGACCTATATTTTGGCTTGTACTTTTGAACAACGAAGACATGTGCACCAAACGTTTCTGGGTAACGATTGTGCGATGCAAAATTTATCATTGCGTGGAATCACACTACTGTAGTTTGTACTAGTTGAATTCGTATTAAAATGTCCTGAAAACGTACAGTTCCATTTAAAAATCACGTAGTGACCTTTGGTTCATTATGAAAATACAGTATTTTCGAAATGGTTTTATTCAGATGCAGATAAATTTCCGTTACAATAACATATTTTATTACATTGTCGGAAATGTCGCAAAAATCTTGCGAATAATTACAGTGCACACCTTGCATACATAGGCGCACATAATATGTACGTATACGTCCACAGTTATTCATCGATTGTTCGCTAAAAATTAATATGAAACGTTCTCCGCAACATACAATTTTGCAATTGTTTATATAGATTATACTTCAGGTAATTAAACAGAGTATCTAAAAATGTCAGCTAAATCGGTGGCTCGTCGATGTTAATAAAATCTGTACTGTTTCGCGCATCCAGAATATTTTCATTTTCGATTGTACCAGTGCGAAAGGGTTGAGCAGATAATTACCGCCCAATTTGCACTTTAGTTTGCGCTAAACGAAACTTAAAAAAGTGGTACAATGTCGGTTGAAACGAAAAAGAGATTAAAATCCAATCGACGCCGTCCACGCTGAAAGAGTTCTCAATTTCGTTGCTCGAATTACAGAAAGTTGAACGATCTTCCGTAAAATCACGAAACGGAACAGCGGTAAGAATCGCGAGTGAAAAGAAGCAAAAAGGTGATTTCCTGTTTCGTATGAAAATCGTACGTTCATCGAGGAACGTAACCCGAATTACGTAATTCGCATTTGCGGTTCTCCTTGAACGCAACACCTCAGCGTTGCTGTGCGCCGCTTCTCTGTGTTTCGTTTTTTTTCTCTTTTTACACGATTCTACGTGCCGCTCGATGCAGAATTAATTATTCCTACCGTGCCGCTGATAAATCCGCCGCGCTGTCCCTCCTTTTGCATACAAAGGGTTCTTGGAAGCAAAGGATTTACGAGCGGCGATTGTGTGCTCGCGGCTTAAACGGTCCTTCGAACGATTAATCGACACCAGGCATTGAAATCTCCAAAGGCGGATGGAAACGCGCGATGCTGAATAATTGAATCTGTTCCATTTGGGTCTCACGGTGTTCCATCTTCCATCGCGATCAATTGCAACGGAAACAAATTAGATTATCATTGTTAACCCAGTCAGCAGAGCGTGATTGAAGGGCGATCGATTGAATCTCGAAATGGTGGAAACGACGATACGCATAATCAATTCGATCTTGGCGTTGCGAAATCTGGGATAACGAAGAGGTAGAAAATCGAACGTTATTTTGCCGTCGAATATTTGAAGGATTCTGCCCATCATTAATCTAACAAGTTACAATATATCCTGTATAATATTCGATGCTTCACACATTTGAATCCGATCTTTCTCTGGGAAACGTTCGATCGGCTATTTCTCTGTTGGGCACGCCCGCCATTTTTAACTCCGCCCAAGATTCATTAGCGCAGACTTTTCTAAACGTGTGAACGCAATGACTCGAAGCACTGCAGTTGTCCCCATTCCAACGGCGATTAAATATCGATTAAAAGCAGATATAGAAAGTCACAATTTCCGAGAGAAAGCGGGAAAAAGACAAGAAACACAACGTTTGATAATGACGACAGATAGGCGCTTTATTACGCTAATAAATTATTACCGGCCATCGAACCCGGTGCAATAAATTAAAAGCTCCGCGGGCAAACCGTGTCCGTTGCGCTAAGTACTTTCACGAAGATTCTAGCAAGAGCAGAGCGAATTTTTATCCGCCACGGGGCAAGAAACTGGAATTCGTGTGCCCAATTCCGATTCGTCTACTGCTCTTTTCTCTCGCTACGTCTGCAAAAGTGCAAAAGTGCAAAAGAGACTGCCCGCCACGCCGCGATCGTAAATAATTCCACGCTTTCTAAATTTCCGTCTTTTTATACCTAATTCGTTCATTAACATCCCCCTATCGGTTGATAGTTTCGCGGGCATTAAAAGAGCGTGAAGAATCGTGGAAAAACTTTCTTCGTTTAGTGTCCTCTTTGTTGTTCCATGTTTTCCTATCATTGGCGGTCAAAGAATTAATTGAATTGCGCAATTATCCATGATTAAACGCATTGCACGGAATTTGTCGATGCACCGCAAATAGAAAATTTTGGATCAAAATGATTTAATCTCGCATGTTTGCATATAACAGATCGAATGCAAAATATCAGTTATTTAATAGCTTTGGTCCAATGTTCTAGCGCTTTGTTAATTATAACATTTCTCCCTCGAATACGTTAGCTTGAATGGTATATTACAATTGAGGAGAGAAAATTTTTGTTCTCAGTTTTTAACGAGATTGAATGAAATTTATGTATAAGGGTTACTATGTTTATTAGTTGGTATTATTTAATATATTATTTAAAATATAATTCGAATGAAAATTAATTTCTTCGCCCCTTTCTTAGAAGATCCTACGAAAGTCAAGATAGTAAATTGTGGCATTATCAAAACAGCAATGAGGTTCATTGCAATTTGGGCGCACAGCGTTCCAATCTCTCACAAAAGAATATCTAATTACGATGGTTGGTCGATAACAACGGATTCGTGTAAAATCAGCTAGCCGATAAACCAATTGCCGAGCCACGAATCTGGCGTTGCGGCTTCACGGATGAAATATTTTGCGATAAATCATGGTGAATCACGGTAGTTCGTTATTGCCAGTAATATCGAAGCGAATACCACAAAGAAGGGCGTGACCATAGATCGGCACGATTGTTTCTTTCCATCGAGTGCCGTGAGAAGCGATCCTTCTTGGCAGTCTCATCATAAAAGGAGTGTTTTCAGCCTTACGGTAATATCCACGTTGAACGGACCACGAATTTTTCGATTATATTAACGCCAAAAACAAAAATGGTAATATAACGAATATCAGTGATAGCTTTTGTTTTCTTTAATTTCTCTTTAGTTCGTACGAAATTAACGCCTTTCCTCTGGTAGCATCGAGAATGAAAATGTCCTCGATGAACAAAACAGCACAGATTTGATTAACAGCGAATATTTGTTTACTTACCTAGGGTATAAATTATAGAAATAATTGAATTAATATTGTACTGCTATTCAGAACATTGATATACACTTTTTTAGCAGAATTTCAGTACTATTTACACGATAATCAAAATTATTGTAAAAACTTTGATTTGGCTTCAATACCTATCCCCGATCGATTTCTTTTTGTAGACTTATCATTGAAAAACTTCTTTGCAGCAATGGAATAACTATTCCACTTTCCCGTTCGGCTTTCACTTTCATTTTTAATCATACTTTTACCCGGGTTTTGCATCCACTGCAAAGACGTTATGGTCATTAAGATACCAAGATTCTGATTTAATAATAATTAAATATGGAAATCGCATTGCGTTCGGCGAATCGAACATTCTTCAAACATAATTTCGTTGCTTAAGTTTGGCTGAAAATTTTCCTCCGTACCTCCGTACCCGTTAAAGAATTGAGCAATGTAACAATTCGTTTAGTAACAATAACGACAGATTGGCTAAGGAAATTGCACGATTCCACGATGAAATAATAGCCGATGAATTAGTATCTTATTATAAATCCAGGATGGAAGGAACACATACGTACGTCACGTGTGCCTCCCGATTGTTTGACTGATTACTTAAGACCTATTCGTGTTTTAAGCATTCATACTTGTCTTCCCATTTAACCGCGGGAAGCGAATTGGTTTCTTCGTTCAGCATGTCAGCGTTAATCATATTATCACCATTCCCGCGACGTTTCCCTTCCTCACTTTCCATCATAAACTTGGACAGCTTTATTCGACTGGAAACGATCCCCGGGAACTTATCGATAAGCCATCACCGAGTCATTCAATCTTTGACAATCGGTTGCAATCGTAGTGGAAACTTAGAAATCTCGAAAGCTGGCGCGTTCCATGTACGAAATAAGATAATCGACGACCGGCTGCCCCTTTGTGTAGAAATTTCACGCAGGGAAACTCTTTCTTGGCAGTTTTATGCGAGAAAGTAAAGCACAGACTGATCTACGTTCCAGAATATTTTGATCTGTATCACTTAAAGGAATATTTAAATGTCGACGTTTGTTCTGTTCCGCGTTTCAAGCGTTATGCAATTTCTATGAACATTATATTACAGTTATTAGCATCGACTGATAGCGAGAAATTACTGTGCCAATTCGCAAATAAACATTTGCTTCTACTTGTTCCCGGGTTTCTTGGAAAGTATATTTTAAAACAGCAGCAATCTTAAAGTGTTTTTTTTAAACGAAGAACGACAGTTCTACAGACAGAAACTATTTTCTGTCCCGTTCGTTACTTTTACTTAATTGTCTGCATAAAATTGTAGACATTGCAATTTGACGTACACTAATTATAACGACAGAACTTTAAAATATACGAACTGCTTGAAATATAACGTAGAACGTTTCACAGAATTCTTCTGTGTATGTTTCCCTTCTTGCGAGAATATTTCAGAAACTTACCTGGATGAGTGCTTCCGGTTGCAGATGCTTCAAAAATTCACCTTGCTGATAGGTGATGGACGAGGGTTGCTGCTGTTGTTGCTGCTGCAGCCTCATTTCAGCTTGTATCGCAGCAATCGATTCAGGTGTGCAGGATGCACGTGCCTGGACCCACGATGCTGCAAGGATAAAGCTTCCAAGAACCACGGTCATCGTAACCAGAGTGACACCCGCGATTCTTGCAATTTGGACCGCTGTACTCTTTGGCCTTATATACGCCTGCGAATAAATAAATGAACCAATAAATAGAAATTTCATATTCGGTAGAAAATCAGAAATTTTTGTTACAAAGACGAACGTTGTTGAATTAAGCATTGCAGGTGCAGCATTAGAACACGTTTCTGTTAATTTTGCAAAGGCAAGTGCAGCAGGTGCAATATCTTAGCACTATAGTTATTCTATAATACCTATGTTACTTTATTTTGTAAAATATAAACTCAATAAATTCGTAACATTCCAAAGTCTTGTCAAGGCTTAAAACGAAGAAGTCCGACCAATTCGATTTTTACACGCATTTTTTAGAAGATTTCGATTTGGCACCATTTAGAAAAAAATCTTGTTCTCTTTTTACACGATTTATTATATTTCGATCTATTCCGGCTCTAGCGGCGCCCTTTCACAAACGTCAATTCAAATTCAACCACCTAAGTTTGAAGCTATTTTTGGTCTTTATTGTTAGATTCGTGCCCCGATTTTGATTTACGTTTTTCTTCGAATTTAACTACCTGCTGTCGGCAGACCTTTCTCAAATTTTATTCTCGACTTTATGGCAAAATTGTGCAAAACCCATTTCAGTCAAAACGAAGTGGAAATATTGATCTCAGTGAATTCCTGAAACGTATTATATTGCAGAGAATCCACATTTATTCTTTTTTTACGCTTTCGAATTAATAAAAATCAAACAAAGAATGTATTTTTTTGTACTGGGCTTTCGCGTCTAGAATTAATCTTCCACTTTTTCACATTACACTGTATTTCCTACACAGTGTATATGCATAGTTTTTTCAGGAATCTTTCCACCGTGCAAAAAGAGAATTAGCTGCATACTAGAAATAAATATTGTCACACTTTTAATCCGTTTGTCTGGATGAGTTCTAATTAGGTACGTCGTCCAAGAAAGAAGTTAAATATATTAGTTAAAATTGCATTTTTATGCCGTGCCTCGCCAATTCAAATTGAACAATGTATTTTTATGACAGGTGTAAAGGTGCATCAAAAGTATCAAGAATTTCAGAATGAAAGAATTACTACAACCGAAATATTAAGGTTAAAAATAACGTGTGCCCTTCTACGATATAGTATAATACATTTTGATTATTATACGTCAAAATGTGCTTAATCATAAAATATAAATGAAGGGTTCAGATGCCAATCAATGTAAGTCCATTAGCATTGAAAGCGAGATAAATAAGTTTTTACAAATTACTTGGAAAAAATTACAATGGTAATACCGCCATCTATTGCTTACATATAAAAATAATGACTTAATTGATTTATAACTGAAGGTTTTAACAATAAATAGGGTTTTGAACTACGAAACACATATATAAAGGGACAGTTGGACTTGCACTGAATGGCGTCTGAGCCACCCAAATAATTGTAGTGTACTTGAATGAGTGTTAACATCGATGCAATACACTACAGTTCGTCTCGAGCCGGTAAGTACCGGAACAAGCGTGCTTCTCGCAATCAGAATCTAATTACTCAACATTTGCCCGTCACCATTCTTGTCGTTTCTATTTTATGTTAATCGGGCGCGTAACCCACGATTATATCGCATCTGTTGTGATCGGATGCCACAGACGAAGAAAGGAATGGCTAAACTTGACTTCCGTGATGATCTCACCATGTTCAAGTAAACCGGTAACATAAATATAACTATGTATAATTGTATATTCCCATCAAAGCTAGTTAATCAACTCCTGCTTACTACCTGTAATTCATTTGTTCGTCTTTCTTCATTGTTTTAGACATTTTTTTTATCTAGAAAGCGTTTCTTTTGATCTACTAGGACAGTTAAAGGTGCGGTATCGGTTGTTTCTACTTAAATACAATTTACATAATTTTTCCTATAATGATTACAGTGCTTACGTTTGCGGTACGATAGATTTGTGATAGGTGATTTTAGATTTTACTATTACGATTTCTCGAAACGTTAAAAAAATGATACAAGTAAGCCAAACAATTTTATAAGAATAAAACGATGGTAAATGTATTCGACGAGCTTATTCGGATTGAAACATTATTTCTGTACAGAACTACTATTGTATGTCTGCACTGAGTAATAAATTGTATTAAATATAACAGTATCATTTCAGAAACATATATAGTTATTTATTGAACATTACACTCATCGATAAATAAAACAGTTGTATGTAATTCTATTCAAACCGAACTGAACACTCTATTGCTTCCAGATATATCGTTTGTCATTGAGTGTCTGCAAGAAACAAACGCAAAAATAGATCTTCAATTATTAGTCTTGAAAATAGAACTTCTTACAAACGTACATTGATCATTGAATTCGCGCGGGGATGATAATTCATGGCAAACGTCGCGCGTTTCTGCAAACACGACAGACGCATGCAGCAGTGCAGCATGTGCAAGGATCGTTATAGGATAATGCGGTTGATGCAAAGTGTGTGCACGTAAAATGCAATCGCGTGAACGTGTGGAACTTCATGCTGGCTAACCAACCGAGTCGAGGTCTTTTCTCGTTTCACGCTCTCCTTTCTCGCGGTCTCGCGCCGTTCTCACTTGACAGAATGAAGCTAATCGCGGGAAAAAGTGAAAAATTCAATTGTAGAATCTCAACATTACCTTAACGCGTCCTTTCCTTTCGCTACAGCGCTGAAGAGAAAAAGAAAACACTGTGATCCGAATAATACTTTCAGCGCGCCGTACATTTTGAGACGATAAATTTGCGCGTTTAAAAAGTTTACAATATACGATAATGTTCGTGGTATCTGTCCATTGCATGTACGAATACGCAATCGCCACGAATTTTACAGCGACGCTTTCGAAGCAACGATTCAAACTAATTTAACATCGAGGGCGAGGCGTACGGTAAACAAAAAGATGTCAGTGCAATAACTCAAATTGTATTAGCAATTCCAATTTTCTGCCATTTAAATTTTATTCATCGCGCTCAGCTCGAGTAACGCATCTGATATTTCTCGACGATCCGTCTCTCAAGAAATCCGCGGTCTCTGGTTTCATTCGGCAGCCAAACACGAAGATTATGCTAAAACCGCGGCGCTTCGTCCGTTCAACGCCCATTATTCTACGTGAAGAATCGTTTAGATCCTCGTAATGCGAGATGTATTTAAGTGACTATTTACGCGACGGAAATAAATCCGATAATGTGTGTCTGGACGGTCGGTAACTGTACCTTGACACTATTATTTTGCGTCTCGAACCCGTTCCGCTGATCGGGAACCTTGCGAATGAGAAAAATTTGCCCCTCGTTCGAACGAATCTCTGTTCTCTTTCTAGGTCCTTCGTCCCGGCACGGAAAGTGTGACGCTCGATATTCATTTGCACGCGTGCCGTCGACATTATCCCCAGGCTAATTATAGCGATCGACGCTGACTTCGACAATTGCTTAGAATTGATTTCAGCGAAGGTACTTTCGGGAATGCAGTTTCGTGTTCCACGCTTATCAAGTTAACGAAGGAAACGCGAACTCCGTGGAGAAATTGCACGCCTCGACGGGGAAGCTGCCGCGCGTGGATGATTCGATTGGTTGCATGATTAATTAGAGAAGTATCCCACTTTCGAGGGAAATCATATCCAAGTTACGAGTAATTAGATATTTTATTATATTTTGATACACCGATGAGCGTAACATCGAGGGAATCTTCGAGGACTACTTTTACCAGAATCATCGTTGCTCCTCGAATTAGCTTCGCAACGTGAGTAATCGGGAACAGTTCTAATTAACGGTAAATCGCTTCTCGATCGACGCAAAGATCGCGGTACGCGTCGTCCGTCATTACGCGGAGAGATTGACATGATATTTCAATCAACCTTCACTTATATTCCTGGCCAATCGTTTGGAATTGTCGAATGTATGCAATCAGTCTGCGTTAACGCTTCCAATTTTTCTCGGCACATTCGATTTTAATGTGTCGACAATTTTGTTGTACTCCTTTCCGTTGTTCCTCGAACGATCTCAAAATTCTTGATCGTCACTGGTAGGTACGTTACCTGTATCCTGTTCGCGAACAAAACCGATCGGCTCCCCACGTTTCCCCGCGAATCTATGCCGCAGCGAGGAAAAATTCTCGACGAGAGTTCGACGTACGCCGAGTGTCGAGCAATCGAATAACGACCCGGTGCCCGAAACAACTACTTTCGTGGCGGTTGAACCTAAGGGGAGCGAGGAAAAGAAAAATGGCTTCCATCAGATTTATGAAAGGTAAAGTTAACATTTTCCCATGGGAGGGAAGCCTGGTTACAGACGCCTAACTCGCGATTGCGTGTACTGCTTTAATTGGTAAATTAATTGAAAAGGGCAACGCTACGAACGAGGCAGACTGTGCTCGTACGTATTCGTAATGACCTCGATGTGGATGGACGACTCTAAGGTGAGAGGCCTCGAGGAGATAGTAGGCCATCCGAGGCTGTCTTTATGCTGCTCGATCTTCATGCCAGACAAAAGTAAACAGGCACTGTTGCCAGGCAATCCGGGGACCAAAGGATTTCTATATACCGCATGACAAAATTTTTTAACGCGCTCCCTTAGACGTGCTCTGACTAATCCTTCCTTTTACCGTTCTACACTGTCGTTCAAAAGTCTCGATCCTCTCGCTGCGATCGTTTAATCCCCAGCCATTGTGATCGTCGTAGCGCCGTGAAATGGTCTCGAGCTGCGTTTGGTTCACCTGGACGCGACATTCGTTGGAATTATTCTTTCAAACAATTTGTTCAACGCGTCGCTCGGACGCGTACGACGAATTCGTCTAAACGGTGATCTCGTTGAATTCACTTGCCGGATGCTTTATTTTATGGAATACATCGGACGACTGGTACGTTTTAACGGTGGCATTGAAATGAAGAACCGTGCGCACCTTTTTCTTCGCGCATAGAAAAGAAAGGGGCTGCAGATTTTTTGTCCAAAGTGTACCACCGCCCACTGAATGCCTTTCGGATGTATCGGTAGAGATGGCCCAATGACGCACGACTTGGAAAGTCGAACAGGCGCTTCAACTTTTCTTGTGCATCTAAAGATACGTCCAAGATTGACTAGCTAAATTTCCTAAATTAGCACGATAATATTGAGGTATTTCTAGCAAGCACTTATAGAGTATTCTTCTACAGAAGCGGCAACTTTTTGAAATATCCAAAAGCCGTCGTGTTTAAAATCTGTAAAATACAAATACTGGCCAAGGCAAAACGGTATAGCATTATTCACAGACAGAAACTCTGACATTATTCGATGGATTATAAAGTGCGAGCTAAGCGAGTCGTTAAGGCAAGAGTACGGGACTTCGTTTTTAGTCGGCGAGGTACCTATCCCGTCTAATTAAAATGGAGGAAGAGTATTAGAGGTGGCTACCGTGCTTCCGCGATCCAAGTGCTTCGTGATTTAATTTGAACGGCATTAAAGGTGCTTTGAAACACTGTGGTGATTATTTCGCACGATATAAACACTGGTTCGTAAACAAAGGCCGGTTAACATTAATCTAGATTACGTTATATTAAGATACGATGAATATATTATATACAAAGAATATATAAGGAACAACATTTTAATTAAGAGACGAGTGCTAATTTGTATTTCGAGTTGCGTAAGTAGCGCCTCGAATTCTGATTCACGGAAGCATGTGAATCTACGAGCAGGCTGGCAAAAACAAACTCGAACTTTTTTTTTCTTATCATAAACCGTACTCGGTGCTGATAGACGGAAGTCGCGAAAAACTCGTGAGCGTAGAAATTAACAAAACCCAATGGAACGCGTGGAAACGTAACGTTAACAGTATTAAATTATTAACCTGGAATTTGCGATACAAACGTGCGATATGCTGCCACCGAATATCCATTGGGCAACATCGTAAAATTTCCAGAAACAAAAAGATCTCCGACGAAAGAAGCGTATGCGTAATGTAAAAGATCGCGTTACATAATTCTGCAGGAAATTCAAGTTTCAATTACTTGCTATTCAAATAATAGCAGGATGGCCATATTATGAAATGATTACTATCTATGCCTCGTGCGCTCCCAACTTTGACTCGCAGTCGTCTGCAAACCAGGCATTAAACTCTCCAGGCATACCCGATACGCATGGGGCCATTGTGGCATCGTTTCGAATTGAACTTTTTATACCTCACACAGGAAAACATGTTTTTACTATACCTTTATTATCCATTATCGTCTACCTACTATCTCGCGTATAATTAACATTCTTTTAAACATATATTTCACGTATTTGTGTATCGTTGACAAGGCGCTGTTGAAACGATTCGATTCTGTAGTTGGGGCGGGAATTTAAAAGGAAGAAATTACGTCAGCAACGCGTGGCCGAAATTTTCGTCGATGAATTTGCGAATAAATCATGGCACGTTGAACTTCCACGGAGCGTTTACAAGTTGAGCGATAATTTCTTGGACAAAACAGAAATGCCCCGATGCAACGGTGATCGTATCGATAGGGGACATGCAGAGTCGATACTTGTGAATTCCGTTCAGCCCGAATGAAAAAAGCAAACGATTCTGGTCACGGTTGGTTCGACTGAAAAAGAAACGCAATTTACATCGCCCCAGGTGAAATCTGTCAGTCGGGCAAATGTTTTCAACTGCGCGATGTGTTTCGCGGTGGAACACATTGTGGCCGGCACTGCTTGGCGCCCAGTCGAGGTTCGAGTAACGTTCGAAAATTTCGCAATTATATAAATTATGGACGGTCGCGGAAACGTCAGACGTCGATATAAAACGTAAATGGAAGCGAAAACAACAAAAAAAACCTGCTCGACAAGAAATTTTCGATGATTCATTTCAACCGCCGCGATCGACTGCTTCTTTTTTACCGAAACTACTTGTTATTTGGAAGTATCGAAAGCTTCACTCGTTTCGCTGTTGCCTCCCGTAATTTTACTCCAACACGCGAAATGTGAAAAACACGTTTAAGTACGAGTCTATAATAATAGCAATGACGAAATTCACGAACATACTTCGCGCTTTGGTTCCAGCGTTTCAAGTGGCAAGTATTATTCTTTTAATTAGAAATTGATGCCACCGCGGCCTTCCCGTCTCATCGAATGCTGACTCTGCTGAAAATAAGGAAGCAAAACGCCGCTTAAATGGTATACATCGAAATTTCTAATGGCGGTCGGCAGTCGCGTTCGCGACCGGTAGAAAGTTTCCAGTTTTAACGGAATAAATCGATAGAAAAAAGAAGCGTGGTCAACGTTGAAAATGAAATCGCGTTGTGCATGATTTTCCAGGACACGCGGCGGCGTCACGCTCACGAAACATGAAAGTTCGATTCGCCGGAAACATGAAATAAGTCGTTTCAAAAAACATATTTCTCCGTTCGCCTGTTGGCATGAAAAGACAGGTGCGATGTTACATATAACTTTGCGACGCTCCTCAGCACTTGCCCGATGGAAAGTTAATCGAACGATGTATTTAACGAGAGTTAAGAGATTCAAGAGAGTTGAGAGGGAACTATTTATTATTGTCAATTTTGTAAACCGAGCACACAGAAGGTTCTCACAGTTTCTCTGTTCGTTTCTCGCGACAGAAGCTAACTGTTTCCTAGAATTCTTGTTGAGAAATTGCTCGTCAATAACAAGTGCATGCATTTACTTGGAACGGAAGCGCGTATGGACAACGGGCTCTCATGTTAAACATGAATTACGAGTGCTGTCATTTGCGTCCCCTAATTAACAACTTGCAGGCATCATCCATTCCACATGCATTTCCTAGTAGAACTGTATTTTCGAGCGGATAGTTAAACGTCGAGTTACTTTTGCGTCCTATCTTAAAGTATATGCTGTCTACGGTAAGATTGAAAGATTTGTCTGGGCAGAAATAGTTGCGTCTCGTGCAAACACGTTGCAGAAACTTCGTCGTGAAAACACGATAAATAAAGCAAAGCACCTCAACATTTGTCCAACGATCAAAGGGCGAAAACGAAAATTCTTTAATTAATTTCGTTTCGTTCGGGGCACGAGGAAGAATGGGCTTGCAAACCATATTAATCTTGTAATAATAATCAACGCTCAACTTTTAATTAGAACTTTCCATTCGGTGTTTAAACAATCGCGACGATCGGTCACAGAGAAAGTTCACCGTTAATTAAGCGACGAATTCTTGCAACCGTGCCAGCGGTTTCGATTCATGGAAACGTTTATCCTGTCTTTGGAACACGTTTCCAACCCGTTATCCTTATCTAGTTTGGAAGGAACACGAGGCTCGCGGAAATCGCTAGATGTAAAACGTGGCAAGGTTGCCTTTTCCCATACGTTGCCCAACTTCTTCCAGTTCAGTCCGCGACTTTTGATCGATAAAGCAGTTAAACAACGACACGGCAAGGTAGCGTGGCTCGTTGCAATTAAACTTGTCCAGAAACTTTCACGGAAGTTCGTCGCTGCACGCATTTCCGTGCTCTTTCATATGAAAAGAAAGAAAAAAACCGTCCCGATCAACGCCCTCGACGCGAAATGTATCAAAAGGCGGCGCGATTTTTGTCGCGGCATAATTTAGCGTTTCCGCCGCACGGCGGAACCACCTTGATCTACCTTCGCTGTCCTGTAATTTATAGAACCCGACTGATAACCAGAACCAATTGCCGTAATCGTTCTCTTTCGCGTACGGTTCATGGTGCGAATTGTATCACGTAGCCCGAGGCTCGGATATCGAACGATAAAACTTTCGGACCACGAAATAACAGAGTTTAATGGAAATGCATACAGCGCGATCGAGAGAATTATTTGAAAACGGATATTGATTATTTTAATTTAAATGAGACTGTTCTGTTCGCCGCTACTTTTTTTTTTATAAATCTCAACGAATCGAATTAAAATCTACGAATGGAATATTATCCGCAATTACTACTAAAACAATTGCAGCCATTATTTTGTCATGCCACTTTCAGTAAATGACACGGTTGCAAGACAGAAAAGTGTTTCGCGTACAAGTAGTTCCATGACACGCAACTCTCGAGTATCTTCATTTGCACGAAATTACCGATAATATTACAAATAGGATGGAGCCTTCACGCTTATAATTACGCTATCTGTCGCAGAAATAATATTATGAACATATTCTCGGACCCACGTCCTTGTACACAGTTTTATAATATCGTCGCGATAATTATTTTATGCTCACTTTGCCGTGCACCGCGTGCAATAATCATAAATGTAACCGATTCTATTACGCGTCCGATGCGCATCGCGCATCGATCTTATTTTCCGAGCGTTGTTGAATATTCCCTGTATAAAGTGTTCGATGCACCGTGCAAAAAATGAGTATACAATCGACGTTTCATTGAAATTGTATCGGAGCTTTTGCGCAAGCTTGCTAATTGTGGTTCGCGATGGCATATCGGCTGCGAGGAATCAAAGATCGGAATACAATCTCTAAAGCAACATCAATGACATGTACATAGCTTATATAACACGGCTACTGTAACAGGGAATCGCGAGGTCGTATTAGTAATTGCTAATTGTGCGTGAATCGAGTTTCGCGCAGTTACGAGGAATTATTCTTCATTATCAAATATTTTCATTCCGGCAACTGGACGGCTACCAGAAAGGAAAACACAGTTAGGTACTAACCATCCTCATTGCGACGGCATAATGTTCCCCATTGCGATCATTATCGACGCTCATACAATCTCGCGTTCCAGAGTTACACACCATGTCGAATCGCTTGCAAATTGCAAATTCCACTTGGCAGTCTCGTTTCCAAGAAACTTTGCGTCGCAAACGGGAGGCCTAAACTGAGCTACCCGAGTAAAAGCGCAATGCTCTGGAGAAAAGAGAGAAAAATAACAGACCCCTCGAATCGGCGAAAGCCCAAATCCACGAAGAACGATCTATCCGCCGATCGCAAACGAATTACTCTGCGACCCAAACCCCATAGCCTCCGTGCCAGCCGCGAAATCAATCACTCGACCAAGCAACCTCGATCCATCGGTCGTTCCTTCGAAAACGAAAAGACCTCCTCTGCCAGGTGTATCCCCGCGGAAACAACAGGATTCCCCGACTCTCCTAACGGGAGTTTCGCGAGGAAAGAAATCCAATTGCTTACCGGTGGTGGTTCAGCGGAGGAGTACACCTCGCTGGGCGCGTAATTGCTATGAGGTGGATGGGACATCTTCTCTGAAACAACGGCGACGGTGGCCAAGGAATCCGGCTGTTCCTTCTCCATCTTCCCTTGGTGTCCCTTGTCTTCCCAGCACTGACTGACTTGACTGACTACGACCGGCACCCTGGGCAGGTACGGCAGGACAAAAAAAAAAGTCCTCCCTCTTTTTCCTGATCAACGGAGACACTCGATGTCGATCGCTCGGCGAATCGACGAGAAGTGAGCGGCCGGCACCGTCTGACACCGCTAGCTTAGGGTTATCCCCACCAAACGTTGAAGCTGCTGAACCCTCTGCTATATCTTTCTGATGGGCATGTCTTCTGGTACCAAGGTGTACCTCAACGTGTTCTCGTTGTCGGACTTTCTAAACAGCGCGGGCTTGTGCCTGTGCGTCCGTGGGCGAGACCGAATTGTGTGTGGCCGCGTGTGTCTGTGAGCGTACACCATCGGGCCGGGAACGGCGACGGATAGTTCCCTACGTGGGGATCAATGTTCGAACAGAAGTTTTGCAATGTTTTTCTCGTTCCCCTGCACTCCCCCGTTTTCTGCCACCGACGTCGCCTTTCTTCGTCTGTGTTCCGTGCGTGCGTTTCTGTTCGACCGCGTCGACAGAATTGCGTCAACCCGATGGACGAAACCTGGAACGGAGACGGCACCGTTTTTTTTTTCTTTCATTTCGGTTTTAATGCGAAACCAGCGGTCCGGACTTTTGAGGGACGCGATACGATTACTTAGCCAGCTATTGGGCTAAGGGCTTGGAATGGTTTTCGGAGCAGGTGATTACGAACCTGTGAATCTCCGAATCTGTGGAAAAAGTACTCTTACGTTTGGTACGTTTGCAGGTGCAAAAAGGTTTATTCGAATTTTTACGATGTGCACGGGCAGAAAGAATTTCAATGCTGTTCAAGTTAAACAGATTTCTTGTAGTGGAATGTACGCTGTAATATCTTGGAGAGATAAATAAATCAAAGAGATTAAATCAAATCCGCAGTGATACCTTTACCTGAATGCTTCCAAGTCGTGTATACTTGAATTTTCAATTACGCTTCAGGCAATAAACAACCACAATATCTCACAATTGTTTTTCTTCGGTAATACACAGATGGTAGTAGATGTATAATAATAGTATTATGAACACATACATGCAGAAGGTGTGTACTTTTGAATTAACTAATGTTTTCACTGCTAAAGCGACTGGATAGGATAAAAAAGTAATAATTTGTTGCTGATACATGAGTACGAACGTCATTTTAATATGGAAGTTTGTTCAAAAATTTATTGAAATAATGCAAAAATTCGGATCACATTGACGTAATCCACGTAAACATGTTGCAGTCAGCCATTTATTTCCAACGAACTTCATATTTTCGGAGTAATGTGCTTTCCAACATGACTGAATGTAATGAATAAAATATCCGTGCTTATAACACGTGAAACTAATGTCTATTTCCTTAGCTCTACACGAACCCTCCATGAACGCCCAAATAATAACCTAATACTTGTTACTGATAACAATGTAACATAAATTATTTATGTCCGAATATAAATAATTAATCCTAATAATATATAACATCAGGGCTAATGTAACATTAAATAAATGTACTCGAAATTATATTAAGCGGAACGAGTGTTGTCAGAAAGGTGTTGGACAAGAAATCAAATAGAATTTTTCACTTTCTGTTATCACCATCCAAGCGATCACATTTTCTTGCTGCAAATAATTTTCGACGCATGCAAATAGCATTTATCTTGAAAGCGTTTGCATTTCGTTTTTATGCAAAACGGAAAAGCGGCAATCGCGTTCAATAGTTCTTGAATCGTTCTTTGAAGCGAAGAAAAGAGAGAAATTATGTAAAGAGCTACGTTCGAATCAACGCTCTTCATTCACCGACTTGCAACCCGTAACGCATCGCATGCACTCTGTAACAGTTTATATTTTCTATTCTGAAAAATGCGAAAGAGCTGCACGCAAACGTGCCAGAAATCGAGAAACATTAAATCGCTAACAATGATTCCTCGATACCTGTTTAAATTTCTAGGATACAAAAACCACGAAGAACAAAGTGGTGAAAGCGCGTTAACAAACGGGACCTGAATTTGCATTAAACGCCAGGTGTAAATGATCGTATTAACTTTCCTGCACCAGTTCCCCGATTAGTTAATCTTCAACTACAACGTAATTAATCATTCTCTTCAATTGTGACAAAATATCGCGCGCTTAAGCTACTTTCCATACATCAAGCAAATTTCGTTGACAGGGACAAAACAAATCAGCTATGAACGTCCAAAGAGACTTTTTTTTTCACGTGGAACGTGGCGCAATGAACGAAAGCACGCTGTAGAAACGATGTTACCTGTGTGCAACAGGAAGTGACCGGCCAAAAGAACCGAGGAAGCTCATATTATAGTGTTCGTTAATGGTGGAAGGGTACGTGTGCGTGACAGTGAACAGAGAAATAGTGCCATCGACAAAGATGATAAAAGGAAGCGATGAAAGTCTTTTGTTTGTCGACATCCATTTAATGCACGTGCTACGAACGAGTGCCTTCCAAATTTCATTATACTGATTGATTCAAAAGCGGTTGCGATTTCGCGGCTCAATATCCAGGCAATAAAGTGTATCTCAAAAACTATTATATACCCGATCGAATGTTACGTGCCAATTTCTTAAAGCTCCACGGCTTAACAATTCTTTATTTGCGCAACCATTTACGCTTTTATGATCTTTTTTCGAAAGAATCTTATTCGACAAATTCTTTCCAAACGTGCACGTAATTCCGTAAACCTGTTTACTCTGCATTTATATTTTGTCTCTGGAACATCAAATAAAAATACCAAATTCAACCTGTTGCCTGCGCAGACTATTTCCTAGAATTAAATTATACTCATTGATCCTACCAGAACATCATTTCATATTGCTTGCGTGTTACCACCCACTTCATAATTAAATTATATTCGCCAGGCATGACCCAAAGGTCGTAGAATCAGCAGTAAGTGCGCCTAGTACTCGTTGGAATCCAGAAGACACGACACTATGATCGTAGAACAAACCCCAATACATCTAAACGTAGCAAAAGGCCTAAGAATCCGATAATAAAATCTTAGGACGATCGACAGGGCGGCTGAAATTCAATGAAAGTTGGCAGGTAATTCCCTAAAGTCGTGGAACGAATGACAGGACGCCTCCAGGCCGAAGGATTCTAACAGACAAGAGCACGAAGTCGTTGGCTAAACTCCAAAGTACCTAGGTATCAAAAACGCATTAAGGATCGGACGCTGAGACTGTGGATTCAGTGAGAAGATACCTAGAGCTTGAAGAATCCAGGCGTCCAAGTCCCTAGAAACGTGGAACGAGTGACAGAACGCCTGGAGATCGAAGGATCCTGACAGACAAGAGCATCAGGCGGTTGACTAAACTCCAGGATACCTAGGTGTTACAGAAGGACTGAGGATCCGACGCTGAGACTGCGGATTCAGTGACAAGATACCTAGAAATTGAAGGACCCGGCAGGCAGGTCACCAGAGTCATGGAACCAGCGCCGAGATGGCCCTAGAATTTAACAAGTTTCTGTGGCATGACTCCCAAATGGTTTCCAGTCATGTTTCAAGACTCCAAGGTCGTGCCACTCAATGTTTCATGAATTCAGGTACGTGTTTTCCGGTTTTCCCCGATTTCGAAGTGTCGTGGTACTGGCTTCGCGACCGCAGTGTCGCCTTTTCCCCGATCCTGCAGCATATTGTCACCAGTTTCTGACATTCCGAGACTGATTCCATGATCCTAGTGTTTATATTTATGCCTTGAGTATCTTTAATTTGATTGCAAGTATTTACTGCAAACTTTATTTAAGCTCAGTTAGGGAAGCTTTTCCTATTATACATATTGCTCATTTACTTTATTATTATGCCGAATAATATGAACGAAATATATAACAATAATTTTGATATCGTATTGTACAAAATATTAGAAATATTTTTTTATTTGCCCGCCAATTTAACGCCCCTTTGAAATACTTAACGAAAGTTTGCAGTAATAATTGCGTTATGTCTCTAATAATTTTACACCATTAGATTTAACGACATATGCGAAGCCTGTACGTCACTGCGTACATAGAACAGGGTACCCGTGTAACATGAATTTTAAACGCAAACGTGCCGATATCTATTAACACGTCTATTTAGCTACAGTCTTGGTGTCGCGTTACAGATAAACGCCAGCGACATACAGTATTAAATTGAATTATCATCTGACTTCGAAATTATGTATACGCGACACAACGGGGCACAGAAAGATGAAAGTTATTGACAATGAGATACCGGTGGTAGAAGTTTGCCTTGTCCTTTGTGCATGTATCAGGATTGCGATAACGGTACCTCTACTACGTTCCTAATGTACTTACTTCTGTCACCTATAGCTATTTAAAGGTGCTCTGTTTGTCCTGTTAAGAATTTTGATTAAAATTTTTATTAAAGGAATCATTAGTAGTCTGTTATTATTAATCAATTATTAATAATCTGCCACATACACCAGACTAAGTTCGCATCAAGTATTTCAGACATAGTTCATGATAATATTTATTGTGCAATTGTGTGCGAAGGACAGAACAAAAGAGCAAATTCTTCCACGCCGTTTCACGGTTTTTGGGAACGTTAACCAGCCGGCACACGAAAATTTCCATGCCTGTCGTTAGCATCGTTCTCATCTAAATGGTACTTGTGCAGATCATCTGTACACCGTGGATGACAAATAAAACGCATTGTCCTTTGCAACGTTTTTTTCTTTTCACCGACACCTTTACCTTGTTTGGCCATGCGAAAACGATTGCAAAACATTTGACGAAATGGTAGACCGTTAGCGAAAGTTATGTAGAATTATTTTATTACGACTGCGTTGACTCGTTTATACGCGTACGGTAAAAAGTATTAAATCTTATGTTGTACCACTGTGAGAGAGATTACCAAGGCAAGAAATCACAGAATCCACTTGCCACTCCACTTTCCATTACACCAATTATAAATTAGAAGATGATCACCCTGGCACTTTCCATTTCTTGGTAGCAATACTACAGATCTAATATCATGCTTTCATTTCTGCCTTGTTTCATGAAACGATTTCGTAAATAATTCGGACGTTCCGATCAGCAAGAAAGTTTCTCAATGCGAATATAGAAAGCAAAGTAGACAATCGTGCGCACAGATAAGAGAAACTGAGGGGAGGAAGAAAAACGGACAGACTATCGTCAGATTATTTTCATCTCTAAAGGAAGAAACGAAACAATTGAATGAAATCAATTTCGTTTGCGTGCAAGATCTGCCTAAATGCGAGCAGACTCCTTGTAAAATAATTATTAACACAATCGCGGCACTTATTTACACCATAACAATAAAGCGTGCGGGCATCCCATTAAATCGAGGCAATATTCCAGGTACAACATAATTGTTAATTATTCCGCATTTTCAAGAAACGCGATAACCGCGCGAAATGCGCGATCAGCCTTGTTATCGAGAGAAGAGGAAGCAACGAGGAAAAATAAAATGCAACAGCTGGTGATCGTACGACGGAGCAACTCGTGAATGTCCATTGAATTATAATGATTTATTTCTATATCTGTCCACGGAAATGGAATTACATACGTGTAACACTGTACAATTGATGAAATTCACTGAACGCAAACGAACTCGACAGAAAAGCGGCGCAATTGAATCGTGCACGATTTCACACGGAGAAAATAGTATCGAATTCCCGCGATCCCCGTTTTTCACGGAAATAACGATATTATGTAATTCAATTTTATGGCAAGACGCGTCTTTTTTCTACGACGAACGCATGTATATTTTTTGTCCCTGTTGCATATGTCGAACGTGTCGATATTTGAAGTATATGTATAATTGCTGAATAACGCTGAAACGTATCGAACCGCGACAATCTTTACACTTTCTTCTTTCTTTCACTCGAAACGATGATGTATGTACGAACTATTTGACGTTTCGCGAGATTCAATTTTAATGCAATTATTATCTTTTCCCGAGAGACTAAGATCGGTCGGGTCGATATTAACGATTAGACGAAACTATGCTATTTGTAATTAATTACCACGAGGAGTGACATGAATGGTGTTCAATTGGATTTAATATTCATCTTATTTTGAGAATGAATAATAATAGAGCTCGTATTGAAAACGCAAAACGCAGTTAATCGATTGTTAGTTATAATACTTTTATATTATCCAATCAGCAGTAGCCAACGCGGAATAATTCTAATCCATTTACCCTTAATAATTATAATTGTGATTGATTATTTTTTATTAACGTCTTGCTTTTCTTTATATTCTTGGATAGTATGATTTTAAATGCCCAATGCTTGGAGTACTTAAAAATATTTCTTATGAATTAACGGAATGTACATATCTTTGTATATATCTTTCTATTTTTCCTGTGCCAATTGTTATTGAACCTTTTCATATATTTTTCGCCTTCCCATTTTGATAGCAAGCGATTTAAACCGCTGTCGAAATAAACGTGAAGTGAATTCTATTTACCTACGCTGCTGCCAAATTAATTTAACGCTTCAATTTGCAATTATTTGGTAAACTCGTTTTTATATTATATTTATTATATTATTACATTTTATTCTATATATGAGAGGAATACAAATCGATGGATCGCGAGATGAGTGATAAATTCATCTTCTTCTATTTCTGACATACAATTAGATTAAATTGCAATTACAATTAGAATCAGATTAAACATTTCGCAGCATCAAGTGCTTTCATTTATTATTAATTTCAACCGACTTTTCTATTAATATAAGTTCCATAACAACAAATCACTAGTAAACTATAGCGAACGTAAATCACTAACATCAGACTTGTCTAAAATTTCAGAATACAGCGAATAATGTATGCGAGTGAAACCTTTGCTCTTCGAATAACCACCGAGTTCTCTGTTTGGGGCCAGATATTTCCCAGTTTACTAATAACATTTCACCAAGCAAACACTTTGTTGTTTCACACGCAACAGTTTGAAATATTATCGAACTACAGGTGGAAAGGGGCATTAATATAAAAAACCGGGATGCTTTCACTTTATTTCCCAGCGCATTGGACGGACCCGTCCAATCAGAACCAGTCAAACTGTTTAGGAACGAGAAGACGAGCAAGAATTGTAAATGCTCGTACAAACTGTGATGCGGCGGGCCATTCGCGGAGAAAGTCAGAATAGTACACCCGCGATCGCCGTAAATTCTAGCCTCGTCCTCTCGTACAATTCCTGGTTATCCTAGGAAGTGCACGACTGCAAAATATCGATGTTACGTGTTCTCTCCAAAGAGAACACCACCGCTTAATTTACCTTGATAATTGAGAACAAAGCGTGTACGCTATGTATTCTTCCTATTTGACCCAATTCGAATTGACTCGCGCGTTGAATGAAACTTTCACCGATTCAACTATCGCGGGGAAGCATATGCATCGTATTTTGAACTTTAGTGTTTGATATCGAAAGATTTCTACGAAAAATTCGTAGAATTGATTAACGCTGCGAGACAATTATACCGCTTGAAAGAAATAATTCATTTCATTTGGATGTTTTGGAATCCTTTTCTGAAATAATAATTACGTTAACGCGCCAACCAGTAAGAATTTTAAACAATTATTGCAAATAAAGTGATACTCTTTAATTGAATGTATACTGTTATTTGGTATTCCGCAATGTTTCGTAATTCATCTATCACAGCAGAGTAAAGAAAGCGTTAATATAAACTGTGCTAATTTTTTACCGTAGATTTATGTGGATGCTATTAGACTCTGATTACACTGTTCGACAAATTTCAACTTTTTTTTGATTTTGTAACCTTCAATAGGTGTTTCTTGTAGACTTTAATGCGCTGAGTACGAATCTGAAATCCGTTTTTCTCCAGAACGTACCATTTTTGAAAAAATCAATTTTGAAAAAAATCGCAAATTTTCAACTTTGAAAGTGTTTTGTGCTTTTCCGGTAATAGTTATTCAGTTCCGCTTGGTGCCAAATGATTCTTTGGAGTTTCACGAATAAAATGATATAAATAGTTGTTTGATTATAAACATTTAAATATGTTTAAATAATGATCAAAGTGAAAAGGACACCGAAAACGCACCCATTTTGGCCGATATTTTTCAATTTGTTTCAAAAACTGAGGGTCTAGGAGAAAATCTGACTATGCCACGCGATAGAACAGACATTTCTGCCAAGGAAAGCATCAATGGAAGTTGCAAAATCATTTTCGTTTTTAATACCGAAGCGAAATAGTTTGGCAAAACACGCGGCGGCAACAGTGACACTCAGCTGAAGTACTGCGCGTCTAGTGATTCCGGTACGCCGAGCGATAAGCGGGGAGCCGCTGTCATAAAGCACCACTGCCGCCGCCTCGTGTTTTGCCAAACTGTTTCGCTTTGATATTGAAATTAAGAATAATTTTGTAACTTCCCTTGATGCTTTCCTTAGCAGAAATGTCTGTTCTATCGCGTGGCATAGTCAGATTTTCTCCTAGACCCTCAGTTTTTAAAACAAATTGAAAAATATCGGCCAAAATGGGTGCGTTTTCGGTGTTCTTTTCACTTTGATCATTATTTAAACATATTTGAATGTTTATAATCAAACAACTATTTATATCATTTTATTCGTGAAACTCCAAAGAATCATTTGGCACCAAGCGGAACTGAAGAACTATTACCGGAAAAGCACAAAACACTTTCAAAGTTAAAAATTTGCGATTTTTTTCAAAATTGATTTTTTCAAAAATGGTACGTTCTGGAGAAAAACGGATTTCAGATTCGTATTCAGCGCGTTAAAGTCTACAAGAAACGCCTATTGAAGGATACAAAATCAGACCCGTGTTGAACAGTGTTAGTGATTAATTCATTAGCATATTTCCAATGCATGTTTTTCTGAATGTTGATGTACCATTCATACACAGTTGATGTTGATATTAATTTAAACATTTGTTTTTCTATAGACTGAAATAATTGATAACACAAGTAATCGGAGGGCTTATATTGAAATTTGCAATAATGTTTAAAAAAACTGAAGTATTATCAAATAATCAACGTAATAGTAACTCCAATCGTTGAATTTCTAGTACTTGGTTGCAATCCAATAGGATTTCATTCCTTTCATTAAACAATAATGCACTTTCGATGTCAAACTGAGTGACGGATTTATTATACCCTCTTTTCCCAACATTTCCATGCAAGTCTGATATATTTATTACTCTACTGACTGATTATTTCATCATGTTACAATGTATGATCAGGATGCGAATTCGCAGGTTTATTTTCCACGTATTCAAACGTATTTCTATGAACACATTTACACATGTTACCAACAATTACGCTGCCGCGAAAATGAATTGCTTGTTGCCTATACTCGCAAGTGTCAACCAAGTTTATATAATCAATACAGAATAAATTCACAGTTACTTTACAACTACAAATATAATTAATCTAACCATTATTGCAATCGATTTGTTTCTGTAATTATTGTATCTCGGAAAATAAAGTTGACTATTATTCAAGAATAATAATAAGATATACAGTGACTCACAGATTAGTTTATACGCCTTCAAGTCTTAAGAATAATAGTACTACCCTCATTCTATGTCAACTTAAAGAATGAGCATTTCTTTTGCAACATTTGTTTTTACTCAATCAAAATCTCCTTACGCTTGCTTGTGTAGTAAACGACATTGCATTTGACAAACGAACAAATATTTTAGCTACGTGTGAAGAAATGATGAGTCACTGTATAAATAAAATTATTCCAAAGCAATGAATATCACCCTTCGTTATATCGTTATCCCTCTGTCGCCTTCGAACTAAATCTTAATTCTCTCATTTCACGGGACTGAAAATGATGTACCGGTTTTACTTTGTCTCCACTGCAATATGTATAATATGCCTATGGTAAGATGCAGGTCTTCATTTATTACATTAATGTTGTAGTATTGTACAATACATTAGAAATCCAACTATTGATATGCTCTATTAAACTCAGCGATCGGCAACTTTTTCTTGATATAAGAAAACTGCGCTTCTGAACACTATTGAAAGCAATATTAAATATTACTCGGTTCAAATTTGGGTACGACAGTTATCGATCTGAACGACATGTAGATCGTTCCAATGGCACACAACAGTGTTCAATAATAAATCGATAAAACGCTTGCATCGAATAGTCTGCCCAGTAGTATGAATTCTTTTTGCATTAATGTACAGCATTCGCATTTTCTTAAATTCGAACGTTTCATTTAAAATTGATCTACACGAATTATTTATATGAAATGTGTTTGTCTTAATGTATCATATATTTGCAAACGATTACTGTACTGCGCTATTTATAATTTATATTCATGTTTGATCCAGCCTTGCATTAAATATCATCTGACGGGGAAAATAATAGACACCCAGTATAGAATAGCATAGATGCATTAGTGCACCGCGAGCTATATACCTCGCAAAGAAAGAAGTACATGCACGTACGTTCAAAGGAAAAATATGTTTTCACCGCGGGGGTGGGGAATGCACGACGATGCATAAAGCGCACAATCGCACACGCTTTAAAATCTTTTGATCTTCTTCATGTGTACATACATATAATGTATCGTAAGTGTATGCTTGTGTCACTGCCGCGGGCATACTCGCTTTCTCCGCCAGTAACGTAGCTAGTATCTTTTTGAGCACGATATCGATCGTTGCATCGGTTGATCTATGTATATCAGTATAGTACTCAACATTATTTGCAACTTACTTCTAATCATTGCTGCCATACCACATTAAAGTGTATTAAAAATTTGGGACGCACCGGTGAACCACTGGCGGTACACCGGTTGAAAATCGATGACATATATTGCGTTTAACATTGCAATACATTAAATTATTGTATATATCTTAAAAATAAATTTGACCGTGCATAGTTTAAAATTGAATACTAGCAAATGGCATGTATGCATCAAGAATAAATTAAATATTACTTACTTACTTAATTAATACCCTCTATGTATTGCATTGTCATGTTGCAATTATATGTCTTTATATATCACTAATTTGGGTTCTCGTTATGTGAATTTAGTTAGCTACTTCGCAAATTGATTAATGAATTATAAATGATTATTTATTGATATTACTTATTATAAAAGCGGCTTCTATTATGAATAGTTCACATGTTTGTGATTTAAATTATGTAGAAATTAAAACGTGCATTAAAATACTAGCTGTCATGAATTGTTTTTGTATCAGATTTGCTAATACGCACCTGACTGGTGAAAAGGACATTATCTATTTCTCACGGACAATTCAGACCATATAATTTGGCGTATCATTTAGAATGCAGTTGTAGGACAAGAAACAAGGCCAAGGAAAAACTTTCCAATGTGTTTTAACATAAAACATTTGTCGTACATTTAAATAAAAGATCATTCAACTGGTTAATAATCAATTATTTTATACCTAACAGAATGTATTATTGTATGTTATTATGTTGTGGAGAAATGCTAGAATTCATAAATATAAAATATACACGGTGGGGCACCTAAACCGACTCCCTCGAATAACTTCTAAATTATACGTCTAATAAAAACTTGTTAAATACCAAAGTTGCAGGGTATCGTAGGGCACATCGTGCGGTGTGCATGACTTTTTTATAAGTGGAGGCTAGAAGTCTAGGACATCTGAAGGTCAACTTTTTTTTTTAATGGCATGCCCTATCTATTTTGCACATAGATAAAGAGCATTAATTTGTAAGTAAAAAAGTATTAAAACAAGTATTAAACAAATGTATATAAAAATATTATTTTACATGAATGAAAATTGATACAATTATATAGGTAGGACTGTGAAAAATAAAAACTATTACAGTTTGTATGTAAGTACTCTACAATATTATACGGCTATCTCAAACCAAGAAATACTTTTGATATTTTGTTGAAGTTTGTTAGGACAACATGAAATTCAAATACTTCATTCATACATCTTTTAAATCCCAAGTCATTCAACATGTGTTATGTTTTTTATACGGATTATCATATTCCGACCTCTAGCGGGAAGTTATACATATTAGCAAAGTAACATGTGTTTTTTCGTGTTTTGGTATTTATTGTTTACATAAACTTTTAAACTTTCCAAGTGATAATAATTATTTTTTATAAGACCAAAGAATTGAAAATATTAGTATTGCGTACACTGCACGGTGTATTATATGAATAATCGTTAACTTTCGTTAAAAAAAAGACAGTGGGAAAACATCATAACCTTACATATGATCAACAATGGTACTAATTCTTTAGTTCTTTATAATGAATTTAAGAGAAATGTAAACAAAACTTAAACCGCATGCAATAGATATTATCATAATATGCCTTTCACTTAATGAAAAATACATTTCACCGTATTGTTCGTTTTGATATGTAAACTATTTGAAGAAATGGCACGATTACAGGCAGTTGTGTAAATTTTTGTTTTCAAATTCCTCCATTAGTACAATAACGTATTATGATAATTTATATAATGCAAATAAATCGAAGATTTGTATTCTTCACTTTATAAAAATTTTATACATATTCGCGAAACATATGCTTTGTCATTGATCAAGTTGTGTTAGTATTTAACAATGGATGGTAACCAAGTAATGTGGCGAAAAACGATAAAACTAGTTATAGATACATTATTATAGTTAATATCAAATTGAAAGATTATCTTGTTAATTTGTCGGATGAAATTTAAGAACATTGTTTTTGAATTTTTATCTACGCAAACGTGTTTGTTTCCCAAGGGTTATATCTGACTATCATACCGGCATTCTTATACAGAAATGTATAACATTTCTTTGCTGTTTCATATTATACATATATTTTCTCGTTTTCTACAATTTTCAGGTAATAGTAATTAACAATACATTTTTCATATTATTCGAACGAACCACATTACTAGTCTTGTATGCCCATCCATTTTATAAAGGAAATAGAACGTGACTAATGCAAGTTTAGTATTATATTATGTACACTGTATGCACATATATATAACAATATATAACAATGTTCCTATGTACATTGAAGAACAATCTCGTTATTTACATTTTTCTACTTGTTTCCTTACGAAGGTGCTTAACTTTAATACTTTTCGAAAAGAACAAGACCAAAGAATATCATGAAAAATTTAACAACAAAACAATCACTTAGAATTGAAAAAAAGAAGAAAAAGATGGCGGCTCTTTTGGAAATTACTAAATTAAATGATAAGGATAGAGAAGCTAAAATGCTTGCTCTTAAAAAGCCTGTAAGTATAATCTACGACCTTCTAACCATCTGGTTCTGAGTCACTCGTAGTTAGTGCAACAGTTTTGTCCGCTTTTGAGTTAACATGTCGAGCAAAGCTCAGGATCTTATGTTTTGCGAACTTGTACTCTCCTTTCTTTATAAATGTCGAGTGATACTAAGGTCACAAATGAGTCAATGGTTCTATAGTCGACTTGGTTCTTGATGTTTCCAATGATCAACATCAGGAACCACAGTGATGATACTGTTGGTACAGTATTAATAAATATTAACAAAATGTTACCTCAGCCTTTAGAAGCAGAACAGCCGAACGATACAGACAGCAGCGAAATTTCTATGGAGGAGAGTACCAATCGTAAACGTCCCTGTGATGAAGATTTAAAAGAAACATATTTGGAGAATACTGAGAAAAATGAAAATGTAGAAAATACAGAAGAATCAGATTCCCTTGCGAATAAGAAACCTAGGTCTGTAGACGATATATACAGATAATATCCGATGCGAGTTTTAAGAATCTATACGACTGTCTTTTTTCGATTTACAGATTAAGCGGAGACGAGTATTTAAAATTAAAGCAAGAATTGAGAGAACGTAAAAAGAAACTTAAAACAATACCTCGATTTCAATTAAAAGCTGTCGGTGAAAGTGCTAGTTTAAGTGTTAATGTTAAAAGTGAAGATAGAATACCTATTTTCCTTAGTGATGTACAACATTTATTATTGTATTCATTACATGGTCATCATTCACCCTACATGCCGACAAGATGGTGTCAGCTTGAAAAATATAATAGGGTAATGTAAATGTTAAAAGTATTTAATGAAGAATAATCGATTTCTCTAGTATCATTAAGTATTGGTAAACTTTCCTAAGGTGGCACATACTTTGGTTCTCGTTGTTGAAGGACTTTCTTTGTGCCATTTTATGGCACATGAAAGTATGTTTCCGCATATAACATCAAAGTTAGAACATCGCGTAGAAGTAGTTACGCCCACGGCGTATGGAGGATCGGTAATAGAAGATCTAGCAGCTGTACCAATGACTGGGATACAAAGCGACAAACTAATTAAACGTACGTATATTTCAGTCCATTTTTTTTTTGCGGTACCTATAATACGTGATAACATGTATTGAAAAATGATTTCAGAATATGGGTCATTGGAGGCTGCATTACAAAGCACGGGGGATGTAATCAAATTGCTGCGAACTGTTTTTCCAGTGCAGCAAAGCGTAGCAACGAATGATGAAAATCTTACAAGAAAGACTGAACTACCTGCGTCAGATAAATTCCCGCGAACCCAATTACTTTTATCTCTATGCCAAATGGTAGAAGAGAATTATCCTGCACCTTTGAAGGGTGTACTAGCGAAAAAGTTAGTAGCGTTAATAGAAGTGTGCTTAAATATATTACTATCGTATTAACAAATATTCAATGCTTAGATATGGAAATTATATAATGACAAAGGATGTTTATTTGGAGGCTAGCGCAAAATCTCCAATGCTTGGTTTAGATTGCGAGATGTGTAGGACAACGTCAGGGGAATTGGAATTAACAAGAATATCGCTTGTTGATGAAGGAATGAATGTAAGTTGATTATTAATTTTATTCAAGTATGCGGAGTACGTGTACATTTGATCATATTCTTATTGCAGATTATTTACGATAGTCTGGTAAAACCTGAAAATTCTATCACGGACTACCTCACTCGATTCAGTGGTATAACAGAAGAACTGTTAGAAGGTGTTACAACTACGTTAATTGATGTCCAACAAGTATTACGAAAAATTCTTCCCTCGGATGCAATACTTGTCGGGCAAAGTTTAAATTTTGATCTTCATACATTGAAAATGATGCATCCATATATCATTGACACGTCTGTCATTTTCAATCTTACTGGTGACAGGTGAATACGCCGTTCTCTTTCATTGTATTATACTAATAGAAAATATCGTCTAAATAAAAAATATATATATAACGTGCTTCTCTTTGACTGTAGATATCGGAAAACAAAATTACAAACATTAGTCAGAGAATTCCTTGGCGAAAGAATACAAGAAAGCAAATCTGGGCATTGTTCGACAGAAGATTCAATGGCTTCTATGAAATTGGTGCAATTAAAGTTAGCGAATAGTGTGGATTATGGAGATGCTGTATTACTTGGTCGATGCGATATGGAAATATTGAAGATGGGTGTAGAAAACCGTAAAAATGGTCATAAGTCAGTGAAAACTGAACTAAAAAAGTATGCTACTTCCATTTTCAAGCATGTAACGAAAGATAAAAAAACTGCTGCTATTGTGGGTAACGAAGAAGTTATGAACGAGTATTCCAAATACCTAACGTCTTCTATTAATATTATGGATGATGAAAATTTCAACAAAAACGATCAAGTATGTATTTTAGTTGGGTGTTTTATAAATTTGAATCAATAACATCTGTTCTTAATTTTTTTTATCGACACTTTGTTTTTGCTACAGGTACGTCTTGTTGTAACAGATACCGATAAACAGGCAGTAACCCGAGCTTCTCAAATAGCGATGGAACATGCATTTACATTATGCCACGTTAGAGTACGAGAAGAAAAATTAAAAAATGACAAAATAGAAAAGACATTTCGTACTGTAAATAAATGGGTTCACAAATTATGGCAGAACATGGCAGTGAATGGTTTAGCGTGCGTTATATTTGCGGGAGAGAATAATGCAGCAAATGGTGCCTGTTTTTTAAATTTGAAAAGGGAACTACCTGAGGGGTGCGCAATACACGCTTGAAAATAAAATAAATGTGTTATTTGTTATACTAATTTAAAAAGAAATTATTAAAGAAGTATAGTTCCAGTAATATTACGAATTGCAGATAAAAGTATGAAAAACTAAGAAACAATGTCACACATCAGGTAATCCTCGTTTGATAATTGTTTTATAGAATTGTGCAAATATTTTACTATTAATAAATTTTTATCCCTTGTAAATTTAATAGGAATGTTTATAATATCTGTGAACTCTGTTATACAAAGTACATATGTTTATGAAACGATGAAAGTCAGATTAAAGAAAATATTGACTATTATTTACTTTATTCAGATTGTTTTTAATTATTGTCTTTTCAATTATGAAAATTACATTAAAAATCATTTTTATTTATAAGAAGAAAACGATATATTTAATTATAATATAAAATATTCACAGGTTATTTACAAAGGTAAGAAAGTCGAAGTTTATGAATAAAAACATCCTTACAGTTTATTTTATATTACATCTTAATTTATCGTAAAGCGAGTTTGCTATAACAAAAGGAATACACAAGCATAGTCAATACGTACGCAAGTTACATTTACACGCTGACACATTATCAGTATGCATTATTCAATAATGATGTGATTCCTACAATGAAACAACTTTATTTCCAAAAATGTACATTAGTTTACAGTAAATTACAGTTACCTCTAATTCAATACTTCCAATTACAAATCGACTGTAAAGAAAAAAGCTATCGTGGTTATTATTATTAAAACCGAATACTATATTTTTTAGTAATTTATTATTCCAGTAATAAATGTGTTAAGGGAACTTTATAAATGCAAACAATAATTACAATGAACATTGAAAGATATACATATGTAATAGCTCGTATTGCTTATTTACCATTTTTATTTGTCTCGTACCATAAAATGAAATTACTTTCTTGTCTAACGTTTAAAATGATAGTTTATGATGCTGTAAATCATATCGCGCAAAAGATGAATTGAAACATTTAATATGGTCTACTAAACTTATCTTTGCCTGATGCCTTTTGCTTTTCCAAATACATCATGTAAGCAGATACGGGTTGTCGTAATTTCCTGTTAATCATTCTTTGTTTAAACGAAGATATCTCGGGACGTTTCTTCGTCTTTTTCATTTTTGAAAGATCAGTAACAATGAATCTAGTTGTACTTCCAGAAGTACTTGGTAACGCCGTGAAGTCTTCCTCTACGTATGCACTACCCTCCATTATTTTAGCATTCCTATTCCGTATCGAATGCGACGATAATTAGTCTTCCAACTCCGATATTTTTCTTCTCTTCATTGGAACATCAGTTAGACTTTGAAAAAGCTCATCCGAATATCGCGTAATACTTTTCCTAGGCGAGTCCATCTTTTTTTCTAGTTTTTGTTGTTTGATTTTTGGACTCTAATATCTTAATTTTTCCTTCCTTCTGCGTGGTATTTCCTGTTCCTTCCTTTTGCTTCTGGGTTTCCATTTTATTATGAGTTTGATTACTATCAGTAGCCCGTTTTTGAACTTTTAACGCTTCGGACTGTCGAACTATTAGTCCCTCAGATGAATTTGATGCTTTACTAGTGAAGCCCTTCGATTTGATAGATGTGGTCGATTTTACATTGCCTTCTTCGCTTCCTAACAATTGCTTCTTTTTCTTTGGCAACTTTTCAACCAAAACATGTTCATCCTGCGAAGTATACTCTGACAATATCTTTTTCGTCTTAAAAATTTTCTTGCCTGAAATTCCTTCGTGCTGTAACGCATTATTCTCAGATCTCAGAAGTTTCTTCTTTTTCTTAGGCAATTTTTCACACGATGCTACTTCTTCATCTTGTGGAACAACGTCTTCTGATAACAATTTTTGTTTTCCCTGCTTTTCCTTAAGTAATTTATCGATTGAAACGTTTTCACTTGGCGAAGTACCTAAGACCATTTCCTTTTTCTCTACTATTTTACGTTCCCCATAGTTATTTTCCAAATCTGATACAGTTTCAATCACATTTTCTTTCTTGTTTTTCTTCTTTCCTGCATTATCTACTTTTTGGCCTTATTTACTGATTTTGTTTCAATACTTATTTCGCGCAGCTCTTCCTCTGTTGATGCATCGATATTATGTGTCCCCTTTTTCTTCCTTTTCTTTTTCTTGTCTGCAGGTACTGACTTAATATTATCATGAGCGTTAGTAACGAGAACAATGTTTTTTTTATTTTGCTCCGTTGCACCTAAATTCTCATTTTCTTGGATATAATCTTCAAGTAGTACAGTACTACCTACTTCTGCTACTGATTGTCTTCGTTTTTTACGTTTCTTTGGCCGATCGTTTTCTAATAAATTATCAGCTAGTTTAAGTAATTTCTGCTTTTAAAGGACAATAATTAAAAACAATCTAAGTAAAGTAGATAATAGTTAATGTTTAACTATTTAATTTAAACATTTAAAAATTTATATGTACTTGCATATAAGTACTTTGTATAACAGAGTTCACAGATATTATAGACATTCCTATTAAATTTACAAGGGATACAAATTTATTATTAATAAAATATTTTCATAATTCTATAAAGTAATTATCAGACGAGAAGTACCTATTATGTGACATTGTTTCTTAGTTTTTCATACTTTTATCTGCAATTCGTAATATTACTGGAACGATAACTCTTTAATCATATCTTTTTAAATTAGTATAACAAATAACACATTTATTTTATTTTCAAGCGTGTATTGCGCACTCTTCAGGTAGTTCCTCTACTTCAGGTAGAAATAGAAGATACGTAGGTCGTAAAAGATACTAGGCATTCAACATCTAAATGTAATCTGTCACTGCGAAAACCTTTGGGACGTAAGAGTTTATCCGAATCACATGAAGCAGCAGCGACAGAAGTAAATGTATCGTTAAATAAAAGTAAATTATCTGATGATGTATCGAAACAACGAAAGTCGCTTAACCGATCGATGCAAGAATCGAGTAAATCTGACGAGCCGACTGAAACCGGAAGTGTAAAGAAACGGACCTCTTTGCGTACTTCACTTAAGAATTTAAAGGAGATGAAGGATCGCAATGAGCAGCTCAATCAACTCGAAGATGAAAATGATAACTCTAATGAACAAGATGCCGAAAATTACATTACAAATCATTTTTATTTATAAAAATAAAACGATATATTTGATTATATATGTAATTATATATATATTATAAATATTCGCAGGTTGTTTGCAAAGATAATAAAGTCGAGGTTTATGAATAAAAACATCCTTACACTTTATTTTATATTGCATCTCAATTTATCGTAAAGCGAGTTTGTCTAAACAAAAGGAACAAACAAGCATAGTAAATACGTACGCAATACACCCTTGAAAATAAAATAAATGTGTAATTTGCTGTACTAATTTAAAAAGAAACTACAGTACCTATTAGCACCGACGAGATATAGGAATAGATAAGACATTCAATGTATTTTTTCGGCCAGAATTTCTGGGACCTCAGGTCCCATTACCATTTCCGTGTCACTTGCAACGTTACCAGCAGATTATAGATAACGATGCTAAAATTAAAGAATTTTAAAGAATTCTTTTGTTCTTCGCCGCAATGAAAGGCGGCAAAGGATATAAAACAATTAATGTTAATTAAAAATATTTAAAAAATACATTATAACAAGTTTTCTTATTTGAATTGTAATATCAATAAACGAAATGATGTTGAACGTTATACTTTACATTATTTTCTGGTAAATGACAATGAATGATGTACAACTATTTACAAACTTGAGCGTACAATAATATGAGATGTATATTTTTTAACCCAAAACAATAAAATTGCCCCAATGAGAAAGATAGTGACGAAGTAACTCATTTAGTAATATAAGACAATTCCTGCGATAAACGTGTCCGCAAACGATTCGTGTTCGCATTCGGTTCCGAGCGAAGTGCACTAATCGAGATTTTACTGAAAATATATAATTCCAAATTTATAATCGAAATATAATTTATACTCCGACCCTTCCACCCTCTAATTACGCGAAAACTAATTCTACTATCATTTGTAAGGAAGAAAAATCTCCTATTATTGTCAATTTGTAGAACGTTCACTAATTGACCGTAGTACAAGTAAGACAACAAGAGGAGTAGTTAGAAAATTCACGACCGAAAGCTAAATTGAATATCAGAAGGAAAGCTGCTAGAAAATCTGCAAGAGGATTCAATTTCCTGAAATAAAATTTAAAAAAAAACATATACTATGATCTTAAGAACTAGACAACGAAATATTATTGCAGTGGTGAACACTGCTGTCTTAAAAACTAAGACACAGCTTAAAAATAAATCCTCCCTTCTTAAATACTAAATTACATTCAAATGTGCCCTGCCTGACTAAAGATCTAACTTAAAACTAGTATGACCCTACCTAGTATAACATCTAAAAGTTCAATTGAAATAACAATTTCAATAATATCCTACCTACATAGAATCAATTTTTAGTTTCATAAACCCTGCCTAATTAAAAGTCTAATAATTTCAATTCGTGCAAAACCTGCCTGTATAAAGATCTAAGATTGTGTGTTCAAACAAATCCTACCTACATAAAGAGCTGAACGTATTGTTCGATTTATAATTCAGCCTGCCTAATTACTCGTCTAACACCCGTAATTAGCTAAATCACAGCCATGATCTTTGGCTGACGATAATGTGCCACCCTCCAGGGTAGCTCAGAAACTGGCTTCCAATTGGAAGCAGTTGGGGACTGGTATTCGCAACTCTAATGAAAAACGCGATGTTTAATCAACGCAACGCTAACTGGAACTCGCGATGCAATCATTTCGCAACACTATTTATTGAGGCTGATGGAAAGCAAACAGTAAACTATTTGTAATATCAAAAAGCAATGTAATTGAAGATCCTCTGAAAAGTTAGCTGAAAGCTCAAGACGCGAAAATAATTTCCGCAACACTAGACACTTTCTCATATGTAAAATATATTATAAAATACTACCATTTAACTAACAATAAGAACAGGAAAATTGCAAGAACAATCGCGATATCATTGCGCAACGCTAAATCGATCACGATTTTCATTTGCTCGCAACTCTAATTAAAAACCGCGAGTCTACTTGAAAAACTGCGTGGCATTTAACGCAACACTAATTCGGCCTGTTCTCAAGTTTTTCGCAACTCCAAAGAAGCGCGATATTTTTGGGAGGGCTGTATCGTTGGGCCGGAATGTGCGTCGGCCAAGTACAAATAAAAATTCATCAAATGAAAATGCAAGCACCGTGACAAAGTAGTAACATAGAATGATTCCCCATTCTTAAAAAGAATGGCGAACCATTAGTAGTTGCCCTCTTGAGTGACAGTTTGTCGGGCCTCTTCGGCATATAGCCTCTTCGTTTCTTCGGATGTAATGCCACCTGAAACTTAATCTAGGCTCGAGGCTCTAATCGGAAACCAAGGAAAAAATTATAAATGTGAAATAAAGAGTTGAAATCGCGGAGCTAAATGGAACACACGTGGCCGAATCACGATTAAAATTGTAATCGTTCTTCGTTCACACGTGCAGCCTCGAGCATAATGTAACACGTTTCGTTTCGAGGCCTAAATCGCGACCACGACCGCGAAGGATTCCAAAAAATCGATGGGCAAAGCCAGAGGCGAACGCATTTTCGTTCGCGCCGCAGCTTCACCGTCGACTTTTGAAATCAGATTTCCTGAAACAGGTTGAACACGCGAAATAGTGCCTACCCGATCAGAGACTGTGTCAACCTGCCCGGCCCTACCTACTTATGTCTATCAATCACACCAAAAAGTATACTACCTATCCTACCTAGACCTATATTTAAAAAAATGGCAAACAGACGCACCAACACACGACACTCCACGGTTCTCGCGCAAGGTTGGTTTTAAAATTGTTGCTTTGATTTTGAGATCTACCCTTTCGTGTATTGTCTTCTTGTACATTCAGGTTTGATTAATATCACGTACAGAAAAAGTGAATTTATTGATATCTTTATACACCAAAGACTAATGTGGTTATCGAATAATTTTATTATTCGATAGTTCCAACAAATTGACAAGGCAAGTAAATACCTTTACTTTATATACAATCAAAGTAGCAGAAAGAAGAAATACGACATTCGTACTAACAGCAATAATTATGTATTTTATTATAATTGTGCAGAAATTGTAATTGACAAATAAACGAAGTCGAAGGGTATCCGACTTCTCCACTACAAACTAATGCACGTATAATACTGGACGTTACTTTATATTCATTTAATAATTAATAACTATTTAAATATTCGTTTCATACGTATTCAACTAAATACTCTATTATAAAAAGATGCATAGTGATATATTTTATACTAAATATCTCTCTTAAAATTCTCAAACTAATTTGAAACGCGTTGTACAAGAAGACCTATCCTCATATAATATAAAACAGTAATGAAGTTGCTACTCATGAGTATGTATATTTCCATATACCCATGATCACAGTGCTTGCCAGAAAAATCTACGTAATTACAACCAGTCACCCGTGTCGGTTCGGACCTTTCGTCCTGCGACATGATTGAGTGACCAGAGGAACTTTAAAGCATGCCACTCACCGGTTGCAGACACACCAGGAGTGCGAGCAAGCTCGTCGCCATCGAAGCCATAGAAGCTGCTGAAACATTCAAAAAGAGCAGAAGATATTAAAATCTTTGTATTTTCAGTACTTTTCTAATGTGTTAAATATCAATGATTATTGCTATACAAGATTAAAGAAATACGGAGATACTTACTCGTCAAGTTGATGGATGAAAGCCCGAACTCGCCGAACAGGTTACTGACTCGAATGGAACACATATGATTGATAAACAAAGTGATTCTAATCTCGCGAGAGTATTATTTCGGAGCAAACACTGACTCTAATTTCGCGACTCTTTACTGTTATTTATGTTTAATTATTATTAAGAGCGGTTGCGCTCAAAAAATAATAAAAAGAACGTTGACGGAGCAAGCACTGACTCTACCAACCGCATTGCGCGCGGTCATCAAAATTTTCTGAAAGGAAAACTGTACATGTTAGTAAATGAGGAGAGGAGGTAGAAATTGAAGCAATACATATTTGATTTTATTTGTCTTTCTTATTTCTTCATCCTGTCAAACGTCTGTTGAGGAATTATTGGTTTTTTTTTTTTGTAAAGTACTGCCGTACTATTATTCAGATTTAATTATTATTAATTGTCTATAAGAGTAATAAAATGATTTATGAAAAGCATACTGTGACTGCTCTTTGTCAGAGTTTTGAAGGTGATCATGATCTTAGTAAATATCGCGCATTTATAAATTCACGTAGCTGCTTGTAGAAATGAAAATTCGAAACTCTTAGGGTATGGCAACAAGTACGTAACTACGCGTGTAATCCTGCATCGAAAATACAATTTGGCCGTATTTGTGACTAGGTCACAGAGATAATGAAAGTGTTTGTTAAAAACAATTAGTGAAGCCACCATAGAAATCGCGACTGAAATGAAACGAAACATGAACGTATTTCAATTTTTCGTTTAGAATTAATGAAATTTACTGACTAGTTTCAATCGCGAACATTGTAAGTTCTATTTTAAATGTTTTCATTATTTAATGAACGTGGATATACGAATTGAGAGAAGTAAGTATTGAAATCTATATACAATACTGAAAGTGTTCAATAACTTTCAACCGAAGGAAATGAACTTGAGCCGAAAACCAATCGCCAGATAACAATAGATATACATAAACCGTTGGGATAATAAGTTAAATGTTACCAGTCCTTCATCATATGTCATCGAACTCATTGTTGTGCATCGCAGTAATTGTATCTCAATACTCCATTCGTGCAGCCTCAATATATTATTCTTTGCCAGCCAATCATCCATTATACCAGCAACAAAAAGAATAGACCTGTTGTAAAATCAGAATCGAATTCGAAGTCGCGAAAGCAGTATGTAAGTGACGGAATAAAATATAATAAAGATTCGAAGAACCGTTCAAACTAATAAATTAGTTAACGCGATGTTACAACAAACGGCTAGTTAATCTCATAATAAAAAAATCTCGATGCCGGACGAAGACGCGTCCATCCTCAATTGGATGATCGGTCATTCGTCCAGCTTAGGAGACTCAAGAAAGATTTTAATCATTAAAGTTTAATGTACTGTTGTGATAGTAGATCGATTGTCAGTTAAAAGCGTATTAATTAATAGAAGCTAATAATCAAGCGCCCACGATGGTAAAGTAAAGCCCGAGGTGCTATTGTGTTGTAGAGGGAGGTATGTCGCGAGCCTTCAACTACATAAACAACCTTACGCTGCAACGCTTCAATCGCGACTGACGGGGCGCGCGCCGCGCGTCGACCGACCCAACTCCGCGACGCGCCGGCGCGTTGGCTACGCTCGGTCGTATTCGCTATTTCCGTCAAACCTACTATCCCAGGGTCATACCTACTGGACTTCTTCTGTTTCTGACCAACTTTTAGCAGGACCTAGGACTCTAGGGCCGTGCCGACTAGACTTCTACTGGGCCACGAAAGTCCATAAGATGTCTTGTCTATTCCTATATCTCGTCTGTGCTATCAGTGGGATACGAGGACTTTGTGTAGGTTCAGTTGCCCGTGGAGCGCTGAACCGCTTTGCTTGCGGAGAAGCGCGGAATATTCAAAGGCAGCTAATACTTTTGTAAAGATTTACTGTTTAATCACTGCTCGAATTAAAAGATACTGATATTTCAGGAAATAGTGTTGGTATGTACAAGTAATCTGCCGAAGCAGCTCTGTTCAAGGCTAACGTGGATCTCTGGTGAGAGTTTATATTGATCTGTTCTGCGAAGCTTCTTCGTTCTATTACAGCTCTGGTTCCTCTTCCTGAGTTCCTTAGTCCTCCTTCGAAATCGTCCTCGTCGAATGGAGTTGGGCCTCGTAGGGGATCCTGTTCGTCCTTGGGCGCGTGGAGGCGGCAACGCTTCGTTAAGAGGAAAATGCGGAAAAACCCGGGAAACGCGCCAAAGAGTCGAGCGACCAGAACAGAGAATCGTGGGGTGCGATTACTCCGGGTGTACCTCCGGAGCTCGTACGTTATTCTACAGGGTATCCGGTAACTCAGGGAACATCGGGAAATGAGGGGTAGCTGGGGTGATTCTGAACAACTTTCCCATTCGCAGCCAAGGTGTTGGATTAAAAATCATTTTTATTTATAAAAAGAAAACGATATATTCAATTATAATATAAAATATTCGCAGGTTATTTGCAAAGATAATAAAGTCGAAGTTTATGAATAACATCCTTACACTTTATTGTATATTACATCTTAATTTATCGTAAAGCGAGTTTGCTATAACAAAAGGAATACACAAGCATTGTAAATACGTACGCAAGTTACATTTACACGCTGACACATTATCAGTATGCATTATTCAATAATGATGTGATTCCTACAATGAAACAACTTTATTTCCAAAAATGTACATTAGTTTACAGTAAATTACAGTTACCTCTAATTCAATACTTCCAATTACAAATCGACTGTAAAGAAAAAAGCTATCGTGGTTATTGTTATTAAAACCGAATACTATATTTTTTAGTAATTTATTATTCCAGTAATAAATGTGTTAATGGAACTTTATAAATGCAAACAATAATTACAATGAACATTGAAAGATGTACATATGTAATAGCTCGTATTGCTTATTTACCATTTTTATTTGTCTCGTACCATAAAATGAAATTACTTTCTTGTCTAACGTTTAAAATGATAGTTTATGATGCTGTAAATCATATCGCGCAAAAGATGAATTGAAACATTTAATATGGTCTACTAAACTTATCTTTGCCTGATGCCTTTTGCTTTTCCAAATACATCATGTAAGCAGATACGGGTTGTCGTAATTTCCTGTTAATCATTCTTTGTTTAAACGAAGATATCTCGGGACGTTTCTTCGCCTTTTTCATTTTTGAAATATCAGTAACAATGAATCTAGTTGTACTTCCAGAAGTACTTGGTAACGCCGTGAAGTCTTCCTCTACGTATGCACTACCCTCCATTATTTTAGCATTCCTATTCCGTATCGAATGCGACGATAATTGGTCTTCCAACTTCGATATTTTTCTTCTCTTCAATGGTTTCATTGAGACATCCGACAGACTTTCAAGAAGCTCATCCGAACATCGCTTAATACTTGTCCTACGCGGGTCCATATTATTAGTTTTTGTTGTTTGATTTTTTGACTCTAATTTCTTAATTTTTCCTTCCTTTTGCTTCTGGCTTTTCAGTTTATTGTGAGTTTGAGTACTATCAGTAGCTCGTTTTTGAACTTTTGACGCTTCGGACTGTCGAACTATTAGTCCCTCAGATGAATTTGATGCTTTACTAGTGAAGCCCTTCGATTTGATAGATGTGGTCGATTTTACATTGCCTTCTTCGCTTCCTAACAATTGCTTCTTTTTCTTTGGCAACTTTTCAACCAAAACATGTTCATCCTGCGAAGTATACTTTGACAATATCTTTTTCGTCTTAAGAATTTTCTTGCCTGAAATTCCTTCGTGCTGTAACGCATTATCCTCAGATCGAAGTTTCTTCTTTTTCTTAGGCAATTTTTCACACGATGCTACTTCTTCATCTTGTGGAACAACGTCTTCTGATAACAACTTTCGTTTTTTCTGCTTCTTCTTAAGTAATTTATCGTTTAAAACGATTTCACTTGTTGAAGTATCTAAGACCTTTTTCTTTTCCTCTACTATTTTATGTTCCCCATAGTTACTTTCCAAATCTGATACAGTTTCAATCACACTTTCTTTCTTGCTTTTCTTCTTTCCTTCATTATGTACTTTTTTGGCCTTATTCACTGATTTTGTTTTAATACCTATTTCACGTGGCTCCTCCTCTGTCGATACATCGATATTATGTGTTCCCTTTTTCTTCTTCTTCTTTTTCTTGTCTGCAGGTACTGTTTTAACATTATCATCAACGTTAGTAACGGGAACAATGTTTTTATTTTGTTCGGATGCACCTAAATTCTCATTTTCTTGGATATAATCTTCAAGTAGTACAGTACTACCTACTTCTGCTACTGATTGTCTTCGTTTTTTACGTTTCTTTGGCTGATCATTTTCTAATAAATTATCAGCTAGTTTAAGTAATTTCTGCTTTAATGACTCATCGACTCCCTTCGTTGTTTCGGCATCTTGTTCGTTAGCGCTATCATTTTCGTCTTCGAGTTGATTGTGCTGCTCATTGCGATCCTTCATTTCCTTTAATTTCTTAAGTGAAGTACCCAATTTTAATATTGGAGCACTTTCATTAAGTTTATCTTTTTTCAGGAACTTTGTAGTAGGCGTCTCGCATTCTGGAACGAACGTTGTTTTATTTAATTCTACCACGTTAGAAGACATTGATCTCGAAAGATTTGTTTTTGTTGCTAATTCAATTAATTCTGATGGAAGACTTTTATGCATAAGGTTTTCATTGCTTTTCATTTTGTTCAGTTTCTTCGAACTATATTCCTCTCTTAATGTTTTATTTTGGGTTTCCTCCTTATAAGAATTATCATCTTCCTTAACTTCCAACGCTTTAGTGCTCAACCTTTTCTGCGTTCCTCCCAAACTTGTATTCGACATCTGCATGTTAATTTTAAATTTCTCCCGTTTAGAATTAGTTATAGGAGTACTACACTCCATTAATCCTTTCAATTTTTTCAGGTGTTTATTATGCTTGATTCTAGAGTCATTTAATGATCGATCTATATCTTCCACAATAAAGTCGCCAGAAGCACGTTTTCCTCTTGCTTCCGGCGTTTGGAAAATTGAAATGGATATATTGGATAAACTGTTTTCCTTTTCACATTTTTCAGACAGAGATACATCTGTTTCATGCTTCTTCTTTTTCTTATGACTCCCAGTGATTTGTTTGGATAAGTTTTGGGATAAGTCTGCAGATTTTCTTCCTTTCTTTCTTTCTTTACTCGAAGTATCTGCCGCTTTGTTTGTAGATCTTTCAATATCATTTTCGCTCTGATCTTCTCCATGACTTGTTTCCTTTTCTAATTCTTGATCTATCTGCATTTCGTCTTCTGTTTCCACCTCTTCATCCATTTGCATCACTTCATCTATTTCTAGTACATCTACTTCATCGTCTTCCTGGTTATCTAATTCTTCGTTTCTATTTTCTTCTTCTACTGCATTTTCATCTTGATCTTCATCTTCATCTTCATCTTCTTCAACCTCATGATCGCCAACTACAAAATCGTCGAGATCAGATCCGTTGTCATTTGGATCCGATGATTCCGTTTCTGATGCTCTGCATACATCTCCGGGTACATCGTCGTCGGAATACCGAGATACGCTTCTGCCATGCAGATTATACTCCTTCTCAATATCAGAGTCTATACTTTGATTAGATTCATCGCGTCCCTCACTGTCACTGTCGCTGGACCCGCCAAATAAGAATTTAGGCAATTTCACAATTCTGTTCTGCGAATCATCTGAATCATAAGTATTTTTACTTTCATCCGAAACTGATCCTTTACTAGCTATTGTTGAGTAATTTCTAGTGAATTGCCTCTTTGTGAAGCTATCTCTCTCATCTTGAACCTTACCATTTTTAAATTCGTCATCAGACTCATCTGTAGAATGTATATTCAGCCGCTGTGGCTTCTTTCTTTTCTTCGTAGAACTATTTATGGATTGATTTTTCTCTGTTTTCATAGCAGACGTGAATATAACATTATCGCTACTTGTTTCAGAATTGCTATTTTCAATTTCTTTCAAACTAGATTTATTTAAAGAGGCCCGCTTCTTTGCACTTCCGGTTTCATTCGGCTCGTCAGATCTACTAGATTCTTGCATCGATCGGTTAAGCGACTTTCGTTGTTTCGATACATCATCAGATAATTTACTTTTATTTAACGATACATTTACTTCTTTCGCTGCTGCTTCATGTGATTCGGATAAACTCTTACGTCCCAAAGATTTTCGCAGTGACAGATTACATTTAGATGTTGAATGCCTAGTATCTTTTACGACAGATTCATTCTTATCTACATTTGTTGATTCTTCCATATTTTCTGTTGCATCTTCTATTTCGCTTTCTGAATCTTCTTTGCTTTCCTTTTGTTCCATGGATTTTCGATTCTTTGAATTGGAAGTATTGTGTTTGTTAATATGCAATGAACATTCTTCTTCCGATACATCCATTGCCACCGTCTCCTCCTTCCGGGCTTTTAACAAATCCTTGTTTGCCTTTAATAGAACGGTGTCATCTGAATCATAATCAAAAGCTTCTATATCCTTGTCCGCTTTCATATTTTCTGCGGACAACCCTGTTTCCTTGTCGAGCAAAACAAAATCGCATTCACCTTCGCTTTCATTTTCTAATCTCTCTGTTGACATCGAATGTACAGAATTTTTATCAGTATCAGTATTCTTCTCTTTCCATTCATTAGCTGGAATATCTTGGAACCATGTTGCCGCATTGGAATCAGAATCATTATTGTTAACCTTCGTACATTTCTGATCCTCCATTGATGTTCCTTCATGAGCATCTGAATCTACATCATTTGAATATATGTTATCCACGCGTTGTTTGTTCAGCGCTAACGAACTATCCGATACAGAAACTTTCATTGACTCTTCTCTTTCAGGTGCTTCTTCAATAGATTCACTGGGAGTCTCTGTAACAGTGGAAGATTTGCTACTTTTAATTATATTATGTACAGTATCCTCGTTCGTATTAGTAAACGTAGAATCTTTTGAACACATGCGAGCACCCGATGATTCCGAGAGAGTGCATGTATTAGAATGTAAATTATTTGTTTCGTCTGTGTCTAGTAAGCTGCGCGCATATTTATGTTCCGAAACAGATTGTTCAGTGTTTGTATTTAATGGCACATCTGAAGATTTTTGTGATTCCAGATCACATAAATCAACCAATAAACCTGTTCGTACAGCATTCATTTCGTTATTCTTTTCATCTATATCTTCCGGTTTATTTGTTTCGACATTCTCGTCTTTCGTGCCAAGTTCATCGTCTTTCATTACATTTTTACTGGTATTATTTATCTCGGATTCTACATTTTCGTCCATATCTTCTTCTACATTTGAAATGTCCATGCTCATGCTTGGATTTTCCTTATTGCTCTCTTTTTCATTTAATTGACTGCTCATTCGAGTAGAACTGTCATCGTCTACTTTCACATCCTCCGTATAGTGCACAATTTCAACACTATTGTCGTACTTTGAATTTATGCTTAAATTCGAAGAAATCGTTTCTCCCGGGTCTGCTTCGATACTTACAGAGGATTCCAGTACATTGTTCAATTTACTTTCATTACCTACAGAGATATCCATTTTTTCGGTGGCTGAATTGTCAAAGGCATCAGTATTGTTAGTAACTTCTCTTAAAGGAACTGTATCTGAAGTTTCTGCTAATTCTTTTGAATGGCAACGCTTTGGAGTCAATTTTGTTTCGATATTAGGAGATTTGCATACTTCATTTGTTAGCTTATTCACATTCGAGCTAATTGTAAATACATGTTTTGGACTTTGCAATAATACATTGGAAGTTTTATCATCTGCACTTTTCAAGTCAACATTTTCTGTAATATTCTCTTTATTACCATTATCTCCAAGTCTTTCCACCGATTTATTCAACAAATCTTCAGGTTTCAAGCTTGTATCCTTAAATGAGTTCTTATTTTCACTCTGTAAAAGTATTTGAGATTCATCACACACTGATGATTCTATTTGCTTCTTTGTGTTTATGAACAATTTTTCACTGTTTTCCAACATGCAGTTCTCGTTATCGGATACGATTTCATCGTCGAACGATGTATCTTTTTTAACATCTTCTAATCTATTTAATGAAACATGTTCCAGCAGACTGTTGGGTGGGCCTTCCACTGTTGTAAATGTAAATACAAGTTAATGTTACACTGTGTTTTTCATTAAAGAAATGTTAGTGGATCTTCTTAAATATCAAAATTCTACGTTAAGGGCGATTTACTCAAGGGGGAAGCAAATGTCAATATAATTCACAGCTACGCACTTATGATGTGCAAATCGAAACTAAATACGAAAAGTGTTATGTAAATGAAATGTAAGCTTACCAGCACTATCTTCATTTCTTCCATTTTCCTCTATACTGTTATTGCTTGTACTGGCCATGTCTTTTGAGTTCGACAGCGATTCATCTGTCTGTTTAGATGAAGAGTGTCTTCGTGGTTCTAGAATTTCGTACATTATTGCAAAAATTCGAGTTTTTCGCAAATACGAATGTATAATAAAAATAACATTTGACAAATAATATACCTGACTCTTTAATTACATTAAGATCGGGTAGATTGCGATCTAACGTCACCACAGCAACTTTTAATTTTTCTTCTTTCTCCTCCACGACAGTTGCCTCCGAAGGTAATACTGAAGTTCGTCTTCTGGTCTTAACCGGTGTGGCCGTTAATTCGACGATAGATCTATCTGCCAGGTTGTATCCTGTATTAGCGTCAGACTCCACTGACATAGCCCTTGTAGTACGTGTAACTCTCTTTGCCGGCGATGAACTTACTTCCGAACCAGCTCTTGTAAGTCGCTTGCTGCTGTAATCAGGATTGACACGAAATGAGGGTAAAATAAAAGGACTAAAATGTTTAGGCACATCATTTAATCTATACCTCCTTCGATTGACGATCCTGTTAAGAATATCGCCAGAGGTACTGCCCTTTTTCTTTGGCGTTGCAATATCTGTTTCTGTGATTTCACTAAGATCTGAGGACACCGAGTTCATCCTAGAACGTAAATTTCTATGAACCTCAGTTCCTGTGTCCTTTTCCATCGCGAGCGTACGTCGCCTCGTAACCCTTCCGGTTTGGGTATTACTGGCGTTACCCGGGTCGTTTATAGGTGAATCAGGTGAAGATTCGTTTTGCTTGGTGGTCGCCCTAGTGCGTGCACTGCGACGTAGTGGTGAATCGACAGATACTGCTTCAGTATAGGCACGGGTTTTCCGACCTATCAATTCAACATAATTATTACAAGATACGACGAAACGTACATCAATTTTGTCAACTGTACATTATTTCTTCGGAGTCAATTCGATACAAATTGTCAATAATTTTGTACTGTTAATTCGATACAAGTGCGATATTCAAGTGCCGAATCGACCGTTACATTCGGCGAACGAGTGAACCGCGTGCGCGTACAAAACCAAAAAATGAAGAATACAAACCGGGCTTCACGTCTATCTCCTCATCGGAATCTTTTACGGGCCGTGGCATTTTTGCTCTCACTTAAACTATGTATTTACAATTATCTGTATAAAAATAAAACAATGCTTAGTAAACCCCTACGTAATAACACGTGTTATCTTCTGAATTCAAACTAACGAACTACGTATATACTTAGTTGATCAACATATAGCGCGCGGAACATCCGTCCGTGCAAAATGAGTTCGGAGACACCAAACGATGAAATTGTGTACTATTTCGATATTTTCGAAGTATTTTAGTAGTTTAAAGTTTTCAGCGAACAACTTAAATTCATACTGATTTTTAGCGATATTATGACGCTTGCCATTTTCTTATTAAAACGAGTGCGAAGAAAAACACTAGTTCACTAAACCGCAATTTCAAAATAAATGGAGCAACTCCGGGTACTTAACTCAACTGAAAATCGAATAAAATAATGGGTTGCTTGGAACTAATATTAGTAAGTAATAAAATATAATTGATAGTTTTAGTGTAATCTTATACAACCGTTTAATATAATTTGTGATATTAAAGAAATGATATATGTAATGCGAGGATTAGTGCAGTTTTAAAAAATATTTTATTAAGCCTGGCTAGCTCAGTCGGTAGAGCATGAGACTCTTAATCTCAGGGTCGTGGGTTCGAGCCCCACGTTGGGCGATTTTTTTTTTTTAATTTTATTATTAAAATAATTATTGATATTATCTTACTATTCTATTCTACTGTTATTTAAAATATGAATTTACCATTTATTTTCTAGTTGTGTGTATTTATATACGGTGTTGACAATATTTAAATATGAATTTAAATAATAAGTTATTTGTTATTTGGATATTCAAACAAAAAGCAAAAAATGATCAAATCGAAATAAATAAATTAAAATAATAAAGTTAACTGCTATTTACAAATACAATTTAAGTTATTATTTATCAATGATTATTGATTATTCATAGTCATTAAACAAATTTTCATTCCAACTGTCCTTAGCAACGATATTGCTATTAATGTATCGTCTGTTGTGCATTATTTGAGAAGCTTTAGTTTGTTTACGTGGGATAAGTTAAACCGACCTCTAACTCGCGACAGTTTACAGTTTAAAGGCAAATATGAACTACGAACTTTCTATCGGAAAAGAAAATTAGTACAAAAAATAGTTATGTAAGTAATAGTTCATGTAAATATTATACATAAAGGTAATAACGTTATTAATTTTGCCACGCTTTTGTTGTATGTACCTATTAAATACAAGAAATAAGGGAAGACCAAAAACTAAATCCAAATAAGAAATAATAAATAGATCACATTTGGCATTATTTAAATGAATTTCATTTCAATAAAAATTTGCCCAACTCTGTTCATATTGTTAAGCGTATAGCTTCTTCTCATAATTCGAAAAATTAATACAAATCTATTCACCGATTACTTTTCTCTTTTAATTACATTAGAATTGAATACCGTAGACGAAAATTTTGTAAGTCTTGTAAATTTTGTAAAATCTTGTAAATGAAAACGAACAATCTCAATCGCGCGAAGTTACGAAGGGCATGGCTGTAAAAAAAAGAAAAAAAGGAGCACGATTCTAGACCAATTTATTTGGGTCTTGTAATATATTAGTTGTTCACGCGTGATCGATCACCACTGATAATACGTGTAACGAAAAACCGTGTTGCCGTGAAGTGTGTTGATTGCGGGAAAGTCGGATATGCCTATAAGAAAGGACAGGAAAAAGACAATACTTAAGGACTCAATGACTCACGCAGTTTATCTTTTTTCAACAAATTACGCGCGATATCAACCTCGAAATGTTTGCTGTGATAAGGACACGTTTTGTAAATGGGGCACCGTTTGATTTCAGACTCCTTTGTGAAAATAAAATCAATTCTGGACCTGGACATTATTGAACAATATTTCTTACGTATTTAAAGAAAAATAAACAAATTCTTTTAACGTTATATTAATACTTCAATTATTTCATTTGGAGTCGAAACGTTTGATATTTGATTCTTATTCAGGAAAATATACATTTTTTCTGTTACACGTCGCATATAATGTATTTCTGCTCTCAAATCACAAGCTAACAATAATGTACATATGTACATACCTTGTCAACAGTGGACTATTACCGCAAATGTTTATGTTTTCATGTTTAACTCGGTTCCTCTTCGTTCTTCCCAACTTTATCTATATATTTATATTGTTACTACGTCATTAGATCGCTCGATAGCAATTTATATATTGTATATATATGTATACAAAAATCATATAACATTTTGGACTTTGTTTTCACGCGACTCTATTTCGAATCAATTTATTCGTTCTTTTTTTTTCATTAGCACAATTATTTGTTGCCTTTAATTGCTATTCTTGTTTTCGATAACCGTGATACGTAATATAAAACTGAAGAGTGGTTTGATTTGTGAAGTTTCGGGTGTAGAATACATATGAAAATTCGATAAAAATGTGAGAAGGATATATTTCACTTGTAATTGTACCTGAATAATACTATTCCTGTGCATCAGATTGTGAATTAAGGATTCAATTGGACACTAAAAGTGGAAACAGAGAAAGCGGAGTACTGAAAGATAGAGCTCACAGGTAAACCAACAATTATGCATGAGATTAATTAAATTAGTGAATTAGTCTGTAGTGCACGAAATTTCATTAAGGGAATGCTTTATTTTAACAAATTTTGCCGTATTTCTGCAGTAATTTAAGATTTTTTAATTAAAACCTTTCAATAGGCGTCTATTGTTAAACGAACTATAAGTAAAAGCACTCCATATGCTTGATACTAACTCACTTTTTAAGCATGATTCTTTTTATTCCAATACATTCTACTCTTAGAATAATTATAGAAATAACAATTAATTATTACAAGAGATAACAAGAGTCAGAGATAAAATACAGGCTACTGGAAACTAAAAATCAACTGGAAAGGTACACAAAGGATGAAAGTATTAATAAGATAATAAACATCGTAATTAATAATATTATCGATGTAACACTTGTTTACGAGCAAGATAATTGATAACAAGATTGCTCTATACCTTATGTTTACGATCGCGAAATCTCCATGTCTGACCATTCTGAATGTTAAACTACTTAGGAAGGGTACAGTGAACTCTTTATCGACAAATGGAAATAATCTCACGTTGCAAAACACCGAGCTTTTAAACCTTAGTCTCCTGTTGCAAAATATTAAGAGTCGAAATCACCGGATCTTGTTGCAAAATATTACGATTCACAAGCGGAAGTTCGTGTCGCGAGATACAAACCATTTGAGTGCGAACGAATTTAACTGTGTATTTGTGCTGTATGAAAAAATAATAAAAACGTTAATTTACATAGTTTACATTTAAGTATATACTGTATAAAACCAGTAAAATATTTTGTATTCTCACTTCTTACAGGAGTCTTTCTGGCACAAAACCAGAGTACTCCCGTACTCAAACGCTTAAAATTAAAAATAGCACGTTTTTCATGTACAATATAACACAATTAGAGAAATGTTAAGCAAATTCATATTTTTTAGAAAATGATTAGCTACTTCGTGAGATGTATTTCAAACATCTTCTTGCGGAAAAATGTTTTTTGGGGTAATTCGTTGCTGTCAACTAGTTGCTTCATTAGACTTTCGTTGCAACCCCCTAACTTTTTCTTTTTAAGATTGGTTTTAAGGCTCGTAATGTTTTACCATACACATATATGGATATATAAAAATTAAAACCTTGAAGTACAATATTGTTTACTTATCTTGTAACGAATAGAGCAATGAAAACAGTTATTTATAGTGCTTCAGAATAATAATTTCTTATTAAGATCAATTACAAAAATGGCCTAAAATTTATTGTAACGTAAAATTTCGGATAATACAAATTTACTTTTCTTATATAGGCAGCATTATTGATCGCGTGAACTTATTTGGCACGCGGAACAAGCATTTGCTTTCTATATAAATAATGCATACTTGTATTTCATGGAAAGAAACATTCTACCATCCATTAAACACGACAGTAGTGTTACAAAAGAAGGAAAGCATAATATAAACGGAAAAATACTATGCAACATATTTTTTAATGCTACATGTATAATAACATTACCACATATTTTATAATTTCACGCGAATTATCATCAAAACAAAGTATTATCTATGTACAGACTTTTCCAAACCCAGTAAATATAATTTAGTTTACATTCGTATCATTACAAATATGCATACATCTTTTGTACGCAGTAATATTGCCAAGTATAGATACTTTATATCCAGTTTCTTTATCCACGTTCAAACATTCAGTCTAAAGAAACATTTCCATTCTTCAAATTCACATTCTTTTTTAATTTTTCAATCCACCTCCAAATTTTCGAGTTCTTTTATTTCCTCTTACTTCGACGTACAAAATATTCGAAGTAGCTGCTCATCCCTTTTATTCCTTTACTTCATCCAAGATCGTTTACGACAGATACATGTACACGTACATTACATACATATACTTTTTCACCACCCCGATGTTATACACACATAACGTCGAATTGAGGTCGAAGGTTCAGAGGGGAACCCTTCGTTCTGCTGACCTATTTTTGCTTCTAGTTACGGTGCTACCACTATCGACCCTGGACAACTTCTAAACTTGGGATCTTGTAACTTGACCTAATTCGGTTGTGCCCTACGCGTGTCCTTGGATCGATACACGTTTCATATACTTTTTAGGCACTCTCCAGGAGCAGCAGCTTTTTTTTATAAGGCTATTGGTATCACGCAGTAGAAGATGAAAATATATAGCGAGAAAATATTAAACAATCATGTGCAATTACTGTAACATAATTTACTGACATTTGTTAAATTTAAACTTTACTTTAAAGTATTCAATTTTAATTTAATTCTGTCCTTACCGCTTTACTTCATACACTCTTTTTTTTTTCAAGACGAATAAATCGTCGAAAATTTAGTGAATTCTTAATGGAAAGTCAGGCACAATAAATTAGCAACATCTCTTTTATTTATTTAATAAATGAAATAGTTCGATTATTGGGTTTGCGACCCTGTAAGAGGAAATTGTGGTAGTTGCGCAACAGCACGTGCTGCGAAACGTGTCACTATGGTGACACGCAAGATAGGGGTTGTTGCTGAATGGAGGGGTGCTTTCGGTGTCCTTCAAACAGTGGGGTATTTAATTTCGTTTAGGATCAAGGACACGAAGGAGCTCACTTTCTTGCCAAAGAAATCAATAAGAAAGAAAGTAATCAAAACAAACTGTGTATCGTTTCCGTATAAAAATTTGGGTGGATAAATAAATATCATTTATATTGTGAACGTAATTCTCACTGTCTGCAGATTATTGTTGTAGATACTTATGCATTTAGCATAAAGAGGAGAATTTGCATAGCGAGTGAAGTTCTATGGGAAATGATTAGGTACTTCAACTACGCATCGCACAGAATGAATCATCTGGAGATCCGAGAAGTTATTCGACTTTATCAATTCCTTCGCACGAAACTATCTGCACCCTGTCTTCCGTCTCTTCTTTCACGTTCATTATTCACTGATGATACGTAGTGCTGATAAAAAAATAACTTTGCTAAAGTAATGAAGAAATTTACAGAAATTATTTAAAACTAAAAGGGAAAAAGGGATTTTGGAATGAACGAAATGTTTATTTCACGCGTTAATAATCTCCTATACCCCAATTTATTTTCGCACTTGTACAAATGTTAAATAGTTTATTATGAGGAAACAATATTTGTATTTAGAATAGAAGAAACACATTGGCTGCAATCGAATGGTACAACTGCAAAGTCTTTTAGCAAGCTATTTACAAAATATGGAGAACATTTGCGAAATGTATTTATGTCTTGTTTAAAAATGCTCTATCAAATGTGATGTTTGAAAATAATATTCATAATTTGTTGTTACGAATTAATGAGACTTGAATCATAATGCATGAGAATTGAAATTACTATTCGGCTTCATCACAAGTACCGTTTGTATTTTTATTCAGGTTGTTCCATGATCATGAATCGAGACATTTCATAATACATAATCGCACTAATATTAATTCTACGGTAAGAAATGTCTGCATTCGCATGGGTTAACGACACTGGACTACTGCTTAAAATAATGATTCATGAAAATAACATTTCCATTTCACCATTGTATCGACTATTCTACCGAATGGAATTATTTAATTCGTAATAATTGCCCTCCAGACAGGAATGAAAACGTATTCAAAATTGTACGATTACGAAATCGGTACCTCGTAAAATTATTCAGAGGAACCCTCGCCGTTACCATACACCTGGCAATTAGGTACGTCCGCAAATTTGAAGATACATTAAACAAAAAATTACCAGCCACTTATGATACGGCGAAATGCGTAATAGCTATTGACACTTATTTTCACGATAAGCGTTCCACGTTCCATTAACAAAAGTGCATTGACTCTAATCGTAGGTGCGTTAGCGCAAGGTTGAAGGCCAACCACTTGCCAAGTCTATTCAACGCAAATTTCTGCCCCATTTTTGGCGAGACAATTGATTTATACCGAGAGGGAAAATCTAATTGTCAATCTATCGTTCGTTCATTCAAAGCAGCTCGCCGCGTAACGATTTTACGACGGCGTATTGTTTGGGGCAGAAAAAAAAAATATTTTCATTATATTACACAGGTCAGTCAGAAACGAACTGCAGGAATTCTATTTCTATGAGTTCTACAAGTTCGTGACGTCGCTGGCATTTATCTAGGTCATTGACATGACGAAAGTGAAACTGAGAATTTATTCCGTTTTCGAGTCCCCTTATTAATTAATATTAATTAAAGTTCATGTTTGTGTTCAATATGAAATGTCATGGAAACCAAACGACGATTACGACTTCACACGGCGAAGATCCTAGCTATCATATTCTGTTTCAGTTTTTTGAAATCTGGTTGTGATATTTAGTATTTGGAATGAAATATTTATTTAAGCTGATATGTATTTCTCTTTTCTCAGTTTTGAATCTAATAATTATTTATGAATTGTACGTACATAATCTGCTTTGGGCACTCAGTAAGAACGAAGCTCCATTCTTGTTGAACGTTTCAAGGTGAGTTTTGTCTTTCGTTATTTTCTAGCACGAGAGTTTGAGTTTGGGCAATGGGCCAATAAAGTATTGGAGTTTGTAATGCACGCGATGCCCAATCAGTTTCTATTATCACGAAATGAAAAATACAGTCGAAAATACTGAATGCAATGTTTCAACATTAGAACAATGCAGAATCAGATTAATTTCGATTTACGACAATCATTACTTTTCGTTCGCGAAATACTATGAAATTTTACTGAACACATTTTTCTTGTATTTGATCTTCAAACATTCTTTACGCAGGGAAACGTGAAATTATATAACAACAAACTTTATTAAAAATGTACGATTGCTTCTATTCGAAAAATACATTTAGTTTATAATTATTAATATATTGAATAAAAATATATTTCATTCATAATTAATAAAAGGCTGTATAAAATAAAGAAGAAAATCAAAACCAATATTTTATTATACCTATAAAATTCTGCGGACTCGTTCTTATTATCTCTAAACATTTACCAATTTATTGAATGACAAAAAATCAGAATGCGAAAATTTTTACCCTCGGTCACGCCTTGCTCTTCAAACATCGAGTCCCGGTGAAAACCCTTTTAAAATTGTTTCAACGTATTCCTCGCCACTTGCAAAATAACATTCTCCCAAACAATAACAATGTATTGGACACAAAAATAATCCAGCAATTTTGGTCTTCTTCGTTTTTTTCTCGCGTTTCTTTTTTCGCGTATCTACCCAGAGTGTCGAGGGCGTCTGCGCGTCGCGACGCATGCTATGTATAGCCAATGATACGCCTGGTGGCTGGGCCATCGGTTCCTTCGTGCGAATTATATGTTCATTGCAGGCCTGGTCATCGGCCAAGAAGCACCGTATAATGTTTGCACCACGAAGATCATCCTTGCGACACGAAACAACATTTTCCAAGAGGAACAACCGACAGTGCACGTACCTTATCTGACTCGATGTGCCCCGTGTCGGCGAACGACTGCCACCAGAGAACGAACCCTCGCTATTCACGACGAGTGATCGAAGTTACATCGTCGAGCTCATCGTTCGAATAATTCGTCGGATATAGCAGTAATAAATAAATAATAGATGAATTGAGCGTTAACAACGTTCGTTAGTTAGTTCCAATTTGTATAGAGTCTGTGGTGCTTTAAATAATTTCATTCAAAGTACACGTGCAACCGCGGAATGTCGAACCGGTGATTATTATCGTGAAACAATTTGTGCTGCATGTTTTTCGCGTGTGCCTGTACGAAAGAGCACTTTTCTCCAGCGGGGCTTCCACCGATAAGGGCGAGGATGTATCGCAGTTGCTGTTGAAACAAGAAGGTAATTGACGGTGGAGTGTGTTCAATATTGTCGACTTTTACCTGGCAACGGGTTTTGTGGAGACACCATGTTTTTTACTTTTCGAGGAAACTTTCTTCTCGGGTGTACCACGTTAGAGCAGCAGGGGTGTAAATGAATTCAACGAAAGTTCGATGCGTCACTGGTTACTGTAGGAATTTGGTGTCCGGTATAGTGACCATAGAGCTCGGTGTTATTCGTAGGATTTTCAAAGAAACGTTTTTACGTGCCCTTTGAATGACACGTGATCGGCAGATAATCGAATTTACTTTAGACAAGTTTTACGCAGGGTTCGAGGAATCTTGTTGCAACGTGCTTGCAGAAGCCGAAATCCATGGTACAAACGTTAGGTAGGCGATCGAGATAAGGCTGCACATAAAATGGCAAAAAAGTAGATTTGGGAGTTTGGTATTTACTGTTGCGTCCGGCTAGGCAAATGTAGAAAAAGTGCTTTACGATCAAAGATAAGATAGTTTTCTTGAAAATCGTGTATGACAAGATACGGTAATTGAGAGTGGCAGTATGTATGGATACATTAAACGAATGGCTATTATATGTATAAAGTATTAAGACGATATAGAAAGTTCAATTTATTCCTGTAGCTTTTAGAAACTCTATATTAATTGCGTTAGTTAATCCTGTTTTTATCAGAATCTTGCGGAAATCAAATTTCAATTTGGTCGGTAATTTTATAAGGAATTCAAGGAAACATTCGATCTTCAATTCGCAAAATATCCATAGACGCTCATTTTTATATTATATTATATTTATATTATAAAAATTGGCCTCTCTAATATTAATACACCTACCTGTTATTTATTTAATCTCGTTAAACCCGACTGATTGCTTCAATTTGAACAAACTTATCAGTGAGAAGAGAAACGAAGACATACACGCTGCATGTAATTAAATGTATTTAAACTATTTTTTCGAGCTTAACTTAAAAGTTGAAAGCATACGGGTATTTTTAAATCCGTTTGAATCGTACATTTCTGTCTGCGCGGAACGTGAACTCTGTAACTAAAAGAAGCCGGTCGAGAGTGTAAACATTTGATTTCCAGAGGATTATCTTTGCCTCACGAGTAGCAACCGCGGAAGCACCGATTGTTTAATCGTCGATAATTATCTTCCCGACCATTTTAATCGCGTCCGCGCTATGTATTTTCTTTTCGGCTAGACGCCATCTCTGGAGATTACCACAGCAAATTGCTGCGCCTCTCGGCGTTTACCTTCTGTATTGTGTGTAAGTAGTAACGCTCTGTGGTTAAACAACTGCTTTGTCAGGCGGTTTGTACCTATAAATTTAAGAACGAGCCGCTGACAGGGGCAAACAAACGTCGTAAAATTCGATAGTAGACGAAGTTCACTCGTTTCGTCGAGTCTGTGTTTCAAAGCACTGTTTTTAGTACTGTTAATAATTTATTATTAACAAGTAAATGGTATTAATATATTAGAATATAAATGTTGCAGAATCAGTGGGACGTAAAATAATTAATTAAAAGCACGAGATTTTGATGGTTAAACAAATCTCCAGCTACAAATTGCACATAGCCGTACATAGTATTAGTATTAGTAGTATTTTAAAACATGTTCCTTTCCTGTTAATATTGTTACCATTTTTAAAACAATTCTTTCTAACTTATTTTATGGATGAAATCACGAATTCGCGAAATTGGTGACGTAAAAAGAAACCAGATATACGGAATGCAAATACCTAGAATGATGGAAATAATCGATACGTGTTTTCAAATACCGAGGAAATTGTATGGATATACAGTGGCTTCTTGTGTCTAAAATTCCACTCGTGGTATCACTGTAGAAAAATGAATCTCTTTGTGCGTTGAAAACGTACATAATACATACATATATTACTGACATATGTAGGTATGTAAAACATTGAGCCTCGATGTGAAATTGCTCGAATGGACGATATTTCAATGGTATTAATACCTTTCATTTTAAGAAATGTGATTCATACGACTGATCACAAAATTCTATACTTCAAAACCATTGTATTTTGCATGACTCTAAATCCTGCAAACTACCCACGAACATTGGTTTTTTTCATCCTGGCGGTAAAAATATGCCCAGCCACGGTAGTTGATGGCGTATGGGGGAAGTATATCTTATACGGTCCCCCACGCTGATAATACAATTACGAGGCATAATTTTTGTGGTCCTCCGTCTGATCGCTGCAAGCCCATACTACTTAAAGCAATCAACGGTTTCCCTATTCATTCTAGTTCGTTGGAAAAACAGGAAGACGGCAAATACCAAGGAGAAACCGGACGAGTTATTTTTTCCTGGTGTTTTGATAGAATACACGTCAATCAAATACATAGTACAAAAACAGAATCATCAAAACAGAAATCCACTATAAGTACCCGATATGTAGATTCCATTTTCAGGCGATCAACAATTCATTGATCTGTTTCGTAATTAAAAAAGAAACATGTACGACGAGTGTTAATACTAATATCATTGTGATAAAACGTTGGACAGTTAATTTTGTTCTTAACCACTAACGTTCGTGCGTTCAAAATATCTATATCTGTCCTTGATCGCGATAAAATTCATTTTATGGAAAACATTACGAGGGGGCAATGCAATGCGATAAAATCGTTACTGTTCAGTATCAGCTGCGGATTTTGCGCACCGGAGTTCTCGCCCTCTTTACCTCCTCCTCAGACTGAGGGTGAGGAACTGGCAGGGAATGTGGATATCCACGCCAAACTGTATACCGAGCAGGGAGTATTGATCACGTCACGGTAGTAGCCGTGAACTTTAAAGGGGTTACCACCGAGATTTTAAATGAAAATTCAATTTCACCTTGGCTCTCGTTTGTTTCGAAATAGTTATACCTTAGAGTGACTCGATGCTACACGAACAGCGCTTACGTGAAAATATGAATTGCAGTCAAAATTGAAGATGCCACATTTATTTTACAGCTCACGGGTTTGGGGAAAAACAAACGAACACGATTCACAAGGGAGGTTCGGCAACTCGAAAATTCAGAAAAATTAGAACTTTATTTTGTGAAGATTCGTAAGAAAAAAATATATTTTTGTTATGTTTCGCACGTTTGTATTATGGATCATAAAGAGCGATTCAACTTTTTCCATGCATCTTGAACAGTTTCTTAATTATTCACGATAATATGAAAAGTCAAGATTTCTTTGAGGGATGTTTTCACCCCTAGGACCATTTTTAGCAGAAAACAAAAATTGCTCCGTTTTTGGCATAATATGAACTACATTTGTGCAAAGCTTCAAAGTTTTCCGAATTTTCCAGTTGTCGAACATCCCTTGTCAGTCGCACTACTCCACTCTGTTTCTCATTTCTCTGTTAATCAATTTTCAACAACGTCAACGATGACCCCCAATCGGAAATTTCTACAGCCATTAATTACATTTACTCCGCGCGAAATCCAGACATTGTACCGCTGTAAAATGATTTTAAAAAATCGAATAAATAAATCCGTTCCGTTGAATTTCGTACAACAATGAATGAAATAAAAGCGTGCAGTAAACGACAAGCGAACGAGTGCTCCGATTACACTCGTATACCATCGATCGAGCTGCTCTTTCCGCGAAGCGAAACAACTTAAACGTGTGCGATTCGACAAGTGCGGAGGGAAATAATGGAAACGATCGCGTTTCTTCGCGACTTGTACGCGGTGCTTTACAGGTAACGGCGTGCGATTACAGGTCGCGCGGTGTACGCGAAAAGTCGTACGCGATCCGCCTGGAAGAGCTTCGCGTAAGCCGACACGCACGTTTACAAACGGGGAGTATTTTCTCACCTCATCACGCGCGATCTCGTCTCATGACTCAGATTGCGAAAATGTTAGAGACGACGAGTCAGCCAACGCGTGGCCAGACTGCAATCGATGGGAAGACTGAAACAGTCTGCTTAGATACGATTACATCGATCGCGTTAAGTACATTTGCATGCGGTACCATTTGGCCTGGGTGTCTCGTTTTCTTGTTTGGCGTGCAGCTTTTTCGATGCATCGATGTATCGCAGTGCCTTGCGCCGCCTTGCGCCGCCTTGCAATTGCACTGCACTTGTCCGATTCTGTGTACGAAGATTTTATGCCTGCGAAGTACAATTGGCCGGGAAAATAGTCTGCCACCTTACACAATTGAGTTATTCGTTTGATGTTCGTTTATCGTGTGAACGCTTGCTAAAAATATAGTATAGTTTTGTATTATTTCCTTTTTTACTGGCACAGGCTGGTGCAAAAGTCTCGAGGTTTGCATAAATAGTAATTTAAAATTGATCTGCTAAGAATATAATAAAATGTGATTCATGGAGATTATAAATTGTATTTAAAAGGTTCCGTAAAGAAGAAAAGAGGAGAAAGAAAATTGTAGGAAATTATGAATATATCCAATCCATTCGCGACTTTTGCACATTTGTGCATGTAGGATCATGTAGGATCATTGATGAAGTTTAGACATTAGATTGCTGTTTATGGAACGACAGATCTTGTATGGTTGTACGCCACTTTTGAATTAATTAAATGCCAGATTTGAATCTAGTTAAGAAAGATTCGATGAAAGTATCGTAAATTGTTTTCAATTTTAAGTTGTAAAAATGCGTGTGTTGTCAACAGGCAATGGGGAAAGTAAATAAGTAAGGAATTAAGATTAAATACACGTAAACGATTAAACAATATTGAAATGGATAAGAAGAGGTTCCTTCGAAATATCAATAGTTCCTGCTTCGGAGTAAAGTATTGTAGTTAGTAAACGTTTAATTGTTTGGGCGATTCGGCAAATATTCGCTGGTGATCTGAACCTTGAAACGTTTAAGTTTTCGAGAGTTACATTTGTTATCTAAAAATTATTGGAGTAATCACATAAAATAGATAAGAAATAAATATAACAAGCAATCACTTCAATTTCAAAATGATGTATCTAAAGTTTGTAATAAGTATAACTTTGTCTTTCATATTGTAGGGTCTTTAAATTATTCATTTTATTCCTTATTTTTCACTTTCTACTCAACAGTATTTATTTTTGACGATCCGATTTGGCACTTTCTTGAAACTATTCGTTGAATACACTTGTTTATACCATTCTATTGACATTCATTTACCGGAGAATGTTTTTTATTTATGCAAACGTCCAATGCGATTTTGTGCGATCTTCTTCTTTTTTAAATCAACATGTTGTATCTTCATCGGTATATTAAGGAAGTTCTCGCAGATAGCTAACCGTGAAAATGTTTAAGAAACATTGAAACTTTCCTCCAAAGATTATGTAAGTCGTAATAGACTACGGATACACTTTTATTTACCGAAGAATTGTATGGAGGAAGTTGTATGACTAATAGACCTCTCAAATACGAGTAACAACTATTTCATACGTGTTTCCGATTTCTACAACATAATATGATTCAAAGTATGTATTTAACAAGTCCCAATTTCTTTTTTTCTCCTTCACACCGCCTATAATATCTATCCCTACTGTACATATTAAAAACATATTTTTGGATGCCAAAAATTATCCGTCGCTCCAAACTGCAAAAAGATTACACTGTAAGATTAAGCAAAGACAATGAATGTTACTTTAATTATCAACATTTCCCAAAGACTTCACCTAGACTCGCTCCGAATACCCTTTAAATCTGAAGCATCTATTAATATCTATTTTCCACTTTACAATCAGTCACGCATTGCGGAAGTTATCCGTACGCCGTACGACGTTCTATATTCGTATTGGCGAAATAAGATATTTTAAACGAATTGCATATTAATATCAAGGCCGTTTTAAATGTCTCGCAGTCGTCGGAACGGTTGTGTAATCCTACTCTTTACCATCTCGTACGTAACACGATTTTATTCGATATCGAGCAACGATTACGAGGTAACCGTGATGCGAGCTCGTGCTTAATGTGACGATTTAATTTGCCGGAGTTCGTTGCCACATAATAAATTCACCGACGCGTCGTCGTTTTGCACGTCGATGCGAATATATTGCTCTCAGCACGTTTACAACATTGATACACTGCAAATCGTTATATCCTTGGCATCATTGAAATTTCATAGTAATGTCAACTGAGGGTATCATGTGTATTAACGTGAAAACAACGAGGTTCATTAGGGATAATGTTAATTCGATAGCGTTACAAAATTTGCTTTCAATGCAAGCTAAAACTGCTTGATATGTCGGGGATGGCATGACGATGACTGTTATTTTTAGTGTAGTCTATTTAGGAAACATAGAAATACTGTGCGAGGAATTTGAGAACTTGCAAGGGTGCGAATTTGCTTAAAGTCATGTTTCCTGGATTTGAGGGAACAAAATCATTTCTGTACTCTTCAGAAAGTAATGATAAAATGATATAACAATATTTGCAATTAAAATTATATAATAAAATTATCATTATCCTTTAACCGGCAGTTTGACATTTTTGATTTACAGTAATTTTTTGATATCAAAGTTTGTAGTGCTGGCATAACGCTCTTTCAAATAATTGAAATACATTTATTTCAACTGTCTACCGATGCCTTGCAAGTGTGCGCAAGTACTTGTAACCATTGCATGTATTATACCGCTATTTGATGATCTATATTTTTCGGAGAAGAATTTATAGAAAATTTGTTGTCCATTTTTAATCATACGATTCCCAGTTTTTCATTTCGGAAGTAGAAATCCAGATCACGACTTTTACTCCAATTTTTTACAATTTTATGGTCTTCGAAATTTTACTTCTACCTTTTATCACGAGTATACAGTAGAATACAATATGTGTAACATAATTTACTGTCGTCAATTTTGTCGAAAAGGGGGCAAAGTTTTAGAATTTCTTTTCCAGACACATTCACGTGCTTACTCTGAACTCCAAAAAATACTCCGATCTCCACTATAATTACCGAAACAGACAAAATAATAAACTAGAAGCTTTCAAAAATTACTAACTACGATATCCATGATCGTTCGCGCAAAATTGCAACCGAATAAAACTAAAAGGAGAAGTACATATAAACGCAATCACCTTGAATTAGTAGCAGATCTTTCCACAAACTAATCAATTCGATCGCTCGCTTCCACAGGTATCCATCGTATCGTACAAAACGGCTGGCACACGCGTACATACCACATTCGTCGAGCGCAAAACAATTGCCGCAAAATCTGTTTATAGTGCGCGTAAAATTTCCATCGGTCCAAACTACGCCGAACAAAAATTCTTCATTTTCAATGAACCGTGCACGCATCCTTCGCCAATTTCCCTTCGAATCTGGTTTTGCTTCCATTTTCTATCACTCTTTTTCATTTGTCCACCCCTTTTCACCCCTCTTTCCTCTCCCGCTTCTCCTTTTCCGTTTACGTGTCGCGATCTCTCCCAGGATTCTCGCCAATATCCTATCGTTTTTTGATGTTCGAACTTGGGGGGGAAAAAAAGGTCGACCGACCTCCGAGGTTTATTCCATTCCAGCCTTGTTCAACCGTGCAACGTCACAAGCACGCACACGTCGCACCCGCGCTCCTGCACGCGTATGCGTGTACAAAAGATTAATCACGTGATTCCTTGTACACAGGATGCTGGCGGTCGCTTTTGAAACCACAAAAGCGCATCGACTTACTGCCGCCCGGTTCATTCTTCGAGTGTCTTTCGCGCGACACGTGTTTTGTGTAGAAGCCGCGTGACAGTGTCGGTGCTGTTATCCTGCGAATCGTGTTCTCGCGGATAACGGCGAAGTTTGGAAAGCTTGAGAAGTTTCACGGCACCGAGAAAGAAATCGGTGAAACTCGGCGGTCTTTCAAACTGTCGTCGTTGCGCGAAATGGCGGGGAAATTGTTATTAAGGGAAACCGTCATCGTGCGTTGTGACACGGTAATTTATAGCCGATTGGAAAACAAATAATGATGATACATTGTCACGTATACTTGCCATTCGCTCTGTACTCGGTATTAATTATTATTGAATATTATAATTGATATTGTATTAATTTTGATTGGGTGTCGTAATCGGTATTATGTTAATTTCGATTAAGCATTGTAATTAATATTATATTAATTATTCAGTACTATGTTACAGTGAGTCGAAAATTAATTATTGGACTTCTGAAGGTTGGCGTAATTTTCATTATTCATTTGAATATTCATTTGGTTCGATAAAAATAATTGGAAAATTGGCAATCAGGGATCGAGTGTGAATTGTAATTCGACTTAATAACAATTTGTCTGCCAACGTATAAAAATATGTGTGTCTGTTTTGATTAAACCAGTGAGGTGTCTGGCTACAACCGAACCGTTGCCTCGTGGACTGGCCGGGAGGGGTGGAAATTTTGTACAATTGCAACACACCCTTTCGTTAGGATGAAATTCAAATACGTACAAAGAATTGTTGATGATACCTGTACTGTTTTCGTGTTGTGACTTGATGACATCGGAACTGCTCGATAGTTTCACGTGCAGCGTGTTGTGGCTTGCCAGCGAATGGATCGTTTCCCTCGTGATTGCGTTCTACAAGAATCGCGTGGAAAGAATCCAAGCTGACTTCGTAAACATGCGTTTCCTCGGCTTTGAGAGCAAACGTTCGGCCGAAGACGCTGGAATGCGAGGTGAGAAGGTTTATTTGAATGAATCGCGAGAAGTATGTTGGTACCTTGGCACCTATTTATTGGGGAGAACAACTTTGATTTGAAACAAAATTGGATGTGATATACTAGAATGAAATTTGCTGCAACAAATTTAGTATATATACTTTATAGTTATCATTGGTGTTTACATATAATGTATGTATATGTAAACAGGAATGATAACTATAAAGTAGATATGATAAATTTATTATCGCGATTCTCATTGTATGTACAATCGTATACATCGTACGTAGGCATAAGAGAAATGATTAAAAAATGTGTACATATATTCGGTATTTTGCATTAAGCGAGGATTTTGTAAGCTTCCTTAAAGTTCTTAAAAGAAATTTAATTATCGATTTACATCTGCTGATTGTTTACGACATTTTATGGAGCGCGAGATTTACTTTTCAAATCTGTTGAAATATGTTTAATACAGTTACACCAGCATTGTAATATTAGATGTTTATTATCGTATCTAATACATTATCCAATGTTACAAAGTTTGGTTTACTTATATTCGGTATGTTTTGCATAAAACCATGTACATATACTTACGCGTCATATCAATTATGAAATATTCACGCCCGAAAGTAATAATGATGAAAGAGATACATAATTCGTTTGTAGTATTTTCTGAATAGAGGCCATAAAGCTACGTTTTTAATTATTGCTCAGTTCAATAAGAAGCAAGTCTTCCGCATTTCGGAAAACAAAAAGGACATTGTTCCGTTCATAAATAGATATCCTGGTTCATTTAATCCTATCTTGAGAACCTTGAAAATAGGCACGGTACCTTCAAGGTTCCACCGATACACTGCAATTCTATTAACGAGTAATTTTCGCACATTTTGCTATTGTGAGGTTGCGGTCGCCAGATGTGGCGATTCAATTCGCACGTTTCTTCATTGTCGCCCCGAGTATTCCAGCTTTTACGTTTGATGCATGTGTCACTCTATGTAGTTATCAAATTACGCTACTTATTTTCGTGAGATGAATTTTTCACCCAATTAACCCAGTTCGTTGCGTTCGCGAATCTCCAATTTATGTAACAATTCGCGTTTAGTTTACGATAATCGTGATCATCAATCCTTATGCTCCGTAACTTGATTACTTATTTCATTTTTAATATTTGTATCGTACAATTTCGGATATGCATGTATTCATTGGATTTGCATTCAATTACTTTTTGCAAGATTGCTACCTATTTATGGTAGCTTGCTAATCTTTTCCAAACGATTGCTCCTTTTGTTCCTAAAATATGACGAATTTTTTTTTATTATCGATTATCTTTGACGAGACTCAACTCTACTCATTGTCGCTGCAAAACAGAATCCAGAAAACGTGAAGCAGTTCGTTTCACCTTATTACGAATTGTACTCCCGTAGCACGTTTGAGATAACTAATTTACGTACTTCGGCAATTGCCTTCTTCATATCTTCTTCGAGAGCTACAGTTCAGTAATATCAGTTGCGCATTCCTCTCGAGGCGACATGACGCACTCAAGACGCAAGAAAATAATTGCTGTACATTTAAAACATTTCTCCTTTTACTGATTTGCGCACCGCACAGTTAAATTTATGATTCCAAACAATGTACTACATGCATAATCCCAAATATCAAATTGGTTATCGTGGACTGCACGATAATTTCTTCTAAGTTATGGTATTATTCGTAGTCACATTAAAAGTAGCCCGCACAAATGTCACAGAATACGTCCAACAAAATTGAACTCCCAACAAAGTTGTCGACAAAAGTAGAGAGATAGAATACCAGATAATTAAAATTAAGAAATTTAGTGTTCAAAGAGCATGCCTTAAAATTTCCCGACTAAAAAAATCCATAATCCGAAAACTAAACGAATGAAAATATTAACGCATCCATTTGTGTAACAACATTTATAAGTACATGTATATAGCCACAAACTTTTGCATCCGTTTGACCAGTTTTGAAACGTCCTTGCCGCGCACAAACTTATGAAACGAGAAAACGAAGTTTTCCTGAAAAATCTGATCGGCGAGATGTGACAGTTTTCACGTTTCGTCTGGGAAAGAAAAATGACGCCAGTAAAATCAAGGCGAATTTCGACTTTTGTCGAAAAGTATTCGTGAATACTTGAGACGTTGGTCGTGGTTTCAAGGTTTTCAGTTGAACACTCGCACGCTCTTATTTCGCTCCGCCGTTTTTGCTCCTACACCCTTTTCTTCATTCCTTGCGTAGATTTTTCTCTTTCGTACGACACTGTCGTTGCGTTAGTTTTTTTTTTTACTGTCAACTCTACTAGAGCATGACAAATGAGCACTGGCAAGAAGGGGATTCCGAATGTTGAGATACACTCGGCATTATAACACGATTCATTGTTGCGCTCAACTTTTTCGCGTGAACGTACTCAAACGCCCAGAACTAACGACTTTCTTGCAGTTAATTGTACTTTTGAAGTTAAATACTTGCCACAAAGTTCTTCATACTTCGCTCAGGTGTACCTGCGCACAGTTTCGAGCGGAAAATATATTGCAAGAAATTGCAATGCATGCAAATAAGCAATTTTAATATAATTCATATTGAAATCTAATGCTGCAAGATTTAATAAGACTAATAGATTTGGGTAAAGTATTAAGAAAGATTAAGACGCATTTGCAATTGCTAAGTTTTTGCAAGTTAAAGAACGTTATGTGGGTTGTCGATTGTTTGAAGCAGGAGGAAGGCATCATATGCGGGCGAAAGTAAATTAAATAGAAGCCAATTGAATACTTTCGAATCAATTGATTTAATTGATGATAGTTCACTCGATGTATTGTCACCCTTGAACGGAATTATGTTAAATATTCCCACGTTCTGCTCCAGTATTTTCTGCAAGGAGCAAAATACATTTTTTTCATATGTAAATTAAAATAGGTAATATCGTCATTATACCCTTATAAAAAATATATTATTCGTAATTATTATACATAATACGTTTCTAGTTTATATAATTATTTATCTACAGTATATTCTAAATCGTACTGCTTCTTACGTCATTGTCAGACTATACAAGTGTCTTCCTGAATTGCTATATCTTTTAATGAAATTACCGAAATGATATATTATTTGCAGTGGACCTTAACAGTACCAATTATTTAGATTACATCAGTAACAGATTATATTCAAACCGTTCTGCTCCTTGTTACCATAAATTCAACGACGATATTGAAGATGCATCTCTTACAGTGCTGCAACAAGACGTTACATAAGTAAATAGACTATTACTCTAACTACTCTCCATTGTATTTATCGTTCGTTGCCGCAAAGTTTCTCTGCGAACTTGTAAATATGTAACTCGGGCACGATTGTACGTTTTTACTTCGCGTCCTATTATCACTGCTCTTCCGTTTTGACTTCCTATGAAAAGCGAATCATATTTCACCGAGGGACATGTGTATTTTATATTATATTATATGTTTACCTTCACTGGGTAAAATATTACAAAGTACATAATTGGAAACTTTTTAGAATGCATTAAGTATTCTATATACAAGTTTGACGAAAACCACGTTTATATCATAATTTCAATTTTATTTTTTTAAACTCATCCGTTGAGCGAAATGTTTGTTTTCTTAAAAAAAAGGAAAAGGGGGAAACGAATTTCAGTGGGGCCCGGAATGTGCCAAATGCCGCGCCATAAATATCACTCTAAAACGCCATCGTTTTTTCTGTAAGTGGAAAGTTGAATGGCCATTGACAGGGCAAGATAACACAGGAAGAGTAAACAGACGGCAGAGATTTCAAATCGGTTGGGGAAAAAGTCCACTTCTTTCGTTAAGCGTTTCCATTCATTGAACTGTTACTGAATAAAATGTTCGGTAATTTTACTAAATATAAATTGCATGGTAGAATTCAAAAAAATTCTAATCGACAATTTCGTATATTTTAAATATCTAATAATATTTCGTTTGCAAGTAACAACAACAGAACCTTTTAAATGAAATGTACAAGGAATTCAGATTTACTCAGTTAAAATCGTAAAATTGCTGTCAACGTCGTAAAAATGGCATTTTGTTAAATCTTTGCAGCCGCTCGAGAAATAATTAAGCATTTCAAGAGAACAATGCCGGACGTTTATCAGCTTTATGTTATCCTTCTATGTCCAATTATTTCATTTACTTTTTACCATTATTTTTTTTTTTCTCCCCTCCATCCTGCTCACCGTGTAAGGTGTTGCAATTCGTGTTTTTATCATACAAATTCACGAACCTCTTTTTGCTATTTGCTGTGATACTTTGTTGGAGGAGAATATAAGACACGCAATAACGAGGGACAATATATTGTACACCGCCACAGACTTCGAGGCCACGTTCATTGCACACACCCACGAAGAAAAATGTCGAAATATACATGTATTTCTTGCAAGACACCACACGGTTTCATTTACGAGATCTCGTTTTTACCTTTTGAGTTACAAATCGGATAATAGTGACTCGATTTTGACGATTCAATTGATTTCGTCCAATTTCAACAGTCTGCAAGAGCGGAATGCAAACTCTGTAAAGAGTTTACAAAAAAGAAAGGTCGATCAAGTAGAATGTGTATTTTTAACTTCGCTTTGGTAGTTTTATTTCATTCGTCTTTCCCGCATTACTCGATTTATGTAGATTGCTTTTCCTTAGCTAAACCAATATTGGTGTAGCAAATATTGCCTCTAAAAATTATTACTGATATTTTACTGTGCGTATACATTATACTTTGCACTTGTTAGAGTCCTTATCCTGTCGCGTTGGCCAACTAAATATACAATTTAACGTGCAGCATAAAATTGTACATACTTTTCAAGTTACGACTTATTGTATGTTATTCAAAGTACATATTATCAAGTCTAACTTTATTCATCCCAACTCATTGTTTTAAGAATCCTATTTGTTGAACACCGAAATACATTAAATATACATAATACCGGTATCGTCAATGATAATAATAATACAAACAGTAATAACAATTTGCAATATTTTGGAGCGAATTGCCAGATACGATCGTGTCTTATGCATGCTGCATAATATTGCAAACAATTACAATGTCCGCACGTCAATATAATTAAACTACGGGAATCAATAGGCGCAGAAGGTGACACGTTCAGTGCAAAAATGAATCACGCATAAGAAACACAAGTAGTACGCGTCATTACCCACGATATGCATTGATCGCGATACGTGTGAATCTATCTTACATAGCGATGAAAAATTAATACGTGGAATCTCGATAGTTAGTGATTAACATACGCACTGCAAACAATTTCGCAACGAGAAAGCTGTTTTTTGTTACTGTGTTTAGCTTTTGTGTTTGCAGTTCAATTGCAAACTATAGTTACATTAAAGTGTAACAGATCGGACACAAAAATAGCGTGTGTAAAATTGATTCAAATAAAGCAAAAAGTCAGACGATACTTTACGAAAGCATAGAATGGATACAATAATATTCTCGAATAATAAATATAGCAATCATGACAATGATAAATGTAGCAATAAAGTAATACATGCAGTAAGGATTTGAATAGCAATACAATTTTGAGATGTTAAATATTCACGTCAATGTGCACACTCTACGCGTCAGACAAACTTTGGTTGAAGTTCATTTTACAACTTGCTTGGTCCAAAGTAATTAATTTTTGTCTATGTGCAACGCTGCTCGTGGACACCCCAGTACATTCAAAACGAAGGAATTAATATGAATTGGATTAAAGCCCCACGGTGGAGCTCGTTTAAATTGAATTACTCGCGTGCATACGGATCGTGTTCGCGTCAATGTAGTCGTTGTTCGTAAATTTGCTTAAACAAACCAACCACGTGTACTTTTTCCGACACTTTGGATAAAAGCTACAACGAATCTGGCTTTCGGAAAATTGTAGATTGAAAACATTTAACCAACTGAACCTCGCGGCTATTCAACACACCCGAAGAACAAGAAGATGTAGGCTTCTTAATGGTGCCGAATTAAAATTAGCGTGACATATTTAAGGGTTCATTGGCGCCCAGATACTCAAGGTTAGGCTTGCCCCGGTGTGATAGATATTTTTAGGAATGGAGAAATTTTTGCTAAAATTATTTGACCCCGGTGGCCACTGGCCCACCGGCATCTCTACTCTGTTGACTCTAATTTTAAGAAAACCGTGATTCACGTGATCGGGTGATCTTATAAGTGTTCATGCCTCGTACTTCTTCGGTACCTCCTGTGCTCCAAATTTCTATACATTATACATATGTATACATTGTATATATTCATATGAAGATTTTCTGACAATAATTTTGATTTCGCTTTCTTTTATGTACGTGCACGACACATGGTATCTTGATGGAGAGTGTTTTATTTAGGAACCACAGTTTTATTATATTATTAAGGCGTCATATTTACTTATGAACTTCATTTCTGGTATGACTTTTCCCTGTTATGACAGATTTGTTAATTAATTAACGAATAATGATATTTCATTCACTTAATTAAAAAGAAATATAGCTGCAATATTTTATATTTTTTTCTAATAATTGACCGCATTATTGCTAGATAGAAAAGAAACTGTGTTTGAATATTTGTTAGGAGAAATCAGATCAAAACAAGTATCCTTTTTTAATTTTTTTTTTTAGTTAAACAAGTGCACGCTATAGTCATGATGACTTCTATAATAAACTCGTTCGTGCATATGCATTGAGAAATGCAATCGATTAATTACTCGTACACTGATTATTCATTCATGTAAAGCTATGCTAATAAATATTGTTCGATGATTTAGTCAATTATATCCGCGTGGCGTGTGAAATGGGAGCAGGTTTTAAGAAATTGCGTTACTGTTGAAAAAGAAGAAAATACAGTTCTTGGAAGATAACGTTGTAAGAGGACAGTAGACTTGATTGTATTTAATTTAGGAACTACATATAATTAAACGGAATCAAATGGAATTATATTCCATAATGACGAAATACTCTGCTAATTTCTTAACAAAATATGTGAAAATGAGCTGCTAAAAAGAAACAAGAAAGCATCGTTTCTTCTGAAGAGTTAAAATGTTCTCGTAGTTGTTGCTCCAAAATGTAACTAAAAATAATTTCACCATGTATTCCGTTTCACACTTTTCTATTAGCAAATATTTAAACAAGTTCGATCTCTTCAATTGTAATTATTACTTACATGTAAATCAATACAATCGCATCTTAAAATATTTAAACGGAAAGATGTATACGTACAAAATATAAAGTGTATTCTCCTATATACAGTGAAGAACAAAAGTATTGGTCTAGTTGGGATGTAGAAAAAGAAAAATAATATTTTCTACGTTATTATAGCGTTATATTAAATATATTCAAATATATGCAATCGTAAATTATACACACACCTCACAATATTTGGTAGTTATAATAAGACTTATGGCCCAGACAAAATTATTATAGTATTTGTGCGACATACATATACAGTATTAGCGGTATATTTCGTAAAATTATATTATATATTTACATCATTGTTAATATTTTGTAAGATTCCCTTTTTGGTGACTAACTTTGTGCTATCTATTGGATAGTACTATAATTTTAACAAAATCTGGTTGCATAATACTTCATCCTATCTTTAAAATTTCTACGATTCTGTATATACTTGAATATATTTAATAATAAGTCGTAACAAATATTGCTCCTTTCATTCCTACACTGCAATTACACCATTTGTATCCCCCTTCTCTTTAATAACAAATACTAACGTGCAAATATTAATATCAAACAGCAAGATTGCTGTCCAAAGCAGTTTTCACGTCGACGTAACGATAAAGTATGCCTGTAATATAATACAAATACATTTCACGATTCTATTCACAAGATGCTTCCTGTTATTGAACATACCTTAAATACCAGCGACTATTATTTCGCTACAGAAAATGTAATGCAGTAAAACAAAATATAACAATGCAACCGCATTACACTACACATTTCTCTAAATTGTAAAAGATGACCTACCCGGCTTATAGAAATTTTCTCCTGCCATATAGTCACACACAGATTCACCAGAAACCTTTCGATTTCTACTAAACATGCGATTCCACGAAAAACAAAAAATCCATCGATATATTATTATAAAAATAATAATCTGCGTCGCTACAAGTTCGCCGCATATTAGTTCGCCGCATTTTGTTTAAAATCAAATCGACAACAAATTCGTATTGTCCTTGCACCCCGAATACATTCACCAAAGCAACAACATTCTTCGCGCCAATGGAAGACAAACAAACTTCACTTTCTCATCCTGTTATTGTAAAAGGTCCCTCGGCGTTTCGAGGTATCGATAAGGTTCCCTCGCACTCTTGAAGCCCTCCGACATTCCACGGAGTCTTGGCCCGGGACATTTGCCCACTGTTTATAAATAATTGTCATCGCAGTCGATAAAATGCAACCGCATACATTTGCATTAAAACGAACCCCCTCCGGAGCCTGACTCATTCATCGCAGTCGTGCGACACCGATCGATCTGTCAGTCGAGCGAGGCCACTCGCTCTGGAAGGGTTGTTGCAAACGTTGCGCTCCGATCGGACCGATTTGTCGTTAATAATGGAGAAAGAGTTTTATTCGTCGCGGAAGTGTTGCAGTGGATGACGCGATTTCGTGAATATTTGGATTATTGAACGACGTTTAAGTGAAGAGGCGGACAATTTATGGAGAAACTCCTCGGCGAGTTTTCGACCGCGTCGGAAGAGGAACTTGTTGCGCCTAAAATTGTGCAATTGACGTTCAATTTGATCATCGAACGTGGCGGTAGAAAAGAGTTGCGCTATTATACGGCATTCAAATGGAAACAGGGGTTTATGGCGCGGTGACATTTTTTTTTTTTTGGCGCGACAGTTTATGTGTACGCGGAAATTAACGGAAAAGTTACAATGATTTAGTTTCATTTGGTTAATGGATTTTCGCGATGAGTTTATATTGGAGACGTCGTTTGGTATTTATTTTTAAGGTTTACAGTGTTCTTTTTTTTATGTGAAACTCGGGAATGGGGCACATTGAATAGCGTCATCTTACTAGAAAGATTGAAGATCGAGCAATCTATACGCAAAGGGGATTTTTCTTTAACATAATGTCGAATGAAGTTCGCTATTTGTTGCTTTCGGTGGTACAAGTTAATCGAACAAAACTCCAATGGCTTCAATTAAACGAAGATAAAACAATATCATTCACGAAAATCGCTGACGAATGTTTCACATGTTTGACAATTGAGTTGTTGACAAGTGTAACTTTGTGATGTGCGTTATCAACATGACAGTCGCTTACAACGACGGTAAGAAACTATATTGGAAACAAATTGTTGGTTAATTCAAGTGACAACTACTGCCCTTTATTTATTATGTCAATAAGGTGGCGCCATTAATTGTATCTAAGTAATACTTTCAATGCAATTTAATACGTAGAAACACCAATCGATAGATGGAATATAACACTCTATAAAGGTACCTTTAATCACATATACGTTCTACATTTACTTGGATGCAGTGCCAGTTGTAATAGATTTTCATCGCTGATATTACGTTGTACATATTGTTGCAATCATTTTAAACGCGGTTCCTTTCATGAAACTTATACGCGCAATTTTCGTCCCATCGGCAGCGGATTTTATATGAAAACGTTACCGGTTTATGAATGCATTCACTACTACGCCTCTATAAAAAGAACAAGCTGCTTTTCCGGTTCCAAAAGAAAATGTTTCAACCTGAGTCTCTGCATTAATCTTCTATAGAACGCGAAAAATATATGTGTACATGGAAAATGTAAAATTAAATGAAATGTTAAATTGCAACAAATTTTATTATCTATGCAATTTTCTGCGTATTTTCACCACTTTTAATTCACTTTTTATGAAAGCAAATGGCGAAAATGAAATCTATTAGCTCGCCACTTTTTTTCTTCATTCTTTTACCGTGTAACGTTTTAATAAAAGTTAGTCAACAAGTAATCAAATGTAAAATGATATCTGCAACAAACATTGCCAAACCCTTGTATGGTCTAGATATTGCAGCTCCTCTGGTGTTTGCTCAGCACAACAGCATTGGGCTGCTTGATAAAAGTGTAAAGAGAAACGTCGAACTCATTGATTCTCGTCGTTCACTGCGAAATGCACGTTTGAACAAGTGATTCATGGAGGATACAGTAAAAATGCGCATGGTTGCCTCCTATCTTTTCCCCGTTCGATATAGTTACGTCGTAAATTAATTGAACGCTATTCAGCCCACAAAAATAATTGGAATATCTTCTCTCGAATTTCCTTTAGGCCCTTTAACAAATTTAAAAATTTGCCCTTTTCACTGGCATCAATTTCGGTACAAATGTACAAGATAACGATTGGAAACACTATGTAAAAGCATATTTCACTTATGTTTCGGGAGAATTAATTATTCTTCTCTGAGACAAAATTTGATGGAATTTTTATTTTCTACGTCATTCGATGGTAATTGAAACAAAACAACTTTAACGTAAAGAAATAATAGATGAACATACACACTGCTGTTTTTACAGGGGTTTCTAGTACACGGTTTTTATTTACCACGGTTCAAACGCCTTCTGAAAATTGTCCATTTAAATTAACCCTTCACATTCGAAGCTTTTCTTTATCCTTTTTCCTTCAATTTGCACTCCCACTTTGTTTGATATTTTTCCTAGATATTACCTAACTTCTGTCGGCCGTTAGTGTAAGAACCGAATTGGTTGCACATTAAAGCATAACTTAAACAGCCTTGTCATTATTAATAACATTAATATCACCTGTGAAATATACCGTCTATCGATAATCTATTGCCACCGAACTAAGCGTAATGTTTTAAAAATTCGATATCCCGAATATAGTGAAGGCAATACATATTTACGGTAACTTACTTCCTGCACATTATTGACTACCGTGCATTATCGATCATGAAAAATTTCATTTGTTTTGCCATACGAACCCGAAGGTATTGAGTTTCTTCTACATTCTGTTGCAGGGGACAACTCACGATGCACTCGTACCGAGTCTGATAAGTCGCGGCAAAAGATTCGGGAGGGTGTACGGAACCGAATTTATTCCAGAACCATAATCCTTCCCGTAATCTCGCGCCACCCGTCCAAAGAAGTCGCGATACTTCGAAACGCGACAAAAGACATGTCTCAGGTACCCCTTATCACAACCGAAGATACCTCAACAACGGTACCTCCGATTTCCAGCAAAGTGATTCTCGAGGTAAAAAGACGAAAATACGTGTATACATATATGTACTCAGTCCCTGTAATATCATTATCATACACTCCCTTGGTTAAATTGTGGAAACGATGAACTTTACTGCGATCATAGAAAATTTCTTTACTCTCGCCGACGTTTTTTGTTGCTCCTTTTGTCAACTGTTTATTAAATACGCTGATAAACGTAGATCTTACTCTGACCGTCTTCCGCTTTTGATAACGTTATTTAATTTCCATTGGAATTTAAGTTACAAGTTACGTGGAAGTCATAGTTACATTAAGGGATTAATGTTGCATCGATATGATTAAGATGTATGTAAAGAATGTACACTATCGCCACGGTTTTTACAAGCCCCTGAATTGCTCTCAAATACAATATCCCTCGACAGTGGAACTGTTTTAAAATCGATACCATTAAAACAACGCCTCCTCTAAGAAAATTTTAGAATGTCTAATGGAACATTGTAAAGGGGACTAACCAAAATGGAGAAGAGGGGTTGTTTAATGAAGAACGTGCAACATTTACCCCTTGCAAAGTCCTTCTCGCCCCCGAAATTTCCTATCGACCCTGAGAATCCTTAAGGCACCTCTCTAACTCTGATTAAACGTAGGCTGGACTACCTGGCGACACGTGGAGATATTGCGTAGAAAGGAAACGACTCGCAGAAAAGTCGGAGTGGTTCAACGCGATGCTCATAGGTCCCCTCGCACCTGCACCGAGTGACCCTCCACCTTTGCTGAAGCTGGAACACGTGGAGAAACGTGCATTCGATTATCTGCTCAGGTAAAATCGTAGAATTATTAAAGACATTTGGTACTCTATCGCTCTTCTAAATTTATTTATCTTTAATGAAATATTATTGATTAATTAAGTTACACGATTTGATATATCTTAATTTTATTATTAGTTAAGTTTTAAAGTGTTACATTTTGCGCTATTTTTAAATAACAAACCTTTGGTAATATTAAATACGTATGATATATAATTCAAATTAGATTAATTAAGATAAGGTTTTGTAACAGTTGAAGAGGCTTGGCTTATTTTAAAGGAATACTGGAATAAATTAAGTTCTGTGGAAATAAACAAAGTTTAAAAGATATGCACGGTGTTTGATATACTTTTATATTTAACAATTTCTATTCGAGTGCGAGTGGTAAGGGATATTAAAATTCGTGTTCGAGTATACGGTATGATCAAATTTAATTTTAGGAAAGGTCTCACTTCATATGTTATTTTTGACTCAAATTTTGTAGAACGTTTTAACCATGAAAACGTGTAATAATATAAAACTAATATTTGACTTGAATGTGTTTTTATAAAAACATAAGAATTAAAATTTTTCATTTTAAATTCAGAAACTGGTTGAGACAGTTGTAGAACCAGTTAGGAGATCAATGTTGTCACGCGTAGTATCGAAATTGAAGTGCGCAGGAAATACGTAACTGCACGGCTACACCTCGGTATAAACTTTATATTATAAAGACAGGGTCTCGTACTATTTCAACGATTAAACCAAAACAGTCGAACGGTTATGTGAGGGCTGAATAATATTAAACACCAAAAAGAACGTCTGAGGAAACTGTAAAATCACAAGCAAGATAATTCGATAATCGTTCTCTACCTAATTTTCGTGAAAACGTTTATTTTTATTAAACAATGCATTAAATGTTTGTAAAAACTGTGTACAAAAAAGAACTCAGTATCTTCATGGCAACATCTTTATGCACATTAACAATAACTGGCGTTATTGCCTACTTTTGGATCTTTCTACTCATTACCTTTCCGTTGATAGTTTGCTGCAAACGAAGATTAATCGGGCATCGATCAAGAAGACAGATACTCTGCAAATGTAAACGTCGAAAGAGTTTGTCGTAAGATCCACAGGATCAAATACATGCATCTAAACCGCAACAAGAATGATTTAAAGAGAAAAATTTGATAAATATCAATCTAACCCGCGGCGATGTTCAATTAAATTAACCAAGTTAAAACAAGTTGCGCCCTTCTGCAATTTCCTATTGCGAAGGCAAAAAGAAATTCTGAAGAATTGAAGAGAAATTAACCCCAGTCGTTGAAGTATGGTTAAAAAGTCTAATTTAACGATGGGAATCATTGCGCAATTGTCTTTTCACGTGACATTTCGAAAAAATATCGCTTTCTGTGCAGATGTCTCCTCGACGAGCCGATCAATTTTCAGTCGGTGTCCACAGCGAGAGCTACCCTCGATGTGGCTCATCAGTGCATCTGTCCAGAACTGGCACGACTTGCAGTTGAATATCTTGAGAGGAACCTGAACGCGAACACCTTGCTCGAGATCTACCAAGGCCTAAGTCTTTACGCGAGCAACGTAACCTCTGGTCATAATTGGTCGTCGAATTCACCTACAGCACCCCCGGCACCTGGTGACGACGCCGGTGAAATAGGTATACACATATCATTCATAGTTCCGAAATGATTAATTCCTCCCTTGCCAATACTATATTTTTTGTACGATACAAAAGTGTGTGTGTATGTAAAAATTTTGGCGTGCACATATATTGTCTATTTTAACAGTGACGTCGGCATTATTGTTTATTATAAAATATATTTTGTCATATCGAGTCATAGCTTGATTGGTATTCGTGATGAAACCGAATATTAATGTAAATTTTCATTCATGATACTGCACCTTCTTGGTACCAAACTAAGGAAAATATTTTAATACATTGCATTTGATAGAGAATTAGACAGAGGATTTGATGATACAGCAGGGATTTCTCGACCTTCAAAATTAATTATAATATATAATATAATAATATATAGTATAAATCAATGACAATGTGCACATTTGACAATAACTTTTGCATGTAAAAAGTACCATTCGGAGTAACAATTAATCGCCATCCACAAGTTGAGAGACGCTAAGACAATTTATTCCAAGATTTGTTTATTGCTTTTTATTTTGTTTTCCCGGAACGATATCAAAAGTTCTCCGATGTCTACGTTTTTCCATCCCATATTCATTGGCAGACACAGACCTTCTCACCTTCAGTGTAGACATCGCCTAATGAATCCCACCATCCACAGTCCGAATCGCCGAATCGGGCGTACCCGCGATATCTCTGTAAAAGTGTGTTCTTTCTGTAACAAATCTTATATGGACCGAAAGTACGTTTACAAAACTGATACTGAAACTGGTCCAATCTCCGCCATTAGTGATTATTGCCCTACAACGTCGGGGCATACCTGCGGGAAACAAGAAACGGTATCGACGTGTTGGATTGGCCATCTCAATCGAAAATGTTTGGTCCCGTTACGAAGTACGAACTCAAAGGAAAGCGCGTGTAAAAATTGAATGCCCCGGCTCGTCGGATACGAGAAATACGAAGGTCTTCATGTCTCAATCGCCGAAAAGCTGGTCGAAAGTATGCCCGGACGTAGGTCAGGCAATAATAATCGCCAATGGTGGACATCGGCCACGCTATTAAATTTGATTAGTGTTTAATCAAAATGTGTTTCAGACCACGTTAGAATTTGAAATGCATTTTCGGCCTATGTACAATTTTTTCCAGAAAGAATTTATTTACACAGAGATATCGCGGGTACGATCCCGTGTTACAAACCGTACTAACCATCGTTTATTCTTCTTCAGGATTGAAACGAATCATTTGAATAAAAGTCCCTTGAAATTGTTAGCCGCAGTCTGTACGCGACTTTTGCTCGCCTGTCTGGACGTGATCGACTCGGAACCGGAAGCGGTGTTCGACCAAGAGACCTTCGAGGAGTTGAGCTCCGTGGAGGTCGAAGAGCTGGCGTGCCGGGACACCCTGAGGTTGGCCAACGAGTCGACATTGTTCTACGCGTTGGACAGGTGGGCGGCATCCGAATGCAGACGAAACGGAGTCGAGCCGTCAGCTAATAATAAGAGATCTGCCCTGCCAGTTGCTGTCTGGTACAGCGTTCGATACCTTCTTATGACAGATAGGGAATTTATCGAAGGACCCATGGCTAGTGGTATCCTTTCAAGCGAGGAGTCGGCATACATCGTTGCTAAAATCTTGGGGCATCCTGACAGCCAGGAGAACGAGGTATGCATTCTCTAGGACTTTACGCGGGGGCACATTCAATTTCAAGAAATTTCGCTGGTCGAAATAATTAGAAGGTTAATTAAGATTGGAAACACGTTTCTCTTAAAATTTATAACTCTCACAGACGTGGATAGTGTTTCATAATATTGTTCACTTTATAACTGATATTTTTTTAATATTTATAAACGATGGATTGCATAGTTATGTTCAGTAGGGTATCCGTTTGAAAATATTAAACAGAAAAGAAGTTTCTTGGCAGAAGAATTTAGAATCTCAGTTCACGAATGTTAAATTTTGATAGTGTTTTATAATATTACTTCATTTTTCACCGATGTATCATCTGTAATATTTGTAATAGATGGATTTCAAAATCATATTCAATGGGGTGTCGGTTTGAAAATATTGAACAGAGAAAAAAGTTTCTTAACGGGAGATATCATAATTTCGGTGCAAAAACGCTATATGTACTCCGCTGCATAATTATAATTTCAAACTATTCAACCAAATGAAGCAGGGTAATCCTTGACGTCATTAAAAAAATCTATCTGAATTTAATTTCGGTGTTTTCTTACGTTCTTCATCATTTCAATTTAATCACAATTTGTCGACGGAAGACTTCGCGAAAGTATTCGTTTCAACATGCAACAACAAAGACTGAGAACAAAAACTGAATATATTCTCCATCGTGCTATTCATATTATATGAAATAAGTGTGATATTTTTTTTTTTTGCCATTTCACAAATTATAATTGTGCCTGTACACTATACCATTATCACTATATCATGGCACGGTAGGATAAGAAAGGCACAATGTTCAAACTGCTTTCTAATGTGAAAGTGGGCTAACACTTTTCTTATCGATGGTTAATACTTATCTCATTGCTGAAAACAGTGTCCACTATCACTATCGCACTCTATTCTTTTATCTGTCCATGGCTTATTGGTTTAAGAATGCGCCCAAATTCTGTCTATAGTCTATAGTCTATCCATTTATCATCAAATTATCTATTTCAGTCTTCAATTATCTTTCGTATGGTGTATTGACGGTAGGCTAGCTAAGCGTTTAAGTGAATAGTCTTTTTTTCTTTTTCTTTGATATCGCACGGCAAATAACACAAAGAAATTATACAGCCGAATTGCAGGAATTGTTTGTATCCTGTATTGCAACATTTGAAGCGTCTGACAGTGTAACATGGCAATAAGACAATATAAAATAAGTAGAAAACTGGAAGATAATAAATCCGCTCGATATACTAGGCACAAAACAGCGGTAAAGAATATTCACCTTTTATACATGCATACATTTTTGTTAAAATTCTAGATATTAAAATTTCAGTCATTTTAAAGTGGTAGATACTATTATGATCTTCGTTTTATTCAAATTATTTTCATTGCACATAGTTGTAACGTAATTATACAACTTCTCTGTGTTTCATTTACGCAGCCTTCGAACTAATCAATCAAATTTTAAACCGGCCAGAAAGATAATGTTACTTTTACGTAAAATTCATGACTGTAAATGCAAGGAAAAGTTGTGATCAATTTACAGTAAACATTATATACACTTGAGCTCCATTTAACAGTGTCCAACATAAAACGCTATCACAAAGTAACAGTAATAATAATAATAATAATAACTGCTCATCCTACAGTCAAATAAATTTGCTTTTTCCAACGTTCCAAATCTTCAACTCGTTTCTTTCTAGAACTAGAACCCATTCGCAAATTATTTCAACCACAATGCTAAATTATATAAAAAAAACATATGTCCTTCATAGCTTCGAAATTCATTCAACGGGCCATTACCCAAGCTGTCCAGTACACCTAGGATCAGTGTGAGAACATGCGAGGACCAAAGCTGCAGGATGACGAAACCGGGCAAGAAAGAGTGCCAAGACAATCGAAAGAACAGGAGAAAGGAATGTGCAAATCAGGGGCAAAGGACTTGCACGAGAATCGGTAACTGTCTCGTACGAGTTCTCGCCTGTATTTTCGATTGAACAATGCTGAGGATGGGGCCAAGTGGAAAATCGGCCGCTTCTTGAATCACCCACCGAGAACCTAATCTGGTTGATGTCGGGGCGTCGAGACGTCGCAACCACACGAATACGTGAGCAGGTTTCGCGTTTGATTCGAGTTTCTCGCAAAGCTATGTCAACTTCGATGCCAGGGACAAATGTTTTCCGTTCAGCCGATATTTAACGCGCGCTTATCGTCGTTCGAATGTTGTTCAGAGTTTTTGTCCCGCCGGGCTCTCGTTTTTATTATTTGTCCAAACAATAGACGCTGCACGATGACAAGAGTGCTGACAGAGGCTGAGATTTAATTATTATACGTTTCTTCAATGTCTTTCTTTTGCTAGATCATAGGAGCATACGGATACGACGTTCCTCCTTGCGAAAAGATATTTCTTAGGGGAGAGAAATGGATTTTAGACGATTGAAATGTTTAAAAAGATTTTAATGATTATTTTGAGATTTACATGATTTACTATTTACGCTATTTTTTTATGGAGATATATGTCTATTGCGCGTTGGCACAGAAAAAGAATATGTTGGAATGAACTCTTTTACGGGTGCAAGAATAATTTTATTGGCATTTTGGATCTGGCTTTTTCTAGGACAATAATAATAGCTACTGTTATTGGTTCCTGTAATAACGATAGACGTATATCGGTTATTTGTAAACCTTTTTAACAAATTTTAGAAGTAAACGACGCGAAGCCAAAGAAGAAATTGATTTGAAACTCCCGGAAATTAATAGGAATACTATTTTTGCAAGTAGCGTTTTAAGGTAGATGGACTTTTCAAGACTTACAGAAATAATAAGTACCTAAAGAGATGTATCTCTGAGAACGTGTTTGATTTCGTATCTCTTAGACTTTCTTTGTTACCTTCGTTTCTAAATTTTCAACGTCGCGAAATAGATCCTTAAGAAATATTTCAGATATTGGTAATTCTAAATGATACGAAGTTTAAAAATTCCGCACAGGTTGGATTTCTATATTTGCCAGCGAGTTTCCTAACTGTTCTGCGTTGAACGACCTAATAATGTTGCAGTGTCCAATGTAACAAAGATGTGACGTACCAAAAATTGTTTGCTGCGGTAGTTATCAGCCTGTTTGGTAATTTTTAATTTTCCATCGCCCACTATCATCTGTATCCTGTTAATATATTGATAATACTTTCGTTGTGTTCATAATTGCTGTTCAGAATATATAGTGTTTAAATTATGAGTTAAGGCGTAGAATCATGGCTGGTCCGTGTGAATATCCGACGTATCGATGAAGCAGAGTTCATTTTTCTCTGCTTCGTACAATATCATCGCTGCGAAAATTTTACATTTTTCTGCTTTTATCGTATCTATTGATATTTTCTGTACTTTACATATTTCGAACGCCCGCGTGAGTCGCTGCATGTTTAATTATAAAACCGGCAGCTCCAGATTTTCCCCCGATTAGTGAGCAAAATGTTAGAGTTAGTTAAAAGGAAAATCGGAACGGAGCTGGTGCATTTAACGTGTTCGGTTGAAGCCTGTACACTCCTTTGATTCCTATGACTTTGTTAATACAAATTTTTCCAAATTAATCAAACACTTTTAAATACCTCTATTATCATCGTTCTGAACATTTGCCACTTCTTTTCTATACTAAAAGTCCATTTAAAGGACCTTTCGAGACATGTGTTCATTAAATTTTAAAACCAACATCGCGCACTGAAGAAGATTAATAGAGATGCAATATTTGATCAAGCGGAGTCTAATTCGTTGTACGTTTTTAATAAATGAAGGGAGAACTGAGTGGCTATGTTTAAACCGGATATAGTATAGAATTGTTAACATCGAATTATGTTAGTACCTAAGTATGTTTCGTGTCTCTATAACATATGCGAGATTGACGCACCGTGCTGACACTATCGAAACGATATTCATTGTTTTCGTGTTAATTTTCGTATTCGTTTAACTCGCACCATTCGCGTGCTATTATCACAAATGGCCGCGCGTAGGCGTATTCTGTCGTTACAATTATGTGTTAGTCATTAAATCTCGTGTTGCTATTTGATCGGTTAAATTTTATTCGTTGCGACTCGTTCTGCTCGAATTACGTTAAGATCGAATGTTAATCTACCGAGGGTCGCTGAGTCTATTGTGTGTTGATGATTATTTATAAATCGATGGAATACTGCGATGTGATTGCTTGTTCAAACTTCGAAGATAGAAAATTCATTTTAAAGTATTGGTCGTTTAGGGCAGCTTTGTTTCGTACAATTTGTAATAAGTGATAGCTTTGTGAACCAAAAGAAGTACTGAAAGCTGAAAATGAAACATGCAAATGTAATGATTAATTATATTGAAAATAAATTGCTCATAAAACATTTCCTGTTCGTGTACTATTCTCTTCGAGGCAGTAAACAATTTGAATAGTTATGTGTGAATAACAACAAATTTTTGTTACGCCTACGAGGGCAGTTTAAATATAATTTATTAAACAGTGCGTTAAGTGCAATAGAATCATCAAAAAATCGAAAATTTTGTGTTCTATAAAATGATAGTTTAATATCTTAAAAATATAATCCTGAAGTTGTATAGCGAAATTCGAGCCCTATTCGGTGCTACAGCTGATAAGCGACAAGAAACAAAAATATTTTGGTGAAACTTAAATATATGTATAATAAATAAGCCTCTAAGTTGCAAAAAGATTGAACAATTGGTATTCTGTAAAAAAAATCTTTAAATATCTGCTAAATTTCATGCTTCTAATTGAGTGTCCCCCCTTAAGAATTGGATCATTCGAATTTTTTGTCTGATAATTTATTGTAATTATAATGAAACAAATATAATTATTTATTTATATTTTAATATTTCTTGTGCATCGAAAAACGCTCTAGCCGAAAAATATTTTTACATACAAGAAAAAGGATGAAGAATGTTTGATACTGTATCCTATTAATTTAGATATCAAACAACCTTTCACTAATATTTCAACATTTTTAAATTACTGCTACAGAAATATAATTGGATAAGGTGCCCAAGTTAGACAGTATGTAAATACATACTAGGTTTGTTATATTAACTTATTTGTAACAACGCCGTGGGATGCAATCTTTTGAACAAGCGATACTCAAATTATAAAGTATATGCGAAATATAAAATTATGATTTTTATCTCATGAATATTAAAGATAGCATTTACGCGAAATAGATTATTATTAGCATTTAAATTTAAATTTCTTCGCCAACCACAACTATAATACGCGCCATAATAGTCTTCTATTTATATATTTTTTTTTTTTTCGACCCAAATATTCCTGTATTATAGTCACTGTCTTCGTCGATAAGTTCGGTCTTTCATCGGTTAACTTGAAGAGTAAGTATCTCTTTATTTCTTTAATCTTGTATTGCAATAATCTTTACTAATCAACATATTCGAAAAGTACTGAAAATGCAAAGATTTTAATGTTATCTGTTCCTTTCGAATGTTTCAGCAGCTTCTATGGCTTCGATGGCGGCGAGCTTGACCGCACCCCTGGTGAGTGGCATGCTTTAAAGTTCCTCTGGTCACTGAATCATGGCGCAGGACGAAAGGTCCGAAACGACTGGGGTAACTGGATGTAATTATGTACGTAGAATTCTCTGGCAAACACTGTGATCATGGGTATATACAAATGTACTCGTAATTAGTATATTCTATTGATTTCTTTTATTGTTTTATATTAGATGAGGATAGATATGGTTGTACAATACGTTTCTAAATAGCTTAATAATATTATAGCATTTAGTATAAAATATATATCTTTTTAAAATAGCGGGATTTAATTGAATGTCCATAAAATGATTATTTAAATGGCTGTTAATTATTAAATGAATATAAACGACCGTACAGTATTATACGTTGACTACATAGTTTGTAATGGAGAAGTCTGATACCCTCCGACTTCGTTTATTTGCCAACTGCAATTACTGCGCAATGATAATAAGGATATATATTATTATTTCTGTTAGTAAGAATGTAGTATCTCTTCTTTTTGTTTTACTTTCATTATATATAAAATAAAGGTATTTATTTACCTTGTCTAAGTTTGGAACTATCGAATAATTTTATTATCCGATATTTATATTAGCCTTTAGTTTTTATATAGAAAATTCAAATTCTTTTGTATGTGTAAAAATATTACAAAAGTATCTCAATTTCTTTGTATAATATGTGTATCACAATATGTACGTAGACATTTTATCACCCATTTATCATTTGGCTTATTCTTTCTTTTGAATAATACAGTGCTCAAAACAATTAGACGATTATATATTGACAACGTTGTCCCCGTTAACGCGGCACATAATTTCTGGAATTTTCCAGAAAGAGAAATTCAGAAAATTGTTTTGAGTAGTGTATATTATATTATATATTAATATAACAGTATATTATTATATATATTATATACTAATAATACATATATATTATTTCTTCTACATATAATCACTACTGGCACGTTTAGTACGTTGTAAATATAAAATTATACAGAAATAATCACAGTTTCAATCAATCTGATAACAATAAAATAGAAAGGCATTTGGATAGCACATATCATGATATGATTCGATGATCGTCGAATTCAGAGAAAATCACATTTACAAATGCTTATGCTGAAGATATTTCTTCGAAAATATACCCAAATGACAATAAAATGTGATCAAAGTCGTGGGTAAACGGTCTGAATATGAACAGACGCATCGGGATTACCTTCCTGCCCGTCGTGATGTTGCAACAATATCACTATACTTTTTGCCGGCTTAATCTGTCCAGTTGGGCGTCCATCTACCCATTCTTGCGCATAAATTGTTCGTGACGCTCCTAAATCTTCTACTGCAATAGTCAATGATTTTCGGCTAGTATTCTTTGTCAATTTCTTTTCGGTGTTCAAGTTGTTCATTTCTTTTTTGGCCCTGTCCAATATCAGTGCATGGTGTGTCACATAATTCATGTCGGCTTGCGAAAGAAATCCCGTTTTGCTACCGCCAGCAGAATAGTTCTCTACGCAAGGTGTACTTTTGTCTATTGGGATTTCATTTGTCCTCTTCGTCACGGCAGACATTAGTTCATCAGGCTTACACTCGGCCACCAGGCCCACATCATGATCATCGATCATACTGATTATGTTACGCTGGTTAGTGATTGTGTTATACTGCTTGCTGATTATGTTATACAGATTTTTGTCATTAGGATCGTGTAATCTATAAGGTGGCTCATTACCATCTTTCGATGAGAACCATTCACCTGATGTATCGCCTGGTGGCTTATGATACTTCAATTCTAAAGGCGTTCCTTTGAAATCATCACCCTTGCTGTATAAAACCTTTCCATTTTCATCATAGACTATAATCTTTCTTCCCAATTGCTGAGAAATCGCTTCTAATTTCTGATCCGTCGTGCCTCTAGCTGGAGCATGGGATAGAGGATGGCCTGGATTATCGAAGTTGAATGCCTTAGCACCTGTAGAATTGGAAAGTATCGGTCCAGCATCGTCAGGACACGTGCCAGTGTATGTCGCTCCACCGATAGCTAATCTCAATTGTGAATATATTTCTAAACGATTGATGTCATCTACCTGTTTAGCCATGTACCCTTTGTTATTCTCCATTATTTGCAAGCTGCAATTTTTCAATTCACGGGGATCATGTCCAGTTTGTGCACCCAAAACATTGTAAAGACACATATTTTTATCAGCACTATTTTTTATTGGTTCTTTGTTTCCAAGCAGACTGTAGTGGCCAATGCTTTCGCCACTTTTTGGTTCGTGATATTGAATTTTTGCTGGAGTCCCCTGTTTAGTGTCCCCAATAACGTATTTGAGTTCTCCATTTTTATCATAAACCTCGATTGGCCTATCGATCGCATCACTGGCAGCTCCTAAGTGAACTAATCCAGATGGCCCTCCGGAACGCACATCGTCTATTAATTGTTCAACTTTGTTTATTCTTTGCTTTCCTTCTGCGGTATCCCTTTCTTCTGTTGTTCTTGCATTACTGAAGCCTTTATTTTGATGATGTATTATACGTTTATGGGATCTGTACGTTTCCACGTGTTCATTCAGAGACCTAGTCGTATTGGATGTCACAGAGTCGATTGAGCAGCTGACGCCTGCTTGAACAACGGGACTAATTAGTTTTTGCTGAATAGAATTTACCATTGTCGTAGATATAACATTTACGAAACTCTTAGATATTCCTATCACATCTTTAGTTTTTTGTAGCTTCGCTTGTTCATCTTCTTCATGGAGAAGATTCAAATCGATATCGCCCTCAACTTTTTTGGGGGGAGCTGATTCCTGTACCTCGGTTTCTTGTTCATTTGTGGTCGTTTCTCCATTTTCCAACTGTTGCTCTAATTTATCTTTACTCGCTTCTTTATCTATTGCTTTGTTTAATTTGCTAATAAATTTCTCAGTTAACGTAGCTAATTCCACTACAGCCTCTAGTGCAGCATGTACTTGTCGAGCTGCAGAAAGGCCCGGAATTTTATTATCAGCTATTCGATTTCCAATTTTCTCAGCTATACCCACGAGATCGAATACATCTCTAGAACTTCCGGGTTTCAATAATTCCATTCCCATGGCCATTATGCGATTTTCGTAATGTTGATTATTGCGTATTTGATCTAACTCTAACATCATTTTGACCGAAGGATTGTTTTTAAGCGCTTCCTCTATTGGCCCCTGTACTTTTTCAACAATTGTTTGTTGAATTAACGGTATGATTGTTTGACTGACTCCGTAATTAGCTAAATTTGTGACCATTTCTTTTGCAACTCCCTTAGCTAGTTCAAGGGAAACTTTTTTTGCAACAATTTTCCATCCTTCTTTCACCGTCTGGGTTACGACCTTGCTACCAATCGAAGTAGCGGTTTTTACTCCTGCGTATGCAGTCTTGGCAACATCTTTCATGGCTTTCCATCCAGCGCACGCTACAGAAACGACTAAGCTGATAGCCTTCTCGATGGCCCATCTGGCCCAATTGAAATCACGATTTATTATTCCATCTTTCACCGCAGTTATGATGTCACTAATGCCTTCAGTTATCAGACCCATGCCAAAACTTGCTCCTCCACCGAGCGTGAATACCATAAGTGCAGCCCCACCTATTACTTGACCAAGTCCAAGTAGAAGCAGGCCTATCACTGAGACCCAATCAATTGGCGGGATTTCGGATATCCGAAAACTACCTATAGCTCCGTTTCTTTCAAATTCTTTGATTACATTGTCGTGTGATTGGTCATTTTCCGGCAGGCACTTTTTCATTTCGAAAATTTCAATCTTCATATCACGTTCATTAAATTGTGCCTTTTGTATAACACCTACATTGTCCTTCTCAGCTTCTAAATTCTTGATCGCTTCTGAAATCTTTTCTAAATCATCCGATGTCATTTGCGTGCGCTTTTTTAGTTTTTTATATTCTTCAATCTTTTGATCTATCGCTTTTATATCGGGACCGATTGCAAGATCGATTGCACTCTTTTGAATATTATAAAGATTAAGTTTGTTAGAAATTTGCTTGGAGAAAACGTCACCTTCCGAAGCATGTTGCATTAAATGCAAGCTGCATTCTTTTTCCAGGATCAACTTTCGCGCCATCTTGAAATCATCAACGGCTTTGTCTATGAAATATCTATTTGTAGTAACATTACCCCCGTATTCCGCGATGTATGCATACCCCCTGTTGTAATGTGCATGTTCTGCAAAATGGGGATCCATTTCAATTGCCAAAGTGTATTCGGATATAGCACTTTTATATTCCTTGTCATTCAGGTATTTGTTGCCAATCGTTACAAACATGTATGGATCTTGAATTAGTTTTCCGTTTTGATCATCTCTCAAAATTTCATCTCGAAATGATTCGAAACTTTTGAAAAAATCTGACTTAGAACCATCTGTTATCTCATCGCCGTGCATTTTTAACCATATAGCGAAACGTTCCTCGACGGCTTGTCTCTCAATCTTCTTTACGAATGGGTTTCGACCATTTATGAGATCCGTGAGCTGACCGAACTTTTCGAAAATTTCGTCTTTAGCTGTAACTATTTCAATTTCTCTTTCTGCATTCCTCAGTGCCCTTTCTTCCTGTTCGTAACGGGTGTCACGCAATTTTGCAATATCAGTTTCACTGTTGCACAGAATGAATTGACTTGTACCGCGGTTACCAGTTCTCGATGTTCTACCGACATTCTGTTCCTCGACTCTAGAATTTTTTGGCAAAAATGTGATGCAAACATGAAGTCCACCATTTTTGTTAACATCTTCGGCCAATTTTATATCAGTACCTCTGCCAGCAATGTTGGTCGTTATAATCACGTGACCGCTGCCCAATGCCTCAGAGACCACCGAAGAATCATTGTTCGTTTTATACAACTTTATATTTTTCTTATCGTAGCCAAATACATCTACAAAAGTCTTTTCTACCGCCTCAGTTTCTTTAATGTACTCCATGATAATTAAAACGGCTCTCCCATTACACAGTTTCCTGAGGCTACTTTTTACTATTTCTCTGTACCAATCATCCCGATTATTAACTATAATCGGTGATATTTCCTTATGTTGTTTAACTTTAAATGGTGGAACAATTATAAAATCCAAATCGTATGTTTTAGCCAACAACTTTTTTGTCCCTTGGCAACCTAGTGTACCACTCAGCCCGTAAATTTTTGGGCGGTATCTTCTGAAGAAGCTTACGTTAGATATGAAATTTGTTGTCAAACTTTCTGGAGTAACATTTGTACCGTGTTTTATCTCAAGAAACTGATGCAGTCCATCGGACCAATGCATAGACTGTTGAATTACACCGGTGTTATCAGCATCAACTATCTTTATTGCATCATTATCAAGTATGTAATTTTCTTTGATCACGTAATTAAATTTTGCCCAAACTGCTCTCACAACCCACTTCTTTAATTGTTTCTTACAAATAAGTTCACGCAAATGTTTGGGTATTTTTATTTCTGGAAAATCACTGCTTAGTTTTTTTGGGTCGCAATCCCGTATCAAATTCCGTACATGCGATTCTGTAGAGTTTATAATAAAATCTCGCATGGTGCCTTCAATTGGAACATGATTCTCGATGTATTCATCCCTCCTTTCTCCATTCTCGTCAAAAACGTTTTCGCGTTCAATGAAATAAGACTGGCCATCGTTTACAATGATAGATCCAGCTGCTGCTTTCACTTGAGCATAAATAGTTGCCAAAATCGTTTCCAAATGATCCATTGCTGGCATTTCACTAGATAACAGAACAATGTGACAATTACCATCCACAAGCATGTTGTCGACCTCATCAACAATCGCAACATCACACTTTCGGCCATGTCGACAACCAGATTTTCGAAATTCATCGCGAAGAATGTCCGCCTGGAATTCATTGGATGTGCCATAAAGCACATCGGCTTCATATGCTGTATTGGAATGGAAATTATGTGATACACGGAGCACCAGTGTACTATAAAATTCTTCGAATTGTTGTGATTGCGGAATAGCTAGTAATTTGGAACTGGTTATAATGTCAACTGTATGTCCCTGTAAAGCATGACACGCAGCTGTCATTGCTATGATTATTGTCTTTCCCTCACCAGTATTGATCTGAGCTAATCGTCCTTTATCTTTTTGACAGTTCAGAAGCAATATAACTGAAAGCAGCTGTATATCACGAAGTTTAACTTTAATGGTAAGTTCCATAGCTCGTTTTATTACAGCTATTCTTTCATGCAGACTGACATTATTGATAATAAAAGCTGATACTTCGTCATTTAAAACATTCGTTAGGTGAGAATGGCATGAGGATGCAATGGATTGCATAAATAGGTTTGCAGCTGTGGTGTCTTTTTTCTTCGTTGCAGCCAATCTAATGAATGTACTCCATACAATAATTTGCTCTTTGTCCCAGTTTTTTATCAACTCTTGACAGACTTCAGAGAAAGCTGACTTGCCGTTATAGGCCTTCATTACCTTGCTATACTCTGCCATCAAATCCTCTCGGTTCTTCAAGAACGAAATATTTTCTTCTCTGTTCGTTATTACTAATTGATCTATCAATTGATCAACTGATTTTTCATACGTACCTGGGAAAAAGCTTTCAATTATGAAACTGTGAATGTTTCTTTGTACGTTCATTTCCGTCGACTTTAAAATAATTTCTAAGGCATCACTCTGTGAAATATTTATCTCATATTCAATGAGTATCTCCAATGCATTAATTAGTTGTATAATCTTATTCTCGCTGTCCAAGCATTGAATCAGTATTTTAATTTCGTCAAGTGTTGCCTCTGAGAACTTCAACATCAATTTCACCAAGGCATGATTTAAATCATAAAGAAGTTTGTGCAGTAACAGCTTTCTATTTCCAAGACTTGCGGCTTCACGTAGTTCATTTTTCTGTGCATGTTTAAATTGACAATACGTTGTGTATTTTTTATTGCCATCGGTTTCAACTGGTAAGAAATATATTTCATCGAAATCGTTAATAATACCGGCAGCTGTCTTGTATTCCCAGGCGGGGAATTCTTGGCAAATAAAAGTCTCAATTAATGTTAAAGATAACTGTCCTATCCAATCTTCGATAATTCCATTTGGATTCAATTGAAGCAGAAAATCTTCTTTTCTACTTATGTCCTTCTCCTTCACTATTTGAAAAAAATCAATCAGCTTCGTTATGGGAGTCTCTGGTTTCACTTTTGAGAGAGTGCTGTCGATTACCGCATCTGAGTAAAAGAGCAAATATTGTAACTCCTTGATTTGACTTTCGTCAGTGTAAATGATTTTTTGGTCATTACACTTCTGCTTGAACTGAATTAGCTCAAGTTCAGAAAGAACATTGGGTATGAAGCAGAAATCCTCAAAGATGAGGTCCAAGGCTTCATTAGAATGTAGTAGCGATAGTACCTTAATTATGAATCCTATATCCAGTTCGCATGACTCCTGAGTAGTTATCAATATTTCCAACACATCTTCGATACAATAAGTGCGATCGCATTCTTTCAAAAAAATATTGAGGCTATTGATTTGTCTCATAAGTTTAGATGTTTGATCTACGCTCCATTCCTTGTTATTTGACAGTAATGTATACATGAGCAATTCTTTGCCCCAATCTCCTGATTGAAACTCCTTGAAAATTGATAAACTAACTCCATATCTGTTCTCAAAAATATATATTGACAAAGTTTTAAGCATCCGAAATTTGTCAGTTTTGTCACAGGTATTCATGTACCCGTCTAATCTTTCCATTTCTGATATATGTTTAGTTTTCAGTACATTGGATTGGTCCCTTGATTTATTGATAAACGTTTCCGTTGGAAGCTTTGAAACGTTGTCCCGAATATTTTCTAGGAAGTTCTTTTCTCGACGCAGTTCAAATAAATTTAAGCTTAGTTGCTTTTTAAGATACGCATAATAGTTTACAAAAAAATCATCAGATCGATTAGCTGCTACTTTTTCTAAACAACTAAATGCATATCGTTTCATTTGGAAATATTTCCAATTAGTGTCATTGTCGTTTCTAGATTCCAACACAATATTTTCCAGAATCTCTGTAATACTTTGGTACTCTAAATATTGTGAAGTAGCTGAAATATTGTTGTACAGGCTTTTTAGACTACCGAGTCTTATGTCTACATTGTTCTCTACATTTTGGCCGATTGCCAGAGCTGTCATCACATGACTTAGTTTATCTCCTACGTATCGTTCCATCTTATTCTTGTTTGAGTTATGTATTAATACAAAATACTGTAATTCTCTAGATTAGTAAAACTTTGTGCGGAAGTCGCGTTAAACAAAAATCTTATAAATGTAGTATTAAAAAAATATTAAAATATTAAATATTAAATATTAAAAAATACAACGAAAGAAATATTCGTTTCGAAAATAGTATTTGTTAGTTAAAACTGATTTTTAATATTTGACGATTAATCCATAAAAATATTTCTGTCAATTCATTTATTGATTTTTATCACAGCAAAACAATTCGGTTAACATTGTTAAAATCGTTTTAAAAGCGATCCTTGTAACCCCTTTCGATCAAGAATTTGGCAATTTCAGGATGATCGTTATCTACAGCCATGTGCTTAGCTGTATCGCCAAAGTCATCATCGCGCTGAATGTTGGCGCGTAATTCATCAACTAAAATGTGAACCAATTCTTCGTATCCATTAGTGGCAGCAATGTGCAATGCTGTTCTTCGATTGTTACTCTTATCAACAGAATCGACATCAACTTTTTGTTCTTTAACTAATTCAACTATTTTTGGTATGTCATTAGACTCTGCTGCTTCAAATAATTTGTCAATTATCGGTTCATTCAAATATGGTTCAGCATAGTCTCGTAATTGAGAATTTCTCTCTAGCAAAAATTTCACAACATTCATATTATTTACGTCAGTTGCTACCTGCAGCGGAATTTTTCCATATCCATTCTGAACATTAACAGGTGCATTGAATTCATCCACAAGAATTTGTACCAAATCGATATAGCCTTCCTTCGCAGCAACGTGAAGAGCACTATGGTTGTGAGAACTTGGGTCCTTCGTATCTACTTCAACAGTCTTACTCTTCAACAATTCTTTAACTTTGTTTATCTCATTCTTCTTAACAGCTTCGAAGAACTGCAGAATCGCTTGATTTCTGGCCATTGAAAACCCTTGAAAGAAAAATAATTTTGCAGTAAATTTTAATGTATTTAGAAATAAATGTGTATGCAATAGGTATAAATGTGTTTTATATCCCTGAATAATGTGAAGCATATCTTCATTATTATTTCATCATCCGATGCCAACTTCTTGGTAAATATGGGTAATAGGAATCATGAATTACTTAAAACACAAATTGAAATTTGATGAATTTATAAAAATGCACCAAATTTAAAAATAGTTTAAAAACTAAAACATGAAAATAATTTACAATCAGAAATCGTTAGAAAATAGTTAGTGGTATGTATTATTTATCTGAAGTAAATATTAATACGGCTTTACTTGGAAAATTTCTCTGAAATTCCTGGGAAGATTAAATTCACTTCAACTTCTTTGAAGCCTTGATAAAACAAACACTTTTATCTCTAAAACAGGCGCGCAAAGTAAACTAGCAATTCTGAGAAACGTGATCTATAACTATAACTACGTACATACACTCCTTTTCTCAGAAAGGTAATATCAATGTGAGCTTTCGCTGAATCTCTAAATGTGATATCAATTCAATTTAACCTAATCTAATCGCCTGGAATTATGACAGTCTATTCACCATAGATAACTTCAATCCCTATTATTGTAGTAATACAAATTCGTATTCAATATAAAATACATACCTACTCAAAGATATAGTAGAATTATTTGCTTCGAAAATAAGATCCAAAATAGATATTTTTCATATACCACTAGAACAAGAATAATTATAAATAAAAATTAATAATTATTAAAAGTAAAAACGCGTATTGTACATTTGCGTTAAATACGAGCATTTGCTGCCTATAAGTACATACATTTAATCTGACAACATTCTGGTTAACATTTGCTGTCTCTGAATGGACCGCCGACTGCAACTTCCGAATTTAAAAAAGGATTGCTTGCCGCTATAGCTTGACATATGACGCGAGCGCCTCTCCCGATTCGCCGCACAGAAGAACACTAAACATTAACTATGTTCGCCATCACAAAACGACACAGATAATTTGTAACAAAGACGCGATGCGCGTGCAAAAAAACAAAGTTTCGACGTGCCTCGCCTGCGAGGTGTCGTGTGTTTGAACAAACGCCGCGACACTCAAACTGATACTGACGCCGCGAGCCTACTCCGTGGCGCGCCGCGCCCTGACACAACGTTGGTAGCGCTTGGTAGCGCTCGGTGGTATTCGCAATTTCTGAAAACCTTCGAAGAACTGCGACCGCAGTCGCGCTTTGATGTCCAAAAAAATTCGTGTTTCTTTTTCCTCAGGATTTTCTTGATAAACCAATGCTTCCAGGACATTGTCCACTACAAGCTATACTGAACAAGAAATAACGCAAAGGTTTTCGTGGTATAAATGAGTCGTTATTATACAACTCTCCAGTGGCGGCTTGTAGCTAAAATTAGTGGACGTGCTGCTCCAGAAAATGTTTAGTCTTTGTTTGCACCAGCACGCCGGGGTCGGCACTGCGGGAGCGGCAGTGCTCTCTCTCCCTCGCAGCCACGGGTGAACTGTGCAGCGCACATTTCCGTACAAAGATTTTTGTATCTTTTACATAAACTAGTGATGGCTACTGACATTAAGCTGAAAGATTATATATTGTAAAAGTATGAAGAAAGAATTAAAGAGAAGAGGACTCATTATTTGAAATGTTATCGATAACATCGAGTGGAAATAGTGGCTGCTGCAGTTCCACAGTGCCTATACGCACTGCAACTCTCTAATTTATTGTGTAAAATGTGTAATTTAATTTAATTCTATTGTGCAAAGGAAACACGTCTGCGAATTAAAATTAATGTGGAGAATTACACTAACAGCCAACTGTTTGCAGTTTGGCAATAGAACTGACAGAATCTGTCTACAAATCCGTAGCCATCTGCGTCCATCGTAGCCATCTGGTTTTTCGCGTGTTTTGATTATATTTTATGGCGAGAGAATATAGTATTAGCGTAGCCATTCTTACTTATCTGTATGGATATAATGAATATTGGGATTAGTTATAGAAGTTGTCCGCGTTATTAACACTGGGTTTACGGAACCCGTCAATTTGACGGATGTCGGATTTCGAGAACAAAAGTTTAACGAATGTCCATTAATATTGCACAATTATATTCATTATATTTCATTTCTAAATTAAGTGAATTAATTTTTCAATGAAACCGCGCATTTTTATTGGCAATCGTTAATCTGACGGCAGTCAGTAAAAATAAGTGTTCAAACTTTTCCATAAACCTAGTGTTAATGTTAAACAGTATTGTTATAAATATTCTTCGCGCGTTTGTATAGCTATCAAGAGGAATATTTCAAGCACGCTGTACAATCTTTCGTATGATAAACAGCTAGTGTGGTTAATGTACATGTTATTAATAATAATTCTAGTGGTGGGCCCCTGTATGGATCTCTGTAGGTATGATTACAGGCAAAAGGGGCTCTAGAGTCCCACAAAACAGACCCAAAAGTCCATAAGGTGATAAGTCTATTCTCTATCTCGTCTGCGTTCCTATATCGATAGAAGCTTTCGAGATAAAATGGCGACGTACATAGAACGCAGTTCAATGTCAATATCGGGTACACTATTCTTGAATGTTTAAACGATCAAAAATTTGCAAAGTAATAGTAACTGACATTGACATCCGTTTAATTGATAAAAAGCGTCTAAAATAATAACTAGTGGATCTCCTAACCTATTGCAACGCATTAGCGTATATACAGTACATTGTGTTAAGCTACTATGTTATAGAGATTTCGAAATATTTGTACAATTTCGGCAAACTAAGAAAAGAGTTCCAAAGCTAGTAGAAAAAATGCTTACACGCGGTGACTTTATTTTACATGGCGGCGATACTGCATTTGCCAACAGGCAAAAGTTATTGTTTGACAAACTGACAGATGCAGAACAAGAATGTAACAGAAATAAGATGGATACTGAATCGACTGACGTGAATGTTAACAACGCATCAAACAAGCCTCAAATAATTTTACCAAGCGGACAGAAATGTAAAATTGAAACAAGAAGATTCCGTGGTAGGGAGAGTATTTTTAAGCGACCAGAAGGTCCTGCTCCGCGCGCTCTTAACAGGAATATACCGGACTTTCGCAGAAATCCCCATAAGTGGAGGAAATATAGTTTAGACGATGTGTCTAATAACGATATGACAGAGCAAAGCAATACACGAGCAGCATTATCATTTTTGAAAGAATTAAAAGCCAGAAGATTGGTACACAATGTAGATGAATCAGAGGAAATGAATATAGATGAACCTGGTTCGGTTGAACAGAAGTCAAAGAAAATTGGATTTAAGGCCAAAAAACTTCATACCACATCAAATGTTGAATTTAGGAAACCTGAAACTGAAATAGACGAAATGAATGATGTACAAGTTATTATTGAGCACAATGACAAGCCGATCTTTAGAAGTAGTAAAATTATTATGCCAGAATACGTTGTTGGTCAGAAACAAAAGAAGAAAAATAAGAAGGAAAAATCTACGATAAAGGTAGACCGATTGAAGCAACTTAAATTGGATCATTTAAATGAACCTGACGAAGAGGATAACTGAACGTAAATCTAATATCGGGTATCGAAAATGAAATACAGTTGGAACATTTTCGATATAATCTAAACATTTGATATGTTTTATGTGTTAATGTATTTTAAACATAGTAGCAATAAATTACTGTACATTATCTTAGTTGCAAAACTTCTACCTTTTATATAATTTTGCCAAATATTTTTCACCGGCCAATGTACAAATATAACGATTCTAAATAGACATTCAGTAATTTTTGGAAATTTGAATTATACCGCTGTGGCAGATCCTTCCGGAAAGCGTGCGATTGCGCACAAATACCACGCGGTATTGCTGCTTCCTGTCGGCATATGTCGCTGGCTATTCAAAAGTTGCCAGTATATTTGAATTATTTTCAAGTATTTGCACGAGCAATGCTAATCGATGTACGAAATATAAACTATTGGACTTTGGTAAGTTACGTGATATATCCTTGAGAGATTTTTTGTCTTAGTAAATAACGAAAAACTCCTTTCCAAGACGGTTGGGGGGGAAAGATTCATAACCTATACGCACACAACTTACAGTCACGGATTCAAAATGGCGTGTGATCAGTGAGCAAAAACGTAGGCCAAATTTTTGTCTCGCCGAGGTGCTAAATTCGTCGTTTGTGAATCTATATTTGCTGAATTTAACTGTCTTGCCAGTAAGGCAGGAAACAGAGGGAAGTTATGACACAACTGTGGTTCTAGAAAGTGCGTTATTGTATATTCGTAGTCGACGTACGGAATTAATAATGCAGGAAATCGTCCTAGCAGCCTTCTCCGTGATATCGAGTCTGCTCATAGTATTTGGCCTAGTACTGCTGGGTAAGAACGACAGATAATAGTGTTGATAGCAATTATTGCTGCGCGGTGTGCAGTGTTTCGAAACATTGTTATCCGATCTGTCGAATAGTCATATATATAATTGTAGTTTTGAAGTCGAAGGTATAGTGGGAGGGTTTGGCTACATTCTTAACCTCTATCTTCACGTGTTCGCCCAATCTTGGGGGCTGCTCTCGGCATTTAAGATTTAAAGGCCCTCTTGTTTTGTATCTGTATCTTATGTTAGATATTGTAAACTAGAAGTTCACTATATAGTTGCATTGTTCCCTATGCCGTATATGTTGATTATATTATCTCGTTTACTTTAACTCGATTCTTCGTTATAAATATTTCCAAGAAATATATTGGGATCTCTCAATAAATCTCTGTGCTTAGTAGACTTGACCGTAAGGTATACCTGCTTCTTTATTGATATGTCCCCGTTCCATAGATACATCTCTGTTTGTTTTTTTGCAGGTTGGTATTTAGTTTGGAAGTTTTTCCTTTCGAGGTTCAGATTTGTTCGAGAACTACTCGGTGGCATGAGCGAATCTTCTTCTGTAAATGATTTAAAGAACGGTAGATCTCGTATGAAAAAGATTCGCAGAGATTAAGGCCATATTTGTAAATTAAAAGCGGTGAGATAAAATGAAGTAATACTTGAAGACATTGGGAGAAAGAAGTGACCGAAGTGAAAATTGTCTTTCATTTGTATACATCTGCGATATTTTAATTTATCACAATGTCTATAAATATACGATGTGCTACAACAGACGATTTGCTAAATATCCAACATTGTAACCTGCAATGCTTACCAGAAAATTATCAGATGAAGTATTATCTGTACCATGCACTTTCTTGGCCGCAACTAAGTTACGTGGCAGAGGATGAGAAAGGTAGAATAGTGGGCTATGTTCTTGCCAAAATGGAGGAAGATTGCGAAGATAATCCGCACGGGCACATAACCAGTTTGGCAGTGAAAAGGTCTCACAGAAGGCTTGGTATTGCACAAAAACTTATGAACCAGGCGTCCAGGGCAATGGTTCAATGTTTTGGAGCTAAATATGTTTCTCTACATGTCCGTCGAAGTAATCGGGCAGCTTTAAATTTGTACACAAGCAGTTTGCAATTTGTAGTTTCCGAGGTAGAACCAAAATACTATGCAGATGGTGAAGATGCTTACGCTATGAAACGAGATCTTAGCAGCTTCTACGTAGAAAAGAGTGTGGCAAAAGAAAAAGCAATTAAGGATGGAAATACGCACGTACACACTGGCAGATGTTGCGATCGTACATAGTCAGCTTCGGATGTTATCCTATAATTAGGTTGCAATTGGCTTCTTGCATTATTAGTTCCAACACGAGCTGGGTCTAAATCTATGTAACATATGCATATTTTTCATAAATGAATTTGCGTGAAATATACACGAAATCGTATTGTATGTCAAACATCTGGGCTCGAGTGTTTGATATGTGAATTGTCATCATGAAAAGTTTACAAATACCAAGATATTTGTATCCCATTCAAGCCTTACCTGAGACACGAAATGTTTTATATGCCGCTGCAAAGGGGTGTACTTGTTAATAATTATACAGGGATAGGAGAGAGACGTCTAAAATCACTGTATGTACTTCAATGCAAATTGAGTTTCTAATAAATGTACTATTGCGTGTAGTTAATTGATATACTATATTATTTACGGTCCATCAATCTTAATATAATAAAAGAGATAAGCAGAAATGATAACAGGGATCTTTCTTAATTCCTAACATTGTATTCAATTAATCTTTATTGAACCATTGAAACTATTATACACAAGTAACGTGCTAGTATACAAAATTGTCACCCAACTATCATTTTCACCAAACAAATCAAATGCAAGATGATACCAACTTTCCGAAGGAAAATATTTCCTTTTCATGTTTACTTAATCGTCCAAACTTTACGCCTACATTATCTATTCCTTGAGTATAATCCAATGCTTAGAAATTATAGTCTGACGATTGCACGATCTTTTCCAGTCGCCTGTGTATATATATATATATACTACAGTCCACTACAATTATCTTGGCTTCTGCTGGGCCCATTTAAATCAACAATATCTCAAATGAAAGGAAAGAGAATCAGCTACATCCGAAAAAATACACCGGTGCTGTAAGTATATGCAGTTGACCGTAATAACAATTTTAATTGTTTAATTGTTTATAACAAATGAACAGCTCATCGGCTACTGCTCTCACCTGTTGGATATTGTAGCTGATGCGCCTAGCTTTAATTTATGTCATCTGATGATTGACGTAGCTCGCCTGCAAACCGAGATAATACAATTTGATTAAAGAAATTATAAACAAATGCCATTAATTCGGCTTGCAGGCGAGCTACGTCAATGATCAGTGAACATAAAGTAAATCTATGAGCATCAACTACCATGTCCAATGGGTGGGAACATTATTCCATGTGCAGTTCATTTGTTATAAACAATCAAACCATTAAAATTGTTATTACCGTTAAACGGATAAAGGTACAGCAACGGGATATTTTTTATCGTGTAGTTTGTTCGTTTCCCTTTCATTTGAGACGTCGTTCAATATAATCAGCCCAGCAGAAGCCCAGATAATAGTTTTTAAAAATTTTTTCGCTAACGAAATGTCGAAAACGGTACAAGTGACGCCATCTCGCGTTTGCGGCCTTTTTCGCAGTTTTCCGCACCGCCAAAACGGAATTCCTGGATTACATCGTTAGTTTAAACAATTGCGTTTGTCTCGGCTTCTACTGGGTATTTCTTAACCGGACTTGTCTTAAATTAAAGCTACGGACCATAGCTATCTCCTACAGCAGTTGCCACAATATGGCATTTGCGATTTAAAAGTTATTAACAATCGAAAAATCAGCAAAAATGCGGTCCGGTTCACAACAATTATCTTGGCTTCTGCTGGCCCGATTTCAATCAACAATATCTCAAATGAAAGGAAAGAGAATCACCTACATCCGAAAAAATACACCGGTGCTGTAAGTATATGCAGTTGACCGTAATAACAATTTTAATTGTTTAATTGTTTATAACAAATGAACAGCTCATCGGCTACTGCTCTCACCTGTTGGATATTGTAGCTGATGCGCCTAGCTTTAATTTATGTCATCTGATGATTGACGTAGCTCGCCTGCAAACCGAGATAATACAATTTGATTAAAGAAATTATAAACAAATGCCATTAATTCGGCTTGCAGGCGAGCTACGTCAATGATCAGTGAACATAAAGTAAATCTATGAGCATCAACTACCATGTCCAATGGGTGGGAACATTATTCCATGTGCAGTTCATTTGTTATAAACAATCAAACCATTAAAATTGTTATTACCGTTAAACGGATAAAGGTACAGCAACGGGATATTTTTTATCGTGTAGTTTGTTCGTTTCCCTTTCATTTGAGACGTCGTTCAATATAATCAGCCCAGCAGAAGCCCAGATAATAGTTTTTAAAAATTTTTTCGCTAACGAAATGTCGAAAACGGTACAAGTGACGCCATCTCGCGTTTGCGGCCTTTTTCGCAGTTTTCCGCACCGCCAAAACGGAATTCCTGGATTACATCGTTAGTTTAAACAATTGCGTTTGTCTCGGCTTCTACTGGGTATTTCTTAACCGGACTTGTCTTAAATTAAAGCTACGGACCATAGCTATCTCCTACAGCAGTTGCCACAATATGGCATTTGCGATTTAAAAGTTATTAACAATCGAAAAATCAGCAAAAATGCGGTCCGGTTCACAACAATTATCTTGGCTTCTGCTGGCCCGATTTCAATCAACAATATCTCAAATGAAAGGAAAGAGAATCAGCTACACCCGAAAAAATAGACCGCTGCTGTAACTATATGCAGTTGACCGTAACAACAATTTCAATTGTTTAATTGTGTATAAGAAATGAACAGCTCATCGGCTACTGCTCTCACCTGTTGGATATTGTAGCTCATGCGCCTAGCTTTAATTTATATCCACTGATGATTGACGTAGCTGGCCTGGAAACAGAGATAATACAATTTGATAAAAGATATTATAAACAAATGCCATTCTTTCGGCTTGCAGGCGACCTACGTCAATGATCAGTGAACATAAAGGAAAGCTATGAGCATCAACTACCATGTCCAATGGGTGCGAACATTATTCCATGTGCAGTTCATTAGTTATAAACAATTAAACCATTAAAATTGTTATTACAGTTAAACGGATGTAGGTACAGCAACGGGATATTTTTCATCGTGTTGTTTGTTCGTTTTCCTTTCTTTTGAGACGTCGTTGAATAAAATCGGCACAGGAGAAGCCGAGATAATTCATTTTGTTTAACGAATTTATAAACAAATGCCATTCTTTCGGCTTGCTGGCGAGCTACGTCCATGATCAGAAATCATATAGTAAAGCTAAGTGCATCAGCTACCATCTCCAATAGGTGGGAACATGATTCCATGTGCAGTTCATTAGTTATAAACAATTGAACCATTGAAATTGTTATTACCGTTAAACGGATATAGGTACAGGAGCGGGATATTTTTTATCGTGTTGTTTGTTCGTTTCCCTTTCTTTTGAGATATCGTTGAATAAAATCGGCACAGCAGAAGCCGAGATAATTCACTTTGTTTAACGAATTTATAAACAAATGCCATTCTTTCGGCTTGCTGGCGAGCTACGTCAATGATCTGAAATCATAAAGTAAAGCTAAGTGCATCAGCTACCATCTCCAATAGGTGGCAACATTATTCCATGTGCAGTTCATTAGTTATAAACAATTAAACAATTAAAATTGTTATTACAGTTAAACGGATGTAGGTACAGCAACGGGATATTTCTTATCGTGTAGTTTGTTCGTTTCCCTTTCTCTTGAGACGTCGTTGAACAAAATCGGCACAGTAGAAGCCGAGATAATTCATTTTGTTTAACGAATTTATAAACAAATGCCATTCTTTCGGCTTGCTGGCGAGCTACGTCAATGATCAGTGAACATAAAGTAAAGCTATGAGCATCAACTACCATGTCCAATGGGTGGGAACATTATTCCATGTGCAGTTCATTTGTTATAAACAATTGAACCATTAAAATTGTTATTACCGTTAAACGGATATAGGTACAGGAGCGGGATATTTTTTATCGTGTAGTTTGTTCGTTTTCCTTTCTTTTGAGACGTCGTTGAATAAAATCGGCACAGCAGAAGCCGAGATAATTCATTTTGTTTAAAGAATTTATAAACAAATGCCATTAATTCGGCTTGCAGGCGAGCTACGTCAATGATCAGTGAACATAAAGTAAAGCTATGAGCATCAACTACCATGTCCAATGGGTGGGAACATTATTCCATGTGCTGTTCATTTGTTATAAACAATTAAACCATTAAAATTGTTATTACCGTTAAACGGATGTAGGTACAGCAACGGGATATTTTTTATCGTGTAGGTTGTTCGATTGCCTTTCATTTGAGACGTCGTTGAATAGAATCGGCACAGCAGAAGCCGAGATAATTCATTTTGTATAACGTATTTACAAACAAATGCCATTAATTCGGCTTGCAGGCGAGCTACGTCAATGATCAGTGAACATAAAGTAAAGCTATGAGCATCAACTACCATGTCCAATGGGTGGGAACATCATTCCATGTGCAGTTCATTTGTTATAAACAATTGAACCATTGAAATTGTTATTACCGTTAAACGGATATAGGTACAGGAGCGGGATATTTTTTATCGTGTTGTTTGTTCGTTTCCCTTTCTTTTGAGATATCGTTGAATAAAATCGGCACAGCAGAAGCCGAGATAATTCACTTTGTTTAACGAATTTATAAACAAATGCCATTCTTTCGGCTTGCTGGCGAGCTACGTCAATGATCAGTGAACATAAAGTAAAGCTATGAGCATCAACTACCATGTCCAATGGGTGGGAACATTATTCCATGTGCAGTTCATTAGTTATAAACAATTAAACAATTAAAATTGTTATTACCGTTAAACGGATGTAGGTACAGCAACGGGATATTTTTTATCGTGTAGGTTGTTCGATTGCCTTTCATTTGTGACGTCGTTGAATAGAATCGGCACAGCAGAAGCCGAGATAATTCATTTTGTATAATGTATTTATAAACAAATGCCATTAATTCGGCTTGCAGGCGAGCTACGTCAATGATCAGTGAACATAAAGTAAAGCTATGAGCATCAACTACCATGTCCAATGGGTGGGAACATCATTCCATGTGCAGTTCATTTGTTATAAACAATTGAACCATTAAAATTGTTATTACCGTTAAACGGATATAGGTACAGCAACGGGATATTTTTTATCGTGTAGTTTGTTCGTTTCCCTTTCATTTGAGACGTCGTTGAATATAATCAGGCCAGCAGAAGCCCAGATAATAGTTTTTAAAAATTTTTTCGCTAACGAAATGTCGAAAACGGTACAAGTGTCGCCATCTCGCGTTTGCGGCCTTTTTCGCAGTTTTCCGCACCGCCAAAACGGAATTCCTGGATTACATCGACAGTTTAAACAATTGCGTTTGTCTCGGCTTGTACTGGGTATTTCTTAACCGGACTTGTCTTAAATTAAAGCTACGGACCATAGCTATCTCCTCCAGCAGTTGCAACAATATGGCATTTGCGATTTAAAAGTTATTAACAATCGAAAAATCAGCAAAAATACACTCCGGTTCACTACAATTATCTTGGCTTCTGCTGGCCCGATTTCAATCAACAATATCTCAAATGAAAGGAAAGAGAATCAGCTACACCCGAAAACATACCCCGCTGATGTAACTATATGCAGTTGACCGTAACAACAATTTCAATTGTTTAATTGTGTATAAGAAATGAACAGCTCATCGGCTACTGCTCTCACCTGTTGGATATTGTAGCTCATGCGCCTAGCTTTAATTTATATCCACTGATGATTGACGTAGCTGGCCTGGAAACAGAGATAATACAATTTGATAAAAGAAATTATAAACAAATGCCATTCTTTCGGCTTGCAGGCGACCTACGTCAATGATCAGTGAACATAAAGGAAAGCTATGAGCATCAACTACCATGTCCAATGGGTGCGAACATTATTCCATGTGCAGTTCATTAGTTATAAACAATTAAACCATTAAAATTGTTATTACAGTTAAACGGATGTAGGTACAGCAACGGGATATTTTTTATCGTGTAGGTTGTTCGATTGCCTTTCATTTGAGACGTCGTTGAATAGAATCGGCACAGCAGAAGCCGAGATAATTCATTTTGTATAACGTATTTATAAACAAATGCCATTAATTCGGCTTGCAGGCGAGCTACGTCAATGATCAGTGAACATAAAGTAAAGCTATGAGCATCAACTACCATGTCCAATGGGTGGGAACATCATTCCATGTGCAGTTCATTTGTTATAAACAATTGAACCATTAAAATTGTTATTACCGTTAAACGGATATAGGTACAGGAGCGGGATATTTTTTATCGTGTTGTTTGTTCGTTTTCCTTTCTTTTGAGATGTCGTTGAATAAAATCGGCACAGCAGAAGCCGAGATAATTCATTTTGTTTAACGAATTTATAAACAAATGCCATTCTTTCGGCTTGCTGGCGAGCTACGTCAATGATCAGTGAACATAAAGTAAAGCCATGAGCATCAACTACCATGTCCAATGGGTGGGAACATTATTCCATGTGCAGTTCATTTGTTATAAACAATTAAACCATTAAAATTGTTATTACCGTTAAACGGATGTAGGAACAGCAACGGGATATTTCTTATCGTGTAGTTTGTTCGTTTCCCTTTCTCTTGAGACGTCGTTGAATAAAATCGGCACAGCAGAAGCCGAGATAATACAATTTGATAAAAGAAATTATAAACAAATGCCATTATTTCGGCTTGTAGGCGACCTACGTCAATGATCAGTGAACATAAAGTAAAGCTATGAGCATCAACTACCATGTCCAATGGGTGGGAACATCATTCCATGTGCAGTTCATTTGTTATAAACAATTGAACCATTAAAATTGTTATTACCGTTAAACGGATATAGGTACATGAGCGGGATATTTTTTATCGTGTTGTTTGTTCGTTTTCCTTTCTTTTGAGATGTCGTTGAATAAAATCGGCACAGCAGAAGCCGAGATAATTCATTTTGTTTAACGAATTTATAAACAAATGCCATTCTTTCGGCTTGCTGGCGACCTACGTCAATGATCAGTGAACATAAAGTAAAGCTATGAGCATCAACTACCATGTCCAATGGGTGGGAACATTATTCCATGTGCTGTTCATTTGTTATAAACAATTAAACCATTAAAATTGTTATTACCGTTAAACGGATGTAGGTACAGCAACGGGATATTTTTTATCGTGTAGGTTGTTCGATTGCCTTTCATTTGAGACGTCGTTGAATAGAATCGGCACAGCAGAAGCCGAGATAATTCATTTTGTATAACGTATTTATAAACAAATTCCATTAATTCGGCTTGCAGGCGAGCTACGTCAATGATCAGTGAACATAAAGTAAAGCTATGAGCATCAACTACCATGTCCAATGGGTGGGAACATCATTCCATGTGCAGTTCATTTGTTATAAACAATTGAACCATTAAAATTGTTATTACCGTTAAACGGATATAGGTACAGCAACGGGATATTTTTTATCGTGTAGTTTCTTCGTTTCCCTTTCATTTGACACGTCGTTGAATATAATCAGCCCAGCAGAAGCCCAGATAATAGTTTTTAAAAATTTTTTCGCTAACGAAATGTCGAAAACGGTACAAGTGTCGCCATCTCGCGTTTGCGGCCTTTTTCGCAGTTTTCCGCACCGCCAAAACGGAATTCCTGGATTACATCGACAGTTTAAACAATTGCGTTTGTCTCGGCTTGTACTGGGTATTTCTTAACCGGACTTGTCTTAAATTAAAGCTACGGACCATAGCTATCTCCTCCAGCAGTTGCAACAATATGGCATTTGCGATTTAAAAGTTATTAACAATCGAAAAATCAGCAAAAATACACTCCGGTTCACTACAATTATCTTGGTTTCTGCTGGCCCGATTTCAATCAACAATATCTCAAATGAAAGGAAAGAGAATCAGCTACACCCGAAAACATACCCCGCTGATGTAACTATATGCAGTTGACCGTAACAACAATTTTAATTGTTTAATTGTGTATAAGAAATGAACAGCTCATCGGCTACTGCTCTCACCTGCTGGATATTGTAGCTCATGCTCCTAGCTTTAATCTATATCCACTGATGATTGACGTAGCTGGCCTGGAAACAGAGATAATACAATTTGATAAAAGAAATTATAAACAAATGCCATTCTTTCGGCTTGCTGGCGAGCTACGTCAATGATCTGAAATCATAAAGTAAAGCTATGAGCATCAACTACCATGTCCAATGGGTGGGAACATTATTCCATGTGCTGTTCATTTGTTATAAACAATTAAACCATTAAAATTGTTATTACCGTTAAACGGATATAGGTACAGCAACGGGATATTTTGTATCGTGTAGTTTGTTCGTTTTCCTTTCTTTTGAGACGTCGTTGAATAAAATCGGCACAGCAGAAGCCGAGATAATTCATTTTGTTTAACGAATTTATAAACAAATGCCATTAATTCGGCTTGCAGGCGAGCTACGTCAATGATCAGTGAACATAAAGTAAAGCTATGAGCATCAACTACCATGTCCAATGGGTGGGAACATCATTCCATGTGCAGTTCATTTGTTATAAACAATTGAACCATTGAAATTGTTATTACCGTTAAACGGATATAGGTACAGGAGCGGGATATTTTTTATCGTGTTGTTTGTTCGTTTTCCTTTCTTTTGAGATATCGTTGAATAAAATCGGCACAGCAGAAGCCGAGATAATTCATTTTGTTTAACGAATTTATAAACAAATGCCATTAATTCGGCTTGCAGGCGAGCTACGTCAATGATCAGTGAACATAAAGTAAAGCTATGAGCATCAACTACCATGTCCAATGGGTGGGAACATTATTCCATGTGCTGTTCATTTGTTATAAACAATTAAACCATTAAAATTGTTATTACCGTTAAACGGATATAGGTACAGCAACGGGATATTTTTTATCGTGTAGTTTGTTCGTTTTCCTTTCTTTTGAGACGTCGTTGAATAAAATCGGCACAGCAGAAGCCGAGATAATTCATTTTGTTTAACGAATTTATAAACAAATGCCATTAATTCGGCTTGCAGGCGAGCTACGTCAATGATCAGTGAACATAAAGTAAAGCTATGAGCATCAACTACCATGTCCAATGGGTGGGAACATTATTCCATGTGCTGTTCATTTGTTATAAACATTTAAACCATTAAAATTGTTATTACCGTTAAACGGATATAGGTACAGCAACGGGATATTTTTTATCGTGTAGTTTGTTCGTTTTCCTTTCTTTTGAGACGTCGTTGAATAAAATCGGCACAGCAGAAGCCGAGATAATTCATTTTGTTTAACGAATTTATAAACAAATGCCATTAATTCGGCTTGCAGGCGAGCTACGTCAATGATCAGTGAACATAAAGTAAAGCTATGAGCATCAACTACCATGTCCAATGGGTGGGAACATTATTCCATGTGCTGTTCATTTGTTATAAACAATTAAACCATTAAAATTGTTATTACCGTTAAACGGATATAGGTACAGCAACGGGATATTTTTTATCGTGTAGTTTGTTCGTTTCCCTTTCATTTGAGACGTCGATGAATATAATCAGCCCGGCAGAAGCCCAGATAATAGTTTATAAAAATTTTTTCGCTAACGAAATGTCGAAAACGGTACAAGTGTCGCCATCTCGCGTTTGCGGCCTTTTTCGCAGTTTTCCGCACCGCCAAAACGGAATTCCTGGATTACATCGTTAGTTTAAACAATTGCGTTTGTCTCGGCTTCTACTGGGTATTTCTTAACCGGACTTGTCTTAAATTAAAGCTACGGACCATAGCTATCCCCTCCAGCAGTTGCAACAATATGGCATTTGCGATTTAAAAGTTATTAACAATCGAAAAATCAGCAAAAATGCGCTCCGGTTCACTACAATTATTTTGGCTTCTGCTGGCCCGATTTCAATCAACAATATCTCAAATGAAAGGAAAGAGAATCAGCTACACCCGAAAAAATAGACCGCTGCTGTAACTATATGCAGTTGACCGTAACAACAATTTCAATTGTTTAATTGTGTATAAGAAATGAACAGCTCATCGGCTACTGCTCTCACCTGCTGGATATTGTAGCTCATGCTCCTAGCTTTAATCTATATCCACTGATGATTGACGTAGCTCGCCTGCAAACCGTGATAATACAATTTGGTAAAAGAAATTATAAACAAATGCCATTATTTCGGCTTGTAGGCGACCTACGTCAATGATCAGTGAACATAAAGTAAAGCTAAGTGCATCAGCTACCATCTCCAATAGGTGGGAACATTATTCCATGTGCAGTTCATTAGTTATAAACAATTAAACAATTAAAATTGTTATTACAGTTAAACCGATGTAGGTACAGCAACGGGATATTTTTATCGTGTAGTTTGTTCGTTTTCCTTTCTTTTGAGACGTCGTTGAATAAAATCGGCAAAGCAGAAGCCGAGATAATTCATTTTGTTTAACGAATTTATAAACAAATGCCATTCTTTCGGCTTGCAGGCGAGCTACGTCAATGATCAGTGAACCTAAAGTAAAGCTATGAGCATCAACTACCATGTCCAATGGGTGGGAACATTATTCCATGTGCAGTTCATTTGTTATAAACAATTAAACCATTAAAATTGTTATTACCGTTAAACGGATATAGGTACAGCAACGGGATATTTTTTATCATGTAGTTTCTTCGTTTCCCTTTCATTTGACACGTCGTTGAATATAATCAGCCCAGCAGAAGCCCAGATAATAGTTTTTAAATATTTTTTCGCTAACGAAATGTCGAAAACGGTACAAGTGTCGCCATCTCGCGTTTGCGGCCTTTTTCGCAGTTTTCCGCACCGCCAAAACGGAATTCCTGGATTACATCGACAGTTTAAACAATTGCGTTTGTCTCGGCTTGTACTGGGTATTTCTTAACCGGACTTGTCTTAAATTAAAGCTGCGGACCATAGCTATCTCCTCCAGCAGTTGCAACAATATGGCATTTGCGATTTAAAAGTTATTAACAATCGAAAAATCAGCAAAAATACACTCCGGTTCACTACAATTATCTTGGCTTCTGCTGGCCCGATTTCAATCAACAATATCTCAAATGAAAGGAAAGAGAATCAGCTACACCCGAAAACATACCCCGCTGATGTAACTATATGCAGTTGACCGTAACAACAATTTCAATTGTTTAATTGTGTATAAGAAATGAACAGCTCATCGGCTACTGCTCTCACCTGTTGGATATTGTAGCTCATGCGCCTAGCTTTAATTTATATCCACTGATGATTGACGTAGCTGGCCTGGAAACAGAGATAATACAATTTGATAAAAGAAATTATAAACAAATGCCATTCTTTCGGCTTGCAGGCGACCTACGTCAATGATCAGTGAACATAAAGGAAAGCTATGAGCATCATCTACCATGTCCAATGGGTGCGAACATTATTCCAAGTGCAGTTCATTAGTTATAAACAATTAAACCATTAAAATTGTTATTACAGTTAAACGGATGTAGGTACAGCAACGGGATATTTTTTATCGTGTAGGTTGTTCGATTGCCTTTCATTTGAGACGTCGTTGAATAGAATCGGCACAGCAGAAGCCGAGATAATTCATTTTGTTTAACGAATTTATAAACAAATGCCATTAATTCGGCTTGCAGGCGAGCTACGTCAATGATCAGTGAACATAAAGTAAAGCTATGAGCATCAACTACCATGTCCAATGGGTGGGAACATCATTCCATGTGCAGTTCATTTGTTATAAACAATTGAACCATTAAAATTGTTATTACCGTTAAACGGATATAGGTACAGGAGCGGGATATTTTTTATCGTGTTGTTTGTTCGTTTTCCTTTCTTTTGAGATGTCGTTGAATAAAATCGGCACAGCAGAAGCCGAGATAATTCATTTTGTTTAACGAATTTATAAACAAATGCCATTCTTTCGGCTTGCTGGCGAGCTACGTCAATGATCTGAAATCATAAAGTAAAGCTAAGTGCATCAGCTACCATCTCCAATAGGTGGGAACATTATTCCATGTGCAGTTCATTTGTTATAAACAATTAAACCATTAAAATTGTTATTACAGTTAAACGGATGTAGGTACAGCATCGGGATATTTCTTATCGTGTAGTTTGTTCGTTTCCCTTTCTTTTGAGACGTCGTTGAATAAAATCGGCACAGTAGAAGCCGAGATAATTCATTTTGTTTAACGAATTTATAAACAAATGCCATTCTTTCGGCTTGCTGGCGAGCTACGTCAATGATCAGTGAACATAAAGTAAAGCCATGAGCATCAACTACCATGTCCAATGGGTGGGAACATTATTCCATGTGCAGTTCATTTGTTATAAACAATTAAACCATTAAAATTGTTATTACCGTTAAACGGATGTAGGAACAGCAACGGGATATTTCTTATCGTGTAGTTTGTTCGTTTCCCTTTCTCTTGAGACGTCGTTGAATAAAATCGGCACAGTAGAAGCCGAGATAATACAATTTGATAAAAGAAATTATAAACAAATGCCATTATTTCGGCTTGTAGGCAACCTACGTCAATGATCAGTGAACATAAAGTAAAGCTATGAGCATCAACTACCATGTCCAATGGGTGGGAACATTATTCCATGTGCTGTTCATTTGTTATAAACAATTAAACCATTAAAATTGTTATTACCGTTAAACGGATATAGGTACAGCAACGGGATATTTTTATCGTGTAGTTTGTTCGTTTTCCTTTCTTTTGAGACGTCGTTGAATAAAATCGGCAAAGCAGAAGCCGAGATAATTCATTTTGTTTAACGAATTTATAAACAAATTCCATTAATTCGGCTTGCAGGCGAGCTACGTCAATGATCAGTGAACATAAAGTAAAGCTATGAGCATCAACTACCATGTCCAATGGGTGGGAACATTATTCCATGTGCAGTTCATTTGTTATAAACAATCAAACCATTAAAATTGTTATTACCGTTAAACGGATAAAGGTACAGCAACGGGATATTTTTTATCGTGTAGTTTGTTCGTTTCCCTTTCATTTGACACCTCGTTGAATATAATCAGCCCAGCAGAAGCCCAGATAATAGTTTTTAAACATTTTTTCGCTAACGAAATGCCGAAAACGGTACAAGTGTCGCCATCTCGCGTTTGCGGCCTTTTTCGCGGTTTTCGGCACCGCCAAAACGGAATTCCTGGATTACATCGTTAGTTTAAACAATTGCGTTTGTCTCGGCTTGTACTGGGTATTTCATAACCGGACTTGTCTTAAATTAAAGCTACGGACCATAGCTATCTCCTCCAGCAGTTGCAAAAATATGGCATTTGCGATTTAAAAGTTATTAACAATCGAAAAATCAGCAAAAATACACTCCGGTTCACTACAATTATCTTGGCTTCTGCTGGCCCGATTTCAATCAACAATATCTCAAATGAAAGGAAAGAGAATCAGCTACACCCGAAAACATACCCCGCTGATGTAACTATATGCAGTTGACCGTAACAACAATTTTAATTGTTTAATTGTGTATAAGAAATGAACAGCTCATCGGCTACTGCTCTCACCTGCTGGATATTGTAGCTCATGCTCCTAGCTTTAATCTATATCCACTGATGATTGACGTAGCTCGCCTGCAAACCGTGATAATACAATTTGATAAAAGAAATTATAAACAAATGCCATTATTTCGGCTTGTAGGCGACCTACGTCAATGATCAGTGAACATAAAGTAAAGCTATGAGCATCAACTACCATGTCCAATGGGTGGGAACATTATTCCATGTGCTGTTCATTTGTTATAAACAATTAAACCATTAAAATTGTTATTACCGTTAAACGGATATAGGTACAGCAACGGGATATTTTTTATAGTGTAGTTTGTTCGTTTTCCTTTCTTTTGAGACGTCGTTGAATAAAATCGGCACAGCAGAAGCCGAGATAATTCATTTTGTTTAACGAATTTATAAACAAATGCCATTAATTCGGCTTGCAGGCGAGCTACGTCAATGATCAGTGAACATAAAGTAAAGCTATGAGCATCAACTACCATGTCCAATGGGTGGGAACATTATTCCATGTGCAGTTCATTTGTTATAAACAATCAAACCATTAAAATTGTTATTACCGTTAAACGGATAAAGGTACAGCAACGGGATATTTTTTATCGTGTAGTTTGTTCGTTTCCCTTTCATTTGAGACGTCGATGAATATAATCAGCCCAGCAGAAGCCCAGATAATAGTTTTTAAAAATTTTTTCGCTAACGAAATGTCGAAAACGGTACAAGTGACGCCATCTCGCGTTTGCGGCCTTTTTCGCAGTTTTCCGCACCGCCAAAACGGAATTCCTGGATTACATCGACAGTTTAAACTATTGCGTTTGTCTCGGCTTGTACTGGGTATTTCTTAACCGGACTTGTCTTAAATTAAAGCTACGGACCATAGCTATCTCCTCCAGCAGTTGCAACAATATGGCATTTGCGATTTAAAAGTTATTAACAATCGAAAAATCAGCAAAAATGCGCTCCGGTTCACTACAATTATTTTGGCTTCTGCTGGCCCGATTTCAATCAACAATATCTCAAATGAAAGGAAAGAGAATCAGCTACACCCGAAAAAATAGACCGCTGCTGTAACTATATGCAGTTGACCGTAACAACAATTTCAATTGTTTAATTGTGTATAAGAAATGAACAGCTCATCGGCTACTGCTCTCACCTGTTGGATATTGTAGCTCATGCGCCTAGCTTTAATTTATATCCACTGATGATTGACGTAGCTGGCCTGGAAACAGAGATAATACAATTTGATAAAAGAAATTATAAACAAATGCCATTCTTTCGGCTTGCAGACGACCTACGTCAATGATCAGTGAACATAAAGGAAAGCTATGAGCATCAACTACCATGTCCAATGGGTGCGAACATTATTCCATGTGCAGTTCATTAGTTATAAACAATTAAACCATTAAAATTGTTATTACAGTTAAACGGATGTAGGTACAGCAACGGGATATTTTTTATCGTGTAGTTTGTTCGTTTTCCTTTCTTTTGAGACGTCGTTGAATAAAATCGGCACAGCAGAAGCCGAGATAATTCATTTTGTTTAACGAATTTATAAACAAATGCCATTAATTCGGCTTGCAGGCGAGCTACGTCAATGATCAGTGAACATAAAGTAAAGCTATGAGCATCAACTACCATGTCCAATGGGTGGGAACATTATTCCATGTGCTGTTCATTTGTTATAAACATTTAAACCATTAAAATTGTTATTACCGTTAAACGGATATAGGTACAGCAACGGGATATTTTTTATCGTGTAGTTTGTTCGTTTTCCTTTCTTTTGAGACGTCGTTGAATAAAATCGGCACAGCAGAAGCCGAGATAATTCATTTTGTTTAACGAATTTATAAACAAATGCCATTAATTCGGCTTGCAGGCGAGCTACGTCAATGATCAGTGAACATAAAGTAAAGCTATGAGCATCAACTACCATGTCCAATGGGTGGGAACATTATTCCATGTGCTGTTCATTTGTTATAAACATTTAAACCATTAAAATTGTTATTACCGTTAAACGGATATAGGTACAGCAACGGGATATTTTTTATCGTGTAGTTTGTTCGTTTTCCTTTCTTTTGAGACGTCGTTGAATAAAATCGGCACAGCAGAAGCCGAGATAATTCATTTTGTTTAACGAATTTATAAACAAATGCCATTAATTCGGCTTGCAGGCGAGCTACGTCAATGATCAGTGAACATAAAGTAAAGCTATGAGCATCAACTACCATGTCCAATGGGTGGGAACATCATTCCATGTGCAGTTCATTTGTTATAAACAATTGAACCATTGAAATTGTTATTACCGTTAAACGGATATAGGTACAGGAGCGGGATATTTTTTATCGTGTTGTTTGTTCGTTTTCCTTTCTTTTGAGATATCGTTGAATAAAATCGGCACAGCAGAAGCCGAGATAATTCATTTTGTTTAACGAATTTATAAACAAATGCCATTAATTCGGCTTGCAGGCGAGCTACGTCAATGATCAGTGAACATAAAGTAAAGCTATGAGCATCAACTACCATGTCCAATGGGTGGGAACATTATTCCATGTGCTGTTCATTTGTTATAAACAATTAAACCATTAAAATTGTTATTACCGTTAAACGGATATAGGTACAGCAACGGGATATTTTTTATCGTGTAGTTTGTTCGTTTTCCTTTCTTTTGAGACGTCGTTGAATAAAATCGGCACAGCAGAAGCCGAGATAATTCATTTTGTTTAACGAATTTATAAACAAATGCCATTAATTCGGCTTGCAGGCGAGCTACGTCAATGATCAGTGAACATAAAGTAAAGCTATGAGCATCAACTACCATGTCCAATGGGTGGGAACATTATTCCATGTGCTGTTCATTTGTTATAAACATTTAAACCATTAAAATTGTTATTACCGTTAAACGGATATAGGTACAGCAACGGGATATTTTTTATCGTGTAGTTTGTTCGTTTTCCTTTCTTTTGAGACGTCGTTGAATAAAATCGGCACAGCAGAAGCCGAGATAATTCATTTTGTTTAACGAATTTATAAACAAATGCCATTAATTCGGCTTGCAGGCGAGCTACGTCAATGATCAGTGAACATAAAGTAAAGCTATGAGCATCAACTACCATGTCCAATGGGTGGGAACATTATTCCATGTGCTGTTCATTTGTTATAAACAATTAAACCATTAAAATTGTTATTACCGTTAAACGGATATAGGTACAGCAACGGGATATTTTTTATCGTGTAGTTTGTTCGTTTCCCTTTCATTTGACACCTCGTTAAATATAATCAGCCCAGCAGAAGCCCAGATAATAGTTTTTAAACATTTTTTCGCTAACGAAATGCCGAAAACGGTACAAGTGTCGCCATCTCGCGTTTGCGGCCTTTTTCGCGGTTTTCGGCACCGCCAAAACGGAATTCCTGGATTACATCGTTAGTTTAAACAATTGCGTTTGTCTCGGCTTGTACTGGGTATTTCTTAACCGGACTTGTCTTAAATTAAAGCTACGGACCATAGCTATCTCCTCCAGCAGTTGCAACAATATGGCATTTGCGATTTAAAAGTTATTAACAATCGAAAAATCAGCAAAAATGCGCTCCGGTTCACTACAATTATTTTGGCTTCTGCTGGCCCGATTTCAATCAACAATATCTCAAATGAAAGGAAAGAGAATCAGCTACACCCGAAAAAATAGACCGCTGCTGTAACTATATGCAGTTGACCGTAACAACAATTTCAATTGTTTAATTGTGTATAAGAAATGAACAGCTCATCGGCTACTGCTCTCACCTGTTGGATATTGTAGCTCATGCGCCTAGCTTTAATTTATATCCACTGATGATTGACGTAGCTGGCCTGGAAACAGAGATAATACAATTTGATAAAAGAAATTATAAACAAATGCCATTCTTTCGGCTTGCAGGCGAGCTACGTCAATGATCAGTGAACATAAAGTAAAGCTATGAGCATCAACTACCATGTCCAATGGGTGGGAACATTATTCCATGTGCTGTTCATTTGTTATAAACATTTAAACCATTAAAATTGTTATTACCGTTAAACGGATATAGGTACAGCAACGGGATATTTTTTATCGTGTAGTTTGTTCGTTTTCCTTTCTTTTGAGACGTCGTTGAATAAAATCGGCACAGCAGAAGCCGAGATAATTCATTTTGTTTAACGAATTTATAAACAAATGCCATTAATTCGGCTTGCAGGCGAGCTACGTCAATGATCAGTGAACATAAAGTAAAGCTATGAGCATCAACTACCATGTCCAATGGGTGGGAACATCATTCCATGTGCAGTTCATTTGTTATAAACAATTGAACCATTGAAATTGTTATTACCGTTAAACGGATATAGGTACAGGAGCGGGATATTTTTTATCGTGTTGTTTGTTCGTTTTCCTTTCTTTTGAGATATCGTTGAATAAAATCGGCACAGCAGAAGCCGAGATAATTCATTTTGTTTAACGAATTTATAAACAAATGCCATTAATTCGGCTTGCAGGCGAGCTACGTCAATGATCAGTGAACATAAAGTAAAGCTATGAGCATCAACTACCATGTCCAATGGGTGGGAACATTATTCCATGTGCTGTTCATTTGTTATAAACAATTAAACCATTAAAATTGTTATTACCGTTAAACGGATATAGGTACAGCAACGGGATATTTTTTATCGTGTAGTTTGTTCGTTTTCCTTTCTTTTGAGACGTCGTTGAATAAAATCGGCACAGCAGAAGCCGAGATAATTCATTTTGTTTAACGAATTTATAAACAAATGCCATTAATTCGGCTTGCAGGCGAGCTACGTCAATGATCAGTGAACATAAAGTAAAGCTATGAGCATCAACTACCATGTCCAATGGGTGGGAACATTATTCCATGTGCTGTTCATTTGTTATAAACATTTAAACCATTAAAATTGTTATTACCGTTAAACGGATATAGGTACAGCAACGGGATATTTTTTATCGTGTAGTTTGTTCGTTTTCCTTTCTTTTGAGACGTCGTTGAATAAAATCGGCACAGCAGAAGCCGAGATAATTCATTTTGTTTAACGAATTTATAAACAAATGCCATTAATTCGGCTTGCAGGCGAGCTACGTCAATGATCAGTGAACATAAAGTAAAGCTATGAGCATCAACTACCATGTCCAATGGGTGGGAACATTATTCCATGTGCTGTTCATTTGTTATAAACAATTAAACCATTAAAATTGTTATTACCGTTAAACGGATATAGGTACAGCAACGGGATATTTTTTATCGTGTAGTTTGTTCGTTTCCCTTTCATTTGACACCTCGTTAAATATAATCAGCCCAGCAGAAGCCCAGATAATAGTTTTTAAACATTTTTTCGCTAACGAAATGCCGAAAACGGTACAAGTGTCGCCATCTCGCGTTTGCGGCCTTTTTCGCGGTTTTCGGCACCGCCAAAACGGAATTCCTGGATTACATCGTTAGTTTAAACAATTGCGTTTGTCTCGGCTTGTACTGGGTATTTCTTAACCGGACTTGTCTTAAATTAAAGCTACGGACCATAGCTATCTCCTCCAGCAGTTGCAACAATATGGCATTTGCGATTTAAAAGTTATTAACAATCGAAAAATCAGCAAAAATGCGCTCCGGTTCACTACAATTATTTTGGCTTCTGCTGGCCCGATTTCAATCAACAATATCTCAAATGAAAGGAAAGAGAATCAGCTACACCCGAAAAAATAGACCGCTGCTGTAACTATATGCAGTTGACCGTAACAACAATTTCAATTGTTTAATTGTGTATAAGAAATGAACAGCTCATCGGCTACTGCTCTCACCTGTTGGATATTGTAGCTCATGCGCCTAGCTTTAATTTATATCCACTGATGATTGACGTAGCTGGCCTGGAAACAGAGATAATACAATTTGATAAAAGAAATTATAAACAAATGCCATTCTTTCGGCTTGCAGGCGAGCTACGTCAATGATCAGTGAACATAAAGTAAAGCTATGAGCATCAACTACCATGTCCAATGGGTGGGAACATTATTCCATGTGCTGTTCATTTGTTATAAACATTTAAACCATTAAAATTGTTATTACCGTTAAACGGATATAGGTACAGCAACGGGATATTTTTTATCGTGTAGTTTGTTCGTTTTCCTTTCTTTTGAGACGTCGTTGAATAAAATCGGCACAGCAGAAGCCGAGATAATTCATTTTGTTTAACGAATTTATAAACAAATGCCATTAATTCGGCTTGCAGGCGAGCTACGTCAATGATCAGTGAACATAAAGTAAAGCTATGAGCATCAACTACCATGTCCAATGGGTGGGAACATCATTCCATGTGCAGTTCATTTGTTATAAACAATTGAACCATTGAAATTGTTATTACCGTTAAACGGATATAGGTACAGGAGCGGGATATTTTTTATCGTGTTGTTTGTTCGTTTTCCTTTCTTTTGAGATATCGTTGAATAAAATCGGCACAGCAGAAGCCGAGATAATTCATTTTGTTTAACGAATTTATAAACAAATGCCATTAATTCGGCTTGCAGGCGAGCTACGTCAATGATCAGTGAACATAAAGTAAAGCTATGAGCATCAACTACCATGTCCAATGGGTGGGAACATTAGTCCATGTGCTGTTCATTTGTTATAAACAATTAAACCATTAAAATTGTTATTACCGTTAAACGGATATAGGTATAGCAACGGGATATTTTTTATCGTGTAGTTTGTTCGTTTCCCTTTCATTTGACACCTCGTTAAATATAATCAGCCCAGCAGAAGCCCAGATAATAGTTTTTAAACATTTTTTCGCTAACGAAATGCCGAAAACGGTACAAGTGTCGCCATCTCGCGTTTGCGGCCTTTTTCGCGGTTTTCGGCACCGCCAAAACGGAATTCCTGGATTACATCGTTAGTTTAAACAATTGCGTTTGTCTCGGCTTGTACTGGGTATTTCTTAACCGGACTTGTCTTAAATTAAAGCTACGGACCATAGCTATCTCCTCCAGCAGTTGCAACAATATGGCATTTGCGATTTAAAAGTTATTAACAATCGAAAAATCAGCAAAAATGCGCTCCGGTTCACTACAATTATTTTGGCTTCTGCTGGCCCGATTTCAATCAACAATATCTCAAATGAAAGGAAAGAGAATCAGCTACACCCGAAAAAATAGACCGCTGCTGTAACTATATGCAGTTGACCGTAACAACAATTTCAATTGTTTAATTGTGTATAAGAAATGAACAGCTCATCGGCTACTGCTCTCACCTGTTGGATATTGTAGCTCATGCGCCTAGCTTTAATTTATATCCACTGATGATTGACGTAGCTGGCCTCGAAACAGAGATAATACAATTTGATAAAAGAAATTATAAACAAATGCCATTCTTTCGGCTTGCAGACGACCTACGTCAATGATCAGTGAACATAAAGGAAAGCTATGAGCATCAACTACCATGTCCAATGGGTGCGAACATTATTCCATGTGCAGTTCATTAGTTATAAACAATTAAACCATTAAAATTGTTATTACAGTTAAACGGATGTAGGTACAGCAACGGGATATTTTTTATCGTGTAGTTTGTTCGTTTTCCTTTCTTTTGAGACGTCGTTGAATAAAATCGGCACAGCAGAAGCCGAGATAATTCATTTTGTTTAACGAATTTATAAACAAATGCCATTAATTCGGCTTGCAGGCGAGCTACGTCAATGATCAGTGAACATAAAGTAAAGCTATGAGCATCAACTACCATGTCCAATGGGTGGGAACATTATTCCATGTGCTGTTCATTTGTTATAAACATTTAAACCATTAAAATTGTTATTACCGTTAAACGGATATAGGTACAGCAACGGGATATTTTTTATCGTGTAGTTTGTTCGTTTTCCTTTCTTTTGAGACGTCGTTGAATAAAATCGGCACAGCAGAAGCCGAGATAATTCATTTTGTTTAACGAATTTATAAACAAATGCCATTAATTCGGCTTGCAGGCGAGCTACGTCAATGATCAGTGAACATAAAGTAAAGCTATGAGCATCAACTACCATGTCCAATGGGTGGGAACATTATTCCATGTGCTGTTCATTTGTTATAAACAATTAAACCATTAAAATTGTTATTACCGTTAAACGGATATAGGTACAGCAACGGGATATTTTTTATCGTGTAGTTTGTTCGTTTCCCTTTCATTTGACACCTCGTTAAATATAATCAGCCCAGCAGAAGCCCAGATAATAGTTTTTAAACATTTTTTCGCTAACGAAATGCCGAAAACGGTACAAGTGTGCCATCTCGCGTTTGCGGCCTTTTTCGCGGTTTTCGGCACCGCCAAAACGGAATTCCTGGATTACATCGTTAGTTTAAACAATTGCGTTTGTCTCGGCTTGTACTGGGTATTTCTTAACCGGACTTGTCTTAAATTAAAGCTACGGACCATAGCTATCTCCTCCAGCAGTTGCAACAATATGGCATTTGCGATTTAAAAGTTATTAACAATCGCAAAATCAGCAAAAATGCGCTCCGGTTCACTACAATTATTTTGGCTTCTGCTGGCCCGATTTCAATCAACAATATCTCAAATGAAAGGAAAGAGAATCAGCTACACCCGAAAAAATAGACCGCTGCTGTAACTATATGCAGTTGACCGTAACAACAATTTCAATTGTTTAATTGTGTATAAGAAATGAACAGCTCATCGGCTACTGCTCTCACCTGTTGGATATTGTAGCTCATGCGCCTAGCTTTAATTTATATCCACTGATGATTGACGTAGCTGGCCTGGAAACAGAGATAATACAATTTGATAAAAGAAATTATAAACAAATGCCATTCTTTCGGCTTGCAGGCGAGCTACGTCAATGATCAGTGAACATAAAGTAAAGCTATGAGCATCAACTACCATGTCCAATGGGTGGGAACATTATTCCATGTGCTGTTCATTTGTTATAAACATTTAAACCATTAAAATTGTTATTACCGTTAAACGGATATAGGTACAGCAACGGGATATTTTTTATCGTGTAGTTTGTTCGTTTTCCTTTCTTTTGAGACGTCGTTGAATAAAATCGGCACAGCAGAAGCCGAGATAATTCATTTTGTTTAACGAATTTATAAACAAATGCCATTAATTCGGCTTGCAGGCGAGCTACGTCAATGATCAGTGAACATAAAGTAAAGCTATGAGCATCAACTACCATGTCCAATGGGTGGGAACATCATTCCATGTGCAGTTCATTTGTTATAAACAATTGAACCATTGAAATTGTTATTACCGTTAAACGGATATAGGTACAGGAGCGGGATATTTTTTATCGTGTTGTTTGTTCGTTTTCCTTTCTTTTGAGATATCGTTGAATAAAATCGGCACAGCAGAAGCCGAGATAATTCATTTTGTTTAACGAATTTATAAACAAATGCCATTAATTCGGCTTGCAGGCGAGCTACGTCAATGATCAGTGAACATAAAGTAAAGCTATGAGCATCAACTACCATGTCCAATGGGTGGGAACATTATTCCATGTGCTGTTCATTTGTTATAAACAATTAAACCATTAAAATTGTTATTACCGTTAAACGGATATAGGTACAGCAACGGGATATTTTTTATCGTGTAGTTTGTTCGTTTCCCTTTCATTTGACACCTCGTTAAATATAATCAGCCCAGCAGAAGCCCAGATAATAGTTTTTAAACATTTTTTCGCTAACGAAATGCCGAAAACGGTACAAGTGTCGCCATCTCGCGTTTGCGGCCTTTTTCGCGGTTTTCGGCACCGCCAAAACGGAATTCCTGGATTACATCGTTAGTTTAAACAATTGCGTTTGTCTCGGCTTGTACTGGGTATTTCTTAACCGGACTTGTCTTAAATTAAAGCTACCGACCATAGCTATCTCCTCCAGCAGTTGCAACAATATGGCATTTGCGATTTAAAAGTTATTAACAATCGAAAAATCAGCAAAAATGCGCTCCGGTTCACTACAATTATTTTGGCTTCTGCTGGCCCGATTTCAATCAACAATATCTCAAATGAAAGGAAAGAGAATCAGCTACACCCGAAAAAATAGACCGCTGCTGTAACTATATGCAGTTGACCGTAACAACAATTTCAATTGTTTAATTGTGTATAAGAAATGAACAGCTCATCGGCTACTGCTCTCACCTGTTGGATATTGTAGCTCATGCGCCTAGCTTTAATTTATATCCACTGATGATTGACGTAGCTGGCCTGGAAACAGAGATAATACAATTTGATAAAAGAAATTATAAACAAATGCCATTCTTTCGGCTTGCAGGCGAGCTACGTCAATGATCAGTGAACATAAAGTAAAGCTATGAGCATCAACTACCATGTCCAATGGGTGGGAACATTATTCCATGTGCTGTTCATTTGTTATAAACATTTAAACCATTAAAATTGTTATTACCGTTAAACGGATATAGGTACAGCAACGGGATATTTTTTATCGTGTAGTTTGTTCGTTTTCCTTTCTTTTGAGACGTCGTTGAATAAAATCGGCACAGCAGAAGCCGAGATAATTCATTTTGTTTAACGAATTTATAAACAAATGCCATTAATTCGGCTTGCAGGCGAGCTACGTCAATGATCAGTGAACATAAAGTAAAGCTATGAGCATCAACTACCATGTCCAATGGGTGGGAACATCATTCCATGTGCAGTTCATTTGTTATAAACAATTGAACCATTGAAATTGTTATTACCGTTAAACGGATATAGGTACAGGAGCGGGATATTTTTTATCGTGTTGTTTGTTCGTTTTCCTTTCTTTTGAGATATCGTTGAATAAAATCGGCACAGCAGAAGCCGAGATAATTCATTTTGTTTAACGAATTTATAAACAAATGCCATTAATTCGGCTTGCAGGCGAGCTACGTCAATGATCAGTGAACATAAAGTAAAGCTATGAGCATCAACTACCATGTCCAATGGGTGGGAACATTATTCCATGTGCTGTTCATTTGTTATAAACAATTAAACCATTAAAATTGTTATTACCGTTAAACGGATATAGGTACAGCAACGGGATATTTTTTATCGTGTAGTTTGTTCGTTTTCCTTTCTTTTGAGACGTCGTTGAATAAAATCGGCACAGCAGAAGCCGAGATAATTCATTTTGTTTAACGAATTTATAAACAAATGCCATTAATTCGGCTTGCAGGCGAGCTACGTCAATGATCAGTGAACATAAAGTAAAGCTATGAGCATCAACTACCATGTCCAATGGGTGGGAACATTATTCCATGTGCTGTTCATTTGTTATAAACATTTAAACCATTAAAATTGTTATTACCGTTAAACGGATATAGGTACAGCAACGGGATATTTTTTATCGTGTAGTTTGTTCGTTTTCCTTTCTTTTGAGACGTCGTTGAATAAAATCGGCACAGCAGAAGCCGAGATAATTCATTTTGTTTAACGAATTTATAAACAAATGCCATTAATTCGGCTTGCAGGCGAGCTACGTCAATGATCAGTGAACATAAAGTAAAGCTATGAGCATCAACTACCATGTCCAATGGGTGGGAACATTATTCCATGTGCTGTTCATTTGTTATAAACATTTAAACCATTAAAATTGTTATTACCGTTAAACGGATATAGGTACAGCAACGGGATATTTTTTATCGTGTAGTTTGTTCGTTTTCCTTTCTTTTGAGACGTCGTTGAATAAAATCGGCACAGCAGAAGCCGAGATAATTCATTTTGTTTAACGAATTTATAAACAAATGCCATTAATTCGGCTTGCAGGCGAGCTACGTCAATGATCAGTGAACATAAAGTAAAGCTATGAGCATCAACTACCATGTCCAATGGGTGGGAACATCATTCCATGTGCAGTTCATTTGTTATAAACAATTGAACCATTGAAATTGTTATTACCGTTAAACGGATATAGGTACAGGAGCGGGATATTTTTTATCGTGTTGTTTGTTCGTTTTCCTTTCTTTTGAGATATCGTTGAATAAAATCGGCACAGCAGAAGCCGAGATAATTCACTTTGTTTAACGAATTTATAAACAAATGCCATTCTTTCGGCTTGCTGGCGAGCTACGTCAATGATCTGAAATCATAAAGTAAAGCTAAGTGCATCAGCTACCATCTCCAATAGGTGGCAACATTATTCCATGTGCAGTTCATTAGTTATAAACAATTAAACAATTAAAATTGTTATTACAGTTAAACGGATGTAGGTACAGCAACGGGATATTTCTTATCGTGTAGGTTGTTCGATTGCCTTTCATTTGAGACGTCGTTGAATAGAATCGGCACAGCAGAAGCCGAGATAATTCATTTTGTATAACGTATTTATAAACAAATGCCATTAATTCGTCTTGCAGGCGACCTACGTCAATGATCAGTGAACATAAAGTAAAGCTATGAGCATCAACTACCATGTCCAATGGGTGGGAACATCATTCCATGTGCAGTTCATTTGTTATAAACAATTGAACCATTAAAATTGTTATTACCGTTAAACGGATATAGGTACAGGAGCGGGATATTTTTTATCGTGTTGTTTGTTCGTTTTCCTTTCTTTTGAGATGTCGTTGAATAAAATCGGCACAGCAGAAGCCGAGATAATTCATTTTGTTTAACGAATTTATAAACAAATGCCATTCTTTCGGCTTGCTGGCGAGCTACGTCAATGATCTGAAATCATAAAGTAAAGCTAAGTGCATCAGCTACCATCTCCAATAGGTGGGAACATTATTCCATGTGCAGTTCATTAGTTATAAACAATTAAACAATTAAAATTGTTATTACAGTTAAACGGATGTAGGTACAGCAACGGGATATTTCTTATCGTGTAGTTTGTTCGTTTCCCTTTCTCTTGAGACGTCGTTGAATAAAATCGGCACAGTAGAAGCCGAGATAATTCATTTTGTTTAACGAATTTATAAACAAATGCCATTCTTTCGGCTTGCTGGCGAGCTACGTCAATGATCAGTGAACATAAAGTAAAGCCATGAGCATCAACTACCATGTCCAATGGGTGGGAACATTATTCCATGTGCAGTTCATTTGTTATAAACAATTAAACCATTAAAATTGTTATTACCGTTAAACGGATATAGGTACAGCAACGGGATATTTTTTATCGTGTAGTTTGTTCGTTTTCCTTTCTTTTGAGACGTCGTTGAATAAAATCGGCACAGCAGAAGCCGAGATAATTCATTTTGTTTAACGAATTTATAAACAAATGCCATTAATTCGGCTTGCAGGCGAGCTACGTCAATGATCAGTGAACATAAAGTAAAGCTATGAGCATCAACTACCATGTCCAATGGGTGGGAACATTATTCCATGTGCTGTTCATTTGTTATAAACATTTAAACCATTAAAATTGTTATTACCGTTAAACGGATATAGGTACAGCAACGGGATATTTTTATCGTGTAGTTTGTTCGTTTTCCTTTCTTTTGAGACGTCGTTGAATAAAATCGGCAAAGCAGAAGCCGAGATAATTCATTTTGTTTAACGAATTTATAAACAAATTCCATTAATTCGGCTTGCAGGCGAGCTACGTCAATGATCAGTGAACATAAAGTAAAGCTATGAGCATCAACTACCATGTCCAATGGGTGGGAACATTATTCCATGTGCAGTTCATTTGTTATAAACAATCAAACCATTAAAATTGTTATTACCGTTAAACGGATAAAGGTACAGCAACGGGATATTTTTTATCGTGTAGTTTGTTCGTTTCCCTTTCATTTGACACCTCGTTGAATATAATCAGCCCAGCAGAAGCCCAGATAATAGTTTTTAAACATTTTTTCGCTAACGAAATGCCGAAAACGGTACAAGTGTCGCCATCTCGCGTTTGCGGCCTTTTTCGCGGTTTTCGGCACCGCCAAAACGGAATTCCTGGATTACATCGTTAGTTTAAACAATTGCGTTTGTCTCGGCTTGTACTGGGTATTTCATAACCGGACTTGTCTTAAATTAAAGCTACGGACCATAGCTATCTCCTCCAGCAGTTGCAAAAATATGGCATTTGCGATTTAAAAGTTATTAACAATCGAAAAATCAGCAAAAATACACTCCGGTTCACTACAATTATCTTGGCTTCTGCTGGCCCGATTTCAATCAACAATATCTCAAATGAAAGGAAAGAGAATCAGCTACACCCGAAAACATACCCCGCTGATGTAACTATATGCAGTTGACCGTAACAACAATTTTAATTGTTTAATTGTGTATAAGAAATGAACAGCTCATCGGCTACTGCTCTCACCTGCTGGATATTGTAGCTCATGCTCCTAGCTTTAATCTATATCCACTGATGATTGACGTAGCTCGCCTGCAAACCGTGATAATACAATTTGATAAAAGAAATTATAAACAAATGCCATTATTTCGGCTTGTAGGCGACCTACGTCAATGATCAGTGAACATAAAGTAAAGCTATGAGCATCAACTACCATGTCCAATGGGTGGGAACATTATTCCATGTGCTGTTCATTTGTTATAAACAATTAAACCATTAAAATTGTTATTACCGTTAAACGGATATAGGTACAGCAACGGGATATTTTTTATAGTGTAGTTTGTTCGTTTTCCTTTCTTTTGAGACGTCGTTGAATAAAATCGGCACAGCAGAAGCCGAGATAATTCATTTTGTTTAACGAATTTATAAACAAATGCCATTAATTCGGCTTGCAGGCGAGCTACGTCAATGATCAGTGAACATAAAGTAAAGCTATGAGCATCAACTACCATGTCCAATGGGTGGGAACATTATTCCATGTGCAGTTCATTTGTTATAAACAATCAAACCATTAAAATTGTTATTACCGTTAAACGGATAAAGGTACAGCAACGGGATATTTTTTATCGTGTAGTTTGTTCGTTTCCCTTTCATTTGAGACGTCGATGAATATAATCAGCCCAGCAGAAGCCCAGATAATAGTTTTTAAAAATTTTTTCGCTAACGAAATGTCGAAAACGGTACAAGTGACGCCATCTCGCGTTTGCGGCCTTTTTCGCAGTTTTCCGCACCGCCAAAACGGAATTCCTGGATTACATCGACAGTTTAAACTATTGCGTTTGTCTCGGCTTGTACTGGGTATTTCTTAACCGGACTTGTCTTAAATTAAAGCTACGGACCATAGCTATCTCCTCCAGCAGTTGCAACAATATGGCATTTGCGATTTAAAAGTTATTAACAATCGAAAAATCAGCAAAAATGCGCTCCGGTTCACTACAATTATTTTGGCTTCTGCTGGCCCGATTTCAATCAACAATATCTCAAATGAAAGGAAAGAGAATCAGCTACACCCGAAAAAATAGACCGCTGCTGTAACTATATGCAGTTGACCGTAACAACAATTTCAATTGTTTAATTGTGTATAAGAAATGAACAGCTCATCGGCTACTGCTCTCACCTGTTGGATATTGTAGCTCATGCGCCTAGCTTTAATTTATATCCACTGATGATTGACGTAGCTGGCCTGGAAACAGAGATAATACAATTTGATAAAAGAAATTATAAACAAATGCCATTCTTTCGGCTTGCAGACGACCTACGTCAATGATCAGTGAACATAAAGGAAAGCTATGAGCATCAACTACCATGTCCAATGGGTGCGAACATTATTCCATGTGCAGTTCATTAGTTATAAACAATTAAACCATTAAAATTGTTATTACAGTTAAACGGATGTAGGTACAGCAACGGGATATTTTTTATCGTGTAGTTTGTTCGTTTTCCTTTCTTTTGAGACGTCGTTGAATAAAATCGGCACAGCAGAAGCCGAGATAATTCATTTTGTTTAACGAATTTATAAACAAATGCCATTAATTCGGCTTGCAGGCGAGCTACGTCAATGATCAGTGAACATAAAGTAAAGCTATGAGCATCAACTACCATGTCCAATGGGTGGGAACATTATTCCATGTGCTGTTCATTTGTTATAAACATTTAAACCATTAAAATTGTTATTACCGTTAAACGGATATAGGTACAGCAACGGGATATTTTTTATCGTGTAGTTTGTTCGTTTTCCTTTCTTTTGAGACGTCGTTGAATAAAATCGGCACAGCAGAAGCCGAGATAATTCATTTTGTTTAACGAATTTATAAACAAATGCCATTAATTCGGCTTGCAGGCGAGCTACGTCAATGATCAGTGAACATAAAGTAAAGCTATGAGCATCAACTACCATGTCCAATGGGTGGGAACATTATTCCATGTGCTGTTCATTTGTTATAAACATTTAAACCATTAAAATTGTTATTACCGTTAAACGGATATAGGTACAGCAACGGGATATTTTTTATCGTGTAGTTTGTTCGTTTTCCTTTCTTTTGAGACGTCGTTGAATAAAATCGGCACAGCAGAAGCCGAGATAATTCATTTTGTTTAACGAATTTATAAACAAATGCCATTAATTCGGCTTGCAGGCGAGCTACGTCAATGATCAGTGAACATAAAGTAAAGCTATGAGCATCAACTACCATGTCCAATGGGTGGGAACATCATTCCATGTGCAGTTCATTTGTTATAAACAATTGAACCATTGAAATTGTTATTACCGTTAAACGGATATAGGTACAGGAGCGGGATATTTTTTATCGTGTTGTTTGTTCGTTTTCCTTTCTTTTGAGATATCGTTGAATAAAATCGGCACAGCAGAAGCCGAGATAATTCATTTTGTTTAACGAATTTATAAACAAATGCCATTAATTCGGCTTGCAGGCGAGCTACGTCAATGATCAGTGAACATAAAGTAAAGCTATGAGCATCAACTACCATGTCCAATGGGTGGGAACATTATTCCATGTGCTGTTCATTTGTTATAAACAATTAAACCATTAAAATTGTTATTACCGTTAAACGGATATAGGTACAGCAACGGGATATTTTTTATCGTGTAGTTTGTTCGTTTTCCTTTCTTTTGAGACGTCGTTGAATAAAATCGGCACAGCAGAAGCCGAGATAATTCATTTTGTTTAACGAATTTATAAACAAATGCCATTAATTCGGCTTGCAGGCGAGCTACGTCAATGATCAGTGAACATAAAGTAAAGCTATGAGCATCAACTACCATGTCCAATGGGTGGGAACATTATTCCATGTGCTGTTCATTTGTTATAAACATTTAAACCATTAAAATTGTTATTACCGTTAAACGGATATAGGTACAGCAACGGGATATTTTTTATCGTGTAGTTTGTTCGTTTTCCTTTCTTTTGAGACGTCGTTGAATAAAATCGGCACAGCAGAAGCCGAGATAATTCATTTTGTTTAACGAATTTATAAACAAATGCCATTAATTCGGCTTGCAGGCGAGCTACGTCAATGATCAGTGAACATAAAGTAAAGCTATGAGCATCAACTACCATGTCCAATGGGTGGGAACATTATTCCATGTGCTGTTCATTTGTTATAAACAATTAAACCATTAAAATTGTTATTACCGTTAAACGGATATAGGTACAGCAACGGGATATTTTTTATCGTGTAGTTTGTTCGTTTCCCTTTCATTTGACACCTCGTTAAATATAATCAGCCCAGCAGAAGCCCAGATAATAGTTTTTAAACATTTTTTCGCTAACGAAATGCCGAAAACGGTACAAGTGTCGCCATCTCGCGTTTGCGGCCTTTTTCGCGGTTTTCGGCACCGCCAAAACGGAATTCCTGGATTACATCGTTAGTTTAAACAATTGCGTTTGTCTCGGCTTGTACTGGGTATTTCTTAACCGGACTTGTCTTAAATTAAAGCTACGGACCATAGCTATCTCCTCCAGCAGTTGCAACAATATGGCATTTGCGATTTAAAAGTTATTAACAATCGAAAAATCAGCAAAAATGCGCTCCGGTTCACTACAATTATTTTGGCTTCTGCTGGCCCGATTTCAATCAACAATATCTCAAATGAAAGGAAAGAGAATCAGCTACACCCGAAAAAATAGACCGCTGCTGTAACTATATGCAGTTGACCGTAACAACAATTTCAATTGTTTAATTGTGTATAAGAAATGAACAGCTCATCGGCTACTGCTCTCACCTGTTGGATATTGTAGCTCATGCGCCTAGCTTTAATTTATATCCACTGATGATTGACGTAGCTGGCCTGGAAACAGAGATAATACAATTTGATAAAAGAAATTATAAACAAATGCCATTCTTTCGGCTTGCAGGCGAGCTACGTCAATGATCAGTGAACATAAAGTAAAGCTATGAGCATCAACTACCATGTCCAATGGGTGGGAACATTATTCCATGTGCTGTTCATTTGTTATAAACATTTAAACCATTAAAATTGTTATTACCGTTAAACGGATATAGGTACAGCAACGGGATATTTTTTATCGTGTAGTTTGTTCGTTTTCCTTTCTTTTGAGACGTCGTTGAATAAAATCGGCACAGCAGAAGCCGAGATAATTCATTTTGTTTAACGAATTTATAAACAAATGCCATTAATTCGGCTTGCAGGCGAGCTACGTCAATGATCAGTGAACATAAAGTAAAGCTATGAGCATCAACTACCATGTCCAATGGGTGGGAACATCATTCCATGTGCAGTTCATTTGTTATAAACAATTGAACCATTGAAATTGTTATTACCGTTAAACGGATATAGGTACAGGAGCGGGATATTTTTTATCGTGTTGTTTGTTCGTTTTCCTTTCTTTTGAGATATCGTTGAATAAAATCGGCACAGCAGAAGCCGAGATAATTCATTTTGTTTAACGAATTTATAAACAAATGCCATTAATTCGGCTTGCAGGCGAGCTACGTCAATGATCAGTGAACATAAAGTAAAGCTATGAGCATCAACTACCATGTCCAATGGGTGGGAACATTATTCCATGTGCTGTTCATTTGTTATAAACAATTAAACCATTAAAATTGTTATTACCGTTAAACGGATATAGGTACAGCAACGGGATATTTTTTATCGTGTAGTTTGTTCGTTTCCCTTTCATTTGACACCTCGTTAAATATAATCAGCCCAGCAGAAGCCCAGATAATAGTTTTTAAACATTTTTTCGCTAACGAAATGCCGAAAACGGTACAAGTGTCGCCATCTCGCGTTTGCGGCCTTTTTCGCGGTTTTCGGCACCGCCAAAACGGAATTCCTGGATTACATCGTTAGTTTAAACAATTGCGTTTGTCTCGGCTTGTACTGGGTATTTCTTAACCGGACTTGTCTTAAATTAAAGCTACGGACCATAGCTATCTCCTCCAGCAGTTGCAACAATATGGCATTTGCGATTTAAAAGTTATTAACAATCGAAAAATCAGCAAAAATGCGCTCCGGTTCACTACAATTATTTTGGCTTCTGCTGGCCCGATTTCAATCAACAATATCTCAAATGAAAGGAAAGAGAATCAGCTACACCCGAAAAAATAGACCGCTGCTGTAACTATATGCAGTTGACCGTAACAACAATTTCAATTGTTTAATTGTGTATAAGAAATGAACAGCTCATCGGCTACTGCTCTCACCTGTTGGATATTGTAGCTCATGCGCCTAGCTTTAATTTATATCCACTGATGATTGACGTAGCTGGCCTGGAAACAGAGATAATACAATTTGATAAAAGAAATTATAAACAAATGCCATTCTTTCGGCTTGCAGGCGAGCTACGTCAATGATCAGTGAACATAAAGTAAAGCTATGAGCATCAACTACCATGTCCAATGGGTGGGAACATTATTCCATGTGCTGTTCATTTGTTATAAACATTTAAACCATTAAAATTGTTATTACCGTTAAACGGATATAGGTACAGCAACGGGATATTTTTTATCGTGTAGGTTGTTCGATAGCCTTTCATTTGAGACGTCGTTGAATAGAATCGGCACAGCAGAAGCCGAGATAATTCATTTTGTATAACGTATTTATAAACAAATGCCATTAATTCGGCTTGCAGGCGAGCTACGTCAATGATCAGTGAACATAAAGTAAAGCTATGAGCATCAACTACCATGTCCAATGGGTGGGAACATCATTCCATGTGCAGTTCATTTGTTATAAACAATTGAACCATTAAAATTGTTATTACCGTTAAACGGATATAGGTACAGCAACGGGATATTTTGTATCGTGTAGTTTGTTCGTTTCCCTTTCATTTGAGACGTCGTTGAATATAATCAGCCCAGCAGAAGCCCAGATAATAGTTTTTAAAAATTTTTTCGCTAACGAAATGTCGAAAACGGTACAAGTGACGCCATCTCGCGTTTGCGGCCTTTTTCGCAGTTTTCCGCACCGCCAAAACGGAATTCCTGGATTACATCGACAGTTTAAACTATTGCGTTTGGCTCGGCTTGTACTGGGTATTTCTTAACCGGACTTGTCTTAAATTAAAGCTACGGACCATAGCTATCTCCTCCAGCAGTTGCAACAATATGGCATTTGCGATTTAAAAGTTATTAACAATCGAAAAATCAGCAAAAATGCGCTCCGGTTCACTACAATTATTTTGGCTTCTGCTGGCCCGATTTCAATCAACAATATCTCAAATGAAAGGAAAGAGAATCAGCTACACCCGAAAAAATAGACCGCTGCTGTAACTATATGCAGTTGACCGTAACAACAATTTCAATTGTTTAATTGTGTATAAGAAATGAACAGCTCATCGGCTACTGCTCTCACCTGTTGGATATTGTAGCTCATGCGCCTAGCTTTAATTTATATCCACTGATGATTGACGTAGCTGGCCTGGAAACAGAGATAATACAATTTGATAAAAGAAATTATAAACAAATGCCATTCTTTCGGCTTGCAGACGACCTACGTCAATGATCAGTGAACATAAAGGAAAGCTATGAGCATCAACTACCATGTCCAATGGGTGCGAACATTATTCCATGTGCAGTTCATTAGTTATAAACAATTAAACCATTAAAATTGTTATTACAGTTAAACGGATGTAGGTACAGCAACGGGATATTTTTTATCGTGTAGTTTGTTCGTTTTCCTTTCTTTTGAGACGTCGTTGAATAAAATCGGCACAGCAGAAGCCGAGATAATTCATTTTGTTTAACGAATTTATAAACAAATGCCATTAATTCGGCTTGCAGGCGAGCTACGTCAATGATCAGTGAACATAAAGTAAAGCTATGAGCATCAACTACCATGTCCAATGGGTGGGAACATTATTCCATGTGCTGTTCATTTGTTATAAACAATTAAACCATTAAAATTGTTATTACCGTTAAACGGATATAGGTACAGGAGCGGGATATTTTTTATCGTGTTGTTTGTTCGTTTTCCTTTCTTTTGAGATGTCGTTGAATAAAATCGGCACAGCAGAAGCCGAGATAATTCATTTTGTTTAACGAATTTATAAACAAATGCCATTCTTTCGGCTTGCTGGCGAGCTACGTCAATGATCTGAAATCATAAAGTAAAGCTAAGTGCATCAGCTACCATCTCCAATAGGTGGGAACATTATTCCATGTGCAGTTCATTAGTTATAAACAATTAAACAATTAAAATTGTTATTACAGTTAAACGGATGTAGGTACAGCAACGGGATATTTCTTATCGTGTATTTTGTTCGTTTCCCTTTCTCTTGAGACGTCGTTGAATAAAATCGGCACAGTAGAAGCCGAGATAATTCATTTTGTTTAACGAATTTATAAACAAATGCCATTCTTTCGGCTTGCTGGCGAGCTACGTCAATGATCAGTGAACATAAAGTAAAGCCATGAGCATCAACTACCATGTCCAATGGGTGGGAACATTATTCCATGTGCAGTTCATTTGTTATAAACAATTAAACCATTAAAATTGTTATTACCGTTAAACGGATATAGGTACAGCAACGGGATATTTTTTATCGTGTAGTTTGTTCGTTTCCCTTTCATTTGACACCTCGTTGAATATAATCAGCCCAGCAGAAGCCCAGATAATAGTTTTTAAACATTTTTTCGCTAACGAAATGTCGAAAACGGTACAAGTGTCGCCATCTCGCGTTTGCGGCCTTTTTCGCGGTTTTCGGCACCGCCAAAACGGAATTCCTGGATTACATCGTTAGTTTAAACAATTGCGTTTGTCTCGGCTTGTACTGGGTATTTCTTAACCGGACTTGTCTTAAATTAAAGCTACGGACCATAGCTATCTCCTCCAGCAGTTGCAAAAATATGGCATTTGCGATTTAAAAGTTATTAACAATCGAAAAATCAGCAAAAATACACTCCGGTTCACTACAATTATCTTGGCTTCTGCTGGCCCGATTTCAATCAACAATATCTCAAATGAAAGGAAAGAGAATCAGCTACACCCGAAAACATACCCCGCTGATGTAACTATATGCAGTTGACCGTAACAACAATTTTAATTGTTTAATTGTGTATAAGAAATGAACAGCTCATCGGCTACTGCTCTCACCTGCTGGATATTGTAGCCCATGCTCCTAGCTTTAATCTATATCCACTGATGATTGACGTAGCTCGCCTGCAAACCGTGATAATACAATTTGATAAAAGAAATTATAAACAAATGCCATTATTTCGGCTTGTAGGCGACCTACGTCAATGATCAGTGAACATAAAGTAAAGCTATGAGCATCAACTACCATGTCCAATGGGTGGGAACATTATTCCATGTGCTGTTCATTTGTTATAAACAATTAAACCATTAAAATTGTTATTACCGTTAAACGGATATAGGTACAGCAACGGGATATTTTTTATAGTGTAGTTTGTTCGTTTTCCTTTCTTTTGAGACGTCGTTGAATAAAATCGGCACAGCAGAAGCCGAGATAATTCATTTTGTTTAACGAATTTATAAACAAATGCCATTAATTCGGCTTGCAGGCGAGCTACGTCAATGATCAGTGAACATAAAGTAAAGCTATGAGCATCAACTACCATGTCCAATGGGTGGGAACATTATTCCATGTGCTGTTCATTTGTTATAAACAATTAAACCATTAAAATTGTTATTACCGTTAAACGGATATAGGTACTGGAGCGGGATATTTTTTATCGTGTTGTTTGTTCGTTTTCCTTTCTTTTGAGATGCCGTTGAATAAAATCGGCACAGCAGAAGCCGAGATAATTCATTTTGTTTAACGAATTTATAAACAAATGCCATTCTTTCGGCTTGCTGGCGAGCTACGTCAATGATCTGAAATCATAAAGTAAAGCTAAGTGCATCAGCTACCATCTCCAATAGGTGGGAACATTATTCCATGTGCAGTTCATTAGTTATAAACAATTAAACAATTAAAATTGTTATTACAGTTAAACGGATGTAGGTACAGCAACGGGATATTTCTGATCGTGTAGTTTGTTCGTTTCCCTTTCTCTTGAGATGTCGTTGAATAAAATCGGCACAGTAGAAGCCGAGATAATTCATTTTGTTTAACGAATTTATAAACAAATGCCATTCTTTCGGCTTGCTGGCGAGCTACGTCAATGATCAGTGAACATAAAGTAAAGCCATGAGCATCAACTACCATGTCCAATGGGTGGGAACATTATTCCATGTGCAGTTCATTTGTTATAAACAATTAAACCATTAAAATTGTTATTACCGTTAAACGGATATAGGTACAGCAACGGGATATTTTTTATCATGTAGTTTCTTCGTTTCCCTTTCATTTGACACGTCGTTGAATATAATCAGCCCAGCAGAAGCCCAGATAATAGTTTTTAAAAATTTTTTCGCTAACGAAATGTCGAAAACGGTACAAGTGTCGCCATCTCGCGTTTGCGGCCTTTTTCGCAGTTTTCCGCACCGCCAAAACGGAATTCCTGGATTACATCGACAGTTTAAACAATTGCGTTTGTCTCGGCTTGTACTGGGTATTTCTTAACCGGACTTGTCTTAAATTAAAGCTACGGACCATAGCTATCTCCTCCAGCAGTTGCAACAATATGGCATTTGCGATTTAAAAGTTATTAACAATCGAAAAATCAGCAAAAATACACTCCGGTTCACTACAATTATCTTGGCTTCTGCTGGCCCGATTTCAATCAACAATATCTCAAATGAAAGGAAAGAGAATCAGCTACACCCGAAAACATACCCCGCTGATGTAACTATATGCAGTTGACCGTAACAACAATTTCAATTGTTTAATTGTGTATAAGAAATGAACAGCTCATCGGCTACTGCTCTCACCTGTTGGATATTGTAGCTCATGCGCCTAGCTTTAATTTATATCCACTGATGATTGACGTAGCTGGCCTGGAAACAGAGATAATACAATTTGATAAAAGAAATTATAAACAAATGCCATTCTTTCGGCTTGCAGGCGACCTACGTCAATGATCAGTGAACATAAAGGAAAGCTATGAGCATCAACTACCATGTCCAATGGGTGCGAACATTATTCCAAGTGCAGTTCATTAGTTATAAACAATTAAACCATTAAAATTGTTATTACAGTTAAACGGATGTAGGTACAGCAACGGCATATTTTTTATCGTGTAGGTTGTTCGATTGCCTTTCATTTGAGACGTCGTTGAATAGAATCGGCACAGCAGAAGCCGAGATAATTCATTTTGTATAACGTATTTATAAACAAATGCCATTAATTCGGCTTGCAGGCGAGCTACGTCAATGAGCAGTGAACATAAAGTAAAGCTATGAGCATCAACTACCATGTCCAATGGGTGGGAACATCATTCCATGTGCAGTTCATTTGTTATAAACAATTGAACCATTAAAATTGTTATTACCGTTAAACGGATATAGGTACAGGAGCGGGATATTTTTTATCGTGTTGTTTGTTCGTTTTCCTTTCTTTTGAGATGTCGTTGAATAAAATCGGCACAGCAGAAGCCGAGATAATTCATTTTGTTTAACGAATTTATAAACAAATGCCATTCTTTCGGCTTGCTGGCGAGCTACGTCAATGATCTGAAATCATAAAGTAAAGCTAAGTGCATCAGCTACCATCTCCAATAGGTGGGAACATTATTCCATGTGCAGTTCATTAGTTATAAACAATTAAACAATTAAAATTGTTATTACAGTTAAACGGATGTAGGTACAGCAACGGGATATTTCTGATCGTGTAGTTTGTTCGTTTCCCTTTCTCTTGAGATGTCGTTGAATAAAATCGGCACAGTAGAAGCCGAGATAATTCATTTTGTTTAACGAATTTATAAACAAATGCCATTCTTTCGGCTTGCTGGCGAGCTACGTCAATGATCAGTGAACATAAAGTAAAGCCATGAGCATCAACTACCATGTCCAATGGGTGGGAACATTATTCCATGTGCAGTTCATTTGTTATAAACAATTAAACCATTAAAATTGTTATTACCGTTAAACGGATATAGGTACAGCAACGGGATATTTTTTATCATGTAGTTTCTTCGTTTCCCTTTCATTTGACACGTCGTTGAATATAATCAGCCCAGCAGAAGCCCAGATAATAGTTTTTAAAAATTTTTTCGCTAACGAAATGTCGAAAACGGTACAAGTGTCGCCATCTCGCGTTTGCGGCCTTTTTCGCAGTTTTCCGCACCGCCAAAACGGAATTCCTGGATTACATCGACAGTTTAAACAATTGCGTTTGTCTCGGCTTGTACTGGGTATTTCTTAACCGGACTTGTCTTAAATTAAAGCTACGGACCATAGCTATCTCCTCCAGCAGTTGCAACAATATGGCATTTGCGATTTAAAAGTTATTAACAATCGAAAAATCAGCAAAAATACACTCCGGTTCACTACAATTATCTTGGCTTCTGCTGGCCCGATTTCAATCAACAATATCTCAAATGAAAGGAAAGAGAATCAGCTACACCCGAAAACATACCCCGCTGATGTAACTATATGCAGTTGACCGTAACAACAATTTCAATTGTTTAATTGTGTATAAGAAATGAACAGCTCATCGGCTACTGCTCTCACCTGTTGGATATTGTAGCTCATGCGCCTAGCTTTAATTTATATCCACTGATGATTGACGTAGCTGGCCTGGAAACAGAGATAATACAATTTGATAAAAGAAATTATAAACAAATGCCATTCTTTCGGCTTGCAGGCGACCTACGTCAATGATCAGTGAACATAAAGGAAAGCTATGAGCATCAACTACCATGTCCAATGGGTGCGAACATTATTCCAAGTGCAGTTCATTAGTTATAAACAATTAAACCATTAAAATTGTTATTACAGTTAAACGGATGTAGGTACAGCAACGGCATATTTTTTATCGTGTAGGTTGTTCGATTGCCTTTCATTTGAGACGTCGTTGAATAGAATCGGCACAGCAGAAGCCGAGATAATTCATTTTGTATAACGTATTTATAAACAAATGCCATTAATTCGGCTTGCAGGCGAGCTACGTCAATGAGCAGTGAACATAAAGTAAAGCTATGAGCATCAACTACCATGTCCAATGGGTGGGAACATCATTCCATGTGCAGTTCATTTGTTATAAACAATTGAACCATTAAAATTGTTATTACCGTTAAACGGATATAGGTACAGGAGCGGGATATTTTTTATCGTGTTGTTTGTTCGTTTTCCTTTCTTTTGAGATGTCGTTGAATAAAATCGGCACAGCAGAAGCCGAGATAATTCATTTTGTTTAACGAATTTATAAACAAATGCCATTCTTTCGGCTTGCTGGCGAGCTACGTCAATGATCTGAAATCATAAAGTAAAGCTAAGTGCATCAGCTACCATCTCCAATAGGTGGGAACATTATTCCATGTGCAGTTCATTAGTTATAAACAATTAAACAATTAAAATTGTTATTACAGTTAAACGGATGTAGGTACAGCAACGGGATATTTCATATCGTGTAGTTTGTTCGTTTCCCTTTCTCTTGAGACGTCGTTGAATAAAATCGGCACAGTAGAAGCCGAGATAATTCATTTTGTTTAACGAATTTATAAACAAATGCCATTCTTGCGGCTTGCTGGCGAGCTACGTCAATGATCAGTGAACATAAAGTAAAGCCATGAGCATCAACTACCATGTCCAATGGGTGGGAACATTATTCCATGTGCAGTTCATTTGTTATAAACAATTAAACCATTAAAATTGTTATTACCGTTAAACGGATGTAGGAACAGCAACGGGATATTTCTTATCGTGTAGTTTGTTCGTTTCCCTTTCTCTTGAGACGTCGTTGAATAAAATCGGCACAGTAGAAGCCGAGATAATACAATTTGATAAAAGAAATTATAAACAAATGCCATTATTTCGGCTTGTAGGCGAGCTACGTCAATGATCAGTGAACATAAAGTAAAGCTATGAGCATCAACTACCATGTCCAATGGGTGGGAACATCATTCCATGTGCAGTTCATTTGTTATAAACAATTGAACCATTGAAATTGTTATTACCGTTAAACGGATATAGGTACAGCAACGGGATATTTTTTATCGTGTAGTTTGTTCGTTTTCCTTTCTTTTGAGACGTCGTTGAATAAAATCGGCACAGCAGAAGCCGAGATAATTCATTTTGTTTAACGAATTTATAAACAAATGCCATTAATTCGGCTTGCAGGCGAGCTACGTCAATTATCAGTGAACATAAAGTAAAGCTATGAGCATCAACTACCATGTCCAATGGGTGGGAACATTATTCCATGTGCTGTTCATTTGTTATAAACATTTAAACCATTAAAATTGTTATTACCGTTAAACGGATATAGGTACAGCAACGGGATATTTTTTATCGTGTAGTTTGTTCGTTTTCCTTTCTTTTGAGACGTCGTTGAATAAAATCGGCACAGCAGAAGCCGAGATAATTCATTTTGTTTAACGAATTTATAAACAAATGCCATTAATTCGGCTTGCAGGCAAGCTACGTCAATGATCAGTGAACATAAAGTAAAGCTATGAGCATCAACTACCATGTCCAATGGGTGGGAACATTATTCCATGTGCTGTTCATTTGTTATAAACAATTGAACCATTAAAATTGTTATTACCGTTAAACGGATATAGGTACAGCAACGGGATATTTTTTATCGTGTAGTTTGTTCGTTTCCCTTTCATTTGAGACGTCGTTGAATATAATCAGCCCAGCAGAAGCCCAGATAATAGTTTTTAAACATTTTTTCGCTAACGAAATGCCGAAAACGGTACAAGTGTGCCATCTCGCGTTTGCGGCCTTTTTCGCGGTTTTCGGCACCGCCAAAACGGAATTCCTGGATTACATCGTTAGTTTAAACAATTGCGTTTGTCTCGGCTTGTACTGGGTATTTCTTAACCGGACTTGTCTTAAATTAAAGCTACGGACCATAGCTATCTCCTCCAGCAGTTGCAACAATATGGCATTTGCGATTTAAAAGTTATTAACAATCGCAAAATCAGCAAAAATGCGCTCCGGTTCACTACAATTATTTTGGCTTCTGCTGGCCCGATTTCAATCAACAATATCTCAAATGAAAGGAAAGAGAATCAGCTACACCCGAAAAAATAGACCGCTGCTGTAACTATATGCAGTTGACCGTAACAACAATTTCAATTGTTTAATTGTGTATAAGAAATGAACAGCTCATCGGCTACTGCTCTCACCTGTTGGATATTGTAGCTCATGCGCCTAGCTTTAATTTATATCCACTGATGATTGACGTAGCTGGCCTGGAAACAGAGATAATACAATTTGATAAAAGAAATTATAAACAAATGCCATTCTTTCGGCTTGCAGGCGAGCTACGTCAATGATCAGTGAACATAAAGTAAAGCTATGAGCATCAACTACCATGTCCAATGGGTGGGAACATTATTCCATGTGCTGTTCATTTGTTATAAACATTTAAACCATTAAAATTGTTATTACCGTTAAACGGATATAGGTACAGCAACGGGATATTTTTTATCGTGTAGTTTGTTCGTTTTCCTTTCTTTTGAGACGTCGTTGAATAAAATCGGCACAGCAGAAGCCGAGATAATTCATTTTGTTTAACGAATTTATAAACAAATGCCATTAATTCGGCTTGCAGGCGAGCTACGTCAATGATCAGTGAACATAAAGTAAAGCTATGAGCATCAACTACCATGTCCAATGGGTGGGAACATCATTCCATGTGCAGTTCATTTGTTATAAACAATTGAACCATTGAAATTGTTATTACCGTTAAACGGATATAGGTACAGGAGCGGGATATTTTTTATCGTGTTGTTTGTTCGTTTTCCTTTCTTTTGAGATATCGTTGAATAAAATCGGCACAGCAGAAGCCGAGATAATTCATTTTGTTTAACGAATTTATAAACAAATGCCATTAATTCGGCTTGCAGGCGAGCTACGTCAATGATCAGTGAACATAAAGTAAAGCTATGAGCATCAACTACCATGTCCAATGGGTGGGAACATTATTCCATGTGCTGTTCATTTGTTATAAACAATTAAACCATTAAAATTGTTATTACCGTTAAACGGATATAGGTACAGCAACGGGATATTTTTTATCGTGTAGTTTGTTCGTTTTCCTTTCTTTTGAGACGTCGTTGAATAAAATCGGCACAGCAGAAGCCGAGATAATTCATTTTGTTTAACGAATTTATAAACAAATGCCATTAATTCGGCTTGCAGGCGAGCTACGTCAATGATCAGTGAACATAAAGTAAAGCTATGAGCATCAACTACCATGTCCAATGGGTGGGAACATTATTCCATGTGCTGTTCATTTGTTATAAACAATTAAACCATTAAAATTGTTATTACCGTTAAACGGATATAGGTACAGCAACGGGATATTTTTTATCGTGTAGTTTGTTCGTTTTCCTTTCTTTTGAGACGTCGTTGAATAAAATCGGCACAGCAGAAGCCGAGATAATTCATTTTGTTTAACGAATTTATAAACAAATGCCATTAATTCGGCTTGCAGGCGAGCTACGTCAATGATCAGTGAACATAAAGTAAAGCTATGAGCATCAACTACCATGTCCAATGGGTGGGAACATTATTCCATGTGCTGTTCATTTGTTATAAACATTTAAACCATTAAAATTGTTATTACCGTTAAACGGATATAGGTACAGCAACGGGATATTTTTTATCGTGTAGTTTGTTCGTTTTCCTTTCTTTTGAGACGTCGTTGAATAAAATCGGCACAGCAGAAGCCGAGATAATTCATTTTGTTTAACGAATTTATAAACAAATGCCATTAATTCGGCTTGCAGGCGAGCTACGTCAATGATCAGTGAACATAAAGTAAAGCTATGAGCATCAACTACCATGTCCAATGGGTGGGAACATTATTCCATGTGCTGTTCATTTGTTATAAACAATTAAACCATTAAAATTGTTATTACCGTTAAACGGATATAGGTACAGCAACGGGATATTTTTTATCGTGTAGTTTGTTCGTTTCCCTTTCATTTGACACCTCGTTAAATATAATCAGCCCAGCAGAAGCCCAGATAATAGTTTTTAAACATTTTTTCGCTAACGAAATGCCGAAAACGGTACAAGTGTCGCCATCTCGCGTTTGCGGCCTTTTTCGCGGTTTTCGGCACCGCCAAAACGGAATTCCTGGATTACATCGTTAGTTTAAACAATTGCGTTTGTCTCGGCTTGTACTGGGTATTTCTTAACCGGACTTGTCTTAAATTAAAGCTACGGACCATAGCTATCTCCTCCAGCAGTTGCAACAATATGGCATTTGCGATTTAAAAGTTATTAACAATCGAAAAATCAGCAAAAATGCGCTCCGGTTCACTACAATTATTTTGGCTTCTGCTGGCCCGATTTCAATCAACAATATCTCAAATGAAAGGAAAGAGAATCAGCTACACCCGAAAAAATAGACCGCTGCTGTAACTATATGCAGTTGACCGTAACAACAATTTCAATTGTTTAATTGTGTATAAGAAATGAACAGCTCATCGGCTACTGCTCTCACCTGTTGGATATTGTAGCTCATGCGCCTAGCTTTAATTTATATCCACTGATGATTGACGTAGCTGGCCTGGAAACAGAGATAATACAATTTGATAAAAGAAATTATAAACAAATGCCATTCTTTCGGCTTGCAGGCGAGCTACGTCAATGATCAGTGAACATAAAGTAAAGCTATGAGCATCAACTACCATGTCCAATGGGTGGGAACATTATTCCATGTGCTGTTCATTTGTTATAAACATTTAAACCATTAAAATTGTTATTACCGTTAAACGGATATAGGTACAGCAACGGGATATTTTTTATCGTGTAGTTTGTTCGTTTTCCTTTCTTTTGAGACGTCGTTGAATAAAATCGGCACAGCAGAAGCCGAGATAATTCATTTTGTTTAACGAATTTATAAACAAATGCCATTAATTCGGCTTGCAGGCGAGCTACGTCAATGATCAGTGAACATAAAGTAAAGCTATGAGCATCAACTACCATGTCCAATGGGTGGGAACATCATTCCATGTGCAGTTCATTTGTTATAAACAATTGAACCATTGAAATTGTTATTACCGTTAAACGGATATAGGTACAGGAGCGGGATATTTTTTATCGTGTTGTTTGTTCGTTTTCCTTTCTTTTGAGATATCGTTGAATAAAATCGGCACAGCAGAAGCCGAGATAATTCATTTTGTTTAACGAATTTATAAACAAATGCCATTAATTCGGCTTGCAGGCGAGCTACGTCAATGATCAGTGAACATAAAGTAAAGCTATGAGCATCAACTACCATGTCCAATGGGTGGGAACATTATTCCATGTGCTGTTCATTTGTTATAAACAATTAAACCATTAAAATTGTTATTACCGTTAAACGGATATAGGTACAGCAACGGGATATTTTTTATCGTGTAGTTTGTTCGTTTCCCTTTCATTTGACACCTCGTTAAATATAATCAGCCCAGCAGAAGCCCAGATAATAGTTTTTAAACATTTTTTCGCTAACGAAATGCCGAAAACGGTACAAGTGTCGCAATCTCGCGTTTGCGGCCTTTTTCGCGGTTTTCGGCACCGCCAAAACGGAATTCCTGGATTACATCGTTAGTTTAAACAATTGCGTTTGTCTCGGCTTGTACTGGGTATTTCTTAACCGGACTTGTCTTAAATTAAAGCTACGGACCATAGCTATCTCCTCAAGCAGTTGCAACAATATGGCATTTGCGATTTAAAAGTTATTAACAATCGAAAAATCAGCAAAAATGCGCTCCGGTTCACTACAATTATTTTGGCTTCTGCTGGCCCGATTTCAATCAACAATATCTCAAATGAAAGGAAAGAGAATCAGCTACACCCGAAAAAATAGACCGCTGCTGTAACTATATGCAGTTGACCGTAACAACAATTTCAATTGTTTAATTGTGTATAAGAAATGAACAGCTCATCGGCTACTGCTCTCACCTGTTGGATATTGTAGCTCATGCGCCTAGCTTTAATTTATATCCACTGATGATTGACGTAGCTGGCCTGGAAACAGAGATAATACAATTTGATAAAAGAAATTATAAACAAATGCCATTCTTTCGGCTTGCAGGCGAGCTACGTCAATGATCAGTGAACATAAAGTAAAGCTATGAGCATCAACTACCATGTCCAATGGGTGGGAACATTATTCCATGTGCTGTTCATTTGTTATAAACATTTAAACCATTAAAATTGTTATTACCGTTAAACGGATATAGGTACAGCAACGGGATATTTTTTATCGTGTAGGTTGTTCGATAGCCTTTCATTTGAGACGTCGTTGAATAGAATCGGCACAGCAGAAGCCGAGATAATTCATTTTGTATAACGTATTTATAAACAAATGCCATTAATTCGGCTTGCAGGCGAGCTACGTCAATGATCAGTGAACATAAAGTAAAGCTATGAGCATCAACTACCATGTCCAATGGGTGGGAACATCATTCCATGTGCAGTTCATTTGTTATAAACAATTGAACCATTAAAATTGTTATTACCGTTAAACGGATATAGGTACAGCAACGGGATATTTTGTATCGTGTAGTTTGTTCGTTTCCCTTTCATTTGAGACGTCGTTGAATATAATCAGCCCAGCAGAAGCCCAGATAATAGTTTTTAAAAATTTTTTCGCTAACGAAATGTCGAAAACGGTACAAGTGACGCCATCTCGCGTTTGCGGCCTTTTTCGCAGTTTTCCGCACCGCCAAAACGGAATTCCTGGATTACATCGACAGTTTAAACTATTGCGTTTGGCTCGGCTTGTACTGGGTATTTCTTAACCGGACTTGTCTTAAATTAAAGCTACGGACCATAGCTATCTCCTCCAGCAGTTGCAACAATATGGCATTTGCGATTTAAAAGTTATTAACAATCGAAAAATCAGCAAAAATGCGCTCCGGTTCACTACAATTATTTTGGCTTCTGCTGGCCCGATTTCAATCAACAATATCTCAAATGAAAGGAAAGAGAATCAGCTACACCCGAAAAAATAGACCGCTGCTGTAACTATATGCAGTTGACCGTAACAACAATTTCAATTGTTTAATTGTGTATAAGAAATGAACAGCTCATCGGCTACTGCTCTCACCTGTTGGATATTGTAGCTCATGCGCCTAGCTTTAATTTATATCCACTGATGATTGACGTAGCTGGCCTGGAAACAGAGATAATACAATTTGATAAAAGAAATTATAAACAAATGCCATTCTTTCGGCTTGCAGACGACCTACGTCAATGATCAGTGAACATAAAGGAAAGCTATGAGCATCAACTACCATGTCCAATGGGTGCGAACATTATTCCATGTGCAGTTCATTAGTTATAAACAATTAAACCATTAAAATTGTTATTACAGTTAAACGGATGTAGGTACAGCAACGGGATATTTTTTATCGTGTAGTTTGTTCGTTTTCCTTTCTTTTGAGACGTCGTTGAATAAAATCGGCACAGCAGAAGCCGAGATAATTCATTTTGTTTAACGAATTTATAAACAAATGCCATTAATTCGGCTTGCAGGCGAGCTACGTCAATGATCAGTGAACATAAAGTAAAGCTATGAGCATCAACTACCATGTCCAATGGGTGGGAACATTATTCCATGTGCTGTTCATTTGTTATAAACAATTAAACCATTAAAATTGTTATTACCGTTAAACGGATATAGGTACAGGAGCGGGATATTTTTTATCGTGTTGTTTGTTCGTTTTCCTTTCTTTTGAGATGTCGTTGAATAAAATCGGCACAGCAGAAGCCGAGATAATTCATTTTGTTTAACGAATTTATAAACAAATGCCATTCTTTCGGCTTGCTGGCGAGCTACGTCAATGATCTGAAATCATAAAGTAAAGCTAAGTGCATCAGCTACCATCTCCAATAGGTGGGAACATTATTCCATGTGCAGTTCATTAGTTATAAACAATTAAACAATTAAAATTGTTATTACAGTTAAACGGATGTAGGTACAGCAACGGGATATTTCTTATCGTGTATTTTGTTCGTTTCCCTTTCTCTTGAGACGTCGTTGAATAAAATCGGCACAGTAGAAGCCGAGATAATTCATTTTGTTTAACGAATTTATAAACAAATGCCATTCTTTCGGCTTGCTGGCGAGCTACGTCAATGATCAGTGAACATAAAGTAAAGCCATGAGCATCAACTACCATGTCCAATGGGTGGGAACATTATTCCATGTGCAGTTCATTTGTTATAAACAATTAAACCATTAAAATTGTTATTACCGTTAAACGGATATAGGTACAGCAACGGGATATTTTTTATCGTGTAGTTTGTTCGTTTCCCTTTCATTTGACACCTCGTTGAATATAATCAGCCCAGCAGAAGCCCAGATAATAGTTTTTAAACATTTTTTCGCTAACGAAATGTCGAAAACGGTACAAGTGTCGCCATCTCGCGTTTGCGGCCTTTTTCGCGGTTTTCGGCACCGCCAAAACGGAATTCCTGGATTACATCGTTAGTTTAAACAATTGCGTTTGTCTCGGCTTGTACTGGGTATTTCTTAACCGGACTTGTCTTAAATTAAAGCTACGGACCATAGCTATCTCCTCCAGCAGTTGCAAAAATATGGCATTTGCGATTTAAAAGTTATTAACAATCGAAAAATCAGCAAAAATACACTCCGGTTCACTACAATTATCTTGGCTTCTGCTGGCCCGATTTCAATCAACAATATCTCAAATGAAAGGAAAGAGAATCAGCTACACCCGAAAACATACCCCGCTGATGTAACTATATGCAGTTGACCGTAACAACAATTTTAATTGTTTAATTGTGTATAAGAAATGAACAGCTCATCGGCTACTGCTCTCACCTGCTGGATATTGTAGCCCATGCTCCTAGCTTTAATCTATATCCACTGATGATTGACGTAGCTCGCCTGCAAACCGTGATAATACAATTTGATAAAAGAAATTATAAACAAATGCCATTATTTCGGCTTGTAGGCGACCTACGTCAATGATCAGTGAACATAAAGTAAAGCTATGAGCATCAACTACCATGTCCAATGGGTGGGAACATTATTCCATGTGCTGTTCATTTGTTATAAACAATTAAACCATTAAAATTGTTATTACCGTTAAACGGATATAGGTACAGCAACGGGATATTTTTTATAGTGTAGTTTGTTCGTTTTCCTTTCTTTTGAGACGTCGTTGAATAAAATCGGCACAGCAGAAGCCGAGATAATTCATTTTGTTTAACGAATTTATAAACAAATGCCATTAATTCGGCTTGCAGGCGAGCTACGTCAATGATCAGTGAACATAAAGTAAAGCTATGAGCATCAACTACCATGTCCAATGGGTGGGAACATTATTCCATGTGCTGTTCATTTGTTATAAACAATTAAACCATTAAAATTGTTATTACCGTTAAACGGATATAGGTACAGGAGCGGGATATTTTTTATCGTGTTGTTTGTTCGTTTTCCTTTCTTTTGAGATGCCGTTGAATAAAATCGGCACAGCAGAAGCCGAGATAATTCATTTTGTTTAACGAATTTATAAACAAATGCCATTCTTTCGGCTTGCTGGCGAGCTACGTCAATGATCTGAAATCATAAAGTAAAGCTAAGTGCATCAGCTACCATCTCCAATAGGTGGGAACATTATTCCATGTGCAGTTCATTAGTTATAAACAATTAAACAATTAAAATTGTTATTACAGTTAAACGGATGTAGGTACAGCAACGGGATATTTCTGATCGTGTAGTTTGTTCGTTTCCCTTTCTCTTGAGATGTCGTTGAATAAAATCGGCACAGTAGAAGCCGAGATAATTCATTTTGTTTAACGAATTTATAAACAAATGCCATTCTTTCGGCTTGCTGGCGAGCTACGTCAATGATCAGTGAACATAAAGTAAAGCCATGAGCATCAACTACCATGTCCAATGGGTGGGAACATTATTCCATGTGCAGTTCATTTGTTATAAACAATTAAACCATTAAAATTGTTATTACCGTTAAACGGATATAGGTACAGCAACGGGATATTTTTTATCATGTAGTTTCTTCGTTTCCCTTTCATTTGACACGTCGTTGAATATAATCAGCCCAGCAGAAGCCCAGATAATAGTTTTTAAAAATTTTTTCGCTAACGAAATGTCGAAAACGGTACAAGTGTCGCCATCTCGCGTTTGCGGCCTTTTTCGCAGTTTTCCGCACCGCCAAAACGGAATTCCTGGATTACATCGACAGTTTAAACAATTGCGTTTGTCTCGGCTTGTACTGGGTATTTCTTAACCGGACTTGTCTTAAATTAAAGCTACGGACCATAGCTATCTCCTCCAGCAGTTGCAACAATATGGCATTTGCGATTTAAAAGTTATTAACAATCGAAAAATCAGCAAAAATACACTCCGGTTCACTACAATTATCTTGGCTTCTGCTGGCCCGATTTCAATCAACAATATCTCAAATGAAAGGAAAGAGAATCAGCTACACCCGAAAACATACCCCGCTGATGTAACTATATGCAGTTGACCGTAACAACAATTTCAATTGTTTAATTGTGTATAAGAAATGAACAGCTCATCGGCTACTGCTCTCACCTGTTGGATATTGTAGCTCATGCGCCTAGCTTTAATTTATATCCACTGATGATTGACGTAGCTGGCCTGGAAACAGAGATAATACAATTTGATAAAAGAAATTATAAACAAATGCCATTCTTTCGGCTTGCAGGCGACCTACGTCAATGATCAGTGAACATAAAGGAAAGCTATGAGCATCAACTACCATGTCCAATGGGTGCGAACATTATTCCAAGTGCAGTTCATTAGTTATAAACAATTAAACCATTAAAATTGTTATTACAGTTAAACGGATGTAGGTACAGCAACGGCATATTTTTTATCGTGTAGGTTGTTCGATTGCCTTTCATTTGAGACGTCGTTGAATAGAATCGGCACAGCAGAAGCCGAGATAATTCATTTTGTATAACGTATTTATAAACAAATGCCATTAATTCGGCTTGCAGGCGAGCTACGTCAATGAGCAGTGAACATAAAGTAAAGCTATGAGCATCAACTACCATGTCCAATGGGTGGGAACATCATTCCATGTGCAGTTCATTTGTTATAAACAATTGAACCATTAAAATTGTTATTACCGTTAAACGGATATAGGTACAGGAGCGGGATATTTTTTATCGTGTTGTTTGTTCGTTTTCCTTTCTTTTGAGATGTCGTTGAATAAAATCGGCACAGCAGAAGCCGAGATAATTCATTTTGTTTAACGAATTTATAAACAAATGCCATTCTTTCGGCTTGCTGGCGAGCTACGTCAATGATCTGAAATCATAAAGTAAAGCTAAGTGCATCAGCTACCATCTCCAATAGGTGGGAACATTATTCCATGTGCAGTTCATTAGTTATAAACAATTAAACAATTAAAATTGTTATTACAGTTAAACGGATGTAGGTACAGCAACGGGATATTTCATATCGTGTAGTTTGTTCGTTTCCCTTTCTCTTGAGACGTCGTTGAATAAAATCGGCACAGTAGAAGCCGAGATAATTCATTTTGTTTAACGAATTTATAAACAAATGCCATTCTTGCGGCTTGCTGGCGAGCTACGTCAATGATCAGTGAACATAAAGTAAAGCCATGAGCATCAACTACCATGTCCAATGGGTGGGAACATTATTCCATGTGCAGTTCATTTGTTATAAACAATTAAACCATTAAAATTGTTATTACCGTTAAACGGATGTAGGAACAGCAACGGGATATTTCTTATCGTGTAGTTTGTTCGTTTCCCTTTCTCTTGAGACGTCGTTGAATAAAATCGGCACAGTAGAAGCCGAGATAATACAATTTGATAAAAGAAATTATAAACAAATGCCATTATTTCGGCTTGTAGGCGAGCTACGTCAATGATCAGTGAACATAAAGTAAATCTATGAGCATCAACTACCATGTCCAATGGGTGGGAACATCATTCCATGTGCAGTTCATTTGTTATAAACAATTGAACCATTGAAATTGTTATTACCGTTAAACGGATATAGGTACAGCAACGGGATATTTTTTATCGTGTAGTTTGTTCGTTTTCCTTTCTTTTGAGACGTCGTTGAATAAAATCGGCACAGCAGAAGCCGAGATAATTCATTTTGTTTAACGAATTTATAAACAAATGCCATTAATTCGGCTTGCAGGCGAGCTACGTCAATTATCAGTGAACATAAAGTAAAGCTATGAGCATCAACTACCATGTCCAATGGGTGGGAACATTATTCCATGTGCTGTTCATTTGTTATAAACATTTAAACCATTAAAATTGTTATTACCGTTAAACGGATATAGGTACAGCAACGGGATATTTTTTATCGTGTAGTTTGTTCGTTTTCCTTTCTTTTGAGACGTCGTTGAATAAAATCGGCACAGCAGAAGCCGAGATAATTCATTTTGTTTAACGAATTTATAAACAAATGCCATTAATTCGGCTTGCAGGCAAGCTACGTCAATGATCAGTGAACATAAAGTAAAGCTATGAGCATCAACTACCATGTCCAATGGGTGGGAACATTATTCCATGTGCTGTTCATTTGTTATAAACAATTGAACCATTAAAATTGTTATTACCGTTAAACGGATATAGGTACAGCAACGGGATATTTTTTATCGTGTAGTTTGTTCGTTTCCCTTTCATTTGAGACGTCGTTGAATATAATCAGCCCAGCAGAAGCCCAGATAATAGTTTTTAAAAATTTTTTCGCTAACGAAATGTCGAAAACGGTACAAGTGTCGCCATCTCGCGTTTGCGGCCTTTTTCGCAGTTTTCCGCACCGCCAAAACGGAATTCCTGGATTACATCGACAGTTTAAACAATTGCGTTTGTCTCGGCTTGTACTGGGTATTTCTTAACCGGACTTGTCTTAAATTAAAGCTACGGACCATAGCTATCTCCTCCAGCAGTTGCAACAATATGGCATTTGCGATTTAAAAGTTATTAACAATCGAAAAATCAGCAAAAATGCGCTCCGGTTCACTACAATTATTTTGGCTTCTGCTGGCTCGATTTCAATCAACAATATCTCAAATGAAAGGAAAGAGAATCAGCTACACCCGAAAAAATATACCGCTGCTGTAACTATATGCAGTTGACCCTAACAACAATTTCAATTGTTTAATTGTGTATAAGAAATGAACAGCTCATCGGCTACTGCTCTCACCTGCTGGATATTGTAGCTCATGCTCCTAGCTTTAATCTATATCCACTGATGATTGACGTAGCTCGCCTGCAAACCGTGATAATACAATTTGATAAAAGAAATTATAAACAAATGCCATTATTTCGGCTTGTAGGCGACCTACGTCAATGATCAGTGAACATAAAGTAAAGCTATGAGCATCAACTACCATGTCCAATGGGTGGGAACATTATTCCATGTGCTGTTCATTTGTTATAAACAATTAAACCATTAAAATTATTATTACCGTTAAACGGATGTAGGTACAGCAACGGGATATTTTTTATCGTGTAGGTTGTTCGATTGCCTTTCATTTGAGACGTCGTTGAATAGAATCGGCACAGCAGAAGCCGAGATAATTCATTTTGTATAACGTATTTATAAACAAATGCCATTAATTCGGCTTGCAGGCGAGCTACGTCAATGATCAGGAACATAAAGTAAAGCTATGAGCATCAACTACCATGTCCAATGGGTGGGAACATCATTCCATGTGCAGTTCATTTGTTATAAACAATTGAACCATTAAAATTGTTATTACCGTTAAACGGATATAGGTACAGCAACGGGATATTTTGTATCGTGTAGTTTGTTCGTTTCCCTTTCATTTGAGACGTCGTTGAATATAATCAGCCCAGCAGAAGCCCAGATAATAGTTTTTAAAAATTTTTTCGCTAACGAAATGTCGAAAACGGTACAAGTGTCGCCATCTCGCGTTTGCGGCCTTTTTCGCAGTTTTCCGCACCGCCAAAACGGAATTCCTGGATTACATCGACAGTTTAAACAATTGCGTTTGTCTCGGCTTGTACTGGGTATTTCTTAACCGGACTTGTCTTAAATTAAAGCTACGGACCATAGCTATCTCCTCCAGCAGTTGCAACAATATGGCATTTGCGATTTAAAAGTTATTAACAATCGCAAAATCAGCAAAAATGCGCTCCGGTTCACTACAATTATTTTGGCTTCTGCTGGCCCGATTTCAATCAACAATATCTCAAATGAAAGGAAAGAGAATCAGCTACACCCGAAAAAATAGACCGCTGCTGTAACTATATGCAGTTGACCGTAACAACAATTTCAATTGTTTAATTGTGTATAAGAAATGAACAGCTCATCGGCTACTGCTCTCACCTGTTGGATATTGTAGCTCATGCGCCTAGCTTTAATTTATATCCACTGATGATTGACGTAGCTGGCCTGGAAACAGAGATAATACAATTTGATAAAAGAAATTATAAACAAATGCCATTCTTTCGGCTTGCAGGCGAGCTACGTCAATGATCAGTGAACATAAAGTAAAGCTATGAGCATCAACTACCATGTCCAATGGGTGGGAACATTATTCCATGTGCTGTTCATTTGTTATAAACATTTAAACCATTAAAATTGTTATTACCGTTAAACGGATATAGGTACAGCAACGGGATATTTTTTATCGTGTAGTTTGTTCGTTTTCCTTTCTTTTGAGACGTCGTTGAATAAAATCGGCACAGCAGAAGCCGAGATAATTCATTTTGTTTAACGAATTTATAAACAAATGCCATTAATTCGGCTTGCAGGCGAGCTACGTCAATGATCAGTGAACATAAAGTAAAGCTATGAGCATCAACTACCATGTCCAATGGGTGGGAACATTATTCCATGTGCTGTTCATTTGTTATAAACAATTAAACCATTAAAATTGTTATTACCGTTAAACGGATATAGGTACAGCAACGGGATATTTTTTATCGTGTAGTTTGTTCGTTTCCCTTTCATTTGACACCTCGTTAAATATAATCAGCCCAGCAGAAGCCCAGATAATAGTTTTTAAACATTTTTTCGCTAACGAAATGCCGAAAACGGTACAAGTGTCGCCATCTCGTGTTTGCGGCCTTTTTCGCGGTTTTCGGCACCGCCAAAACGGAATTCCTGGATTACATCGTTAGTTTAAACAATTGCGTTTGTCTCGGCTTGTACTGGGTATTTCTTAACCGGACTTGTCTTAAATTAAAGCTACGGACCATAGCTATCTCCTCCAGCAGTTGCAACAATATGGCATTTGCGATTTAAAAGTTATTAACAATCGAAAAATCAGCAAAAATGCGCTCCGGTTCACTACAATTATTTTGGCTTCTGCTGGCCCGATTTCAATCAACAATATCTCAAATGAAAGGAAAGAGAATCAGCTACACCCGAAAAAATAGACCGCTGCTGTAACTATATGCAGTTGACCGTAACAACAATTTCAATTGTTTAATTGTGTATAAGAAATGAACAGCTCATCGGCTACTGCTCTCACCTGTTGGATATTGTAGCTCATGCGCCTAGCTTTAATTTATATCCACTGATGATTGACGTAGCTGGCCTGGAAACAGAGATAATACAATTTGATAAAAGAAATTATAAACAAATGCCATTCTTTCGGCTTGCAGGCGAGCTACGTCAATGATCAGTGAACATAAAGTAAAGCTATGAGCATCAACTACCATGTCCAATGGGTGGGAACATTATTCCATGTGCTGTTCATTTGTTATAAACATTTAAACCATTAAAATTGTTATTACCGTTAAACGGATATAGGTACAGCAACGGGATATTTTTTATCGTGTAGTTTGTTCGTTTTCCTTTCTTTTGAGACGTCGTTGAATAAAATCGGCACAGCAGAAGCCGAGATAATTCATTTTGTTTAACGAATTTATAAACAAATGCCATTAATTCGGCTTGCAGGCGAGCTACGTCAATGATCAGTGAACATAAAGTAAAGCTATGAGCATCAACTACCATGTCCAATGGGTGGGAACATCATTCCATGTGCAGTTCATTTGTTATAAACAATTGAACCATTGAAATTGTTATTACCGTTAAACGGATATAGGTACAGGAGCGGGATATTTTTTATCGTGTTGTTTGTTCGTTTTCCTTTCTTTTGAGATATCGTTGAATAAAATCGGCACAGCAGAAGCCGAGATAATTCATTTTGTTTAACGAATTTATAAACAAATACCATTAATTCGGCTTGCAGGCGAGCTACGTCAATGATCAGTGAACATAAAGTAAAGCTATGAGCATCAACTACCATGTCCAATGGGTGGGAACATTATTCCATGTGCTGTTCATTTGTTATAAACAATTAAACCATTAAAATTGTTATTACCGTTAAACGGATATAGGTATAGCAACGGGATATTTTTTATCGTGTAGTTTGTTCGTTTCCCTTTCATTTGACACCTCGTTAAATATAATCAGCCCAGCAGAAGCCCAGATAATAGTTTTTAAACATTTTTTCGCTAACGAAATGCCGAAAACGGTACAAGTGTCGCCATCTCGCGTTTGCGGCCTTTTTCGCGGTTTTCGGCACCGCCAAAACGGAATTCCTGGATTACATCGTTAGTTTAAACAATTGCGTTTGTCTCGGCTTGTACTGGGTATTTCTTAACCGGACTTGTCTTAAATTAAAGCTACGGACCATAGCTATCTCCTCCAGCAGTTGCAACAATATGGCATTTGCGATTTAAAAGTTATTAACAATCGAAAAATCAGCAAAAATGCGCTCCGGTTCACTACAATTATTTTGGCTTCTGCTGGCCCGATTTCAATCAACAATATCTCAAATGAAAGGAAAGAGAATCAGCTACACCCGAAAAAATAGACCGCTGCTGTAACTATATGCAGTTGACCGTAACAACAATTTCAATTGTTTAATTGTGTATAAGAAATGAACAGCTCATCGGCTACTGCTCTCACCTGTTGGATATTGTAGCTCATGCGCCTAGCTTTAATTTATATCCACTGATGATTGACGTAGCTGGCCTCGAAACAGAGATAATACAATTTGATAAAAGAAATTATAAACAAATGCCATTCTTTCGGCTTGCAGACGACCTACGTCAATGATCAGTGAACATAAAGGAAAGCTATGAGCATCAACTACCATGTCCAATGGGTGCGAACATTATTCCATGTGCAGTTCATTAGTTATAAACAATTAAACCATTAAAATTGTTATTACAGTTAAACGGATGTAGGTACAGCAACGGGATATTTTTTATCGTGTAGTTTGTTCGTTTTCCTTTCTTTTGAGACGTCGTTGAATAAAATCGGCACAGCAGAAGCCGAGATAATTCATTTTGTTTAACGAATTTATAAACAAATGCCATTAATTCGGCTTGCAGGCGAGCTACGTCAATGATCAGTGAACATAAAGTAAAGCTATGAGCATCAACTACCATGTCCAATGGGTGGGAACATTATTCCATGTGCTGTTCATTTGTTATAAACATTTAAACCATTAAAATTGTTATTACCGTTAAACGGATATAGGTACAGCAACGGGATATTTTTTATCGTGTAGTTTGTTCGTTTTCCTTTCTTTTGAGACGTCGTTGAATAAAATCGGCACAGCAGAAGCCGAGATAATTCATTTTGTTTAACGAATTTATAAACAAATGCCATTAATTCGGCTTGCAGGCGAGCTACGTCAATGATCAGTGAACATAAAGTAAAGCTATGAGCATCAACTACCATGTCCAATGGGTGGGAACATTATTCCATGTGCTGTTCATTTGTTATAAACAATTAAACCATTAAAATTGTTATTACCGTTAAACGGATATAGGTACAGCAACGGGATATTTTTTATCGTGTAGTTTGTTCGTTTCCCTTTCATTTGACACCTCGTTAAATATAATCAGCCCAGCAGAAGCCCAGATAATAGTTTTTAAACATTTTTTCGCTAACGAAATGCCGAAAACGGTACAAGTGTGCCATCTCGCGTTTGCGGCCTTTTTCGCGGTTTTCGGCACCGCCAAAACGGAATTCCTGGATTACATCGTTAGTTTAAACAATTGCGTTTGTCTCGGCTTGTACTGGGTATTTCTTAACCGGACTTGTCTTAAATTAAAGCTACGGACCATAGCTATCTCCTCCAGCAGTTGCAACAATATGGCATTTGCGATTTAAAAGTTATTAACAATCGCAAAATCAGCAAAAATGCGCTCCGGTTCACTACAATTATTTTGGCTTCTGCTGGCCCGATTTCAATCAACAATATCTCAAATGAAAGGAAAGAGAATCAGCTACACCCGAAAAAATAGACCGCTGCTGTAACTATATGCAGTTGACCGTAACAACAATTTCAATTGTTTAATTGTGTATAAGAAATGAACAGCTCATCGGCTACTGCTCTCACCTGTTGGATATTGTAGCTCATGCGCCTAGCTTTAATTTATATCCACTGATGATTGACGTAGCTGGCCTGGAAACAGAGATAATACAATTTGATAAAAGAAATTATAAACAAATGCCATTCTTTCGGCTTGCAGGCGAGCTACGTCAATGATCAGTGAACATAAAGTAAAGCTATGAGCATCAACTACCATGTCCAATGGGTGGGAACATTATTCCATGTGCTGTTCATTTGTTATAAACATTTAAACCATTAAAATTGTTATTACCGTTAAACGGATATAGGTACAGCAACGGGATATTTTTTATCGTGTAGTTTGTTCGTTTTCCTTTCTTTTGAGACGTCGTTGAATAAAATCGGCACAGCAGAAGCCGAGATAATTCATTTTGTTTAACGAATTTATAAACAAATGCCATTAATTCGGCTTGCAGGCGAGCTACGTCAATGATCAGTGAACATAAAGTAAAGCTATGAGCATCAACTACCATGTCCAATGGGTGGGAACATCATTCCATGTGCAGTTCATTTGTTATAAACAATTGAACCATTGAAATTGTTATTACCGTTAAACGGATATAGGTACAGGAGCGGGATATTTTTTATCGTGTTGTTTGTTCGTTTTCCTTTCTTTTGAGATATCGTTGAATAAAATCGGCACAGCAGAAGCCGAGATAATTCATTTTGTTTAACGAATTTATAAACAAATGCCATTAATTCGGCTTGCAGGCGAGCTACGTCAATGATCAGTGAACATAAAGTAAAGCTATGAGCATCAACTACCATGTCCAATGGGTGGGAACATTATTCCATGTGCTGTTCATTTGTTATAAACAATTAAACCATTAAAATTGTTATTACCGTTAAACGGATATAGGTACAGCAACGGGATATTTTTTATCGTGTAGTTTGTTCGTTTCCCTTTCATTTGACACCTCGTTAAATATAATCAGCCCAGCAGAAGCCCAGATAATAGTTTTTAAACATTTTTTCGCTAACGAAATGCCGAAAACGGTACAAGTGTCGCCATCTCGCGTTTGCGGCCTTTTTCTCGGTTTTCGGCACCGCCAAAACGGAATTCCTGGATTACATCGTTAGTTTAAACAATTGCGTTTGTCTCGGCTTGTACTGGGTATTTCTTAACCGGACTTGTCTTAAATTAAAGCTACCGACCATAGCTATCTCCTCCAGCAGTTGCAACAATATGGCATTTGCGATTTAAAAGTTATTAACAATCGAAAAATCAGCAAAAATGCGCTCCGGTTCACTACAATTATTTTGGCTTCTGCTGGCCCGATTTCAATCAACAATATCTCAAATGAAAGGAAAGAGAATCAGCTACACCCGAAAAAATAGACCGCTGCTGTAACTATATGCAGTTGACCGTAACAACAATTTCAATTGTTTAATTGTGTATAAGAAATGAACAGCTCATCGGCTACTGCTCTCACCTGTTGGATATTGTAGCTCATGCGCCTAGCTTTAATTTATATCCACTGATGATTGACGTAGCTGGCCTGGAAACAGAGATAATACAATTTGATAAAAGAAATTATAAACAAATGCCATTCTTTCGGCTTGCAGGCGAGCTACGTCAATGATCAGTGAACATAAAGTAAAGCTATGAGCATCAACTACCATGTCCAATGGGTGGGAACATTATTCCATGTGCTGTTCATTTGTTATAAACATTTAAACCATTAAAATTGTTATTACCGTTAAACGGATATAGGTACAGCAACGGGATATTTTTTATCGTGTAGTTTGTTCGTTTTCCTTTCTTTTGAGACGTCGTTGAATAAAATCGGCACAGCAGAAGCCGAGATAATTCATTTTGTTTAACGAATTTATAAACAAATGCCATTAATTCGGCTTGCAGGCGAGCTACGTCAATGATCAGTGAACATAAAGTAAAGCTATGAGCATCAACTACCATGTCCAATGGGTGGGAACATCATTCCATGTGCAGTTCATTTGTTATAAACAATTGAACCATTGAAATTGTTATTACCGTTAAACGGATATAGGTACAGGAGCGGGATATTTTTTATCGTGTTGTTTGTTCGTTTTCCTTTCTTTTGAGATATCGTTGAATAAAATCGGCACAGCAGAAGCCGAGATAATTCATTTTGTTTAACGAATTTATAAACAAATGCCATTAATTCGGCTTGCAGGCGAGCTACGTCAATGATCAGTGAACATAAAGTAAAGCTATGAGCATCAACTACCATGTCCAATGGGTGGGAACATTATTCCATGTGCTGTTCATTTGTTATAAACAATTAAACCATTAAAATTGTTATTACCGTTAAACGGATATAGGTACAGCAACGGGATATTTTTTATCGTGTAGTTTGTTCGTTTTCCTTTCTTTTGAGACGTCGTTGAATAAAATCGGCACAGCAGAAGCCGAGATAATTCATTTTGTTTAACGAATTTATAAACAAATGCCATTAATTCGGCTTGCAGGCGAGCTACGTCAATGATCAGTGAACATAAAGTAAAGCTATGAGCATCAACTACCATGTCCAATGGGTGGGAACATTATTCCATGTGCTGTTCATTTGTTATAAACATTTAAACCATTAAAATTGTTATTACCGTTAAACGGATATAGGTACAGCAACGGGATATTTTTTATCGTGTAGTTTGTTCGTTTTCCTTTCTTTTGAGACGTCGTTGAATAAAATCGGCACAGCAGAAGCCGAGATAATTCATTTTGTTTAACGAATTTATAAACAAATGCCATTAATTCGGCTTGCAGGCGAGCTACGTCAATGATCAGTGAACATAAAGTAAAGCTATGAGCATCAACTACCATGTCCAATGGGTGGGAACATTATTCCATGTGCTGTTCATTTGTTATAAACAATTAAACCATTAAAATTGTTATTACCGTTAAACGGATATAGGTATAGCAACGGGATATTTTTTATCGTGTAGTTTGTTCGTTTCCCTTTCATTTGACACCTCGTTAAATATAATCAGCCCAGCAGAAGCCCAGATAATAGTTTTTAAACATTTTTTCGCTAACGAAATGCCGAAAACGGTACAAGTGTCGCCATCTCGCGTTTGCGGCCTTTTTCGCGGTTTTCGGCACCGCCAAAACGGAATTCCTGGATTACATCGTTAGTTTAAACAATTGCGTTTGTCTCGGCTTGTACTGGGTATTTCTTAACCGGACTTGTCTTAAATTAAAGCTACGGACCATAGCTATCTCCTCCAGCAGTTGCAACAATATGGCATTTGCGATTTAAAAGTTATTAACAATCGAAAAATCAGCAAAAATGCGCTCCGGTTCACTACAATTATTTTGGCTTCTGCTGGCCCGATTTCAATCAACAATATCTCAAATGAAAGGAAAGAGAATCAGCTACACCCGAAAAAATAGACCGCTGCTGTAACTATATGCAGTTGACCGTAACAACAATTTCAATTGTTTAATTGTGTATAAGAAATGAACAGCTCATCGGCTACTGCTCTCACCTGTTGGATATTGTAGCTCATGCGCCTAGCTTTAATTTATATCCACTGATGATTGACGTAGCTGGCCTCGAAACAGAGATAATACAATTTGATAAAAGAAATTATAAACAAATGCCATTCTTTCGGCTTGCAGACGACCTACGTCAATGATCAGTGAACATAAAGGAAAGCTATGAGCATCAACTACCATGTCCAATGGGTGCGAACATTATTCCATGTGCAGTTCATTAGTTATAAACAATTAAACCATTAAAATTGTTATTACAGTTAAACGGATGTAGGTACAGCAACGGGATATTTTTTATCGTGTAGTTTGTTCGTTTTCCTTTCTTTTGAGACGTCGTTGAATAAAATCGGCACAGCAGAAGCCGAGATAATTCATTTTGTTTAACGAATTTATAAACAAATGCCATTAATTCGGCTTGCAGGCGAGCTACGTCAATGATCAGTGAACATAAAGTAAAGCTATGAGCATCAACTACCATGTCCAATGGGTGGGAACATTATTCCATGTGCTGTTCATTTGTTATAAACATTTAAACCATTAAAATTGTTATTACCGTTAAACGGATATAGGTACAGCAACGGGATATTTTTTATCGTGTAGTTTGTTCGTTTTCCTTTCTTTTGAGACGTCGTTGAATAAAATCGGCACAGCAGAAGCCGAGATAATTCATTTTGTTTAACGAATTTATAAACAAATGCCATTAATTCGGCTTGCAGGCGAGCTACGTCAATGATCAGTGAACATAAAGTAAAGCTATGAGCATCAACTACCATGTCCAATGGGTGGGAACATTATTCCATGTGCTGTTCATTTGTTATAAACAATTAAACCATTAAAATTGTTATTACCGTTAAACGGATATAGGTACAGCAACGGGATATTTTTTATCGTGTAGTTTGTTCGTTTCCCTTTCATTTGACACCTCGTTAAATATAATCAGCCCAGCAGAAGCCCAGATAATAGTTTTTAAACATTTTTTCGCTAACGAAATGCCGAAAACGGTACAAGTGTCGCCATCTCGCGTTTGCGGCCTTTTTCGCGGTTTTCGGCACCGCCAAAACGGAATTCCTGGATTACATCGTTAGTTTAAACAATTGCGTTTGTCTCGGCTTGTACTGGGTATTTCTTAACCGGACTTGTCTTAAATTAAAGCTACGGACCATAGCTATCTCCTCCAGCAGTTGCAACAATATGGCATTTGCGATTTAAAAGTTATTAACAATCGAAAAATCAGCAAAAATGCGCTCCGGTTCACTACAATTATTTTGGCTTCTGCTGGCCCGATTTCAATCAACAATATCTCAAATGAAAGGAAAGAGAATCAGCTACACCCGAAAAAATAGACCGCTGCTGTAACTATATGCAGTTGACCGTAACAACAATTTCAATTGTTTAATTGTGTATAAGAAATGAACAGCTCATCGGCTACTGCTCTCACCTGTTGGATATTGTAGCTCATGCGCCTAGCTTTAATTTATATCCACTGATGATTGACGTAGCTGGCCTCGAAACAGAGATAATACAATTTGATAAAAGAAATTATAAACAAATGCCATTCTTTCGGCTTGCAGACGACCTACGTCAATGATCAGTGAACATAAAGGAAAGCTATGAGCATCAACTACCATGTCCAATGGGTGCGAACATTATTCCATGTGCAGTTCATTAGTTATAAACAATTAAACCATTAAAATTGTTATTACAGTTAAACGGATGTAGGTACAGCAACGGGATATTTTTTATCGTGTAGTTTGTTCGTTTTCCTTTCTTTTGAGACGTCGTTGAATAAAATCGGCACAGCAGAAGCCGAGATAATTCATTTTGTTTAACGAATTTATAAACAAATGCCATTAATTCGGCTTGCAGGCGAGCTACGTCAATGATCAGTGAACATAAAGTAAAGCTATGAGCATCAACTACCATGTCCAATGGGTGGGAACATTATTCCATGTGCTGTTCATTTGTTATAAACATTTAAACCATTAAAATTGTTATTACCGTTAAACGGATATAGGTACAGCAACGGGATATTTTTTATCGTGTAGTTTGTTCGTTTTCCTTTCTTTTGAGACGTCGTTGAATAAAATCGGCACAGCAGAAGCCGAGATAATTCATTTTGTTTAACGAATTTATAAACAAATGCCATTAATTCGGCTTGCAGGCGAGCTACGTCAATGATCAGTGAACATAAAGTAAAGCTATGAGCATCAACTACCATGTCCAATGGGTGGGAACATTATTCCATGTGCTGTTCATTTGTTATAAACAATTAAACCATTAAAATTGTTATTACCGTTAAACGGATATAGGTACAGCAACGGGATATTTTTTATCGTGTAGTTTGTTCGTTTCCCTTTCATTTGACACCTCGTTAAATATAATCAGCCCAGCAGAAGCCCAGATAATAGTTTTTAAACATTTTTTCGCTAACGAAATGCCGAAAACGGTACAAGTGTCGCCATCTCGCGTTTGCGGCCTTTTTCGCGGTTTTCGGCACCGCCAAAACGGAATTCCTGGATTACATCGTTAGTTTAAACAATTGCGTTTGTCTCGGCTTGTACTGGGTATTTCTTAACCGGACTTGTCTTAAATTAAAGCTACGGACCATAGCTATCTCCTCCAGCAGTTGCAACAATATGGCATTTGCGATTTAAAAGTTATTAACAATCGAAAAATCAGCAAAAATGCGCTCCGGTTCACTACAATTATTTTGGCTTCTGCTGGCCCGATTTCAATCAACAATATCTCAAATGAAAGGAAAGAGAATCAGCTACACCCGAAAAAATAGACCGCTGCTGTAACTATATGCAGTTGACCGTAACAACAATTTCAATTGTTTAATTGTGTATAAGAAATGAACAGCTCATCGGCTACTGCTCTCACCTGTTGGATATTGTAGCTCATGCGCCTAGCTTTAATTTATATCCACTGATGATTGACGTAGCTGGCCTGGAAACAGAGATAATACAATTTGATAAAAGAAATTATAAACAAATGCCATTCTTTCGGCTTGCAGACGACCTACGTCAATGATCAGTGAACATAAAGGAAAGCTATGAGCATCAACTACCATGTCCAATGGGTGCGAACATTATTCCATGTGCAGTTCATTAGTTATAAACAATTAAACCATTAAAATTGTTATTACAGTTAAACGGATGTAGGTACAGCAACGGGATATTTTTTATCGTGTAGTTTGTTCGTTTTCCTTTCTTTTGAGACGTCGTTGAATAAAATCGGCACAGCAGAAGCCGAGATAATTCATTTTGTTTAACGAATTTATAAACAAATGCCATTAATTCGGCTTGCAGGCGAGCTACGTCAATGATCAGTGAACATAAAGTAAAGCTATGAGCATCAACTACCATGTCCAATGGGTGGGAACATTATTCCATGTGCTGTTCATTTGTTATAAACATTTAAACCATTAAAATTGTTATTACCGTTAAACGGATATAGGTACAGCAACGGGATATTTTTTATCGTGTAGTTTGTTCGTTTTCCTTTCTTTTGAGACGTCGTTGAATAAAATCGGCACAGCAGAAGCCGAGATAATTCATTTTGTTTAACGAATTTATAAACAAATGCCATTAATTCGGCTTGCAGGCGAGCTACGTCAATGATCAGTGAACATAAAGTAAAGCTATGAGCATCAACTACCATGTCCAATGGGTGGGAACATTATTCCATGTGCTGTTCATTTGTTATAAACATTTAAACCATTAAAATTGTTATTACCGTTAAACGGATATAGGTACAGCAACGGGATATTTTTTATCGTGTAATTTGTTCGTTTTCCTTTCTTTTGAGACGTCGTTGAATAAAATCGGCACAGCAGAAGCCGAGATAATTCATTTTGTTTAACGAATTTATAAACAAATGCCATTAATTCGGCTTGCAGGCGAGCTACGTCAATGATCAGTGAACATAAAGTAAAGCTATGAGCATCAACTACCATGTCCAATGGGTGGGAACATCATTCCATGTGCAGTTCATTTGTTATAAACAATTGAACCATTGAAATTGTTATTACCGTTAAACGGATATAGGTACAGGAGCGGGATATTTTTTATCGTGTTGTTTGTTCGTTTTCCTTTCTTTTGAGATATCGTTGAATAAAATCGGCACAGCAGAAGCCGAGATAATTCATTTTGTTTAACGAATTTATAAACAAATGCCATTAATTCGGCTTGCAGGCGAGCTACGTCAATGATCAGTGAACATAAAGTAAAGCTATGAGCATCAACTACCATGTCCAATGGGTGGGAACATTATTCCATGTGCTGTTCATTTGTTATAAACAATTAAACCATTAAAATTGTTATTACCGTTAAACGGATATAGGTACAGCAACGGGATATTTTTTATCGTGTAGTTTGTTCGTTTTCCTTTCTTTTGAGACGTCGTTGAATAAAATCGGCACAGCAGAAGCCGAGATAATTCATTTTGTTTAACGAATTTATAAACAAATGCCATTAATTCGGCTTGCAGGCGAGCTACGTCAATGATCAGTGAACATAAAGTAAAGCTATGAGCATCAACTACCATGTCCAATGGGTGGGAACATTATTCCATGTGCTGTTCATTTGTTATAAACATTTAAACCATTAAAATTGTTATTACCGTTAAACGGATATAGGTACAGCAACGGGATATTTTTTATCGTGTAGTTTGTTCGTTTTCCTTTCTTTTGAGACGTCGTTGAATAAAATCGGCACAGCAGAAGCCGAGATAATTCATTTTGTTTAACGAATTTATAAACAAATGCCATTAATTCGGCTTGCAGGCGAGCTACGTCAATGATCAGTGAACATAAAGTAAAGCTATGAGCATCAACTACCATGTCCAATGGGTGGGAACATTATTCCATGTGCTGTTCATTTGTTATAAACAATTAAACCATTAAAATTGTTATTACCGTTAAACGGATATAGGTACAGCAACGGGATATTTTTTAACGTGTAGTTTGTTCGTTTCCCTTTCATTTGACACCTCGTTGAATATAATCAGCCCAGCAGAAGCCCAGATAATAGTTTTTAAACATTTTTTCGCTAACGAAATGCCGAAAACGGTACAAGTGTCGCCATCTCGCGTTTGCGGCCTTTTTCGCGGTTTTCGGCACCGCCAAAACGGAATTCCTGGATTACATCGTTAGTTTAAACAATTGCGTTTGTCTCGGCTTGTACTGGGTATTTCTTAACCGGACTTGTCTTAAATTAAAGCTACGGACCATAGCTATCTCCTCCAGCAGTTGCAACAATATGGCATTTGCGATTTAAAAGTTATTAACAATCGAAAAATCAGCAAAAATGCGCTCCGGTTCACTACAATTATTTTGGCTTCTGCTTGCCCGATTTCAATCAACAATATCTCAAATGAAAGGAAAGAGAATCAGCTACACCCGAAAAAATAGACCGCTGCTGTAACTATATGCAGTTGACCGTAACAACAATTTCAATTGTTTAATTGTGTATAAGAAATGAACAGCTCATCGGCTACTGCTCTCACCTGTTGGATATTGTAGCTCATGCGCCTAGCTTTAATTTATATCCACTGATGATTGACGTAGCTGGCCTGGAAACAGAGATAATACAATTTGATAAAAGAAATTATAAACAAATGCCATTCTTTCGGCTTGCAGGCGACCTACGTCAATGATCAGTGAACATAAAGGAAAGCTATGAGCATCAACTACCATGTCCAATGGGTGCGAACATTATTCCATGTGCAGTTCATTAGTTATAAACAATTAAACCATTAAAATTGTTATTACAGTTAAACGGATGTAGGTACAGCAACGGGATATTTTTTATCGTGTAGGTTGTTCGATTGCCTTTCATTTGAGACGTCGTTGAATAGAATCGGCACAGCAGAAGCCGAGATAATTCATTTTGTATAACGTATTTATAAACAAATGCCATTAATTCGGCTTGCAGGCGAGCTACGTCAATGATCAGTGAACATAAAGTAAAGCTATGAGCATCAACTACCATGTCCAATGGGTGGGAACATCATTCCATGTGCAGTTCATTTGTTATAAACAATTGAACCATTAAAATTGTTATTACCGTTAAACGGATATAGGTACAGCAACGGGATATTTTTTATCGTGTAGTTTGTTCGTTTTCCTTTCTTTTGAGACGTCGTTGAATAAAATCGGCACAGCAGAAGCCGAGATAATTCATTTTGTTTAACGAATTTATAAACAAATGCCATTAATTCGGCTTGCAGGCGAGCTACGTCAATGATCAGTGAACATAAAGTAAAGCTATGAGCATCAACTACCATGTCCAATGGGTGGGAACATTATTCCATGTGCTGTTCATTTGTTATAAACAATTGAACCATTAAAATTGTTATTACCGTTAAACGGATATAGGTACAGCAACGGGATATTTTTTATCGTGTAGTTTGTTCGTTTCCCTTTCATTTGAGACGTCGTTGAATATAATCAGCCCAGCAGAAGCCCAGATAATAGTTTTTAAAAATTTTTTCGCTAACGAAATGTCGAAAACGGTACAAGTGTCGCCATCTCGCGTTTGCGGCCTTTTTCGCAGTTTTCCGCACCGCCAAAACGGAATTCCTGGATTACATCGACAGTTTAAACAATTGCGTTTGTCTCGGCTTGTACTGGGTATTTCTTAACCGGACTTGTCTTAAATTAAAGCTACGGACCATAGCTATCTCCTCCAGCAGTTGCAACAATATGGCATTTGCGATTTAAAAGTTATTAACAATCGAAAAATCAGCAAAAATACACTCCGGTTCACTACAATTATCTTGGCTTCTGCTGGCCCGATTTCAATCAACAATATCTCAAATGAAAGGAAAGAGAATCAGCTACACCCGAAAACATACCCCGCTGATGTAACTATATGCAGTTGACCGTAACAACAATTTCAATTGTTTAATTGTGTATAAGAAATGAACAGCTCATCGGCTACGGCTCTCACCTGTTGGATATTGTAGCTCATGCGCCTAGCTTTAATTTATATCCACTGATGATTGACGTAGCTGGCCTGGAAACAGAGATAATACAATTTGATAAAAGAAATTATAAACAAATGCCATTCTTTCGGCTTGCAGGCGACCTACGTCAATGATCAGTGAACATAAAGGAAAGCTATGAGCATCAACTACCATGTCCAATGGGTGCGAACATTATTCCAAGTGCAGTTCATTAGTTATAAACAATTAAACCATTAAAATTGTTATTACAGTTAAACGGATGTAGGTACAGCAACGGGATATTTTTTATCGTGTAGGTTGTTCGATTGCCTTTCATTTGAGACGTCGTTGAATAGAATCGGCACAGCAGAAGCCGAGATAATTCATTTTGTATAACGTATTTATAAACAAATGCCATTAATTCGGCTTGCAGGCGAGCTACGTCAATGATCAGTGAACATAAAGTAAAGCTATGAGCATCAACTACCATGTCCAATGGGTGGGAACATCATTCCATGTGCAGTTCATTTGTTATAAACAATTGAACCATTAAAATTGTTATTACCGTTAAACGGATATAGGTACAGGAGCGGGATATTTTTTATCGTGTTGTTTGTTCGTTTTCCTTTCTTTTGAGATGTCGTTGAATAAAATCGGCACAGCAGAAGCCGAGATAATTCATTTTGTTTAACGAATTTATAAACAAATGCCATTCTTGCGGCTTGCTGGCGAGCTACGTCAATGATCAGTGAACATAAAGTAAAGCCATGAGCATCAACTACCATGTCCAATGGGTGGGAACATTATTCCATGTGCAGTTCATTTGTTATAAACAATTAAACCATTAAAATTGTTATTACCGTTAAACGGATGTAGGAACAGCAACGGGATATTTCTTATCGTGTAGTTTGTTCGTTTCCCTTTCTCTTGAGACGTCGTTGAATAAAATCGGCACAGTAGAAGCCGAGATAATACAATTTGATAAAAGAAATTATAAACAAATGCCATTATTTCGGCTTGTAGGCGACCTACGTCAATGATCAGTGAACATAAAGTAAAGCTATGAGCATCAACTACCATGTCCAATGGGTGGGAACATTATTCCATGTGCTGTTCATTTGTTATAAACAATTAAACCATTAAAATTGTTATTACCGTTAAACGGATAAAGGTACAGCAACGGGATATTTTTCATCGTGTTGTTTGTTCGTTTTCCTTTCTTTTGAGACGTCGTTGAATAGAATCGGCACAGCAGAAGCCGAGATAATTCATTTTGTATAACCTATTTATAAACAAATGCCATTAATTCGGCTTGCAGGCGACCTACGTCAATGATCAGTGAACATAAAGGAAAGCTATGAGCATCAACTACCATGTCCAATGGGTGCGAACATTATTCCATGTGCAGTTCATTAGTTATAAACAATTGAACCATTAAAATTGTTATTACCGTTAAACGGATATAGGTACAGCAACGGGATATTTTTTATCGTGTAGTTTGTTCGTTTCCCTTTCATTTGAGACGTCGTTGAATATAATCAGCCCAGCAGAAGCCCAGATAATAGTTTTTAAAAATTTTTTCGCTAACGAAATGTCGAAAACGGTACAAGTGTCGCCATCTCGCGTTTGCGGCCTTTTTCGCAGTTTTCCGCACCGCCAAAACGGAATTCCTGGATTACATCGACAGTTTAAACAATTGCGTTTGTCTCGGCTTGTACTGGGTATTTCTTAACCGGACTTGTCTTAAATTAAAGCTACGGACCATAGCTATCTCCTCCAGCAGTTGCAACAATATGGCATTTGCGATTTAAAAGTTATTAACAATCGAAAAATCAGCAAAAATGCGCTCCGGTTCACTACAATTATTTTGGCTTCTGCTAGCCCGATTTCAATCAACAATATCTCAAATGAAAGGAAAGAGAATCAGCTACACCCGAAAAAATAGACCGCTGCTGTAACTATATGCAGTTGACCGTAACAACAATTTCAATTGTTTAATTGTGTATAAGAAATGAACAGCTCATCGGCTACTGCTCTCACCTGTTGGATATTGTAGCTCATGCGCCTAGCTTTAATTTATATCCACTGATGATTGACGTAGCTGGCCTGGAAACAGAGATAATACAATTTGATAAAAGAAATTATAAACAAATGCCATTCTTTCGGCTTGCAGGCGACCTACGTCAATGATCAGTGAACATAAAGGAAAGCTATGAGCATCAACTACCATGTCCAATGGGTGCGAACATTATTCCATGTGCAGTTCATTAGTTATAAACAATTAAACCATTAAAATTGTTATTACAGTTAAACGGATGTAGGTACAGCAACGGGATATTTTTTATCGTGTAGGTTGTTCGATTGCCTTTCATTTGAGACGTCGTTGAATAGAATCGGCACAGCAGAAGCCCAGATAATTCATTTTGTATAACGTATTTATAAACAAATGCCATTAATTCGGCTTGCAGGCGAGCTACGTCAATGATCAGTGAACATAAAGTAAAGCTATGAGCATCAACTACCATGTCCAATGGGTGGGAACATCATTCCATGTGCAGTTCATTTGTTATAAACAATTGAACCATTGAAATTGTTATTACCGTTAAACGGATATAGGTACAGCAACGGGATATTTTTTATCGTGTAGTTTGTTCGTTTTCCTTTCTTTTGAGACGTCGTTGAATAAAATCGGCACAGCAGAAGCCGAGATAATTCATTTTGTTTAACGAATTTATAAACAAATGCCATTAATTCGGCTTGCAGGCGAGCTACGTCAATGATCAGTGAACATAAAGTAAAGCTATGAGCATCAACTACCATGTCCAATGGGTGGGAACATTATTCCATGTGCTGTTCATTTGTTATAAACAATTGAACCATTAAAATTGTTATTACCGTTAAACGGATATAGGTACAGCAACGGGATATTTTTTATCGTGTAGTTTGTTCGTTTCCCTTTCATTTGAGACGTCGTTGAATATAATCAGCCCAGCAGAAGCCCAGATAATAGTTTTTAAAAATTTTTTCGCTAACGAAATGTCGAAAACGGTACAAGTGTCGCCATCTCGCGTTTGCGGCCTTTTTCGCAGTTTTCCGCACCGCCAAAACGGAATTCCTGGATTACATCGACAGTTTAAACAATTGCGTTTGTCTCGGCTTGTACTGGGTATTTCTTAACCGGACTTGTCTTAAATTAAAGCTACGGACCATAGCTATCTCCTCCAGCAGTTGCAACAATATGGCATTTGCGATTTAAAAGTTATTAACAATCGAACAATCAGCAAAAATGCGCTCCGGTTCACTACAATTATTTTGGCTTCTGCTGGCTCGATTTCAATCAACAATATCTCAAATGAAAGGAAAGAGAATCAGCTACACCCGAAAAAATATACCGCTGCTGTAACTATATGCAGTTGACCCTAACAACAATTTCAATTGTTTAATTGTGTATAAGAAATGAACAGCTCATCGGCTACTGCTCTCACCTGCTGGATATTGTAGCTCATGCTCCTAGCTTTAATCTATATCCACTGATGATTGACGTAGCTCGCCTGCAAACCGTGATAATACAATTTGATAAAAGAAATTATAAACAAATGCCATTATTTCGGCTTGTAGGCGACCTACGTCAATGATCAGTCAACATAAAGTAAAGCTATGAGCATCAACTACCATGTCCAATGGGTGGGAACATTATTCCATGTGCAGTTCATTAGTTATAAACAATTAAACCATTAAAATTGTTATTACAGTTAAACGGATGTAGGTACAGCAACGGGATATTTTTTATCGTGTAGGTTGTTCGATTGCCTTTCATTTGAGACGTCGTTGAATAGAATCGGCACAGCAGAAGCCGAGATAATTCATTTTGTATAACGTATTTATAAACAAATGCCATTAATTCGGCTTGCAGGCGAGCTACGTCAATGATCAGTGAACATAAAGTAAAGCTATGAGCATCAACTACCATGTCCAATGGGTGGGAACATCATTCCATGTGCAGTTCATTTGTTATAAACAATTGAACCATTAAAATTGTTATTACCGTTAAACGGATATAGGTACAGCAACGGGATATTTTGTATCGTGTAGTTTGATCGTTTCCCTTTCATTTGAGACGTCGTTGAATATAATCAGCCCAGCAGAAGCCCAGATAATAGTTTTTAAAAATTTTTTCGCTAACGAAATGTCGAAAACGGTACAAGTGTCGCCATCTCGCGTTTGCGGCCTTTTTCGCAGTTTTCCGCACCGCCAAAACGGAATTCCTGGATTACATCGACAGTTTAAACAATTGCGTTTGTCTCGGCTTGTACTGGGTATTTCTTAACCGGACTTGTCTTAAATTAAAGCTACGGACCATAGCTATCTCCTCCAGCAGTTGCAACAATATGGCATTTGCGATTTAAAAGTTATTAACAATCGAAAAATCAGCAAAAATGCGCTCCGGTTCACTACAATTATTTTGGCTTCTGCTGGCCCGATTTCAATCAACAATATCTCAAATGAAAGGAAAGAGAATCAGCTACACCCGAAAAAATAGACCGCTGCTGTAACTATATGCAGTTGACCCTAACAACAATTTCAATTGTTTAATTGTGTATAAGAAATGAACAGCTCATCGGCTACTGCTCTCACCTGTTGGATATTTTAGCTCATGCGCCTAGCTGTAATTTATATCCACTGATGATTGACGTAGTTGGCCTGGAAACAGAGATAATACAATTTGATAAAAGAAATTATAAACAAATGCCATTCTTTCGGCTTGCTGGCGAGCTACGTCAATGATCTGAAATCATAAAGTAAAGCTAAGTGCATCAGCTACCATCTCCAATAGGTGGGAACATTATTCCATGTGCAGTTCATTAGTTATAAACAATTAAACAATTAAAATTGTTATTACAGTTAAACGGATGTAGGTACAGCAACGGGATATTTCTTATCGTGTAGTTTGTTCGTTTCCCTTTCTCTTGAGACGTCGTTGAATAAAATCGGCACAGTAGAAGCCGAGATAATTCATTTTGTTTAACGAATTTATAAACAAATGCCATTCTTTCGGCTTGCTGGCGAGCTACGTCAATGATCAGTGAACATAAAGTAAAGCCATGAGCATCAACTACCATGTCCAATGGGTGGGAACATTATTCCATGTGCAGTTCATTTGTTATAAACAATTAAACCATTAAAATTGTTATTACCGTTAAACGGATATAGGTACAGCAACGGGATATTTCTTATCGTGTAGTTTGTTCGTTTCCCTTTCTCTTGAGACGTCGTTGAATAAAATCGGCACAGTAGAAGCCGAGATAATTCATTTTGTTTAACGAATTTATAAACAAATGCCATTCTTTCGGCTTGCTGGCGAGCTACGTCAATGATCAGTGAACATAAAGTAAAGCCATGAGCATCAACTACCATGTCCAATGGGTGGGAACATTATTCCATGTGCAGTTCATTTGTTATAAACAATTAAACCATTAAAATTGTTATTACCGTTAAACGGATGTAGGAACAGCAACGGGATATTTCTTATCGTGTAGTTTGTTCGTTTCCCTTTCTCTTGAGACGTCGTTGAATAAAATCGGCACAGTAGAAGCCGAGATAATACAATTTGATAAAAGAAATTATAAACAAATGCCATTATTTCGGCTTGTAGGCGACCTACGTCAATGATCAGTGAACATAAAGTAAAGCTATGAGCATCAACTACCATGTCCAATGGGTGGGAACATTATTCCATGTGCTGTTCATTTGTTATAAACAATTAAACCATTAAAATTGTTATTACCGTTAAACGGATAAAGGTACAGCAACGGGATATTTTTCATCGTGTTGTTTGTTCGTTTTCCTTTCTTTTGAGACGTCGTTGAATAGAATCGGCACAGCAGAAGCCGAGATAATTCATTTTGTATAACCTATTTATAAACAAATGCCATTAATTCGGCTTGCAGGCGACCTACGTCAATGATCAGTGAACATAAAGGAAAGCTATGAGCATCAACTACCATGTCCAATGGGTGCGAACATTATTCCATGTGCAGTTCATTAGTTATAAACAATTGAACCATTAAAATTGTTATTACCGTTAAACGGATATAGGTACAGCAACGGGATATTTTTTATCGTGTAGTTTGTTCGTTTCCCTTTCATTTGAGACGTCGTTGAATATAATCAGCCCAGCAGAAGCCCAGATAATAGTTTTTAAAAATTTTTTCGCTAACGAAATGTCGAAAACGGTACAAGTGTCGCCATCTCGCGTTTGCGGCCTTTTTCGCGGTTTTCGGCACCGCCAAAACGGAATTCCTGGATTACATCGTTAGTTTAAACAATTGCGTTTGTCTCGGCTTGTACTGGGTATTTCTTAACCGGACTTGTCTTAAATTAAAGCTACGGACCATAGCTATCTCCTCCAGCAGTTGCAACAATATGGCATTTGCGATTTAAAAGTTATTAACAATCGAAAAATCAGCAAAAATACACTCCGGTTCACTACAATTATCTTGGCTTCTGCTGGCCCGATTTCAATCAACAATATCTCAAATGAAAGGAAAGAGAATCAGCTACACCCGAAAACATACCCCGCTGATGTAACTATATGCAGTTGACCGTAACAACAATTTCAATTGTTTAATTGTGTATAAGAAATGAACAGCTCATCGGCTACTGCTCTCACCTGTTGGATATTGTAGCTCATGCGCCTAGCTTTAATTTATATCCACTGATGATTGACGTAGCTGGCCTGGAAACAGAGATAATACAATTTGATAAAAGAAATTATAAACAAATGCCATTCTTTCGGCTTGCAGACGACCTACGTCAATGATCAGTGAACATAAAGGAAAGCTATGAGCATCAACTACCATGTCCAATGGGTGCGAACATTATTCCATGTGCAGTTCATTAGTTATAAACAATTAAACCATTAAAATTGTTATTACAGTTAAACGGATGTAGGTACAGCAACGGGATATTTTTTATCGTGTAGTTTGTTCGTTTTCCTTTCTTTTGAGACGTCGTTGAATAAAATCGGCACAGCAGAAGCCGAGATAATTCATTTTGTTTAACGAATTTATAAACAAATGCCATTAATTCGGCTTGCAGGCGAGCTACGTCAATGATCTGAAATCATAAAGTAAAGCTAAGTGCATCAGCTACCATCTCCAATAGGTGGGAACATTATTCCATGTGCAGTTCATTAGTTATAAACAATTAAACAATTAAAATTGTTATTACAGTTAAACGGATGTAGGTACAGCAACGGGATATTTCTTATCGTGTATTTTGTTCGTTTCCCTTTCTCTTGAGACGTCGTTGAATAAAATCGGCACAGTAGAAGCCGAGATAATTCATTTTGTTTAACGAATTTATAAACAAATGCCATTCTTTCGGCTTGCTGGCGAGCTACGTCAATGATCAGTGAACATAAAGTAAAGCCATGAGCATCAACTACCATGTCCAATGGGTGGGAACATTATTCCATGTGCAGTTCATTTGTTATAAACAATTAAACCATTAAAATTGTTATTACCGTTAAACGGATATAGGTACAGCAACGGGATATTTTTTATCGTGTAGTTTGTTCGTTTCCCTTTCATTTGACACCTCGTTGAATATAATCAGCCCAGCAGAAGCCCAGATAATAGTTTTTAAACATTTTTTCGCTAACGAAATGTCGAAAACGGTACAAGTGTCGCCATCTCGCGTTTGCGGCCTTTTTCGCGGTTTTCGGCACCGCCAAAACGGAATTCCTGGATTACATCGTTAGTTTAAACAATTGCGTTTGTCTCGGCTTGTACTGGGTATTTCTTAACCGGACTTGTCTTAAATTAAAGCTACGGACCATAGCTATCTCCTCCAGCAGTTGCAAAAATATGGCATTTGCGATTTAAAAGTTATTAACAATCGAAAAATCAGCAAAAATACACTCCGGTTCACTACAATTATCTTGGCTTCTGCTGGCCCGATTTCAATCAACAATATCTCAAATGAAAGGAAAGAGAATCAGCTACACCCGAAAACATACCCCGCTGATGTAACTATATGCAGTTGACCGTAACAACAATTTTAATTGTTTAATTGTGTATAAGAAATGAACAGCTCATCGGCTACTGCTCTCACCTGCTGGATATTGTAGCCCATGCTCCTAGCTTTAATCTATATCCACTGATGATTGACGTAGCTCGCCTGCAAACCGTGATAATACAATTTGATAAAAGAAATTATAAACAAATGCCATTATTTCGGCTTGTAGGCGACCTACGTCAATGATCAGTGAACATAAAGTAAAGCTATGAGCATCAACTACCATGTCCAATGGGTGGGAACATTATTCCATGTGCTGTTCATTTGTTATAAACAATTAAACCATTAAAATTGTTATTACCGTTAAACGGATATAGGTACAGCAACGGGATATTTTTTATAGTGTAGTTTGTTCGTTTTCCTTTCTTTTGAGACGTCGTTGAATAAAATCGGCACAGCAGAAGCCGAGATAATTCATTTTGTTTAACGAATTTATAAACAAATGCCATTAATTCGGCTTGCAGGCGAGCTACGTCAATGATCAGTGAACATAAAGTAAAGCTATGAGCATCAACTACCATGTCCAATGGGTGGGAACATTATTCCATGTGCTGTTCATTTGTTATAAACAATTAAACCATTAAAATTGTTATTACCGTTAAACGGATATAGGTACAGGAGCGGGATATTTTTTATCGTGTTGTTTGTTCGTTTTCCTTTCTTTTGAGATGCCGTTGAATAAAATCGGCACAGCAGAAGCCGAGATAATTCATTTTGTTTAACGAATTTATAAACAAATGCCATTCTTTCGGCTTGCTGGCGAGCTACGTCAATGATCTGAAATCATAAAGTAAAGCTAAGTGCATCAGCTACCATCTCCAATAGGTGGGAACATTATTCCATGTGCAGTTCATTAGTTATAAACAATTAAACAATTAAAATTGTTATTACAGTTAAACGGATGTAGGTACAGCAACGGGATATTTCTGATCGTGTAGTTTGTTCGTTTCCCTTTCTCTTGAGATGTCGTTGAATAAAATCGGCACAGTAGAAGCCGAGATAATTCATTTTGTTTAACGAATTTATAAACAAATGCCATTCTTTCGGCTTGCTGGCGAGCTACGTCAATGATCAGTGAACATAAAGTAAAGCCATGAGCATCAACTACCATGTCCAATGGGTGGGAACATTATTCCATGTGCAGTTCATTTGTTATAAACAATTAAACCATTAAAATTGTTATTACCGTTAAACGGATATAGGTACAGCAACGGGATATTTTTTATCATGTAGTTTCTTCGTTTCCCTTTCATTTGACACGTCGTTGAATATAATCAGCCCAGCAGAAGCCCAGATAATAGTTTTTAAAAATTTTTTCGCTAACGAAATGTCGAAAACGGTACAAGTGTCGCCATCTCGCGTTTGCGGCCTTTTTCGCAGTTTTCCGCACCGCCAAAACGGAATTCCTGGATTACATCGACAGTTTAAACAATTGCGTTTGTCTCGGCTTGTACTGGGTATTTCTTAACCGGACTTGTCTTAAATTAAAGCTACGGACCATAGCTATCTCCTCCAGCAGTTGCAACAATATGGCATTTGCGATTTAAAAGTTATTAACAATCGAAAAATCAGCAAAAATACACTCCGGTTCACTACAATTATCTTGGCTTCTGCTGGCCCGATTTCAATCAACAATATCTCAAATGAAAGGAAAGAGAATCAGCTACACCCGAAAACATACCCCGCTGATGTAACTATATGCAGTTGACCGTAACAACAATTTCAATTGTTTAATTGTGTATAAGAAATGAACAGCTCATCGGCTACTGCTCTCACCTGTTGGATATTGTAGCTCATGCGCCTAGCTTTAATTTATATCCACTGATGATTGACGTAGCTGGCCTGGAAACAGAGATAATACAATTTGATAAAAGAAATTATAAACAAATGCCATTCTTTCGGCTTGCAGGCGACCTACGTCAATGATCAGTGAACATAAAGGAAAGCTATGAGCATCAACTACCATGTCCAATGGGTGCGAACATTATTCCAAGTGCAGTTCATTAGTTATAAACAATTAAACCATTAAAATTGTTATTACAGTTAAACGGATGTAGGTACAGCAACGGCATATTTTTTATCGTGTAGGTTGTTCGATTGCCTTTCATTTGAGACGTCGTTGAATAGAATCGGCACAGCAGAAGCCGAGATAATTCATTTTGTTTAACGAATTTATAAACAAATGCCATTCTTTCGGCTTGCTGGCGAGCTACGTCAATGATCAGTGAACATAAAGTAAAGCCATGAGCATCAACTACCATGTCCAATGGGTGGGAACATTATTCCATGTGCAGTTCATTTGTTATAAACAATTAAACCATTAAAATTGTTATTACCGTTAAACGGATATAGGTACAGCAACGGGATATTTTTTATCATGTAGTTTCTTCGTTTCCCTTTCATTTGACACGTCGTTGAATATAATCAGCCCAGCAGAAGCCCAGATAATAGTTTTTAAAAATTTTTTCGCTAACGAAATGTCGAAAACGGTACAAGTGTCGCCATCTCGCGTTTGCGGCCTTTTTCGCAGTTTTCCGCACCGCCAAAACGGAATTCCTGGATTACATCGACAGTTTAAACAATTGCGTTTGTCTCGGCTTGTACTGGGTATTTCTTAACCGGACTTGTCTTAAATTAAAGCTACGGACCATAGCTATCTCCTCCAGCAGTTGCAACAATATGGCATTTGCGATTTAAAAGTTATTAACAATCGAAAAATCAGCAAAAATACACTCCGGTTCACTACAATTATCTTGGCTTCTGCTGGCCCGATTTCAATCAACAATATCTCAAATGAAAGGAAAGAGAATCAGCTACACCCGAAAACATACCCCGCTGATGTAACTATATGCAGTTGACCGTAACAACAATTTCAATTGTTTAATTGTGTATAAGAAATGAACAGCTCATCGGCTACTGCTCTCACCTGTTGGATATTGTAGCTCATGCGCCTAGCTTTAATTTATATCCACTGATGATTGACGTAGCTGGCCTGGAAACAGAGATAATACAATTTGATAAAAGAAATTATAAACAAATGCCATTCTTTCGGCTTGCAGGCGACCTACGTCAATGATCAGTGAACATAAAGGAAAGCTATGAGCATCAACTACCATGTCCAATGGGTGCGAACATTATTCCAAGTGCAGTTCATTAGTTATAAACAATTAAACCATTAAAATTGTTATTACCGTTAAACGGATAAAGGTACAGCAACGGGATATTTTTCATCGTGTTGTTTGTTCGTGTTCCTTTCTTTTGAGACGTCGTTGAATAGAATCGGCACAGCAGAAGCCGAGATAATTCATTTTGTATAACCTATTTATAAACAAATGCCATTAATTCGGCTTGCAGGCGACCTACGTCAATGATCAGTGAACATAAAGGAAAGTTATGAGCATCAACTACCATGTCCAATGGGTGCGAACATTATTCCATGTGCAGTTCATGAGTTATAAACAATTAAACCATTAAAATTGTTATTACAGTTAAACGGATGTAGGTACAGCAACGGGATATTTTTTATCGTGTAGGTTGTTCGTTTCCCTTTCTCTTGAGACGTCGTTGAATAAAATCGGCACAGTAGAAGCCGAGATAATACAATTTGATAAAAGAAATTATAAACAAATGCCATTATTTCGGCTTGTAGGCGACCTACGTCAATGATCAGTGAACATAAAGTAAAGCTATGAGCATCAACTACCATGTCCAATGGGTGGGAACATTATTCCATGTGCTGTTCATTTGTTATAAACAATTAAACCATTAAAATTGTTATTACCGTTAAACGGATAAAGGTACAGCAACGGGATATTTTTCATCGTGTTGTTTGTTCGTGTTCCTTTCTTTTGAGACGTCGTTGAATAGAATCGGCACAGCAGAAGCCGAGATAATTCATTTTGTATAACCTATTTATAAACAAATGCCATTAATTCGGCTTGCAGGCGACCTACGTCAATGATCAGTGAACATAAAGGAAAGTTATGAGCATCAACTACCATGTCCAATGGGTGCGAACATTATTCCATGTGCAGTTCATTAGTTATAAACAATTAAACCATTAAAATTGTTATTACAGTTAAACGGATGTAGGTACAGCAACGGGATATTTTTTATCGTGTAGGTTGTTCGATTGCCTTTCATTTGAGACGTCGTTGAATAGAATCGGCACAGCAGAAGCCGAGATAATTCATTTTGTATAACGTATTTATAAACAAATGCCATTAATTCGGCTTGCAGGCGAGCTACGTCAATGATCAGTGAACATAAAGTAAAGCTATGAGCATCAACTACCATGTCCAATGGGTGGGAACATCATTCCATGTGCAGTTCATTTGTTATAAACAATTGAACCATTGAAATTGTTATTACCGTTAAACGGATATAGGTACAGCAACGGGATATTTTTTATCGTGTAGTTTGTTCGTTTTCCTTTCTTTTGAGACGTCGTTGAATAAAATCGGCACAGCAGAAGCCGAGATAATTCATTTTGTTTAACGAATTTATAAACAAATGCCATTAATTCGGCTTGCAGGCGAGCTACGTCAATTATCAGTGAACATAAAGTAAAGCTATGAGCATCAACTACCATGTCCAATGGGTGGGAACATTATTCCATGTGCTGTTCATTTGTTATAAACATTTAAACCATTAAAATTGTTATTACCGTTAAACGGATATAGGTACAGCAACGGGATATTTTTTATCGTGCAGTTTGTTCGTTTTCCTTTCTTTTGAGACGTCGTTGAATAAAATCGGCACAGCAGAAGCCGAGATAATTCATTTTGTTTAACGAATTTATAAACAAATGCCATTAATTCGGCTTGCAGGCAAGCTACGTCAATGATCAGTGAACATAAAGTAAAGCTATGAGCATCAACTACCATGTCCAATGGGTGGGAACATTATTCCATGTGCTGTTCATTTGTTATAAACAATTGAACCATTAAAATTGTTATTACCGTTAAACGGATATAGGTACAGCAACGGGATATTTTTTATCGTGTAGTTTGTTCGTTTCCCTTTCATTTGAGACGTCGTTGAATAGAATCGGCACAGCAGAAGCCGAGATAATTCATTTTGTATAACGTATTTATAAACAAATGCCATTAATTCGGCTTGCAGGCGAGCTACGTCAATGATCAGTGAACATAAAGTAAAGCTATGAGCATCAACTACCATGTCCAATGGGTGGGAACATTATTCCATGTGCTGTTCATTTGTTATAAACATTTAAACCATTAAAATTGTTATTACCGTTAAACGGATAAAGGTACAGCAACGGGATATTTTTCATCGTGTTGTTTGTTCGTGTTCCTTTCTTTTGAGACGTCGTTGAATAGAATCGGCACAGCAGAAGCCGAGATAATTCATTTTGTATAACCTATTTATAAACAAATGCCATTAATTCGGCTTGCAGGCGACCTACGTCAATGATCAGTGAACATAAAGGAAAGTTATGAGCATCAACTACCATGTCCAATGGGTGCGAACATTATTCCATGTGCAGTTCATTAGTTATAAACAATTAAACCATTAAAATTGTTATTACAGTTAAACGGATGTAGGTACAGCAACGGGATATTTTTTATCGTGTAGGTTGTTCGATTGCCTTTCATTTGAGACGTCGTTGAATAGAATCGGCACAGCAGAAGCCGAGATAATTCATTTTGTATAACGTATTTATAAACAAATGCCATTAATTCGGCTTGCAGGCGAGCTACGTCAATGATCAGTGAACATAAAGTAAAGCTATGAGCATCAACTACCATGTCCAATGGGTGGGAACATCATTCCATGTGCAGTTCATTTGTTATAAACAATTGAACCATTGAAATTGTTATTACCGTTAAACGGATATAGGTACAGCAACGGGATATTTTTTATCGTGTAGTTTGTTCGTTTTCCTTTCTTTTGAGACGTCGTTGAATAAAATCGGCACAGCAGAAGCCGAGATAATTCATTTTGTTTAACGAATTTATAAACAAATGCCATTAATTCGGCTTGCAGGCAAGCTACGTCAATGATCAGTGAACATAAAGTAAAGCTATGAGCATCAACTACCATGTCCAATGGGTGGGAACATTATTCCATGTGCTGTTCATTTGTTATAAACAATTGAACCATTAAAATTGTTATTACCGTTAAACGGATATAGGTACAGCAACGGGATATTTTTTATCGTGTAGTTTGTTCGTTTCCCTTTCATTTGAGACGTCGTTGAATATAATCAGCCCAGCAGAAGCCCAGATAATAGTTTTTAAAAATTTTTTCGCTAACGAAATGTCGAAAACGGTACAAGTGTCGCCATCTCGCGTTTGCGGCCTTTTTCGCAGTTTTCCGCACCGCCAAAACGGAATTCCTGGATTACATCGACAGTTTAAACAATTGCGTTTGTCTCGGCTTGTACTGGGTATTTCTTAACCGGACTTGTCTTAAATTAAAGCTACGGACCATAGCTATCTCCTCCAGCAGTTGCAACAATATGGCATTTGCGATTTAAAAGTTATTAACAATCGAAAAATCAGCAAAAATGCGCTCCGGTTCACTACAATTATTTTGGCTTCTGCTGGCTCGATTTCAATCAACAATATCTCAAATGAAAGGAAAGAGAATCAGCTACACCCGAAAAAATATACCGCTGCTGTAACTATATGCAGTTGACCCTAACAACAATTTCAATTGTTTAATTGTGTATAAGAAATGAACAGCTCATCGGCTACTGCTCTCACCTGCTGGATATTGTAGCTCATGCTCCTAGCTTTAATCTATATCCACTGATGATTGACGTAGCTCGCCTGCAAACCGTGATAATACAATTTGATAAAAGAAATTATAAACAAATGCCATTATTTCGGCTTGTAGGCGACCTACGTCAATGATCAGTGAACATAAAGTAAAGCTATGAGCATCAACTACCATGTCCAATGGGTGGGAACATTATTCCATGTGCTGTTCATTTGTTATAAACAATTAAACCATTAAAATTATTATTACCGTTAAACGGATGTAGGTACAGCAACGGGATATTTTTTATCGTGTAGGTTGTTCGATTGCCTTTCATTTGAGACGTCGTTGAATAGAATCGGCACAGCAGAAGCCGAGATAATTCATTTTGTATAACGTATTTATAAACAAATGCCATTAATTCGGCTTGCAGGCGAGCTACGTCAATGATCAGTGAACATAAAGTAAAGCTATGAGCATCAACTACCATGTCCAATGGGTGGGAACATCATTCCATGTGCAGTTCATTTGTTATAAACAATTGAACCATTAAAATTGTTATTACCGTTAAACGGATATAGGTACAGCAACGGGATATTTTGTATCGTGTAGTTTGTTCGTTTCCCTTTCATTTGAGACGTCGTTGAATATAATCAGCCCAGCAGAAGCCCAGATAATAGTTTTTAAAAATTTTTTCGCTAACGAAATGTCGAAAACGGTACAAGTGTCGCCATCTCGCGTTTGCGGCCTTTTTCGCAGTTTTCCGCACCGCCAAAACGGAATTCCTGGATTACATCGACAGTTTAAACAATTGCGTTTGTCTCGGCTTGTACTGGGTATTTCTTAACCGGACTTGTCTTAAATTAAAGCTACGGACCATAGCTATCTCCTCAAGCAGTTGCAACAATATGGCATTTGCGATTTAAAAGTTCTTAACAATCGAAAAATCAGCAAAAATGCGCTCCGGTTCACTACAATTATTTTGGCTTCTGCTGGCCCGATTTCAATCAACAATATCTCAAATGAAAGGAAAGAGAATCAGCTACACCCGAAAAAATAGACCGCTGCTGTAACTATATGCAGTTGACCCTAACAACAATTTCAATTGTTTAATTGTGTATAAGAAATGAACAGCTCATCGGCTACTGCTCTCACCTGTTGGATATTTTAGCTCATGCGCCTAGCTGTAATTTATATCCACTGATGATTGACGTAGTTGGCCTGGAAACAGAGATAATACAATTTGATAAAAGAAATTATAAACAAATGCCATTCTTTCGGCTTGCTGGCGAGCTACGTCAATGATCTGAAATCATAAAGTAAAGCTAAGTGCATCAGCTACCATCTCCAATAGGTGGGAACATTATTCCATGTGCAGTTCATTAGTTATAAACAATTAAACAATTAAAATTGTTATTACAGTTAAACGGATGTAGGTACAGCAACGGGATATTTCTTATCGTGTATTTTGTTCGTTTCCCTTTCTCTTGAGACGTCGTTGAATAAAATCGGCACAGTAGAAGCCGAGATAATTCATTTTGTTTAACGAATTTATAAACAAATGCCATTCTTTCGGCTTGCTGGCGAGCTACGTCAATGATCAGTGAACATAAAGTAAAGCCATGAGCATCAACTACCATGTCCAATGGGTGGGAACATTATTCCATGTGCAGTTCATTTGTTATAAACAATTAAACCATTAAAATTGTTATTACCGTTAAACGGATATAGGTACAGCAACGGGATATTTTTTATCGTGTAGTTTGTTCGTTTCCCTTTCATTTGACACCTCGTTGAATATAATCAGCCCAGCAGAAGCCCAGATAATAGTTTTTAAACATTTTTTCGCTAACGAAATGTCGAAAACGGTACAAGTGTCGCCATCTCGCGTTTGCGGCCTTTTTCGCGGTTTTCGGCACCGCCAAAACGGAATTCCTGGATTACATCGTTAGTTTAAACAATTGCGTTTGTCTCGGCTTGTACTGGGTATTTCTTAACCGGACTTGTCTTAAATTAAAGCTACGGACCATAGCTATCTCCTCCAGCAGTTGCAAAAATATGGCATTTGCGATTTAAAAGTTATTAACAATCGAAAAATCAGCAAAAATACACTCCGGTTCACTACAATTATCTTGGCTTCTGCTGGCCCGATTTCAATCAACAATATCTCAAATGAAAGGAAAGAGAATCAGCTACACCCGAAAACATACCCCGCTGATGTAACTATATGCAGTTGACCGTAACAACAATTTTAATTGTTTAATTGTGTATAAGAAATGAACAGCTCATCGGCTACTGCTCTCACCTGCTGGATATTGTAGCCCATGCTCCTAGCTTTAATCTATATCCACTGATGATTGACGTAGCTCGCCTGCAAACCGTGATAATACAATTTGATAAAAGAAATTATAAACAAATGCCATTATTTCGGCTTGTAGGCGACCTACGTCAATGATCAGTGAACATAAAGTAAAGCTATGAGCATCAACTACCATGTCCAATGGGTGGGAACATTATTCCATGTGCTGTTCATTTGTTATAAACAATTAAACCATTAAAATTGTTATTACCGTTAAACGGATATAGGTACAGCAACGGGATATTTTTTATAGTGTAGTTTGTTCGTTTTCCTTTCTTTTGAGACGTCGTTGAATAAAATCGGCACAGCAGAAGCCGAGATAATTCATTTTGTTTAACGAATTTATAAACAAATGCCATTAATTCGGCTTGCAGGCGAGCTACGTCAATGATCAGTGAACATAAAGTAAAGCTATGAGCATCAACTACCATGTCCAATGGGTGGGAACATTATTCCATGTGCTGTTCATTTGTTATAAACAATTAAACCATTAAAATTGTTATTACCGTTAAACGGATATAGGTACAGGAGCGGGATATTTTTTATCGTGTTGTTTGTTCGTTTTCCTTTCTTTTGAGATGCCGTTGAATAAAATCGGCACAGCAGAAGCCGAGATAATTCATTTTGTTTAACGAATTTATAAACAAATGCCATTCTTTCGGCTTGCTGGCGAGCTACGTCAATGATCTGAAATCATAAAGTAAAGCTAAGTGCATCAGCTACCATCTCCAATAGGTGGGAACATTATTCCATGTGCAGTTCATTAGTTATAAACAATTAAACAATTAAAATTGTTATTACAGTTAAACGGATGTAGGTACAGCAACGGGATATTTCTGATCGTGTAGTTTGTTCGTTTCCCTTTCTCTTGAGATGTCGTTGAATAAAATCGGCACAGTAGAAGCCGAGATAATTCATTTTGTTTAACGAATTTATAAACAAATGCCATTCTTTCGGCTTGCTGGCGAGCTACGTCAATGATCAGTGAACATAAAGTAAAGCCATGAGCATCAACTACCATGTCCAATGGGTGGGAACATTATTCCATGTGCAGTTCATTTGTTATAAACAATTAAACCATTAAAATTGTTATTACCGTTAAACGGATATAGGTACAGCAACGGGATATTTTTTATCATGTAGTTTCTTCGTTTCCCTTTCATTTGACACGTCGTTGAATATAATCAGCCCAGCAGAAGCCCAGATAATAGTTTTTAAAAATTTTTTCGCTAACGAAATGTCGAAAACGGTACAAGTGTCGCCATCTCGCGTTTGCGGCCTTTTTCGCAGTTTTCCGCACCGCCAAAACGGAATTCCTGGATTACATCGACAGTTTAAACAATTGCGTTTGTCTCGGCTTGTACTGGGTATTTCTTAACCGGACTTGTCTTAAATTAAAGCTACGGACCATAGCTATCTCCTCCAGCAGTTGCAACAATATGGCATTTGCGATTTAAAAGTTATTAACAATCGAAAAATCAGCAAAAATACACTCCGGTTCACTACAATTATCTTGGCTTCTGCTGGCCCGATTTCAATCAACAATATCTCAAATGAAAGGAAAGAGAATCAGCTACACCCGAAAACATACCCCGCTGATGTAACTATATGCAGTTGACCGTAACAACAATTTCAATTGTTTAATTGTGTATAAGAAATGAACAGCTCATCGGCTACTGCTCTCACCTGTTGGATATTGTAGCTCATGCGCCTAGCTTTAATTTATATCCACTGATGATTGACGTAGCTGGCCTGGAAACAGAGATAATACAATTTGATAAAAGAAATTATAAACAAATGCCATTCTTTCGGCTTGCAGGCGACCTACGTCAATGATCAGTGAACATAAAGGAAAGCTATGAGCATCAACTACCATGTCCAATGGGTGCGAACATTATTCCAAGTGCAGTTCATTAGTTATAAACAATTAAACCATTAAAATTGTTATTACAGTTAAACGGATGTAGGTACAGCAACGGCATATTTTTTATCGTGTAGGTTGTTCGATTGCCTTTCATTTGAGACGTCGTTGAATAGAATCGGCACAGCAGAAGCCGAGATAATTCATTTTGTTTAACGAATTTATAAACAAATGCCATTCTTTCGGCTTGCTGGCGAGCTACGTCAATGATCAGTGAACATAAAGTAAAGCCATGAGCATCAACTACCATGTCCAATGGGTGGGAACATTATTCCATGTGCAGTTCATTTGTTATAAACAATTAAACCATTAAAATTGTTATTACCGTTAAACGGATATAGGTACAGCAACGGGATATTTTTTATCATGTAGTTTCTTCGTTTCCCTTTCATTTGACACGTCGTTGAATATAATCAGCCCAGCAGAAGCCCAGATAATAGTTTTTAAAAATTTTTTCGCTAACGAAATGTCGAAAACGGTACAAGTGTCGCCATCTCGCGTTTGCGGCCTTTTTCGCAGTTTTCCGCACCGCCAAAACGGAATTCCTGGATTACATCGACAGTTTAAACAATTGCGTTTGTCTCGGCTTGTACTGGGTATTTCTTAACCGGACTTGTCTTAAATTAAAGCTACGGACCATAGCTATCTCCTCCAGCAGTTGCAACAATATGGCATTTGCGATTTAAAAGTTATTAACAATCGAAAAATCAGCAAAAATACACTCCGGTTCACTACAATTATCTTGGCTTCTGCTGGCCCGATTTCAATCAACAATATCTCAAATGAAAGGAAAGAGAATCAGCTACACCCGAAAACATACCCCGCTGATGTAACTATATGCAGTTGACCGTAACAACAATTTCAATTGTTTAATTGTGTATAAGAAATGAACAGCTCATCGGCTACTGCTCTCACCTGTTGGATATTGTAGCTCATGCGCCTAGCTTTAATTTATATCCACTGATGATTGACGTAGCTGGCCTGGAAACAGAGATAATACAATTTGATAAAAGAAATTATAAACAAATGCCATTCTTTCGGCTTGCAGGCGACCTACGTCAATGATCAGTGAACATAAAGGAAAGCTATGAGCATCAACTACCATGTCCAATGGGTGCGAACATTATTCCAAGTGCAGTTCATTAGTTATAAACAATTAAACCATTAAAATTGTTATTACCGTTAAACGGATAAAGGTACAGCAACGGGATATTTTTCATCGTGTTGTTTGTTCGTGTTCCTTTCTTTTGAGACGTCGTTGAATAGAATCGGCACAGCAGAAGCCGAGATAATTCATTTTGTATAACCTATTTATAAACAAATGCCATTAATTCGGCTTGCAGGCGACCTACGTCAATGATCAGTGAACATAAAGGAAAGTTATGAGCATCAACTACCATGTCCAATGGGTGCGAACATTATTCCATGTGCAGTTCATTAGTTATAAACAATTAAACCATTAAAATTGTTATTACAGTTAAACGGATGTAGGTACAGCAACGGGATATTTTTTATCGTGTAGGTTGTTCGTTTCCCTTTCTCTTGAGACGTCGTTGAATAAAATCGGCACAGTAGAAGCCGAGATAATACAATTTGATAAAAGAAATTATAAACAAATGCCATTATTTCGGCTTGTAGGCGACCTACGTCAATGATCAGTGAACATAAAGTAAAGCTATGAGCATCAACTACCATGTCCAATGGGTGGGAACATTATTCCATGTGCTGTTCATTTGTTATAAACAATTAAACCATTAAAATTGTTATTACCGTTAAACGGATAAAGGTACAGCAACGGGATATTTTTCATCGTGTTGTTTGTTCGTGTTCCTTTCTTTTGAGACGTCGTTGAATAGAATCGGCACAGCAGAAGCCGAGATAATTCATTTTGTATAACCTATTTATAAACAAATGCCATTAATTCGGCTTGCAGGCGACCTACGTCAATGATCAGTGAACATAAAGGAAAGTTATGAGCATCAACTACCATGTCCAATGGGTGCGAACATTATTCCATGTGCAGTTCATTAGTTATAAACAATTAAACCATTAAAATTGTTATTACAGTTAAACGGATGTAGGTACAGCAACGGGATATTTTTTATCGTGTAGGTTGTTCGATTGCCTTTCATTTGAGACGTCGTTGAATAGAATCGGCACAGCAGAAGCCGAGATAATTCATTTTGTATAACGTATTTATAAACAAATGCCATTAATTCGGCTTGCAGGCGAGCTACGTCAATGATCAGTGAACATAAAGTAAAGCTATGAGCATCAACTACCATGTCCAATGGGTGGGAACATCATTCCATGTGCAGTTCATTTGTTATAAACAATTGAACCATTGAAATTGTTATTACCGTTAAACGGATATAGGTACAGCAACGGGATATTTTTTATCGTGTAGTTTGTTCGTTTTCCTTTCTTTTGAGACGTCGTTGAATAAAATCGGCACAGCAGAAGCCGAGATAATTCATTTTGTTTAACGAATTTATAAACAAATGCCATTAATTCGGCTTGCAGGCGAGCTACGTCAATTATCAGTGAACATAAAGTAAAGCTATGAGCATCAACTACCATGTCCAATGGGTGGGAACATTATTCCATGTGCTGTTCATTTGTTATAAACATTTAAACCATTAAAATTGTTATTACCGTTAAACGGATATAGGTACAGCAACGGGATATTTTTTATCGTGTAGTTTGTTCGTTTTCCTTTCTTTTGAGACGTCGTTGAATAAAATCGGCACAGCAGAAGCCGAGATAATTCATTTTGTTTAACGAATTTATAAACAAATGCCATTAATTCGGCTTGCAGGCAAGCTACGTCAATGATCAGTGAACATAAAGTAAAGCTATGAGCATCAACTACCATGTCCAATGGGTGGGAACATTATTCCATGTGCTGTTCATTTGTTATAAACAATTGAACCATTAAAATTGTTATTACCGTTAAACGGATATAGGTACAGCAACGGGATATTTTTTATCGTGTAGTTTGTTCGTTTCCCTTTCATTTGAGACGTCGTTGAATAGAATCGGCACAGCAGAAGCCGAGATAATTCATTTTGTATAACGTATTTATAAACAAATGCCATTAATTCGGCTTGCAGGCGAGCTACGTCAATGATCAGTGAACATAAAGTAAAGCTATGAGCATCAACTACCATGTCCAATGGGTGGGAACATTATTCCATGTGCTGTTCATTTGTTATAAACATTTAAACCATTAAAATTGTTATTACCGTTAAACGGATAAAGGTACAGCAACGGGATATTTTTCATCGTGTTGTTTGTTCGTGTTCCTTTCTTTTGAGACGTCGTTGAATAGAATCGGCACAGCAGAAGCCGAGATAATTCATTTTGTATAACCTATTTATAAACAAATGCCATTAATTCGGCTTGCAGGCGACCTACGTCAATGATCAGTGAACATAAAGGAAAGTTATGAGCATCAACTACCATGTCCAATGGGTGCGAACATTATTCCATGTGCAGTTCATTAGTTATAAACAATTAAACCATTAAAATTGTTATTACAGTTAAACGGATGTAGGTACAGCAACGGGATATTTTTTATCGTGTAGGTTGTTCGATTGCCTTTCATTTGAGACGTCGTTGAATAGAATCGGCACAGCAGAAGCCGAGATAATTCATTTTGTATAACGTATTTATAAACAAATGCCATTAATTCGGCTTGCAGGCGAGCTACGTCAATGATCAGTGAACATAAAGTAAAGCTATGAGCATCAACTACCATGTCCAATGGGTGGGAACATCATTCCATGTGCAGTTCATTTGTTATAAACAATTGAACCATTGAAATTGTTATTACCGTTAAACGGATATAGGTACAGCAACGGGATATTTTTTATCGTGTAGTTTGTTCGTTTTCCTTTCTTTTGAGACGTCGTTGAATAAAATCGGCACAGCAGAAGCCGAGATAATTCATTTTGTTTAACGAATTTATAAACAAATGCCATTAATTCGGCTTGCAGGCGAGCTACGTCAATTATCAGTGAACATAAAGTAAAGCTATGAGCATCAACTACCATGTCCAATGGGTGGGAACATTATTCCATGTGCTGTTCATTTGTTATAAACATTTAAACCATTAAAATTGTTATTACCGTTAAACGGATATAGGTACAGCAACGGGATATTTTTTATCGTGTAGTTTGTTCGTTTTCCTTTCTTTTGAGACGTCGTTGAATAAAATCGGCACAGCAGAAGCCGAGATAATTCATTTTGTTTAACGAATTTATAAACAAATGCCATTAATTCGGCTTGCAGGCAAGCTACGTCAATGATCAGTGAACATAAAGTAAAGCTATGAGCATCAACTACCATGTCCAATGGGTGGGAACATTATTCCATGTGCTGTTCATTTGTTATAAACAATTGAACCATTAAAATTGTTATTACCGTTAAACGGATATAGGTACAGCAACGGGATATTTTTTATCGTGTAGTTTGTTCGTTTCCCTTTCATTTGAGACGTCGTTGAATATAATCAGCCCAGCAGAAGCCCAGATAATAGTTTTTAAAAATTTTTTCGCTAACGAAATGTCGAAAACGGTACAAGTGTCGCCATCTCGCGTTTGCGGCCTTTTTCGCAGTTTTCCGCACCGCCAAAACGGAATTCCTGGATTACATCGACAGTTTAAACAATTGCGTTTGTCTCGGCTTGTACTGGGTATTTCTTAACCGGACTTGTCTTAAATTAAAGCTACGGACCATAGCTATCTCCTCCAGCAGTTGCAACAATATGGCATTTGCGATTTAAAAGTTATTAACAATCGAAAAATCAGCAAAAATGCGCTCCGGTTCACTACAATTATTTTGGCTTCTGCTGGCTCGATTTCAATCAACAATATCTCAAATGAAAGGAAAGAGAATCAGCTACACCCGAAAAAATATACCGCTGCTGTAACTATATGCAGTTGACCCTAACAACAATTTCAATTGTTTAATTGTGTATAAGAAATGAACAGCTCATCGGCTACTGCTCTCACCTGCTGGATATTGTAGCTCATGCTCCTAGCTTTAATCTATATCCACTGATGATTGACGTAGCTCGCCTGCAAACCGTGATAATACAATTTGATAAAAGAAATTATAAACAAATGCCATTATTTCGGCTTGTAGGCGACCTACGTCAATGATCAGTGAACATAAAGTAAAGCTATGAGCATCAACTACCATGTCCAATGGGTGGGAACATTATTCCATGTGCTGTTCATTTGTTATAAACAATTAAACCATTAAAATTATTATTACCGTTAAACGGATGTAGGTACAGCAACGGGATATTTTTTATCGTGTAGGTTGTTCGATTGCCTTTCATTTGAGACGTCGTTGAATAGAATCGGCACAGCAGAAGCCGAGATAATTCATTTTGTATAACGTATTTATAAACAAATGCCATTAATTCGGCTTGCAGGCGAGCTACGTCAATGATCAGTGAACATAAAGTAAAGCTATGAGCATCAACTACCATGTCCAATGGGTGGGAACATCATTCCATGTGCAGTTCATTTGTTATAAACAATTGAACCATTAAAATTGTTATTACCGTTAAACGGATATAGGTACAGCAACGGGATATTTTGTATCGTGTAGTTTGTTCGTTTCCCTTTCATTTGAGACGTCGTTGAATATAATCAGCCCAGCAGAAGCCCAGATAATAGTTTTTAAAAATTTTTTCGCTAACGAAATGTCGAAAACGGTACAAGTGTCGCCATCTCGCGTTTGCGGCCTTTTTCGCAGTTTTCCGCACCGCCAAAACGGAATTCCTGGATTACATCGACAGTTTAAACAATTGCGTTTGTCTCGGCTTGTACTGGGTATTTCTTAACCGGACTTGTCTTAAATTAAAGCTACGGACCATAGCTATCTCCTCCAGCAGTTGCAACAATATGGCATTTGCGATTTAAAAGTTATTAACAATCGAAAAATCAGCAAAAATGCGCTCCGGTTCACTACAATTATTTTGGCTTCTGCTGGCCCGATTTCAATCAACAATATCTCAAATGAAAGGAAAGAGAATCAGCTACACCCGAAAAAATAGACCGCTGCTGTAACTATATGCAGTTGACCCTAACAACAATTTCAATTGTTTAATTGTGTATAAGAAATGAACAGCTCATCGGCTACTGCTCTCACCTGTTGGATATTTTAGCTCATGCGCCTAGCTGTAATTTATATCCACTGATGATTGACGTAGTTGGCCTGGAAACAGAGATAATACAATTTGATAAAAGAAATTATAAACAAATGCCATTCTTTCGGCTTGCTGGCGAGCTACGTCAATGATCTGAAATCATAAAGTAAAGCTAAGTGCATCAGCTACCATCTCCAATAGGTGGGAACATTATTCCATGTGCAGTTCATTAGTTATAAACAATTAAACAATTAAAATTGTTATTACAGTTAAACGGATGTAGGTACAGCAACGGGATATTTCTTATCGTGTATTTTGTTCGTTTCCCTTTCTCTTGAGACGTCGTTGAATAAAATCGGCACAGTAGAAGCCGAGATAATTCATTTTGTTTAACGAATTTATAAACAAATGCCATTCTTTCGGCTTGCTGGCGAGCTACGTCAATGATCAGTGAACATAAAGTAAAGCCATGAGCATCAACTACCATGTCCAATGGGTGGGAACATTATTCCATGTGCAGTTCATTTGTTATAAACAATTAAACCATTAAAATTGTTATTACCGTTAAACGGATATAGGTACAGCAACGGGATATTTTTTATCGTGTAGTTTGTTCGTTTCCCTTTCATTTGACACCTCGTTGAATATAATCAGCCCAGCAGAAGCCCAGATAATAGTTTTTAAACATTTTTTCGCTAACGAAATGTCGAAAACGGTACAAGTGTCGCCATCTCGCGTTTGCGGCCTTTTTCGCGGTTTTCGGCACCGCCAAAACGGAATTCCTGGATTACATCGTTAGTTTAAACAATTGCGTTTGTCTCGGCTTGTACTGGGTATTTCTTAACCGGACTTGTCTTAAATTAAAGCTACGGACCATAGCTATCTCCTCCAGCAGTTGCAAAAATATGGCATTTGCGATTTAAAAGTTATTAACAATCGAAAAATCAGCAAAAATACACTCCGGTTCACTACAATTATCTTGGCTTCTGCTGGCCCGATTTCAATCAACAATATCTCAAATGAAAGGAAAGAGAATCAGCTACACCCGAAAACATACCCCGCTGATGTAACTATATGCAGTTGACCGTAACAACAATTTTAATTGTTTAATTGTGTATAAGAAATGAACAGCTCATCGGCTACTGCTCTCACCTGCTGGATATTGTAGCCCATGCTCCTAGCTTTAATCTATATCCACTGATGATTGACGTAGCTCGCCTGCAAACCGTGATAATACAATTTGATAAAAGAAATTATAAACAAATGCCATTATTTCGGCTTGTAGGCGACCTACGTCAATGATCAGTGAACATAAAGTAAAGCTATGAGCATCAACTACCATGTCCAATGGGTGGGAACATTATTCCATGTGCTGTTCATTTGTTATAAACAATTAAACCATTAAAATTGTTATTACCGTTAAACGGATATAGGTACAGCAACGGGATATTTTTTATAGTGTAGTTTGTTCGTTTTCCTTTCTTTTGAGACGTCGTTGAATAAAATCGGCACAGCAGAAGCCGAGATAATTCATTTTGTTTAACGAATTTATAAACAAATGCCATTAATTCGGCTTGCAGGCGAGCTACGTCAATGATCAGTGAACATAAAGTAAAGCTATGAGCATCAACTACCATGTCCAATGGGTGGGAACATTATTCCATGTGCTGTTCATTTGTTATAAACAATTAAACCATTAAAATTGTTATTACCGTTAAACGGATATAGGTACAGGAGCGGGATATTTTTTATCGTGTTGTTTGTTCGTTTTCCTTTCTTTTGAGATGCCGTTGAATAAAATCGGCACAGCAGAAGCCGAGATAATTCATTTTGTTTAACGAATTTATAAACAAATGCCATTCTTTCGGCTTGCTGGCGAGCTACGTCAATGATCTGAAATCATAAAGTAAAGCTAAGTGCATCAGCTACCATCTCCAATAGGTGGGAACATTATTCCATGTGCAGTTCATTAGTTATAAACAATTAAACAATTAAAATTGTTATTACAGTTAAACGGATGTAGGTACAGCAACGGGATATTTCTGATCGTGTAGTTTGTTCGTTTCCCTTTCTCTTGAGATGTCGTTGAATAAAATCGGCACAGTAGAAGCCGAGATAATTCATTTTGTTTAACGAATTTATAAACAAATGCCATTCTTTCGGCTTGCTGGCGAGCTACGTCAATGATCAGTGAACATAAAGTAAAGCCATGAGCATCAACTACCATGTCCAATGGGTGGGAACATTATTCCATGTGCAGTTCATTTGTTATAAACAATTAAACCATTAAAATTGTTATTACCGTTAAACGGATATAGGTACAGCAACGGGATATTTTTTATCATGTAGTTTCTTCGTTTCCCTTTCATTTGACACGTCGTTGAATATAATCAGCCCAGCAGAAGCCCAGATAATAGTTTTTAAAAATTTTTTCGCTAACGAAATGTCGAAAACGGTACAAGTGTCGCCATCTCGCGTTTGCGGCCTTTTTCGCAGTTTTCCGCACCGCCAAAACGGAATTCCTGGATTACATCGACAGTTTAAACAATTGCGTTTGTCTCGGCTTGTACTGGGTATTTCTTAACCGGACTTGTCTTAAATTAAAGCTACGGACCATAGCTATCTCCTCCAGCAGTTGCAACAATATGGCATTTGCGATTTAAAAGTTATTAACAATCGAAAAATCAGCAAAAATACACTCCGGTTCACTACAATTATCTTGGCTTCTGCTGGCCCGATTTCAATCAACAATATCTCAAATGAAAGGAAAGAGAATCAGCTACACCCGAAAACATACCCCGCTGATGTAACTATATGCAGTTGACCGTAACAACAATTTCAATTGTTTAATTGTGTATAAGAAATGAACAGCTCATCGGCTACTGCTCTCACCTGTTGGATATTGTAGCTCATGCGCCTAGCTTTAATTTATATCCACTGATGATTGACGTAGCTGGCCTGGAAACAGAGATAATACAATTTGATAAAAGAAATTATAAACAAATGCCATTCTTTCGGCTTGCAGGCGACCTACGTCAATGATCAGTGAACATAAAGGAAAGCTATGAGCATCAACTACCATGTCCAATGGGTGCGAACATTATTCCAAGTGCAGTTCATTAGTTATAAACAATTAAACCATTAAAATTGTTATTACAGTTAAACGGATGTAGGTACAGCAACGGCATATTTTTTATCGTGTAGGTTGTTCGATTGCCTTTCATTTGAGACGTCGTTGAATAGAATCGGCACAGCAGAAGCCGAGATAATTCATTTTGTTTAACGAATTTATAAACAAATGCCATTCTTTCGGCTTGCTGGCGAGCTACGTCAATGATCAGTGAACATAAAGTAAAGCCATGAGCATCAACTACCATGTCCAATGGGTGGGAACATTATTCCATGTGCAGTTCATTTGTTATAAACAATTAAACCATTAAAATTGTTATTACCGTTAAACGGATATAGGTACAGCAACGGGATATTTTTTATCATGTAGTTTCTTCGTTTCCCTTTCATTTGACACGTCGTTGAATATAATCAGCCCAGCAGAAGCCCAGATAATAGTTTTTAAAAATTTTTTCGCTAACGAAATGTCGAAAACGGTACAAGTGTCGCCATCTCGCGTTTGCGGCCTTTTTCGCAGTTTTCCGCACCGCCAAAACGGAATTCCTGGATTACATCGACAGTTTAAACAATTGCGTTTGTCTCGGCTTGTACTGGGTATTTCTTAACCGGACTTGTCTTAAATTAAAGCTACGGACCATAGCTATCTCCTCCAGCAGTTGCAACAATATGGCATTTGCGATTTAAAAGTTATTAACAATCGAAAAATCAGCAAAAATACACTCCGGTTCACTACAATTATCTTGGCTTCTGCTGGCCCGATTTCAATCAACAATATCTCAAATGAAAGGAAAGAGAATCAGCTACACCCGAAAACATACCCCGCTGATGTAACTATATGCAGTTGACCGTAACAACAATTTCAATTGTTTAATTGTGTATAAGAAATGAACAGCTCATCGGCTACTGCTCTCACCTGTTGGATATTGTAGCTCATGCGCCTAGCTTTAATTTATATCCACTGATGATTGACGTAGCTGGCCTGGAAACAGAGATAATACAATTTGATAAAAGAAATTATAAACAAATGCCATTCTTTCGGCTTGCAGGCGACCTACGTCAATGATCAGTGAACATAAAGGAAAGCTATGAGCATCAACTACCATGTCCAATGGGTGCGAACATTATTCCAAGTGCAGTTCATTAGTTATAAACAATTAAACCATTAAAATTGTTATTACAGTTAAACGGATGTAGGTACAGCAACGGCATATTTTTTATCGTGTAGGTTGTTCGATTGCCTTTCATTTGAGACGTCGTTGAATAGAATCGGCACAGCAGAAGCCGAGATAATTCATTTTGTATAACGTATTTATAAACAAATGCCATTAATTCGGCTTGCAGGCGAGCTACGTCAATGATCAGTGAACATAAAGTAAAGCTATGAGCATCAACTACCATGTCCAATGGGTGGGAACATCATTCCATGTGCAGTTCATTTGTTATAAACAATTGAACCATTAAAATTGTTATTACCGTTAAACGGATATAGGTACAGGAGCGGGATATTTTTTATCGTGTTGTTTGTTCGTTTTCCTTTCTTTTGAGATGCCGTTGAATAAAATCGGCACAGCAGAAGCCGAGATAATTCATTTTGTTTAACGAATTTATAAACAAATGCCATTCTTTCGGCTTGCTGGCGAGCTACGTCAATGATCTGAAATTATAAAGTAAAGCTAAGTGCATCAGCTACCATCTCCAATAGGTGGGAACATTATTCCATGTGCAGTTCATTAGTTATAAACAATTAAACAATTAAAATTGTTATTACAGTTAAACGGATGTAGGTACAGCAACGGGATATTTCTGATCGTGTAGTTTGTTCGTTTCCCTTTCTCTTGAGATGTCGTTGAATAAAATCGGCACAGTAGAAGCCGAGATAATTCATTTTGTTTAACGAATTTATAAACAAATGCCATTCTTTCGGCTTGCTGGCGAGCTACGTCAATGATCAGTGAACATAAAGTAAAGCCATGAGCATCAACTACCATGTCCAATGGGTGGGAACATTATTCCATGTGCAGTTCATTTGTTATAAACAATTAAACCATTAAAATTGTTATTACCGTTAAACGGATATAGGTACAGCAACGGGATATTTTTTATCATGTAGTTTCTTCGTTTCCCTTTCATTTGACACGTCGTTGAATATAATCAGCCCAGCAGAAGCCCAGATAATAGTTTTTAAAAATTTTTTCGCTAACGAAATGTCGAAAACGGTACAAGTGTCGCCATCTCGCGTTTGCGGCCTTTTTCGCAGTTTTCCGCACCGCCAAAACGGAATTCCTGGATTACATCGACAGTTTAAACAATTGCGTTTGTCTCGGCTTGTACTGGGTATTTCTTAACCGGACTTGTCTTAAATTAAAGCTACGGACCATAGCTATCTCCTCCAGCAGTTGCAACAATATGGCATTTGCGATTTAAAAGTTATTAACAATCGAAAAATCAGCAAAAATACACTCCGGTTCACTACAATTATCTTGGCTTCTGCTGGCCCGATTTCAATCAACAATATCTCAAATGAAAGGAAAGAGAATCAGCTACACCCGAAAACATACCCCGCTGATGTAACTATATGCAGTTGACCGTAACAACAATTTCAATTGTTTAATTGTGTATAAGAAATGAACAGCTCATCGGCTACTGCTCTCACCTGTTGGATATTGTAGCTCATGCGCCTAGCTTTAATTTATATCCACTGATGATTGACGTAGCTGGCCTGGAAACAGAGATAATACAATTTGATAAAAGAAATTATAAACAAATGCCATTCTTTCGGCTTGCAGGCGACCTACGTCAATGATCAGTGAACATAAAGGAAAGCTATGAGCATCAACTACCATGTCCAATGGGTGCGAACATTATTCCAAGTGCAGTTCATTAGTTATAAACAATTAAACCATTAAAATTGTTATTACAGTTAAACGGATGTAGGTACAGCAACGGCATATTTTTTATCGTGTAGGTTGTTCGATTGCCTTTCATTTGAGACGTCGTTGAATAGAATCGGCACAGCAGAAGCCGAGATAATTCATTTTGTTTAACGAATTTATAAACAAATGCCATTCTTTCGGCTTGCTGGCGAGCTACGTCAATGATCAGTGAACATAAAGTAAAGCCATGAGCATCAACTACCATGTCCAATGGGTGGGAACATTATTCCATGTGCAGTTCATTTGTTATAAACAATTAAACCATTAAAATTGTTATTACCGTTAAACGGATATAGGTACAGCAACGGGATATTTTTTATCATGTAGTTTCTTCGTTTCCCTTTCATTTGACACGTCGTTGAATATAATCAGCCCAGCAGAAGCCCAGATAATAGTTTTTAAAAATTTTTTCGCTAACGAAATGTCGAAAACGGTACAAGTGTCGCCATCTCGCGTTTGCGGCCTTTTTCGCAGTTTTCCGCACCGCCAAAACGGAATTCCTGGATTACATCGACAGTTTAAACAATTGCGTTTGTCTCGGCTTGTACTGGGTATTTCTTAACCGGACTTGTCTTAAATTAAAGCTACGGACCATAGCTATCTCCTCCAGCAGTTGCAACAATATGGCATTTGCGATTTAAAAGTTATTAACAATCGAAAAATCAGCAAAAATACACTCCGGTTCACTACAATTATCTTGGCTTCTGCTGGCCCGATTTCAATCAACAATATCTCAAATGAAAGGAAAGAGAATCAGCTACACCCGAAAACATACCCCGCTGATGTAACTATATGCAGTTGACCGTAACAACAATTTCAATTGTTTAATTGTGTATAAGAAATGAACAGCTCATCGGCTACTGCTCTCACCTGTTGGATATTGTAGCTCATGCGCCTAGCTTTAATTTATATCCACTGATGATTGACGTAGCTGGCCTGGAAACAGAGATAATACAATTTGATAAAAGAAATTATAAACAAATGCCATTCTTTCGGCTTGCAGGCGACCTACGTCAATGATCAGTGAACATAAAGGAAAGCTATGAGCATCAACTACCATGTCCAATGGGTGCGAACATTATTCCAAGTGCAGTTCATTAGTTATAAACAATTAAACCATTAAAATTGTTATTACAGTTAAACGGATGTAGGTACAGCAACGGCATATTTTTTATCGTGTAGGTTGTTCGATTGCCTTTCATTTGAGACGTCGTTGAATAGAATCGGCACAGCAGAAGCCGAGATAATTCATTTTGTATAACGTATTTATAAACAAATGCCATTAATTCGGCTTGCAGGCGAGCTACGTCAATGATCAGTGAACATAAAGTAAAGCTATGAGCATCAACTACCATGTCCAATGGGTGGGAACATCATTCCATGTGCAGTTCATTTGTTATAAACAATTGAACCATTAAAATTGTTATTACCGTTAAACGGATATAGGTACAGGAGCGGGATATTTTTTATCGTGTTGTTTGTTCGTTTTCCTTTCTTTTGAGATGCCGTTGAATAAAATCGGCACAGCAGAAGCCGAGATAATTCATTTTGTTTAACGAATTTATAAACAAATGCCATTCTTTCGGCTTGCTGGCGAGCTACGTCAATGATCTGAAATCATAAAGTAAAGCTAAGTGCATCAGCTACCATCTCCAATAGGTGGGAACATTATTCCATGTGCAGTTCATTAGTTATAAACAATTAAACAATTAAAATTGTTATTACAGTTAAACGGATGTAGGTACAGCAACGGGATATCTCTTATCGTGTAGTTTGTTCGTTTCCCTTTCTCTTGAGATGTCGTTGAATAAAATCGGCACAGTAGAAGCCGAGATAATTCATTTTGTTTAACGAATTTATAAACAAATGCCATTCTTTCGGCTTGCTGGCGAGCTACGTCAATGATCAGTGAACATAAAGTAAAGCCATGAGCATCAACTACCATGTCCAATGGGTGGGAACATTATTCCATGTGCAGTTCATTTGTTATAAACAATTAAACCATTAAAATTGTTATTACCGTTAAACGGATATAGGTACAGCAACGGGATATTTTTTATCATGTAGTTTCTTCGTTTCCCTTTCATTTGACACGTCGTTGAATATAATCAGCCCAGCAGAAGCCCAGATAATAGTTTTTAAAAATTTTTTCGCTAACGAAATGTCGAAAACGGTACAAGTGTCGCCATCTCGCGTTTGCGGCCTTTTTCGCAGTTTTCCGCACCGCCAAAACGGAATTCCTGGATTACATCGACAGTTTAAACAATTGCGTTTGTCTCGGCTTGTACTGGGTATTTCTTAACCGGACTTGTCTTAAATTAAAGCTACGGACCATAGCTATCTCCTCCAGCAGTTGCAACAATATGGCATTTGCGATTTAAAAGTTATTAACAATCGAAAAATCAGCAAAAATACACTCCGGTTCACTACAATTATCTTGGCTTCTGCTGGCCCGATTTCAATCAACAATATCTCAAATGAAAGGAAAGAGAATCAGCTACACCCGAAAACATACCCCGCTGATGTAACTATATGCAGTTGACCGTAACAACAATTTCAATTGTTTAATTGTGTATAAGAAATGAACAGCTCATCGGCTACTGCTCTCACCTGTTGGATATTGTAGCTCATGCGCCTAGCTTTAATTTATATCCACTGATGATTGACGTAGCTGGCCTGGAAACAGAGATAATACAATTTGATAAAAGAAATTATAAACAAATGCCATTCTTTCGGCTTGCAGGCGACCTACGTCAATGATCAGTGAACATAAAGGAAAGCTATGAGCATCAACTACCATGTCCAATGGGTGCGAACATTATTCCAAGTGCAGTTCATTAGTTATAAACAATTAAACCATTAAAATTGTTATTACAGTTAAACGGATGTAGGTACAGCAACGGCATATTTTTTATCGTGTAGGTTGTTCGATTGCCTTTCATTTGAGACGTCGTTGAATAGAATCGGCACAGCAGAAGCCGAGATAATTCATTTTGTATAACGTATTTATAAACAAATGCCATTAATTCGGCTTGCAGGCGAGCTACGTCAATGATCAGTGAACATAAAGTAAAGCTATGAGCATCAACTACCATGTCCAATGGGTGGGAACATCATTCCATGTGCAGTTCATTTGTTATAAACAATTGAACCATTAAAATTGTTATTACCGTTAAACGGATATAGGTACAGGAGCGGGATATTTTTTATCGTGTTGTTTGTTCGTTTTCCTTTCTTTTGAGATGCCGTTGAATAAAATCGGCACAGCAGAAGCCGAGATAATTCATTTTGTTTAACGAATTTATAAACAAATGCCATTCTTTCGGCTTGCTGGCGAGCTACGTCAATGATCTGAAATCATAAAGTAAAGCTAAGTGCATCAGCTACCATCTCCAATAGGTGGGAACATTATTCCATGTGCAGTTCATTAGTTATAAACAATTAAACAATTAAAATTGTTATTACAGTTAAACGGATGTAGGTACAGCAACGGGATATTTCTTATCGTGTAGTTTGTTCGTTTCCCTTTCTCTTGAGATGTCGTTGAATAAAATCGGCACAGTAGAAGCCGAGATAATTCATTTTGTTTAACGAATTTATAAACAAATGCCATTCTTTCGGCTTGCTGGCGAGCTACGTCAATGATCAGTGAACATAAAGTAAAGCCATGAGCATCAACTACCATGTCCAATGGGTGGGAACATTATTCCATGTGCAGTTCATTTGTTATAAACAATTAAACCATTAAAATTGTTATTACCGTTAAACGGATATAGGTACAGCAACGGGATATTTTTTATCATGTAGTTTCTTCGTTTCCCTTTCATTTGACACGTCGTTGAATATAATCAGCCCAGCAGAAGCCCAGATAATAGTTTTTAAAAATTTTTTCGCTAACGAAATGTCGAAAACGGTACAAGTGTCGCCATCTCGCGTTTGCGGCCTTTTTCGCAGTTTTCCGCACCGCCAAAACGGAATTCCTGGATTACATCGACAGTTTAAACAATTGCGTTTGTCTCGGCTTGTACTGGGTATTTCTTAACCGGACTTGTCTTAAATTAAAGCTACGGACCATAGCTATCTCCTCCAGCAGTTGCAACAATATGGCATTTGCGATTTAAAAGTTATTAACAATCGAAAAATCAGCAAAAATACACTCCGGTTCACTACAATTATCTTGGCTTCTGCTGGCCCGATTTCAATCAACAATATCTCAAATGAAAGGAAAGAGAATCAGCTACACCCGAAAACATACCCCGCTGATGTAACTATATGCAGTTGACCGTAACAACAATTTCAATTGTTTAATTGTGTATAAGAAATGAACAGCTCATCGGCTACTGCTCTCACCTGTTGGATATTGTAGCTCATGCGCCTAGCTTTAATTTATATCCACTGATGATTGACGTAGCTGGCCTGGAAACAGAGATAATACAATTTGATAATAGAAATTATAAACAAATGCCATTCTTTCGGCTTGCAGGCGACCTACGTCAATGATCAGTGAACATAAAGGAAAGCTATGAGCATCAACTACCATGTCCAATGGGTGCGAACATTATTCCAAGTGCAGTTCATTAGTTATAAACAATTAAACCATTAAAATTGTTATTACAGTTAAACGGATGTAGGTACAGCAACGGCATATTTTTTATCGTGTAGGTTGTTCGATTGCCTTTCATTTGAGACGTCGTTGAATAGAATCGGCACAGCAGAAGCCGAGATAATTCATTTTGTATAACGTATTTATAAACAAATGCCATTAATTCGGCTTGCAGGCGAGCTACGTCAATGATCAGTGAACATAAAGTAAAGCTATGAGCATCAACTACCATGTCCAATGGGTGGGAACATCATTCCATGTGCAGTTCATTTGTTATAAACAATTGAACCATTAAAATTGTTATTACCGTTAAACGGATATAGGTACAGGAGCGGGATATTTTTTATCGTGTTGTTTGTTCGTTTTCCTTTCTTTTGAGATGTCGTTGAATAAAATCGGCACAGCAGAAGCCGAGATAATTCATTTTGTTTAACGAATTTATAAACAAATGCCATTCTTTCGGCTTGCTGGCGAGCTACGTCAATGATCTGAAATCATAAAGTAAAGCTAAGTGCATCAGCTACCATCTCCAATAGGTGGGAACATTATTCCATGTGCAGTTCATTAGTTATAAACAATTAAACAATTAAAATTGTTATTACAGTTAAACGGATGTAGGTACAGCAACGGGATATTTCTTATCGTGTAGTTTGTTCGTTTCCCTTTCTCTTGAGACGTCGTTGAATAAAATCGGCACAGTAGAAGCCGAGATAATTCATTTTGTTTAACGAATTTATAAACAAATGCCATTCTTGCGGCTTGCTGGCGAGCTACGTCAATGATCAGTGAACATAAAGTAAAGCCATGAGCATCAACTACCATGTCCAATGGGTGGGAACATTATTCCATGTGCAGTTCATTTGTTATAAACAATTAAACCATTAAAATTGTTATTACCGTTAAACGGATGTAGGAACAGCAACGGGATATTTCTTATCGTGTAGTTTGTTCGTTTCCCTTTCTCTTGAGACGTCGTTGAATAAAATCGGCACAGTAGAAGCCGAGATAATACAATTTGATAAAAGAAATTATAAACAAATGCCATTATTTCGGCTTGTAGGCGACCTACGTCAATGATCAGTGAACATAAAGTAAAGCTATGAGCATCAACTACCATGTCCAATGGGTGGGAACATTATTCCATGTGCTGTTCATTTGTTATAAACAATTAAACCATTAAAATTGGTATTACCGTTAAACGGATAAAGGTACAGCAACGGGATATTTTTCATCGTGTTGTTTGTTCGTTTTCCTTTCTTTTGAGACGTCGTTGAATAGAATCGGCACAGCAGAAGCCGAGATAATTCATTTTGTATAACCTATTTATAAACAAATGCCATTAATTCGGCTTGCAGGCGACCTACGTCAATGATCAGTGAACATAAAGGAAAGCTATGAGCATCAACTACCATGTCCAATGGGTGCGAACATTATTCCATGTGCAGTTCATTAGTTATAAACAATTGAACCATTAAAATTGTTATTACCGTTAAACGGATATAGGTACAGCAACGGGATATTTTTTATCGTGTAGTTTGTTCGTTTCCCTTTCATTTGAGACGTCGTTGAATATAATCAGCCCAGCAGAAGCCCAGATAATAGTTTTTAAAAATTTTTTCGCTAACGAAATGTCGAAAACGGTACAAGTTTCGCCATCTCGCGTTTGCGGCCTTTTTCGCAGTTTTCCGCACCGCCAAAACGGAATTCCTGGATTACATCGACAGTTTAAACAATTGCGTTTGTCTCGGCTTGTACTGGGTATTTCTTAACCGGACTTGTCTTAAATTAAAGCTACGGACCATAGCTATCTCCTCCAGCAGTTGCAACAATATGGCATTTGCGATTTAAAAGTTATTAACAATCGAAAAATCAGCAAAAATGCGCTCCGGTTCACTACAATTATTTTGGGTTCTGCTGGCCCGATTTCAATCAACAATATCTCAAATGAAAGGAAAGAGAATCAGCTACACCCGAAAAAATAGACCGCTGCTGTAACTATATGCAGTTGACCGTAACAACAATTTCAATTGTTTAATTGTGTATAAGAAATGAACAGCTCATCGGCTACTGCTCTCACCTGTTGGATATTGTAGCTCATGCGCCTAGCTTTAATTTATATCCACTGATGATTGACGTAGCTGGCCTGGAAACAGAGATAATACAATTTGATAAAAGAAATTATAAACAAATGCCATTCTTTCGGCTTGCAGGCGACCTACGTCAATGATCAGTGAACATAAAGGAAAGCTATGAGCATCAACTACCATGTCCAATGGGTGCGAACATTATTCCATGTGCAGTTCATTAGTTATAAACAATTAAACCATAAAAATTGTTATTACAGTTAAACGGATGTAGGTACAGCAACGGGATATTTTTTATCGTGTAGGTTGTTCGATTGCCTTTCATTTGAGACGTCGTTGAATAGAATCGGCACAGCAGAAGCCGAGATAATTCATTTTGTATAACGTATTTATAAACAAATGCCATTAATTCGGCTTGCAGGCGAGCTACGTCAATGATCAGTGAACATAAAGTAAAGCTATGAGCATCAACTACCATGTCCAATGGGTGGGAACATCATTCCATGTGCAGTTCATTTGTTATAAACAATTGAACCATTGAAATTGTTATTACCGTTAAACGGATATAGGTACAGCAACGGAATATTTTTTATCGTGTAGTTTGTTCGTTTTCCTTTCTTTTGAGACGTCGTTGAATAAAATCGGCACAGCAGAAGCCGAGATAATTCATTTTGTTTAACGAATTTATAAACAAATGCCATTAATTCGGCTTGCAGGCGAGCTACGTCAATGATCAGTGAACATAAAGTAAAGCTATGAGCATCAACTACCATGTCCAATGGGTGGGAACATTATTCCATGTGCTGTTCATTTGTTATAAACATTTAAACCATTAAAATTGTTATTACCGTTAAACGGATATAGGTACAGCAACGGGATATTTTTTATCGTGTAGTTTGTTCGTTTTCCTTTCTTTTGAGACGTCGTTGAATAAAATCGGCACAGCAGAAGCCGAGATAATTCATTTTGTTTAACGAATTTATAAACAAATGCCATTAATTCGGCTTGCAGGCGAGCTACGTCAATGATCAGTGAACATAAAGTAAAGCTATGAGCATCAACTACCATGTCCAATGGGTGGGAACATTATTCCATGTGCTGTTCATTTGTTATAAACAATTGAACCATGAAAATTGTTATTACCGTTAAACGGATATAGGTACAGCAACGGGATATTTTTTATCGTGTAGTTTGTTCGTTTCCCTTTCATTTGAGACGTCGTTGAATATAATCAGCCCAGCAGAAGCCCAGATAATAGTTTTTAAAAATTTTTTCGCTAACGAAATGTCGAAAACGGTACAAGTGTCGCCATCTCGCGTTTGCGGCCTTTTTCGCAGTTTTCCGCACCGCCAAAACGGAATTCCTGGATTACATCGACAGTTTAAACAATTGCGTTTGTCTCGGCTTGTACTGGGTATTTCTTAACCGGACTTGTCTTAAATTAAAGCTACGGACCATAGCTATCTCCTCCAGCAGTTGCAACAATATGGCATTTGCGATTTAAAAGTTATTAACAATCGAAAAATCAGCAAAAATGCGCTCCGGTTCACTACAATTATTTTGGCTTCTGCTGGCTCGATTTCAATCAACAATATCTCAAATGAAAGGAAAGAGAATCAGCTACACCCGAAAAAATATACCGCTGCTGTAACTATATGCAGTTGACCCTAACAACAATTTCAATTGTTTAATTGTGTATAAGAAATGAACAGCTCATCGGCTACTGCTCTCACCTGCTGGATATTGTAGCTCATGCTCCTAGCTTTAATCTATATCCACTGATGATTGACGTAGCTCGCCTGCAAACCGTGATAATACAATTTGATAAAAGAAATTATAAACAAATGCCATTATTTCGGCTTGTAGGCGACCTACGTCAATGATCAGTGAACATAAAGTAAAGCTATGAGCATGAACTACCATGTCCAATGGGTGGGAACATTATTCCATGTGCTGTTCATTTGTTATAAACAATTAAACCATTAAAATTGTTATTACCGTTAAACGGATGTAGGTACAGCAACGGGATATTTTTTATCGTGTAGGTTGTTCGATTGCCTTTCATTTGAGACGTCGTTGAATAGAATCGGCACAGCAGAAGCCGAGATAATTCATTTTGTATAACGTATTTATAAACAAATGCCATTAATTCGGCTTGCAGGCGAGCTACGTCAATGATCAGTGAACATAAAGTAAAGCTATGAGCATCAACTACCATGTCCAATGGGTGGGAACATCATTCCATGTGCAGTTCATTTGTTATAAACAATTGAACCATTAAAATTGTTATTACCGTTAAACGGATATAGGTACAGCAACGGGATATTTTGTATCGTGTAGTTTGTTCGTTTCCCTTTCATTTGAGACGTCGTTGAATATAATCAGCCCAGCAGAAGCCCAGATAATAGTTTTTAAACATTTTTTCGCTAACGAAATGTCGAAAACGGTACAAGTGTCGCCATCTCGCGTTTGCGGCCTTTTTCGCGGTTTTCGGCACCGCCAAAACGGAATTCCTGGATTACATCGTTAGTTTAAACAATTGCGTTTGTCTCGGCTTGTACTGGGTATTTCTTAACCGGACTTGTCTTAAATTAAAGCTACGGACCATAGCTATCTCCTCCAGCAGTTGCAACAATATGGCATTTGCGATTTAAAAGTTATTAACAATCGAAAAATCAGCAAAAATGCGCTCCGGTTCACTACAATTATTTTGGCTTCTGCTGGCCCGATTTCAATCAACAATATCTCAAATGAAAGGAAAGAGAATCAGCTACACCCGAAAAAATAGACCGCTGCTGTAACTATATGCAGTTGACCCTAACAACAATTTCAATTGTTTAATTGTGTATATGAAATGAACAGCTCATCGGCTACTGCTCTCACCTGTTGGATATTTTAGCTCATGCGCCTAGCTGTAATTTATATCCACTGATGATTGACGTAGTTGGCCTGGAAACAGAGATAATACAATTTGATAAAAGAAATTATAAACAAATGCCATTCTTTCGGCTTGCTGGCGAGCTACGTCAATGATCAGTGAACATAAAGGAAAGCTATGAGCATCAACTACCATGTCCAATGGGTGCGAACATTATTCCATGTGCAGTTCATTAGTTATAAACAATTAAACCATTAAAATTGTTATTACAGTTAAACGGATGTAGTTACAGCAACGGGATATTTTTTATCGTGTAGGTTGTTCGATTGCCATTCATTTGAGACGTCGTTGAATAGAATCGGCACAGCAGAAGCCGAGATAATTCATTTTGTATAACGTATTTATAAACAAATGCCATTAATTCGGCTTGCAGGCGAGCTACGTCAATGATCAGTGAACATAAAGTAAAGCTATGAGCATCAACTACCATGTCCAACGGGTGGGAATATCATTCCATGTGCAGTTCATTTGGTATAAACAATTGAACCATTAAAATTGTTATTACCGTTAAACGGATATAGGTACAGCAACGGGATATTTTTTATCGTGTAGTTTGTTCGTTTTCCTTTCTTTTGAGACGTCGTTGAATAAAATCGGCACAGCAGAAGCCGAGATAATTCATTTTGTTTAACGAATTTATAAACAAATGCCATTAATTCGGCTTGCAGGCGAGCTACGTCAATGATCAGTGAACATAAAGTAAAGCTATGAGCATCAACTACCATGTCCAATGGGTGGGAACATTATTCCATGTGCTGTTCATTTGTTATAAACATTTAAACCATTAAAATTGTTATTACCGTTAAACGGATATAGGTACAGCAACGGGATATTTTTTATCGTGTAGTTTGTTCGTTTCCCTTTCATTTGACACCTCGTTGAATATAATCAGCCCAGCAGAAGCCCAGATAATAGTTTTTAAACATTTTTTCGCTAACGAAATGCCGAAAACGGTACAAGTGTCGCCATCTCGCGTTTGCGGCCTTTTTCGCGGTTTTCGGCACCGCCAAAACGGAATTCCTGGATTACATCGTTAGTTTAAACAATTGCGTTTGTCTCGGCTTGTACTGGGTATTTCTTACCCGGACTTGTCTTAAATTAAAGCTACGGACCATAGCTATCTCCTCCAGCAGTTGCAAAAATATGGCATTTGCGATTTAAAAGTTATTAACAATCGAAAAATCAGCAAAAATACACTCCGGTTCACTACAATTATCTTGGCTTCTGCTTTCCCGATTTCAATCAACAATATCTCAAATGAAAGGAAAGAGAATCAGCTACACCCGAAAACATACCCCGCTGATGTAACTATATGCAGTTGACCGTAACAACAATTTTAATTGTTTAATTGTGTATAAGAAATGAACAGCTCATCGGCTACTGCTCTCACCTGCTGGATATTGTAGCTCATGCTCCTAGCTTTAATCTATATCCACTGATGATTGACGTAGCTCGCCTGCAAACCGTGATAATACAATTTGATAAAAGAAATTATAAACAAATGCCATTATTTCGGCTTGTAGGCGACCTACGTCAATGATCAGTGAACATAAAGTAAAGCTATGAGCATCAACTACCATGTCCAATGGGTGGGAACATTATTCCATGTGCTGTTCATTTGTTATAAACAATTAAACCATTAAAATTGTTATTACCGTTAAACGGATATAGGTACACTAACGGGATATTTTTTATAGTGTAGTTTGTTCGTTTTCCTTTCTTTTGAGACGTCGTTGAATAAAATCGGCACAGCAGAAGCCGAGATAATTCATTTTGTTTAACGAATTTATAAACAAATGCCATTAATTCGGCTTGCAGGCGAGCTACGTCAATGATCAGTGAACATAAAGTAAAGCTATGAGCATCAACTACCATGTCCAATGGGTGGGAACATTATTCCATGTGCTGTTCATTTGTTATAAACATTTAAACCATTAAAATTGTTATTACCGTTAAACGGATATAGGTACAGCAACGGGATATTTTTTATCGTGTAGTTTGTTCGTTTTCCTTTCTTTTGAGACGTCGTTGAATAAAATCGGCACAGCAGAAGCCGAGATAATTCATTTTGTTTAACGAATTTATAAACAAATGCCATTAATTCGGCTTGCAGGCGAGCTACGTCAATAATCAGTGAACATAAAGTAAAGCTATGAGCATCAACTACCATGTCCAATGGGTGGGAACATTATTCCATGTGCTGTTCATTTGTTATAAACAATTAAACCATTAAAATTGTTATTACCGTTAAACGGATATAGGTACAGCAACGGGATATTTTTCATCGTGTAGTTTGTTCGTTTTCCTTTCTTTTGAGACGTCGTTGAATAAAATCGGCACAGCAGAAGCCGAGATAATTCATTTTGTTTAACGAATTTATAAACAAATGCCATTAATTCGGCTTGCAGGCGAGCTACGTCAATGATCAGTGAACATAAAGTAAAGCTATGAGCATCAACTACCATGTCCAATGGGTGGGAACATTATTCCATGTGCTGTTCATTTGTTATAAACATTTAAACCATTAAAATTGTTATTACCGTTAAACGGATATAGGTACAGCAACGGGATATTTTTTATCGTGTAGTTTGTTCGTTTTCCTTTCTTTTGAGACGTCGTTGAATAAAATCGGCACAGCAGAAGCCGAGATAATTCATTTTGTTTAACGAATTTATAAACAAATGCCATTAATTCGGCTTGCAGGCGAGCTACGTCAATGATCAGTGAACATAAAGTAAAGCTATGAGCATCAACTACCATGTCCAATGGGTGGGAACATTATTCCATGTGCTGTTCATTTGTTATAAACAATTAAACCATTAAAATTGTTATTACCGTTAAACGGATATAGGTACAGCAACGGGATATTTTTTATCGTGTAGTTTGTTCGTTTTCCTTTCTTTTGAGACGTCGTTGAATAAAATCGGCACAGCAGAAGCCGAGATAATTCATTTTGTTTAACGAATTTATAAACAAATGCCATTAATTCGGCTTGCAGGCGAGCTACGTCAATGATCAGTGAACATAAAGTAAAGCTATGAGCATCAACTACCATGTCCAATGGGTGGGAACATTATTCCATGTGCTGTTCATTTGTTATAAACAATTAAACCATTAAAATTGTTATTACCGTTAAACGGATATAGGTACAGCAACGGGATATTTTTTATCGTGTAGTTTGTTCGTTGCCCTTTCATTTGACACCTCGTTGAATATAATCAGCCCAGCAGAAGCCCAGATAATAGTTTTTAAACATTTTTTCGCTAACGAAATGTCGAAAACGGTACAAGTGTCGCCATCTCGCGTTTGCGGCCTTTTTCGCGGTTTTCGGCACCGCCAAAACGGAATTCCTGGATTACATCGTTAGTTTAAACAATTGCGTTTGTCTCGGCTTGTACTGGGTATTTCTTAACCGGACTTGTCTTAAATTAAAGGTACGGACCATAGCTATCTCCTCCAGCAGTTGCAAAAATATGGTTTTGCGATTTAAAAGTTATTAACAATCGAAAAATCAGCAAAAATACACTCCGGTTCACTACAATTATCTTGGCTTCTGTTGGCCCGATTTCAATCAACAATATCTCAAATGAAAGGAAAGAGAATCAGCTACACCCGAAAACATACCCCGCTGATGTAACTATATGCAGTTGACCGTAACAACAATTTTAATTGTTTAATTGTGTATAAGAAATGAACAGCTCATCGGCTACTGCTCTCACCTGTTGGATATTGTAGCTCATGCGCCTAGCTTTAATTTATATCCACTGATGATTGACGTAGCTGGCCTGGAAACAGAGATAATACAATTTGATAAAAGAAATTATAAACAAATGCCATTCTTTCGGCTTGCAGGCGACCTACGTCAATGATCAGTGAACATAAAGGAAAGCTATGAGCATCAACTACCATGTCCAATGGGTGCGAACATTATTCCATGTGCAGTTCATTAGTTATAAACAATTAAACCATTAAAATTGTTATTACAGTTAAACGGATGTAGGTACAGCAACGGGATATTTTTTATCGTGTAGGTTGTTCGATTGCCTTTCATTTGAGACGTCGTTGAATAGAATCGGCACAGCAGAAGCCGAGATAATTCATTTTGTATAACGTATTTATAAACAAATGCCATTCTTTCGGCTTGCTGGCGAGCTACGTCAATGATCAGTGAACATAAAGTAAAGCCATGAGCATCAACTACCATGTCCAATGGGTGGGAACATTATTCCATGTGCAGTTCATTTGTTATAAGCAATTAAACCATTAAAATTGTTATTACCGTTAAACGGATGTAGGAACAGCAACGGGATATTTCCTATCGTGTAGTTTGTTCGTTTCCCTTTCTCTTGAGACGTCGTTGAATAAAATCGGCACAGTAGAAGCCGAGATAATACAATTTGATAAAAGAAATTATAAACAAATGCCATTATTTCGGCTTGTAGGCGACCTACGTCAATGATCAGTGAACATAAAGTAAAGCTATGAGCATCAACTACCATGTCCAATGGGTGGGAACATTATTCCATGTGCTGTTCATTTGTTATAAACAATTAAACCATTAAAATTGTTATTACCGTTAAACGGATATAGGTACAGCAACGGGATATTTTTTATCGTGTAGTTTGTTCGTTTTCCTTTCTTTTGAGACGTCGTTGAATAAAATCGGCACAGCAGAAGCCGAGATAATTCATTTTGTTTAACGAATTTATAAACAAATGCCATTAATTCGGCTTGCAGGCGAGCTACGTCAATGATCAGTGAACATAAAGTAAAGCTATGAGCATCAACTACCATGTCCAATGGGTGGGAACATTATTCCATGTGCAGTTCATTTGTTATAAACAATCAAACCATTAAAATTGTTATTACCGTTAAACGGATAAAGGTACAGCAACGGGATATTTTTTATCGTGTAGTTTGTTCGTTTCCCTTTCATTTGAGACGTCGATGAATATAATCAGCCCGGCAGAAGCCCAGATAATAGTTTTTAAAAATTTTTTCGCTAACGAAATGTCGAAAACGGTACAAGTGACGCCATCTCGCGTTTGCGGCCTTTTTCGCAGTTTTCCGCACCGCCAAAACGGAATTCCTGGATTACATCGTTAGTTTAAACAATTGCGTTTGTCTCGGCTTCTACTGGGTATTTCTTAACCGGACTTGTCTTAAATTAAAGCTACGGACCATAGCTATCCCCTCCAGCAGTTGCAACAATATGGCATTTGCGATTTAAAAGTTATTAACAATCGAAAAATCAGCAAAAATGCGCTCCGGTTCACTACAATTATTTTGGCTTCTGCTGGCCCGATTTCAATCAACAATATCTCAAATGAAAGGAAAGAGAATCAGCTACACCCGAAAAAATAGACCGCTGCTGTAACTATATGCAGTTGACCGTAACAACAATTTCAATTGTTTAATTGTGTATAAGAAATGAACAGCTCATCGGCTACTGCTCTCACCTGCTGGATATTGTAGCTCATGCTCCTAGCTTTAATCTATATCCACTGATGATTGACGTAGCTCGCCTGCAAACCGTGATAATACAATTTGGTAAAAGAAATTATAAACAAATGCCATTCTTTCGGCTTGCAGGCGACCTACGTCAATGATCAGTGAACATAAAGGAAAGCTATGAGCATCAACTACCATGTCCAATGGGTGGGAACATTATTCCATGTGCAGTTCATTTGTTATAAACAATTAAACCATTAAAATTGTTATTACCGTTAAACGGATATAGGTACAGCAACGGGATATTTTTTATCATGTAGTTTCTTCGTTTCCCTTTCATTTGAGACGTCGTTGAATAGAATCGGCACAGCAGAAGCCGAGATAATTCATTTTGTATAACGTATTTATAAACAAATGCCATTAATTCGGCTTGCAGGCGAGCTACGTCAATGATCAGTGAACATAAAGTAAAGCTATGAGCATCAACTACCATGTCCAATGGGTGGGAACATCATTCCATGTGCAGTTCATTTGTTATAAACAATTGAACCATTAAAATTGTTATTACCGTTAAACGGATATAGGTACAGGAGCGGGATATTTTTTATCGTGTTGTTTGTTCGTTTTCCTTTCTTTTGAGATGCCGTTGAATAAAATCGGCACAGCAGAAGCCGAGATAATTCATTTTGTTTAACGAATTTATAAACAAATGCCATTCTTTCGGCTTGCTGGCGAGCTACGTCAATGATCTGAAATCATAAAGTAAAGCTAAGTGCATCAGCTACCATCTCCAATAGGTGGGAACATTATTCCATGTGCAGTTCATTAGTTATAAACAATTAAACAATTAAAATTGTTATTACAGTTAAACGGATGTAGGTACAGCAACGGGATATCTCTTATCGTGTAGTTTGTTCGTTTCCCTTTCTCTTGAGATGTCGTTGAATAAAATCGGCACAGTAGAAGCCGAGATAATTCATTTTGTTTAACGAATTTATAAACAAATGCCATTCTTTCGGCTTGCTGGCGAGCTACGTCAATGATCAGTGAACATAAAGTAAAGCCATGAGCATCAACTACCATGTCCAATGGGTGGGAACATTATTCCATGTGCAGTTCATTTGTTATAAACAATTAAACCATTAAAATTGTTATTACCGTTAAACGGATATAGGTACAGCAACGGGATATTTTTTATCATGTAGTTTCTTCGTTTCCCTTTCATTTGACACGTCGTTGAATATAATCAGCCCAGCAGAAGCCCAGATAATAGTTTTTAAAAATTTTTTCGCTAACGAAATGTCGAAAACGGTACAAGTGTCGCCATCTCGCGTTTGCGGCCTTTTTCGCAGTTTTCCGCACCGCCAAAACGGAATTCCTGGATTACATCGACAGTTTAAACAATTGCGTTTGTCTCGGCTTGTACTGGGTATTTCTTAACCGGACTTGTCTTAAATTAAAGCTACGGACCATAGCTATCTCCTCCAGCAGTTGCAACAATATGGCATTTGCGATTTAAAAGTTATTAACAATCGAAAAATCAGCAAAAATACACTCCGGTTCACTACAATTATCTTGGCTTCTGCTGGCCCGATTTCAATCAACAATATCTCAAATGAAAGGAAAGAGAATCAGCTACACCCGAAAACATACCCCGCTGATGTAACTATATGCAGTTGACCGTAACAACAATTTCAATTGTTTAATTGTGTATAAGAAATGAACAGCTCATCGGCTACTGCTCTCACCTGTTGGATATTGTAGCTCATGCGCCTAGCTTTAATTTATATCCACTGATGATTGACGTAGCTGGCCTGGAAACAGAGATAATACAATTTGATAAAAGAAATTATAAACAAATGCCATTCTTTCGGCTTGCAGGCGACCTACGTCAATGATCAGTGAACATAAAGGAAAGCTATGAGCATCAACTACCATGTCCAATGGGTGCGAACATTATTCCAAGTGCAGTTCATTAGTTATAAACAATTAAACCATTAAAATTGTTATTACAGTTAAACGGATGTAGGTACAGCAACGGCATATTTTTTATCGTGTAGGTTGTTCGATTGCCTTTCATTTGAGACGTCGTTGAATAGAATCGGCACAGCAGAAGCCGAGATAATTCATTTTGTATAACGTATTTATAAACAAATGCCATTAATTCGGCTTGCAGGCGAGCTACGTCAATGATCAGTGAACATAAAGTAAAGCTATGAGCATCAACTACCATGTCCAATGGGTGGGAACATCATTCCATGTGCAGTTCATTTGTTATAAACAATTGAACCATTAAAATTGTTATTACCGTTAAACGGATATAGGTACAGGAGCGGGATATTTTTTATCGTGTTGTTTGTTCGTTTTCCTTTCTTTTGAGATGCCGTTGAATAAAATCGGCACAGCAGAAGCCGAGACAATTCATTTTGTTTAACGAATTTATAAACAAATGCCATTCTTTCGGCTTGCTGGCGAGCTACGTCAATGATCTGAAATCATAAAGTAAAGCTAAGTGCATCAGCTACCATCTCCAATAGGTGGGAACATTATTCCATGTGCAGTTCATTAGTTATAAACAATTAAACAATTAAAATTGTTATTACAGTTAAACGGATGTAGGTACAGCAACGGGATATTTCTTATCGTGTAGTTTGTTCGTTTCCCTTTCTCTTGAGATGTCGTTGAATAAAATCGGCACAGTAGAAGCCGAGATAATTCATTTTGTTTAACGAATTTATAAACAAATGCCATTCTTTCGGCTTGCTGGCGAGCTACGTCAATGATCAGTGAACATAAAGTAAAGCCATGAGCATCAACTACCATGTCCAATGGGTGGGAACATTATTCCATGTGCAGTTCATTTGTTATAAACAATTAAACCATTAAAATTGTTATTACCGTTAAACGGATATAGGTACAGCAACGGGATATTTTTTATCATGTAGTTTCTTCGTTTCCCTTTCATTTGACACGTCGTTGAATATAATCAGCCCAGCAGAAGCCCAGATAATAGTTTTTAAAAATTTTTTCGCTAACGAAATGTCGAAAACGGTACAAGTGTCGCCATCTCGCGTTTGCGGCCTTTTTCGCAGTTTTCCGCACCGCCAAAACGGAATTCCTGGATTACATCGACAGTTTAAACAATTGCGTTTGTCTCGGCTTGTACTGGGTATTTCTTAACCGGACTTGTCTTAAATTAAAGCTACGGACCATAGCTATCTCCTCCAGCAGTTGCAACAATATGGCATTTGCGATTTAAAAGTTATTAACAATCGAAAAATCAGCAAAAATACACTCCGGTTCACTACAATTATCTTGGCTTCTGCTGGCCCGATTTCAATCAACAATATCTCAAATGAAAGGAAAGAGAATCAGCTACACCCGAAAACATACCCCGCTGATGTAACTATATGCAGTTGACCGTAACAACAATTTCAATTGTTTAATTGTGTATAAGAAATGAACAGCTCATCGGCTACTGCTCTCACCTGTTGGATATTGTAGCTCATGCGCCTAGCTTTAATTTATATCCACTGATGATTGGCGTAGCTGGCCTGGAAACAGAGATAATACAATTTGATAATAGAAATTATAAACAAATGCCATTCTTTCGGCTTGCAGGCGACCTACGTCAATGATCAGTGAACATAAAGGAAAGCTATGAGCATCAACTACCATGTCCAATGGGTGCGAACATTATTCCAAGTGCAGTTCATTAGTTATAAACAATTAAACCATTAAAATTGTTATTACAGTTAAACGGATGTAGGTACAGCAACGGCATATTTTTTATCGTGTAGGTTGTTCGATTGCCTTTCATTTGAGACGTCGTTGAATAGAATCGGCACAGCAGAAGCCGAGATAATTCATTTTGTATAACGTATTTATAAACAAATGCCATTAATTCGGCTTGCAGGCGAGCTACGTCAATGATCAGTGAACATAAAGTAAAGCTATGAGCATCAACTACCATGTCCAATGGGTGGGAACATCATTCCATGTGCAGTTCATTTGTTATAAACAATTGAACCATTAAAATTGTTATTACCGTTAAACGGATATAGGTACAGGAGCGGGATATTTTTTATCGTGTTGTTTGTTCGTTTTCCTTTCTTTTGAGATGTCGTTGAATAAAATCGGCACAGCAGAAGCCGAGATAATTCATTTTGTTTAACGAATTTATAAACAAATGCCATTCTTTCGGCTTGCTGGCGAGCTACGTCAATGATCTGAAATCATAAAGTAAAGCTAAGTGCATCAGCTACCATCTCCAATAGGTGGGAACATTATTCCATGTGCAGTTCATTAGTTATAAACAATTAAACAATTAAAATTGTTATTACAGTTAAACGGATGTAGGTACAGCAACGGGATATTTCTTATCGTGTAGTTTGTTCGTTTCCCTTTCTCTTGAGACGTCGTTGAATAAAATCGGCACAGTAGAAGCCGAGATAATTCATTTTGTTTAACGAATTTATAAACAAATGCCATTCTTGCGGCTTGCTGGCGAGCTACGTCAATGATCAGTGAACATAAAGTAAAGCCATGAGCATCAACTACCATGTCCAATGGGTGGGAACATTATTCCATGTGCAGTTCATTTGTTATAAACAATTAAACCATTAAAATTGTTATTACCGTTAAACGGATGTAGGAACAGCAACGGGATATTTCTTATCGTGTAGTTTGTTCGTTTCCCTTTCTCTTGAGACGTCGTTGAATAAAATCGGCACAGTAGAAGCCGAGATAATACAATTTGATAAAAGAAATTATAAACAAATGCCATTATTTCGGCTTGTAGGCGACCTACGTCAATGATCAGTGAACATAAAGTAAAGCTATGAGCATCAACTACCATGTCCAATGGGTGGGAACATTATTCCATGTGCTGTTCATTTGTTATAAACAATTAAACCATTAAAATTGGTATTACCGTTAAACGGATAAAGGTACAGCAACGGGATATTTTTCATCGTGTTGTTTGTTCGTTTTCCTTTCTTTTGAGACGTCGTTGAATAGAATCGGCACAGCAGAAGCCGAGATAATTCATTTTGTATAACCTATTTATAAACAAATGCCATTAATTCGGCTTGCAGGCGACCTACGTCAATGATCAGTGAACATAAAGGAAAGCTATGAGCATCAACTACCATGTCCAATGGGTGCGAACATTATTCCATGTGCAGTTCATTAGTTATAAACAATTGAACCATTAAAATTGTTATTACCGTTAAACGGATATAGGTACAGCAACGGGATATTTTTTATCGTGTAGTTTGTTCGTTTCCCTTTCATTTGAGACGTCTTTGAATATAATCAGCCCAGCAGAAGCCCAGATAATAGTTTTTAAAAATTTTTTCGCTAACGAAATGTCGAAAACGGTACAAGTTTCGCCATCTCGCGTTTGCGGCCTTTTTCGCAGTTTTCCGCACCGCCAAAACGGAATTCCTGGATTACATCGACAGTTTAAACAATTGCGTTTGTCTCGGCTTGTACTGGGTATTTCTTAACCGGACTTGTCTTAAATTAAAGCTACGGACCATAGCTATCTCTTCCAGCAGTTGCAACAATATGGCATTTGCGATTTAAAAGTTATTAACAATCGAAAAATCAGCAAAAATGCGCTCCGGTTCACTACAATTATTTTGGGTTCTGCTGGCCCGATTTCAATCAACAATATCTCAAATGAAAGGAAAGAGAATCAGCTACACCCGAAAAAATAGACCGCTGCTGTAACTATATGCAGTTGACCGTAACAACAATTTCAATTGTTTAATTGTGTATAAGAAATGAACAGCTCATCGGCTACTGCTCTCACCTGTTGGATATTGTAGCTCATGCGCCTAGCTTTAATTTATATCCACTGATGATTGACGTAGCTGGCCTGGAAACAGAGATAATACAATTTGATAAAAGAAATTATAAACAAATGCCATTCTTTCGGCTTGCAGGCGACCTACGTCAATGATCAGTGAACATAAAGGAAAGCTATGAGCATCAACTACCATGTCCAATGGGTGCGAACATTATTCCATGTGCAGTTCATTAGTTATAAACAATTAAACCATAAAAATTGTTATTACAGTTAAACGGATGTAGGTACAGCAACGGGATATTTTTTATCGTGTAGGTTGTTAGATTGCCTTTCATTTGAGACGTCGTTGAATAGAATCGGCACAGCAGAAGCCGAGATAATTCATTTTGTATAACGTATTTATAAACAAATGCCATTAATTCGGCTTGCAGGCGAGCTACGTCTAAGATCAGTGAACATAAAGTAAAGCTATGAGCATCAACTACCATGTCCAATGGGTGGGAACATCATTCCATGTGCAGTTCATTTGTTATAAACAATTGAACCATTGAAATTGTTATTACCGTTAAACGGATATAGGTACAGCAACGGAATATTTTTTATCGTGTAGTTTGTTCGTTTTCCTTTCTTTTGAGACGTCGTTGAATAAAATCGGCACAGCAGAAGCCGAGATAATTCATTTTGTTTAACGAATTTATAAACAAATGCCATTAATTCGGCTTGCAGGCGAGCTACGTCAATGATCAGTGAACATAAAGTAAAGCTATGAGCATCAACTACCATGTCCAATGGGTGGGAACATTATTCCATGTGCTGTTCATTTGTTATAAACATTTAAACCATTAAAATTGTTATTACCGTTAAACGGATATAGGTACAGCAACGGGATATTTTTTATCGTGTAGTTTGTTCGTTTTCCTTTCTTTTGAGACGTCGTTGAATAAAATCGGCACAGCAGAAGCCGAGATAATTCATTTTGTTTAACGAATTTATAAACAAATGCCATTAATTCGGCTTGCAGGCGAGCTACGTCAATGATCAGTGAACATAAAGTAAAGCTATGAGCATCAACTACCATGTCCAATGGGTGGGAACATTATTCCATGTGCTGTTCATTTGTTATAAACAATTGAACCATGAAAATTGTTATTACCGTTAAACGGATATAGGTACAGCAACGGGATATTTTTTATCGTGTAGTTTGTTCGTTTCCCTTTCATTTGAGACGTCGTTGAATATAATCAGCCCAGCAGAAGCCCAGATAATAGTTTTTAAAAATTTTTTCGCTAACGAAATGTCGAAAACGGTACAAGTGTCGCCATCTCGCGTTTGCGGCCTTTTTCGCAGTTTTCCGCACCGCCAAAACGGAATTCCTGGATTACATCGACAGTTTAAACAATTGCGTTTGTCTCGGCTTGTACTGGGTATTTCTTAACCGGACTTGTCTTAAATTAAAGCTACGGACCATAGCTATCTCCTCCAGCAGTTGCAACAATATGGCATTTGCGATTTAAAAGTTATTAACAATCGAAAAATCAGCAAAAATGCGCTCCGGTTCACTACAATTATTTTGGCTTCTGCTGGCTCGATTTCAATCAACAATATCTCAAATGAAAGGAAAGAGAATCAGCTACACCCGAAAAAATATACCGCTGCTGTAACTATATGCAGTTGACCCTAACAACAATTTCAATTGTTTAATTGTGTATAAGAAATGAACAGCTCATCGGCTACTGCTCTCACCTGCTGGATATTGTAGCTCATGCTCCTAGCTTTAATCTATATCCACTGATGATTGACGTAGCTCGCCTGCAAACCGTGATAATACAATTTGATAAAAGAAATTATAAACAAATGCCATTATTTCGGCTTGTAGGCGACCTACGTCAATGATCAGTGAACATAAAGTAAAGCTATGAGCATGAACTACCATGTCCAATGGGTGGGAACATTATTCCATGTGCTGTTCATTTGTTATAAACAATTAAACCATTAAAATTGTTATTACCGTTAAACGGATGTAGGTACAGCAACGGGATATTTTTTATCGTGTAGGTTGTTCGATTGCCTTTCATTTGAGACGTCGTTGAATAGAATCGGCACAGCAGAAGCCGAGATAATTCATTTTGTATAACGTATTTATAAACAAATGCCATTAATTCGGCTTGCAGGCGAGCTACGTCAATGATCAGTGAACATAAAGTAAAGCTATGAGCATCAACTACCATGTCCAATGGGTGGGAACATCATTCCATGTGCAGTTCATTTGTTATAAACAATTGAACCATTAAAATTGTTATTACCGTTAAACGGATATAGGTACAGCAACGGGATATTTTGTATCGTGTAGTTTGTTCGTTTCCCTTTCATTTGAGACGTCGTTGAATATAATCAGCCCAGCAGAAGCCCAGATAATAGTTTTTAAACATTTTTTCGCTAACGAAATGTCGAAAACGGTACAAGTGTCGCCATCTCGCGTTTGCGGCCTTTTTCGCGGTTTTCGGCACCGCCAAAACGGAATTCCTGGATTACATCGTTAGTTTAAACAATTGCGTTTGTCTCGGCTTGTACTGGGTATTTCTTAACCGGACTTGTCTTAAATTAAAGCTACGGACCATAGCTATCTCCTCCAGCAGTTGCAACAATATGGCATTTGCGATTTAAAAGTTATTAACAATCGAAAAATCAGCAAAAATGCGCTCCGGTTCACTACAATTATTTTGGCTTCTGCTGGCCCGATTTCAATCAACAATATCTCAAATGAAAGGAAAGAGAATCAGCTACACCCGAAAAAATAGACCGCTGCTGTAACTATATGCAGTTGACCCTAACAACAATTTCAATTGTTTAATTGTGTATATGAAATGAACAGCTCATCGGCTACTGCTCTCACCTGTTGGATATTTTAGCTCATGCGCCTAGCTGTAATTTATATCCACTGATGATTGACGTAGTTGGCCTGGAAACAGAGATAATACAATTTGATAAAAGAAATTATAAACAAATGCCATTCTTTCGGCTTGCTGGCGAGCTACGTCAATGATCAGTGAACATAAAGGAAAGCTATGAGCATCAACTACCATGTCCAATGGGTGCGAACATTATTCCATGTGCAGTTCATTAGTTATAAACAATTAAACCATTAAAATTGTTATTACAGTTAAACGGATGTAGGTACAGCAACGGGATATTTTTTATCGTGTAGGTTGTTCGATTGCCATTCATTTGAGACGTCGTTGAATAGAATCGGCACAGCAGAAGCCGAGATAATTCATTTTGTATAACGTATTTATAAACAAATGCCATTAATTCGGCTTGCAGGCGAGCTACGTCAATGATCAGTGAACATAAAGTAAAGCTATGAGCATCAACTACCATGTCCAACGGGTGGGAATATCATTCCATGTGCAGTTCATTTGTTATAAACAATTGAACCATTAAAATTGTTATTACCGTTAAACGGATATAGGTACAGCAACGGGATATTTTTTATCGTGTAGTTTGTTCGTTTTCCTTTCTTTTGAGACTTCGTTGAATAAAATCGGCACAGCAGAAGCCGAGATAATTCATTTTGTTTAACGAATTTATAAACAAATGCCATTAATTCGGCTTGCAGGCGAGCTACGTCAATGATCAGTGAACATAAAGTAAAGCTATGAGCATCAACTACCATGTCCAATGGGTGGGAACATTATTCCATGTGCTGTTCATTTGTTATAAACATTTAAACCATTAAAATTGTTATTACCGTTAAACGGATATAGGTACAGCAACGGGATATTTTTTATCGTGTAGTTTGTTCGTTTCCCTTTCATTTGACACCTCGTTGAATATAATCAGCCCAGCAGAAGCCCAGATAATAGTTTTTAAACATTTTTTCGCTAACGAAATGCCGAAAACGGTACAAGTGTCGCCATCTCGCGTTTGCGGCCTTTTTCGCGGTTTTCGGCACCGCCAAAACGGAATTCCTGGATTACATCGTTAGTTTAAACAATTGCGTTTGTCTCGGCTTGTACTGGGTATTTCTTACCCGGACTTGTCTTAAATTAAAGCTACGGACCATAGCTATCTCCTCCAGCAGTTGCAAAAATATGGCATTTGCGATTTAAAAGTTATTAACAATCGAAAAATCAGCAAAAATACACTCCGGTTCACTACAATTATCTTGGCTTCTGCTTTCCCGATTTCAATCAACAATATCTCAAATGAAAGGAAAGAGAATCAGCTACACCCGAAAACATACCCCGCTGATGTAACTATATGCAGTTGACCGTAACAACAATTTTAATTGTTTAATTGTGTATAAGAAATGAACAGCTCATCGGCTACTGCTCTCACCTGCTGGATATTGTAGCTCATGCTCCTAGCTTTAATCTATATCCACTGATGATTGACGTAGCTCGCCTGCAAACCGTGATAATACAATTTGATAAAAGAAATTATAAACAAATGCCATTATTTCGGCTTGTAGGCGACCTACGTCAATGATCAGTGAACATAAAGTAAAGCTATGAGCATCAACTACCATGTCCAATGGGTGGGAACATTATTCCATGTGCTGTTCATTTGTTATAAACAATTAAACCATTAAAATTGTTATTACCGTTAAACGGATATAGGTACAGCAACGGGATATTTTTTATAGTGTAGTTTGTTCGTTTTCCTTTCTTTTGAGACGTCGTTGAATAAAATCGGCACAGCAGAAGCCGAGATAATTCATTTTGTTTAACGAATTTATAAACAAATGCCATTAATTCGGCTTGCAGGCGAGCTACGTCAATGATCAGTGAACATAAAGTAAAGCTATGAGCATCAACTACCATGTCCAATGGGTGGGAACATTATTCCATGTGCTGTTCATTTGTTATAAACATTTAAACCATTAAAATTGTTATTACCGTTAAACGGATATAGGTACAGCAACGGGATATTTTTTATCGTGTAGTTTGTTCGTTTTCCTTTCTTTTGAGACGTCGTTGAATAAAATCGGCACAGCAGAAGCCGAGATAATTCATTTTGTTTAACGAATTTATAAACAAATGCCATTAATTCGGCTTGCAGGCGAGCTACGTCAATAATCAGTGAACATAAAGTAAAGCTATGAGCATCAACTACCATGTCCAATGGGTGGGAACATTATTCCATGTGCTGTTCATTTGTTATAAACAATTAAACCATTAAAATTGTTATTACCGTTAAACGGATATAGGTACAGCAACGGGATATTTTTCATCGTGTAGTTTGTTCGTTTTCCTTTCTTTTGAGACGTCGTTGAATAAAATCGGCACAGCAGAAGCCGAGATAATTCATTTTGTTTAACGAATTTATAAACAAATGCCATTAATTCGGCTTGCAGGCGAGCTACGTCAATGATCAGTGAACATAAAGTAAAGCTATGAGCATCAACTACCATGTCCAATGGGTGGGAACATTATTCCATGTGCTGTTCATTTGTTATAAACAATTAAACCATTAAAATTGTTATTACCGTTAAACGGATATAGGTACAGCAACGGGATATTTTTTATCGTGTAGTTTGTTCGTTGCCCTTTCATTTGACACCTCGTTGAATATAATCAGCCCAGCAGAAGCCCAGATAATAGTTTTTAAACATTTTTTCGCTAACGAAATGTCGAAAACGGTACAAGTGTCGCCATCTCGCGTTTGCGGCCTTTTTCGCGGTTTTCGGCACCGCCAAAACGGAATTCCTGGATTACATCGTTAGTTTAAACAATTGCGTTTGTCTCGGCTTGTACTGGGTATTTCTTAACCGGACTTGTCTTAAATTAAAGCTACGGACCATAGCTATCTCCTCCAGCAGTTGCAAAAATATGGTTTTGCGATTTAAAAGTTATTAACAATCGAAAAATCAGCAAAAATACACTCCGGTTCACTACAATTATCTTGGCTTCTGTTGGCCCGATTTCAATCAACAATATCTCAAATGAAAGGAAAGAGAATCAGCTACACCCGAAAACATACCCCGCTGATGTAACTATATGCAGTTGACCGTAACAACAATTTTAATTGTTTAATTGTGTATAAGAAATGAACAGCTCATCGGCTACTGCTCTCACCTGTTGGATATTGTAGCTCATGCGCCTAGCTTTAATTTATATCCACTGATGATTGACGTAGCTGGCCTGGAAACAGAGATAATACAATTTGATAAAAGAAATTATAAACAAATGCCATTCTTTCGGCTTGCAGGCGACCTACGTCAATGATCAGTGAACATAAAGGAAAGCTATGAGCATCAACTACCATGTCCAATGGGTGCGAACATTATTCCATGTGCAGTTCATTAGTTATAAACAATTAAACCATTAAAATTGTTATTACAGTTAAACGGATGTAGGTACAGCAACGGGATATTTTTTATCGTGTAGGTTGTTCGATTGCCTTTCATTTGAGACGTCGTTGAATAGAATCGGCACAGCAGAAGCCGAGATAATTCATTTTGTATAACGTATTTATAAACAAATGCCATTCTTTCGGCTTGCTGGCGAGCTACGTCAATGATCAGTGAACATAAAGTAAAGCCATGAGCATCAACTACCATGTCCAATGGGTGGGAACATTATTCCATGTGCAGTTCATTTGTTATAAGCAATTAAACCATTAAAATTGTTATTACCGTTAAACGGATGTAGGAACAGCAACGGGATATTTCCTATCGTGTAGTTTGTTCGTTTCCCTTTCTCTTGAGACGTCGTTGAATAAAATCGGCACAGTAGAAGCCGAGATAATACAATTTGATAAAAGAAATTATAAACAAATGCCATTATTTCGGCTTGTAGGCGACCTACGTCAATGATCAGTGAACATAAAGTAAAGCTATGAGCATCAACTACCATGTCCAATGGGTGGGAACATTATTCCATGTGCTGTTCATTTGTTATAAACAATTAAACCATTAAAATTGTTATTACCGTTAAACGGATATAGGTACAGCAACGGGATATTTTTTATCGTGTAGTTTGTTCGTTTTCCTTTCTTTTGAGACGTCGTTGAATAAAATCGGCACAGCAGAAGCCGAGATAATTCATTTTGTTTAACGAATTTATAAACAAATGCCATTAATTCGGCTTGCAGGCGAGCTACGTCAATGATCAGTGAACATAAAGTAAAGCTATGAGCATCAACTACCATGTCCAATGGGTGGGAACATTATTCCATGTGCAGTTCATTTGTTATAAACAATCAAACCATTAAAATTGTTATTACCGTTAAACGGATAAAGGTACAGCAACGGGATATTTTTTATCGTGTAGTTTGTTCGTTTCCCTTTCATTTGAGACGTCGATGAATATAATCAGCCCGGCAGAAGCCCAGATAATAGTTTTTAAAAATTTTTTCGCTAACGAAATGTCGAAAACGGTACAAGTGACGCCATCTCGCGTTTGCGGCCTTTTTCGCAGTTTTCCGCACCGCCAAAACGGAATTCCTGGATTACATCGTTAGTTTAAACAATTGCGTTTGTCTCGGCTTCTACTGGGTATTTCTTAACCGGACTTGTCTTAAATTAAAGCTACGGACCATAGCTATCCCCTCCAGCAGTTGCAACAATATGGCATTTGCGATTTAAAAGTTATTAACAATCGAAAAATCAGCAAAAATGCGCTCCGGTTCACTACAATTATTTTGGCTTCTGCTGGCCCGATTTCAATCAACAATATCTCAAATGAAAGGAAAGAGAATCAGCTACACCCGAAAAAATAGACCGCTGCTGTAACTATATGCAGTTGACCGTAACAACAATTTCAATTGTTTAATTGTGTATAAGAAATGAACAGCTCATCGGCTACTGCTCTCACCTGCTGGATATTGTAGCTCATGCTCCTAGCTTTAATCTATATCCACTGATGATTGACGTAGCTCGCCTGCAAACCGTGATAATACAATTTGGTAAAAGAAATTATAAACAAATGCCATTCTTTCGGCTTGCAGGCGACCTACGTCAATGATCAGTGAACATAAAGGAAAGCTATGAGCATCAACTACCATGTCCAATGGGTGGGAACATTATTCCATGTGCAGTTCATTTGTTATAAACAATCAAACCATTAAAATTGTTATTACCGTTAAACGGATAAAGGTACAGCAACGGGATATTTTTCATCGTGTTGTTTGTTCGTTTTCCTTTCTTTTGAGACGTCGTTGAATAAAATCGGCACAGGAGAAGCCGAGATAATTCATTTTGTTTAACGAATTTATAAACAATTGCCATTCTTTCGGCTTGCTGGCGAGCTACGTCAATGATCAGTGAACATAAAGTAAAGCCATGAGCATCAACTACCATGTCCAATGGGTGGGAACATTATTCCATGTGCAGTTCATTTGTTATAAACAATTAAACCATTAAAATTGTTATTACCGTTAAACGGATATAGGTACAGCAACGGGATATTTTTTATCATGTAGTTTCTTCGTTTCCCTTTCATTTGACACGTCGTTGAATATAATCAGCCCAGCAGAAGCCCAGATAATAGTTTTTAAAAATTTTTTCGCTAACGAAATGTCGAAAACGGTACAAGTGTCGCCATCTCGCGTTTGCGGCCTTTTTCGCGGTTTTCGGCACCGCCAAAACGGAATTCCTGGATTACATCGTTAGTTTAAACAATTGCGTTTGTCTCGGCTTGTACTGGGTATTTCTTAACCGGACTTGTCTTAAATTAAAGCTACGGACCATAGCTATCTCCTCCAGCAGTTGCAACAATATGGCACTTGCGATTTAAAAGTTATTAACAATCGAAAAATCAGCAAAAATACACTCCGGTTCACTACAATTATCTTGGCTTCTGCTGGCCCGATTTCAATCAACAATATCTCAAATGAAAGGAAAGAGAATCAGCTACACCCGAAAACATACCCCGCTGATGTAACTATATGCAGTTGACCGTAACAACAATTTTAATTGTTTAATTGTGTATAAGAAATGAACAGCTCATCGGCTACTGCTCTCACCTGCTGGATATTGTAGCTCATGCTCCTAGCTTTAATCTATATCCACTGATGATTGACGTAGCTCGCCTGCAAACCGTGATAATACAATTTGATAAAAGAAATTATAAACAAATGCCATTATTTCGGCTTGTAGGCGACCTACGTCAATGATCAGTGAACATAAAGTAAAGCTATGAGCATCAACTACCATGTCCAATGGGTGGGAACATTATTCCATGTGCTGTTCATTTGTTATAAACAATTAAACCATTAAAATTGTTATTACCGTTAAACGGATGTAGGTACAGCAACGGGATATTTTTTATCGTGTAGGTTGTTCGATTGCCTTTCATTTGAGACGTCGTTGAATAGAATCGGCACAGCAGAAGCCGAGATAATTCATTTTGTATAACGTATTTATAAACAAATGCCATTAATTCGGCTTGCAGGCGAGCTACGTCAATGATCAGTGAACATAAAGTAAAGCTATGAGCATCAACTACCATGTCCAATGGGTGGGAACATCATTCCATGTGCAGTTCATTTGTTATAAACAATTGAACCATTAAAATTGTTATTACCGTTAAACGGATATAGGTACAGCAACGGGATATTTTTTATCGTGTAGTTTGTTCGTTTCCCTTTCATTTGAGACGTCGTTGAATATAATCAGCCCAGCAGAAGCCCAGATAATAGTTTTTAAAAATTTTTTCGCTAACGAAATGTCGAAAACGGTACGAGTGTCGCCATCTCGCGTTTGCGGCCTTTTTCGCAGTTTTCCGCACCGCCAAAACGGAATTCCTGGATTACATCGACAGTTTAAACAATTGCGTTTGTCTCGGCTTGTACTGGGTATTTCTTAACCGGACTTGTCTTAAATTAAAGCTACGGACCATAGCTATCTCCTCCAGCAGTTGCAACAATATGGCATTTGCGATTTAAAAGTTATTAACAATCGAAAAATCAGCAAAAATGCGCTCCGGTTCACTACAATTATTTTGGCTTCTGCTGGCTCGATTTCAATCAACAATATCTCAAATGAAAGGAAAGAGAATCAGCTACACCCGAAAAAATATACCGCTGCTGTAACTATATGCAGTTGACCCTAACAACAATTTCAATTGTATAATTGTGTATAAGAAATGAACAGCTCATCGGCTACTGCTCTCACCTGTTGGATATTTTAGCTCATGCGCCTAGCTTTAATTTATATCCACTGATGATTGACGTAGTTGGCCTGGAAACAGAGATAATACAATTTGATAAAAGAAATTATAAACAAATGCCATTCTTTCGGCTTGCAGGCGACCTACGTCAATGATCAGTGAACATAAAGGAAAGCTATGAGCATCAACTACCATGTCCAATGGGTGCGAACATTATTCCATGTGCAGTTCATTAGTTATAAACAATTAAACCATTAAAATTGTTATTACAGTTAAACGGATGTAGGTACAGCAACGGGATATTTTTTATCGTGTAGGTTGTTCGATTGCCTTTCATTTGAGACGTCGTTGAATAGAATCGGCACAGCAGAAGCCGAGATAATTCATTTTGTATAACGTATTTATAAACAAATGCCATTAATTCGGCTTGCAGGCGAGCTACGTCAATGATCAGTGAACATAAAGTAAAGCTATGAGCATCAACTACCATGTCCAATGGGTGGGAACATCATTCCATGTGCAGTTCATTTGTTATAAACAATTGAACCATTAAAATTGTTATTACCGTTAAACGGATATAGGTACAGGAGCGGGATATTTTTTATCGTGTTGTTTGTTCGTTTTCCTTTCTTTTGAGATGTCGTTGAATAAAATCGGCACAGCAGAAGCCGAGATAATTCATTTTGTTTAACGAATTTATAAACAAATGCCATTCTTTCGGCTTGCTGGCGAGCTACGTCAATGATCAGTGAACATAAAGTAAAGCCATGAGCATCAACTACCATGTCCAATGGGTGGGAACATTATTCCATGTGCAGTTCATTTGTTATAAACAATTAAACCATTAAAATTGTTATTACCGTTAAACGGATATAGGTACAGCAACGGGATATTTTTTATCATGTAGTTTCTTCGTTTCCCTTTCATTTGACACGTCGTTGAATATAATCAGCCCAGCAGAAGCCCAGATAATAGTTTTTAAAAATTTTTTCGCTAACGAAATGTCGAAAACGGTACAAGTGTCGCCATCTCGCGTTTGCGGCCTTTTTCGCGGTTTTCGGCACCGCCAAAACGGAATTCCTGGATTACATCGTTAGTTTAAACAATTGCGTTTGTCTCGGCTTGTACTGGGTATTTCTTAACCGGACTTGTCTTAAATTAAAGCTACGGACCATAGCTATCTCCTCCAGCAGTTGCAACAATATGGCATTTGCGATTTAAAAGTTATTAACAATCGAAAAATCAGCAAAAATACACTCCGGTTCACTACAATTATCTTGGCTTCTGCTGGCCCGATTTCAATCAACAATATCTCAAATGAAAGGAAAGAGAATCAGCTACACCCGAAAACATACCCCGCTGATGTAACTATATGCAGTTGACCGTAACAACAATTTTAATTGTTTAATTGTGTATAAGAAATGAACAGCTCATCGGCTACTGCTCTCACCTGCTGGATATTGTAGCTCATGCTCCTAGCTTTAATCTATATCCACTGATGATTGACGTAGCTCGCCTGCAAACCGTGATAATACAATTTGATAAAAGAAATTATAAACAAATGCCATTATTTCGGCTTGTAGGCGACCTACGTCAATGATCAGTGAACATAAAGTAAAGCTATGAGCATCAACTACCATGTCCAATGGGTGGGAACATTATTCCATGTGCTGTTCATTTGTTATAAACAATTAAACCATTAAAATTGTTATTACCGTTAAACGGATGTAGGTACAGCAACGGGATATTTTTTATCGTGTAGGTTGTTCGATTGCCTTTCATTTGAGACGTCGTTGAATAGAATCGGCACAGCAGAAGCCGAGATAATTCATTTTGTATAACGTATTTATAAACAAATGCCATTAATTCGGCTTACAGGCGAGCTACGTCAATGATCAGTGAACATAAAGTAAAGCTATGAGCATCAACTACCATGTCCAATGGGTGGGAACATCATTCCATGTGCAGTTCATTTGTTATAAACAATTGAACCATTAAAATTGTTATTACCGTTAAACGGATATAGGTACAGCAACGGGATATTTTTTATCGTGTAGTTTGTTCGTTTCCCTTTCATTTGAGACGTCGTTGAATATAATCAGCCCAGCAGAAGCCCAGATAATAGTTTTTAAAAATTTTTTCGCTAACGAAATGTCGAAAACGGTACAAGTGTCGCCATCTCGCGTTTGCGGCCTTTTTCGCAGTTTTCCGCACCGCCAAAACGGAATTCCTGGATTACATCGACAGTTTAAACAATTGCGTTTGTCTTGGCTTGTACTGGGTATTTCTTAACCGGACTTGTCTTAAATTAAAGCTACGGACCATAGCTATCTCCTCCAGCAGTTGCAACAATATGGCATTTGCGATTTAAAAGTTATTAACAATCGAAAAATCAGCAAAAATGCGCTCCGGTTCACTACAATTATTTTGGCTTCTGCTGGCCCGATTTCAATCAACAATATCTCAAATGAAAGGAAAGAGAATCAGCTACACCCGAAAAAATAGACCGCTGCTGTAACTATATGCAGTTGACCCTAACAACAATTTCAATTGTTTAATTGTGTATAAGAAATGAACAGCTCATCGGCTACTGCTCTCACCTGTTGGATATTTTAGCTCATGCGCCTAGCTGTAATTTATATCCACTGATGATTGACGTAGTTGGCCTGGAAACAGAGATAATACAATTTGATAAAAGAAATTATAAACAAATGCCATTCTTTCGGCTTGCTGGCGAGCTACGTCAATGATCTGAAATCATAAAGTAAAGCTAAGTGCATCAGCTACCATCTCCAATAGGTGGGAACATTATTCCATGTGCAGTTCATTAGTTATAAACAATTAAACAATTAAAATTGTTATTACAGTTAAACGGATGTAGGTACAGCAACGGGATATTTCTTATCGTGTAGTTTGTTCGTTTCCCTTTCTCTTGAGACGTCGTTGAATAAAATCGGCACAGTAGAAGCCGAGATAATTCATTTTGTTTAACGAATTTATAAACAAATGCCATTCTTTCGGCTTGCAGGCGAGCTACGTCAATGATCAGTGAACATAAAGTAAAGCCATGAGCATCAACTACCATGTCCAATGGGTGGGAACATTATTCCATGTGCAGTTCATTTGTTATAAACAATTATACCATTAAAATTGTTATTACCGTTAAACGGATATAGGTACAGCAACGGGATATTTTTTATCATGTAGTTTCTTCGTTTCCCTTTCATTTGACACGTCGTTGAATATAATCAGCCCAGCAGAAGCCCAGATAATAGTTTTTAAAAATTTTTTCGCTAACGAAATGTCGAAAACGGTACAAGTGTCGCCATCTCGCGTTTGCGGCCTTTTTCGCGGTTTTCGGCACCGCCAAAACGGAATTCGTGGATTACATCGTTAGTTTAAACAATTGCGTTTGTCTCGGCTTGTACTGGGTATTTCTTAACCGGACTTGTCTTAAATTAAAGCTACGGACCATAGCTATCTCCTCCAGCAGTTGCAACAATATGGCATTTGCGATTTAAAAGTTATTAACAATCGAAGAATCAGCAAAAATACACTCCGGTTCACTACAATTATCTTGGCTTCTGCTGGCCCGATTTCAATCAACAATATCTCAAATGAAAGGAAAGAGAATCAGCTACACCCGAAAACATACCCCGCTGATGTAACTATATGCAGTTGACCGTAACAACAATTTTAATTGTTTAATTGTGTATAAGAAATGAACAGCTCATCGGCTACTGCTCTCACCTGCTGGATATTGTAGCTCATGCTCCTAGCTTTAATCTATATCCACTGATGATTGACGTAGCTCGCCTGCAAACCGTGATAATACAATTTGATAAAAGAAATTATAAACAAATGCCATTATTTCGGCTTGTAGGCGACCTACGTCAATGATCAGTGAACATAAAGTTAAGCTATGAGCATCAACTACCATGTCCAATGGGTGGGAACATTATTCCATGTGCTGTTCATTTGTTATAAACATTTAAACCATTAAAATTGTTATTACCGTTAAACGGATATAGGTACAGCAACGGGATATTTTTTATCGTGTAGTTTGTTCGTTTTCCTTTCTTTTGAGACGTCGTTGAATAAAATCGGCACAGCAGAAGCCGAGATAATTCATTTTGTTTAACGAATTTATAAACAAATGCCATTAATTCGGCTTGCAGGCGAGCTACGTCAATGATCAGTGAACATAAAGTAAAGCTATGAGCATCAACTACCTTGTCCAATGGGTGGGAACATTATTCCATGTGCTGTTCATTTGTTATAAACAATTAAACCATTAAAATTGTTATTACCGTTAAACGGATATAGGTACAGCAACGGGATATTTTTTATCGTGTAGTTTGTTCGTTTTCCTTTCTTTTGAGACGTCGTTGAATAAAATCGGCACAGCAGAAGCCGAGATAATTCATTTTGTTTAACGAATTTATAAACAAATGCCATTAATTCGGCTTGCAGGCGAGATACGTCAATGATCAGTGAACATAAAGTAAAGCTATGAGCATCAACTACCATGTCCAATGGGTGGGAACATTATTCCATGTGCTGTTCATTTGTTATAAACATTTAAACCATTAAAATTGTTATTACCGTTAAACGGATATAGGTACAGCAACGGGATATTTTTTATCGTGTAGTTTGTTCGTTTCCCTTTCATTTGACACCTCGTTGAATATAATCAGCCCAGCAGAAGCCCAGATAATAGTTTTTAAACATTTTTTCGCTAACGAAATGCCGAAAACGGTACAAGTGTCGCCATCTTGCGTTTGCGGCCTTTTTCGCGGTTTTCGGCACCGCCAAAACGGAATTCCTGGATTACATCGTTAGTTTAAACAATTGCGTTTGTCTCGGCTTGTACTGGGTATTTCTTAACCGGACTTGTCTTAAATTAAAGCTACGGACCATAGCTATCTCCTGCAGCAGTTGCAAAAATATGGCATTTGCGATTTAAAAGTTATTAACAATCGAAAAATCAGCAAAAATACACTCCGGTTCACTACAATTATCTTGGCTTCTGCTTTCCCGATTTCAATCAACAATATCTCAAATGAAAGGAAAGAGAATCAGCTACACCCGAAAACATACCCCGCTGATGTAACTATATGCAGTTGACCGTAACAACAATTTTAATTGTTTAATTGTGTATAAGAAATGAACAGCTCATCGGCTACTGCTCTCACCTGCTGGATATTGTAGCTCATGCTCCTAGCTTTAATCTATATCCACTGATGATTGACGTAGCTCGCCTGCAAACCGTGATAATACAATTTGATAAAAGAAATTATAAACAAATGCCATTATTTCGGCTTGTAGGCGACCTACGTCAATGATCAGTGAACATAAAGTAAAGCTATGAGCATCAACTACCATGTCCAATGGGTGGGAACATTATTCCATGTGCTGTTCATTTGTTATAAACAATTAAACCATTAAAATTGTTATTACCGTTAAACGGATATAGGTACAGCAACGGGATATTTTTTATAGTGTAGTTTGTTCGTTTTCCTTTCTTTTGAGACGTCGTTGAATAAAATCGGCACAGCAGAAGCCGAGATAATTCATTTTGTTTAACGAATTTATAAACAAATGCCATTAATTCGGCTTGTAGGCGAGCTACGTCAATGATCAGTGAACATAAAGTAAAGCTATGAGCATCGACTACCATGTCCAATGGGTGGGAACATTATTCCATGTGCTGTTCATTTGTTATAAACAATTAAACCATTAAAATTGTTATTACCGTTAAACGGATATAGGTACAGCAACGGGATATTTTTTATCGTGTAGTTTGTTCGTTTTCCTTTCTTTTGAGACGTCGTTGAATAAAATCGGCACAGCAGAAGCCGAGATAATTCATTTTGTTTAACGAATTTATAAACAAATGCCATTAATTCGGCTTGCAGGCGAGCTACGTCAATGATCAGTGAACATAAAGTAAAGCTATGAGCATCAACTACCATGTCCAATGGGTGGGAACATTATTCCATGTGCTGTTCATTTGTTATAAACATTTAAACCATTAAAATTGTTATTACCGTTAAACGGATATAGGTACAGCAACGGGATATTTTTTATCGTGTAGTTTGTTCGTTTTCCTTTCTTTTGAGACGTCGTTGAATAAAATCGGCACAGCAGAAGCCGAGATAATTCATTTTGTTTAACGAATTTATAAACAAATGCCATTAATTCGGCTTGCAGGCGAGCTACGTCAATGATCAGTGAACATAAAGTAAAGCTATGAGCATCAACTACCATGTCCAATGGGTGGGAACATTATGCCATGTGCTGTTCATTTGTTATAAACAATTAAACCATTAAAATTGTTATTACCGTTAAACGGATATAGGTACAGCAACGGGATATTTTTTATCGTGTAGTTTGTTCGTTTTCCTTTCTTTTGAGACGTCGTTGAATAAAATCGGCACAGCAGAAGCCGAGATAATTCATTTTGTTTAACGAATTTATAAACAAATGCCATTAATTCGGCTTGCAGGCGAGCTACGTCAATGATCAGTGAACATAAAGTAAAGCTATGAGCATCAACTACCATGTCCAATGGGTGGGAACATTATTCCATGTGCTGTTCATTTGTTATAAACATTTAAACCATTAAAATTGTTATTACCGTTAAACGGATATAGGTACAGCAACGGGATATTTTTTATCGTGTAGTTTGTTCGTTTTCCTTTCTTTTGAGACGTCGTTGAATAAAATCGGCACAGCAGAAGCCGAGATAATTCATTTTGTTTAACGAATTTATAAACAAATGCCATTAATTCGGCTTGCCGGCGAGCTACGTCAATGATCAGTGAACATAAAGTAAAGCTATGAGCATCAAGTACCATGTCCAATGGGTGGGAACATTATTCCATGTGCTGTTCATTTGTTATAAACAATTAAACCATTAAAATTGTTATTACCGTTAAACGGATATAGGTACAGCAACGGGATATTTTTTATCGTGTAGTTTGTTCGTTGCCCTTTCATTTGACACCTCGTTGAATATAATCAGCCCAGCAGAAGCCCAGATAATAGTTTTTAAACATTTTTTCGCTAACGAAATGTCGAAAACGGTACAAGTGTCGCCATCTCGCGTTTGCGGCCTTTTTCGCGGTTTTCGGCACCGCCAAAACGGAATTCCTGGATTACATCGTTAGTTTAAACAATTGCGTTTGTCTCGGCTTGTACTGGGTATTTCTTAACCGGACTTGTCTTAAATTAAAGCTACGGACCATAGCTATCTCCTCCAGCAGTTGCAAAAATATGGTTTTGCGATTTAAAAGTTATTAACAATCGAAAAATCAGCAAAAATACACTCCGGTTCACTACAATTATCTTGGCTTCTGTTGGCCCGATTTCAATCAACAATATCTCAAATGAAAGGAAAGAGAATCAGCTACACCCGAAAACATACCCCGCTGATGTAACTATATGCAGTTGACCGTAACAACAATTTTAATTGTTTAATTGTGTATAAGAAATGAACAGCTCATCGGCTACTGCTCTCACCTGCTGGATATTGTAGCTCATGCTCCTAGCTTTAATCTATATCCACTGATGATTGACGTAGCTCGCCTGCAAACCGTGATAATACAATTTGATAAAAGAAATTATAAACAAATGCCATTATTTCGGCTTGTAGGCGACCTACGTCAATGATCAGTGAACATAAAGTAAAGCTATGAGCATCAACTACCATGTCCAATCGGTGGGAACATTATTCCATGTGCTGTTCATTTGTTATAAACAATTAAACCATTAAAATTGTTATTACCGTTAAACGGATATAGGTACAGCAACGGGATATTTTTTATAGTGTAGTTTGTTCGTTTTCCTTTCTTTTGAGACGTCGTTGAATAAAATCGGCACAGCAGAAGCCGAGATAATTCATTTTGTTTAACGAATTTATAAACAAATGCCATTAATTCGGCTTGCAGGCGAGCTACGTCAATGATCAGTGAACATAAAGTAAAGCTATGAGCATCAACTACCATGTCCAATGGGTGGGAACATTATTCCATGTGCTGTTCATTTGTTATAAACAATTAAACCATTAAAATTGTTATTACAGTTAAACGGATGTAGGTACAGCAACGGGATATTTTTTATCGTGTAGGTTGTTCGATTGCCTTTCATTTGAGACGTCGTTGAATAGAATCGGCACAGCAGAAGCCGAGATAATTCATTTTGTATAACGTATTTATAAACAAATGCCATTAATTCGGCTTGCAGGCGAGCTACGTCAATGATCAGTGAACATAAAGTAAAGCTATGAGCATCAACTACCATGTCCAATGGGTGGGAACATCATTCCATGTGCAGTTCATTTGTTATAAACAATTGAACCATTAAAATTGTTATTACCGTTAAACGGATATAGGTACAGGAGCGGGATATTTTTTATCGTGTTGTTTGTTCGTTTTCCTTTCTTTTGAGATGTCGTTGAATAAAATCGGCACAGCAGAAGCCGAGATAATTCATTTTGTTTAACGAATTTATAAACAAATGCCATTCTTTCGGCTTGCTGGCGAGCTACGTCAATGATCAGTGAACATAAAGTAAAGCCATGAGCATCAACTACCATGTCCAATGGGTGGGAACATTATTCCATGTGCAGTTCATTTGTTATAAGCAATTAAACCATTAAAATTGTTATTACCGTTAAACGGATGTAGGAACAGCAACGGGATATTTCTTATCGTGTAGTTTGTTCGTTTCCCTTTCTCTTGAGACGTCGTTGAATAAAATCGGCACAGTAGAAGCCGAGATAATACAATTTGATAAAAGAAATTATAAACAAATGCCATTATTTCGGCTTGTAGGCGACCTACGTCAATGATCAGTGAACATAAAGTAAAGCTATGAGCATCAACTACCATGTCCAATGGGTGGGAACATTATTCCATGTGCAGTTCATTTGTTATAAACAATCAAACCATTAAAATTGTTATTACCGTTAAACGGATAAAGGTACAGCAACGGGATATTTTTCATCGTGTTGTTTGTTCGTTTTCCTTTCTTTTGAGACGTCGTTGAATAAAATCGGCACAGGAGAAGCCGAGATAATTCATTTTGTTTAACGAATTTATAAACAATTGCCATTCTTTCGGCTTGCTGGCGAGCTACGTCAATGATCAGTGAACATAAAGTAAAGCCATGAGCATCAACTACCATGTCCAATGGGTGGGAACATTATTCCATGTGCAGTTCATTTGTTATAAACAATTAAACCATTAAAATTGTTATTACCGTTAAACGGATATAGGTACAGCAACGGGATATTTTTTATCATGTAGTTTCTTCGTTTCCCTTTCATTTGACACGTCGTTGAATATAATCAGCCCAGCAGAAGCCCAGATAATAGTTTTTAAAAATTTTTTCGCTAACGAAATGTCGAAAACGGTACAAGTGTCGCCATCTCGCGTTTGCGGCCTTTTTCGCGGTTTTCGGCACCGCCAAAACGGAATTCCTGGATTACATCGTTAGTTTAAACAATTGCGTTTGTCTCGGCTTGTACTGGGTATTTCTTAACCGGACTTGTCTTAAATTAAAGCTACGGACCATAGCTATCTCCTCCAGCAGTTGCAACAATATGGCACTTGCGATTTAAAAGTTATTAACAATCGAAAAATCAGCAAAAATACACTCCGGTTCACTACAATTATCTTGGCTTCTGCTGGCCCGATTTCAATCAACAATATCTCAAATGAAAGGAAAGAGAATCAGCTACACCCGAAAACATACCCCGCTGATGTAACTATATGCAGTTGACCGTAACAACAATTTTAATTGTTTAATTGTGTATAAGAAATGAACAGCTCATCGGCTACTGCTCTCACCTGCTGGATATTGTAGCTCATGCTCCTAGCTTTAATCTATATCCACTGATGATTGACGTAGCTCGCCTGCAAACCGTGATAATACAATTTGATAAAAGAAATTATAAACAAATGCCATTATTTCGGCTTGTAGGCGACCTACGTCAATGATCAGTGAACATAAAGTAAAGCTATGAGCATCAACTACCATGTCCAATGGGTGGGAACATTATTCCATGTGCTGTTCATTTGTTATAAACAATTAAACCATTAAAATTGTTATTACCGTTAAACGGATGTAGGTACAGCAACGGGATATTTTTTATCGTGTAGGTTGTTCGATTGCCTTTCATTTGAGACGTCGTTGAATAGAATCGGCACAGCAGAAGCCGAGATAATTCATTTTGTATAACGTATTTATAAACAAATGCCATTAATTCGGCTTGCAGGCGAGCTACGTCAATGATCAGTGAACATAAAGTAAAGCTATGAGCATCAACTACCATGTCCAATGGGTGGGAACATCATTCCATGTGCAGTTCATTTGTTATAAACAATTGAACCATTAAAATTGTTATTACCGTTAAACGGATATAGGTACAGCAACGGGATATTTTTTATCGTGTAGTTTGTTCGTTTCCCTTTCATTTGAGACGTCGTTGAATATAATCAGCCCAGCAGAAGCCCAGATAATAGTTTTTAAAAATTTTTTCGCTAACGAAATGTCGAAAACGGTACGAGTGTCGCCATCTCGCGTTTGCGGCCTTTTTCGCAGTTTTCCGCACCGCCAAAACGGAATTCCTGGATTACATCGACAGTTTAAACAATTGCGTTTGTCTCGGCTTGTACTGGGTATTTCTTAACCGGACTTGTCTTAAATTAAAGCTACGGACCATAGCTATCTCCTCCAGCAGTTGCAACAATATGGCATTTGCGATTTAAAAGTTATTAACAATCGAAAAATCAGCAAAAATGCGCTCCGGTTCACTACAATTATTTTGGCTTCTGCTGGCTCGATTTCAATCAACAATATCTCAAATGAAAGGAAAGAGAATCAGCTACACCCGAAAAAATATACCGCTGCTGTAACTATATGCAGTTGACCCTAACAACAATTTCAATTGTTTAATTGTGTATAAGAAATGAACAGCTCATCGGCTACTGCTCTCACCTGTTGGATATTTTAGCTCATGCGCCTAGCTTTAATTTATATCCACTGATGATTGACGTAGTTGGCCTGGAAACAGAGATAATACAATTTGATAAAAGAAATTATAAACAAATGCCATTCTTTCGGCTTGCAGGCGACCTACGTCAATGATCAGTGAACATAAAGGAAAGCTATGAGCATCAACTACCATGTCCAATGGGTGCGAACATTATTCCATGTGCAGTTCATTAGTTATAAACAATTAAACCATTAAAATTGTTATTACAGTTAAACGGATGTAGGTACAGCAACGGGATATTTTTTATCGTGTAGGTTGTTCGATTGCCTTTCATTTGAGACGTCGTTGAATAGAATCGGCACAGCAGAAGCCGAGATAATTCATTTTGTATAACGTATTTATAAACAAATGCCATTAATTCGGCTTGCAGGCGAGCTACGTCAATGATCAGTGAACATAAAGTAAAGCTATGAGCATCAACTACCATGTCCAATGGGTGGGAACATCATTCCATGTGCAGTTCATTTGTTATAAACAATTGAACCATTAAAATTGTTATTACCGTTAAACGGATATAGGTACAGGAGCGGGATATTTTTTATCGTGTTGTTTGTTCGTTTTCCTTTCTTTTGAGATGTCGTTGAATAAAATCGGCACAGCAGAAGCCGAGATAATTCATTTTGTTTAACGAATTTATAAACAAATGCCATTCTTTCGGCTTGCTGGCGAGCTACGTCAATGATCAGTGAACATAAAGTAAAGCCATGAGCATCAACTACCATGTCCAATGGGTGGGAACATTATTCCATGTGCAGTTCATTTGTTATAAGCAATTAAACCATTAAAATTGTTATTACCGTTAAACGGATGTAGGAACAGCAACGGGATATTTCTTATCGTGTAGTTTGTTCGTTTCCCTTTCTCTTGAGACGTCGTTGAATAAAATCGGCACAGTAGAAGCCGAGATAATACAATTTGATAAAAGAAATTATAAACAAATGCCATTATTTCGGCTTGTAGGCGACCTACGTCAATGATCAGTGAACATAAAGTAAAGCTATGAGCATCAACTACCATGTCCAATGGGTGGGAACATTATTCCATGTGCTGTTCATTTGTTATAAACAATTAAACCATTAAAATTGTTATTACCGTTAAACGGATATAGGTACAGCAACGGGATATTTTTTATCGTGTAGTTTGTTCGTTTTCCTTTCTTTTGAGACGTCGTTGAATAAAATCGGCACAGGAGAAGCCGAGATAATTCATTTTGTTTAACGAATTTATAAACAATTGCCATTCTTTCGGCTTGCTGGCGAGCTACGTCAATGATCAGTGAACATAAAGTAAAGCCATGAGCATCAACTACCATGTCCAATGGGTGGGAACATTATTCCATGTGCAGTTCATTTGTTATAAACAATTAAACCATTAAAATTGTTATTACCGTTAAACGGATATAGGTACAGCAACGGGATATTTTTTATCATGTAGTTTCTTCGTTTCCCTTTCATTTGACACGTCGTTGAATATAATCAGCCCAGCAGAAGCCCAGATAATAGTTTTTAAAAATTTTTTCGCTAACGAAATGTCGAAAACGGTACAAGTGTCGCCATCTCGCGTTTGCGGCCTTTTTCGCGGTTTTGCGGCACCGCCAAAACGGAATTCCTGGATTACATCGTTAGTTTAAACAATTGCGTTTGTCTCGGCTTGTACTGGGTATTTCTTAACCGGACTTGTCTTAAATTAAAGCTACGGACCATAGCTATCTCCTCCAGCAGTTGCAACAATATGGCACTTGCGATTTAAAAGTTATTAACAATCGAAAAATCAGCAAAAATACACTCCGGTTCACTACAATTATCTTGGCTTCTGCTGGCCCGATTTCAATCAACAATATCTCAAATGAAAGGAAAGAGAATCAGCTACACCCGAAAACATACCCCGCTGATGTAACTATATGCAGTTGACCGTAACAACAATTTTAATTGTTTAATTGTGTATAAGAAATGAACAGCTCATCGGCTACTGCTCTCACCTGCTGGATATTGTAGCTCATGCTCCTAGCTTTAATCTTTATCCACTGATGATTGACGTAGCTCGCCTGCAAACCGTGATAATACAATTTGATAAAAGAAATTATAAACAAATGCCATTATTTCGGCTTGTAGGCGACCTACGTCAATGATCAGTGAACATAAAGTAAAGCTATGAGCATCAACTACCATGTCCAATGGGTGGGAACATTATTCCATGTGCTGTTCATTTGTTATAAACAATTAAACCATTAAAATTGTTATTACCGTTAAACGGATGTAGGTACAGCAACGGGATATTTTTTATCGTGTAGGTTGTTCGATTGCCTTTCATTTGAGACGTCGTTGAATAGAATCGGCACAGCAGAAGCCGAGATAATTCATTTTGTATAACGTATTTATAAACAAATGCCATTAATTCGGCTTGCAGGCGAGCTACGTCAATGATCAGTGAACATAAAGTAAAGCTATGAGCATCAACTACCATGTCCAATGGGTGGGAACATCATTCCATGTGCAGTTCATTTGTTATAAACAATTGAACCATTAAAATTGTTATTACCGTTAAACGGATATAGGTACAGCAACGGGATATTTTTTATCGTGTAGTTTGTTCGTTTCCCTTTCATTTGAGACGTCGTTGAATATAATCAGCCCAGCAGAAGCCCAGATAATAGTTTTTAAAAATTTTTTCGCTAACGAAATGTCGAAAACGGTACGAGTGTCGCCATCTCGCGTTTGCGGCCTTTTTCGCAGTTTTCCGCACCGCCAAAACGGAATTCCTGGATTACATCGTTAGTTTAAACAATTGCGTTTGTCTCGGCTTGTACTGGGTATTTCTTAACCGGACTTGTCTTAAATTAAAGCTACGGACCATAGCTATCTCCTCCAGCAGTTGCAACAATATGGCACTTGCGATTTAAAAGTTATTAACAATCGAAAAATCAGCAAAAATACACTCCGGTTCACTACAATTATCTTGGCTTCTGCTGGCCCGATTTCAATCAACAATATCTCAAATGAAAGGAAAGAGAATCAGCTACACCCGAAAACATACCCCGCTGATGTAACTATATGCAGTTGACCGTAACAACAATTTTAATTGTTTAATTGTGTATAAGAAATGAACAGCTCATCGGCTACTGCTCTCACCTGCTGGATATTGTAGCTCATGCTCCTAGCTTTAATCTTTATCCACTGATGATTGACGTAGCTCGCCTGCAAACCGTGATAATACAATTTGATAAAAGAAATTATAAACAAATGCCATTATTTCGGCTTGTAGGCGACCTACGTCAATGATCAGTGAACATAAAGTAAAGCTATGAGCATCAACTACCATGTCCAATGGGTGGGAACATTATTCCATGTGCTGTTCATTTGTTATAAACAATTAAACCATTAAAATTGTTATTACCGTTAAACGGATGTAGGTACAGCAACGGGATATTTTTTATCGTGTAGGTTGTTCGATTGCCTTTCATTTGAGACGTCGTTGAATAGAATCGGCACAGCAGAAGCCGAGATAATTCATTTTGTATAACGTATTTATAAACAAATGCCATTAATTCGGCTTGCAGGCGAGCTACGTCAATGATCAGTGAACATAAAGTAAAGCTATGAGCATCAACTACCATGTCCAATGGGTGGGAACATCATTCCATGTGCAGTTCATTTGTTATAAACAATTGAACCATTAAAATTGTTATTACCGTTAAACGGATATAGGTACAGCAACGGGATATTTTTTATCGTGTAGTTTGTTCGTTTCCCTTTCATTTGAGACGTCGTTGAATATAATCAGCCCAGCAGAAGCCCAGATAATAGTTTTTAAAAATTTTTTCGCTAACGAAATGTCGAAAACGGTACGAGTGTCGCCATCTCGCGTTTGCGGCCTTTTTCGCAGTTTTCCGCACCGCCAAAACGGAATTCCTGGATTACATCGACAGTTTAAACAATTGCGATTGTCTCGGCTTGTACTGGGTATTTCTTAACCGGACTTGTCTTAAATTAAAGCTACGGACCATAGCTATCTCCTCCAGCAGTTGCAACAATATGGCATTTGCGATTTAAAAGTTATTAACAATCGAAAAATCAGCAAAAATGCGCTCCGGTTCACTACAATTATTTTGGCTTCTGCTGGCCCGATTTCAATCAACAATATCTCAAATGAAAGGAAAGAGAATCAGCTACACCCGAAAAAATAGACCGCTGCTGTAACTATATGCAGTTGACCCTAACAACAATTTCAATTGTTTAATTGTGTATAAGAAATGAACAGCTCATCGGCTACTGCTCTCACCTGTTGGATATTTTAGCTCATGCGCCTAGCTTTAATTTATATCCACTGATGATTGACGTAGTTGGCCTGGAAACAGAGATAATACAATTTGATAAAAGAAATTATAAACAAATGCCATTCTTTCGGCTTGCAGGCGACCTACGTCAATGATCAGTGAACATAAAGGAAAGCTATGAGCATCAACTACCATGTCCAATGGGTGCGAACATTATTCCATGTGCAGTTCATTAGTTATAAACAATTAAACCATTAAAATTGTTATTACAGTTAAACGGATGTAGGTACAGCAACGGGATATTTTTTATAGTGTAGGTTGTTCGATTGCCTTTCATTTGAGACGTCGTTGAATAGAATCGGCACAGCAGAAGCCGAGATAATTCATTTTGTATAACGTATTTATAAACAAATGCCATTAATTCGGCTTGCAGGCGAGCTACGTCAATGATCAGTGAACATAAAGTAAAGCTATGAGCATCAACTACCATGTCCAATGGGTGGGAACATCATTCCATGTGCAGTTCATTTGTTATAAACAATTGAACCATTAAAATTGTTATTACCGTTAAACGGATATAGGTACAGGAGCGGGATATTTTTTATCGTGTTGTTTGTTCGTTTTCCTTTCTTTTGAGATGTCGTTGAATAAAATCGGCACAGCAGAAGCCGAGATAATTCATTTTGTTTAACGAATTTATAAACAAATGCCATTCTTTCGGCTTGCTGGCGAGCTACGTCAATGATCTGAAATCATAAAGTAAAGCTAAGTGCATCAGCTACCATCTCCAATAGGTGGGAACATTATTCCATGTGCAGTTCATTAGTTATAAACAATTAAACAATTAAAATTGTTATTACAGTTAAACGGATGTAGGTACAGCAACGGGATATTTCTTATCGTGTAGTTTGTTCGTTTCCCTTTCTCTTGAGACGTCGTTGAATAAAATCGACACAGTAGAAGCCGAGATAATTCATTTTGTTTAACGAATTTATAAACAAATGCCATTCTTGCGGCTTGCTGGCGAGCTACGTCAATGATCAGTGAACATAAAGTAAAGCCATGAGCATCAACTACCATGTCCAATGGGTGGGAACATTATTCCATGTGCAGTTCATTTGTTATAAACAATTATACCATTAAAATTGTTATTACCGTTAAACGGATATAGGTACAGCAACGGGATATTTTTTATCATGTAGTTTCTTCGTTTCCCTTTCATTTGACACGTCGTTGAATATAATCAGCCCAGCAGAAGCCCAGATAATAGTTTTTAAAAATTTTTTCGCTAACGAAATGTCGAAAACGGTACAAGTGTCGCCATCTCGCGTTTGCGGCCTTTTTCGCGGTTTTCGGCACCGCCAAAACGGAATTCCTGGATTACATCGTTAGTTTAAACAATTGCGTTTGTCTCGGCTTGTACTGGGTATTTCTTAACCGGACTTGTCTTAAATTAAAGCTACGGACCATAGCTATCTCCTCCAGCAGTTGCAACAATATGGCACTTGCGATTTAAAAGTTATTAACAATCGAAAAATCAGCAAAAATACACTCCGGTTCACTACAATTATCTTGGCTTCTGCTGGCCCGATTTCAATCAACAATATCTCAAATGAAAGGAAAGAGAATCAGCTACACCCGAAAACATACCCCGCTGATGTAACTATATGCAGTTGACCGTAACAACAATTTTAATTGTTTAATTGTGTATAAGAAATGAACAGCTCATCGGCTACTGCTCTCACCTGTTGGATATTGTAGCTCATGCGCCTAGCTTTAATTTATATCCACTGATGATTGACGTAGCTGGCCTGGAAACAGAGATAATACAATTTGATAAAAGAAATTATAAACAAATGCCATTCTTTCGGCTTGCAGGCGACCTACGTCAATGATCAGTGAACATAAAGGAAAGCTATGAGCATCAACTACCATGTCCAATGGGTGCGAACATTATTCCATGTGCAGTTCATTAGTTATAAACAATTAAACCATTAAAATTGTTATTACAGTTAAACGGATGTAGGTACAGCAACGGGATATTTTTTATCGTGTAGGTTGTTCGATTGCCTTTCATTTGAGACGTCGTTGAATAGAATCGGCACAGCAGAAGCCGAGATAATTCATTTTGTATAACGTATTTATAAACAAATGCCATTAATTCGGCTTGCAGGCGAGCTACGTCAATGATCAGTGAACATAAAGTAAAGCTATGAGCATCAACTACCATGTCCAATGGGTGGGAACATCATTCCATGTGCAGTTCATTTGTTATAAACAATTGAACCATTAAAATTGTTATTACCGTTAAACGGATATAGGTACAGGAGCGGGATATTTTTTATCGTGTTGTTTGTTCGTTTTCCTTTCTTTTGAGATGTCGTTGAATAAAATCGGCACAGCAGAAGCCGAGATAATTCATTTTGTTTAACGAATTTATAAACAAATGCCATTCTTTCGGCTTGCTGGCGAGCTACGTCAATGATCAGTGAACATAAAGTAAAGCCATGAGCATCAACTACCATGTCCAATGGGTGGGAACATTATTCCATGTGCAGTTCATTTGTTATAAGCAATTAAACCATTAAAATTGTTATTACCGTTAAACGGATGTAGGAACAGCAACGGGATATTTCTTATCGTGTAGTTTGTTCGTTTCCCTTTCTCTTGAGACGTCGTTGAATAAAATCGGCACAGTAGAAGCCGAGATAATACAATTTGATAAAAGAAATTATAAACAAATGCCATTATTTCGGCTTGTAGGCGACCTACGTCAATGATCAGTGAACATAAAGTAAAGCTATGAGCATCAACTACCATGTCCAATGGGTGGGAACATTATTCCATGTGCTGTTCATTTGTTATAAACAATTAAACCATTAAAATTGTTATTACCGTTAAACGGATATAGGTACAGCAACGGGATATTTTTTATCGTGTAGTTTGTTCGTTTTCCTTTCTTTTGAGACGTCGTTGAATAAAATCGGCACAGCAGAAGCCGAGATAATTCATTTTGTTTAACGAATTTATAAACAAATGCCATTAATTCGGCTTGCAGGCGAGCTACGTCAATGATCAGTGAACATAAAGTAAAGCTATGAGCATCAACTACCATGTCCAATGGGTGGGAACATTATTCCATGTGCAGTTCATTTGTTATAAACAATCAAACCATTAAAATTGTTATTACCGTTAAACGGATAAAGGTACAGCAACGGGATATTTTTTATCGTGTAGTTTGTTCGTTTCCCTTTCATTTGAGACGTCGATGAATATAATCAGCCCGGCAGAAGCCCAGATAATAGTTTTTAAAAATTTTTTCGCTAACGAAATGTCGAAAACGGTACAAGTGACGCCATCTCGCGTTTGCGGCCTTTTTCGCAGTTTTCCGCACCGCCAAAACGGAATTCCTGGATTACATCGTTAGTTTAAACAATTGCGTTTGTCTCGGCTTCTACTGGGTATTTCTTAACCGGACTTGTCTTAAATTAAAGCTACGGACCATAGCTATCCCCTCCAGCAGTTGCAACAATATGGCATTTGCGATTTAAAAGTTATTAACAATCGAAAAATCAGCAAAAATGCGCTCCGGTTCACTACAATTATTTTGGCTTCTGCTGGCCCGATTTCAATCAACAATATCTCAAATGAAAGGAAAGAGAATCAGCTACACCCGAAAAAATAGACCGCTGCTGTAACTATATGCAGTTGACCGTAACAACAATTTCAATTGTTTAATTGTGTATAAGAAATGAACAGCTCATCGGCTACTGCTCTCACCTGCTGGATATTGTAGCTCATGCTCCTAGCTTTAATCTATATCCACTGATGATTGACGTAGCTCGCCTGCAAACCGTGATAATACAATTTGGTAAAAGAAATTATAAACAAATGCCATTATTTCGGCTTGTAGGCGACCTACGTCAATGATCAGTGAACATAAAGTAAAGCTATGAGCATCAACTACCATGTCCAATGGGTGGGAACATTATTCCATGTGCAGTTCATTTGTTATAAACAATCAAACCATTAATATTGTTATTACCGTTAAACGGATAAAGGTACAGCAACGGGATATTTTTCATCGTGTTGTTTGTTCGTTTTCCTTTCTTTTGAGACGTCGTTGAATAAAATCGGCACAGGAGAAGCCGAGATAATTCATTTTGTTTAACGAATTTATAAACAATTGCCATTCTTTCGGCTTGCTGGCGAGCTACGTCAATGATCAGTGAACATAAAGTAAAGCCATGAGCATCAACTACCATGTCCAATGGGTGGGAACATTATTCCATGTGCAGTTCATTTGTTATAAACAATTAAACCATTAAAATTGTTATTACCGTTAAACGGATATAGGTACAGCAACGGGATATTTTTTATCATGTAGTTTCTTCGTTTCCCTTTCATTTGACACGTCGTTGAATATAATCAGCCCAGCAGAAGCCCAGATAATAGTTTTTAAAAATTTTTTCGCTAACGAAATGTCGAAAACGGTACAAGTGTCGCCATCTCGCGTTTGCGGCCTTTTTCGCGGTTTTCGGCACCGCCAAAACGGAATTCCTGGATTACATCGTTAGTTTAAACAATTGCGTTTGTCTCGGCTTGTACTGGGTATTTCTTAACCGGACTTGTCTTAAATTAAAGCTACGGACCATAGCTATCTCCTCCAGCAGTTGCAACAATATGGCACTTGCGATTTAAAAGTTATTAACAATCGAAAAATCAGCAAAAATACACTCCGGTTCACTACAATTATCTTGGCTTCTGCTGGCCCGATTTCAATCAACAATATCTCAAATGAAAGGAAAGAGAATCAGCTACACCCGAAAACATACCCCGCTGATGTAACTATATGCAGTTGACCGTAACAACAATTTTAATTGTTTAATTGTGTATAAGAAATGAACAGCTCATCGGCTACTGCTCTCACCTGCTGGATATTGTAGCTCATGCTCCTAGCTTTAATCTATATCCACTGATGATTGACGTAGCTCGCCTGCAAACCGTGATAATACAATTTGATAAAAGAAATTATAAACAAATGCCATTATTTCGGCTTGTAGGCGACCTACGTCAATGATCAGTGAACATAAAGTAAAGCTATGAGCATCAACTACCATGTCCAATGGGTGGGAACATTATTCCATGTGCTGTTCATTTGTTATAAACAATTAAACCATTAAAATTGTTATTACCGTTAAACGGATGTAGGTACAGCAACGGGATATTTTTTATCGTGTAGGTTGTTCGATTGCCTTTCATTTGAGACGTCGTTGAATAGAATCGGCACAGCAGAAGCCGAGATAATTCATTTTGTATAACGTATTTATAAACAAATGCCATTAATTCGGCTTGCAGGCGAGCTACGTCAATGATCAGTGAACATAAAGTAAAGCTATGAGCATCAACTACCATGTCCAATGGGTGGGAACATCATTCCATGTGCAGTTCATTTGTTATAAACAATTGAACCATTAAAATTGTTATTACCGTTAAACGGATATAGGTACAGCAACGGGATATTTTTTATCGTGTAGTTTGTTCGTTTCCCTTTCATTTGAGACGTCGTTGAATATAATCAGCCCAGCAGAAGCCCAGATAATAGTTTTTAAAAATTTTTTCGCTAACGAAATGTCGAAAACGGTACGAGTGTCGCCATCTCGCGTTTGCGGCCTTTTTCGCAGTTTTCCGCACCGCCAAAACGGAATTCCTGGATTACATCGACAGTTTAAACAATTGCGTTTGTCTCGGCTTGTACTGGGTATTTCTTAACCGGACTTGTCTTAAATTAAAGCTACGGACCATAGCTATCTCCTCCAGCAGTTGCAACAATATGGCATTTGCGATTTAAAAGTTATTAACAATCGAAAAATCAGCAAAAATGCGCTCCGGTTCACTACAATTATTTTGGCTTCTGCTGGCCCGATTTCAATCAACAATATCTCAAATGAAAGGAAAGAGAATCAGCTACACCCGAAAAAATAGACCGCTGCTGTAACTATATGCAGTTGACCGTAACAACAATTTCAATTGTTTAATTGTGTATAAGAAATGAACAGCTCATCGGCTACTGCTCTCACCTGCTGGATATTGTAGCTCATGCTCCTAGCTTTAATCTATATCCACTGATGATTGACGTAGCTCGCCTGCAAACCGTGATAATACAATTTGGTAAAAGAAATTATAAACAAATGCCATTATTTCGGCTTGTAGGCGACCTACGTCAATGATCAGTGAACATAAAGTAAAGCTATGAGCATCAACTACCATGTCCAATGGGTGGGAACATTATTCCATGTGCAGTTCATTTGTTATAAACAATCAAACCATTAAAATTGTTATTACCGTTAAACGGATAAAGGTACAGCAACGGGATATTTTTCATCGTGTTGTTTGTTCGTTTTCCTTTCTTTTGAGACGTCGTTGAATAAAATCGGCACAGGAGAAGCCGAGATAATTCATTTTGTTTAACGAATTTATAAACAATTGCCATTCTTTCGGCTTGCTGGCGAGCTACGTCAATGATCAGTGAACATAAAGTAAAGCCATGAGCATCAACTACCATGTCCAATGGGTGGGAACATTATTCCATGTGCAGTTCATTTGTTATAAACAATTAAACCATTAAAATTGTTATTACCGTTAAACGGATATAGGTACAGCAACGGGATATTTTTTATCATGTAGTTTCTTCGTTTCCCTTTCATTTGACACGTCGTTGAATATAATCAGCCCAGCAGAAGCCCAGATAATAGTTTTTAAAAATTTTTTCGCTAACGAAATGTCGAAAACGGTACAAGTGTCGCCATCTCGCGTTTGCGGCCTTTTTCGCGGTTTTCGGCACCGCCAAAACGGAATTCCTGGATTACATCGTTAGTTTAAACAATTGCGTTTGTCTCGGCTTGTACTGGGTATTTCTTAACCGGACTTGTCTTAAATTAAAGCTACGGACCATAGCTATCTCCTCCAGCAGTTGCAACAATATGGCACTTGCGATTTAAAAGTTATTAACAATCGAAAAATCAGCAAAAATACACTCCGGTTCACTACAATTATCTTGGCTTCTGCTGGCCCGATTTCAATCAACAATATCTCAAATGAAAGGAAAGAGAATCAGCTACACCCGAAAACATACCCCGCTGATGTAACTATATGCAGTTGACCGTAACAACAATTTTAATTGTTTAATTGTGTATAAGAAATGAACAGCTCATCGGCTACTGCTCTCACCTGCTGGATATTGTAGCTCATGCTCCTAGCTTTAATCTATATCCACTGATGATTGACGTAGCTCGCCTGCAAACCGTGATAATACAATTTGATAAAAGAAATTATAAACAAATGCCATTATTTCGGCTTGTAGGCGACCTACGTCAATGATCAGTGAACATAAAGTAAAGCTATGAGCATCAACTACCATGTCCAATGGGTGGGAACATTATTCCATGTGCTGTTCATTTGTTATAAACAATTAAACCATTAAAATTGTTATTACCGTTAAACGGATATAGGTACAGCAACGGGATATTTTTTATAGTGTAGTTTGTTCGTTTTCCTTTCTTTTGAGACGTCGTTGAATAAAATCGGCACAGCAGAAGCCGAGATAATTCATTTTGTTTAACGAATTTATAAACAAATGCCATTAATTCGGCTTGCAGGCGAGCTACGTCAATGATCAGTGAACATAAAGTAAAGCTATGAGCATCGACTACCATGTCCAATGGGTGGGAACATTATTCCATGTGCTGTTCATTTGTTATAAACAATTAAACCATTAAAATTGTTATTACCGTTAAACGGATATAGGTACAGCAACGGGATATTTTTTATCGTGTAGTTTGTTCGTTTTCCTTTCTTTTGAGACGTCGTTGAATAAAATCGGAACAGCAGAAGCCGAGATAATTCATTTTGTTTAACGAATTTATAAACAAATGCCATTAATTCGGCTTGCAGGCGAGCTACGTCAATGATCAGTGAACATAAAGTAAAGCTATGAGCATCAACTACCATGTCCAATGGGTGGGAACATTATTCCATGTGCTGTTCATTTGTTATAAACATTTAAACCATTAAAATTGTTATTACCGTTAAACGGATATAGGTACAGCAACGGGATATTTTTTATCGTGTAGTTTGTTCGTTTTCCTTTCTTTTGAGACGTCGTTGAATAAAATCGGCACAGCAGAAGCCGAGATAATTCATTTTGTTTAACGAATTTATAAACAAATGCCATTAATTCGGCTTGCAGGCGAGCTACGTCAATGATCAGTGAACATAAAGTAAAGCTATGAGCATCAACTACCATGTCCAATGGGTGGGAACATTATTCCATGTGCTGTTCATTTGTTATAAACAATTAAACCATTAAAATTGTTATTACCGTTAAACGGATATAGGTACAGCAACGGGATATTTTTTATCGTGTAGTTTGTTCGTTTTCCTTTCTTTTGAGACGTCGTTGAATAAAATCGGCACAGCAGAAGCCGAGATAATTCATTTTGTTTAACGAATTTATAAACAAATGCCATTAATTCGGCTTGCAGGCGAGCTACGTCAATGATCAGTGAACATAAAGTAAAGCTATGAGCATCAACTACCATGTCCAATGGGTGGGAACATTATTCCATGTGCTGTTCATTTGTTATAAACATTTAAACCATTAAAATTGTTATTACCGTTAAACGGATATAGGTACAGCAACGGGATATTTTTTATCGTGTAGTTTGTTCGTTTTCCTTTCTTTTGAGACGTCGTTGAATAAAATCGGCACAGCAGAAGCCGAGATAATTCATTTTGTTTAACGAATTTATAAACAAATGCCATTAATTCGGCTTGCAGGCGAGCTACGTCAATGATCAGTGAACATAAAGTAAAGCTATGAGCATCAACTACCATGTCCAATGGGTGGGAACATTATTCCATGTGCTGTTCATTTGTTATAAACAATTAAACCATTAAAATTGTTATTACCGTTAAACGGATATAGGTACAGCAACGGGATATTTTTTATCGTGTAGTTTGTTCGTTTCCCTTTCATTTGACACCTCGTTGAATATAATCAGCCCAGCAGAAGCCCAGATAATAGTTTTTAAACATTTTTTCGCTAACGAAATGTCGAAAACGGTACAAGTGACGCCATCTCGCGTTTGCGGCCTTTTTCGCAGTTTTCCGCACCGCCAAAACGGGATTCCTGGATTACATCGTTAGTTTAAACAATTGCGTTTGTCTCGGCTTCTACTGGGTATTTCTTAACCGGACTTGTCTTAAATTAAAGCTACGGACCATAGCTATCTCCTCCAGCAGTTGCAACAATATGGCATTTGCGATTTAAAAGTTATTAACAATCGAAGAATCAGCAAAAATACACTCCGGTTCACTACAATTATCTTGGCTTCTGCTGGCCCGATTTCAATCAACAATATCTCAAATGAAAGGAAAGAGAATCAGCTACACCCGAAAACATACCCCGCTGATGTAACTATATGCAGTTGACCGTAACAACAATTTTAATTGTTTAATTGTGTATAAGAAATGAACAGCTCATCGGCTACTGCTCTCACCTGCTGGATATTGTAGCTCATGCTCCTAGCTTTAATCTATATCCACTGATGATTGACGTAGCTCGCCTGCAAACCGTGATAATACAATTTGATAGAAGAAATTATAAACAAATGCCATTATTTCGGCTTGTAGGCGACCTACGTCAATGATCAGTGAACATAAAGTAAAGCTATGAGCATCAACTACCATGTCCAATGGGTGGGAACATTATTCCATGTGCTGTTCATTTGTTATAAACAATTAAACCATTAAAATTGTTATTACCGTTAAACGGATATAGGTACAGCAACGGGATATTTTGTATCGTGTAGTTTGTTCGTTTTCCTTTCTTTTGAGACGTCGTTGAATAAAATCGGCACAGCAGAAGCCGAGATAATTCATTTTGTTTAACGAATTTGTAAACAAATGCCATTAATTCGGCTTGCAGGCGAGCTACGTCAATGATCAGTGAACATAAAGTAAAGCTATGAGCATCAACTACCATGTCCAATGGGTGGGAACATTATTCCATGTTCTGTTCATTTGTTATAAACATTTAAACCATTAAAATTGTTATTACCGTTAAACGGATATAGGTACAGCAACGGGATATTTTTCATCGTGTAGTTTGTTCGTTTTCCTTTCTTTTGAGACGTCGTTGAATAAAATCGGCACAGCAGAAGCCGAGATAATTCATTTTGTTTAACGAATTTATAAACAAATGCCATTAATTCGGCTTGCAGGCGAGCTACGTCAATGATCAGTGAACATAAAGTAAAGCTATGAGCATCAACTACCATGTCCAATGGGTGGGAACATTATTCCATGTGCTGTTCATTTGTTATAAACAATTAAACCATTAAAATTGTTATTACCGTTAAACGGATATAGGTACAGCAACGGGATATTTTTTATCGTGTAGTTTGTTCGTTTTCCTTTCTTTTGAGACGTCGTTGAATAAAATCGGCACAGCAGAAGCCGAGATAATTCATTTTGTTTAACGAATTTATAAACAAATGCCATTAATTCGGCTTGCAGGCGAGCTACGTCAATGATCAGTGAACATAAAGTAAAGCTATGAGCATCAACTACCATGTCCAATGGGTGGGAACATTATTCCATGTGCTGTTCATTTGTTATAAACAATTAAACCATTAAAATTGTTATTACCGTTAAACGGATATAGGTACAGCAACGGGATATTTTTCATCGTGTTGTTTGTTCGTTTTCCTTTCTTTTGAGACGTCGTTGAATAAAATCGGCACAGGAGAAGCCGAGATAATTCATTTTGTTTAACGAATTTATAAACAAATGCCATTCTTTCGGCTTGCTGGCGAGCTACGTCCATGATCAGAAATCATAAAGTAAAGCTAAGTGCATCAGCTACCATCTCCAATAGGTGGGAACATGATTCCATGTGCAGTTCATTAGTTATAAACAATTAAACCATTAAAATTGTTATTACAGTTAAACGGATGTAGGTACACCAACGGGATATTTTTTATCGTGTAGTTTGTTCGTTTTCCTTTGTTTTGAGACGTCGTTGAATACAATCGGCACAGCAGAAGCCGAGATAATTCATTTTGTCTAACGAATTTATAAACAAATGCCATTAATTCGGCTTGCAGGCGAGCTACGTCAATGATCAGTGAACATAAAGTAAAGCTATGAGCATCAACTACCATGTCCAATGGGTGGGAACATTATTCCATGTGCAGTTCATTTGTTATAAACAATTAAACCATTAAAATTGTTATTACCGTTAAACGGATATAGGTACAGCAACGGGATATTTTTATCGTGTAGGTTGTTCGTTTGCCTTTCATTTGAGACGTCGTTGAATAAAATAGGCACAGCAGAAGCCGAGATATTTCATTTTGTATAACGTATTTATAAACAAATGCCATTAATTCGGCTTGCAGACGAGCTACGTCAATGATCAGTGAACATAAATTAAAGCTAGGCGCATGAACTACAATATCCAACAGGTGAGAGCAGTAGCCGATGAGCTGTTCATTTCTTATAAGCAATTAACCAATTAAAATTGTTGTTACGTTCAACTGCATATAGTTACAGCAGCGGTGTATGTTTTCGGGTGTAGCTGATTCTCTTTCCCTTCATTTGAGATATTGCTGATTGAATTCGGGCCAGCAGAAGCCAAGATAATTGTAGTGAACCGGAGTGCATTTTTGCTGATTTTTCGATTGTTAATAACTTTTAAATCGCAAATGCCATATTGTTCCAACTGCTGGAGGAGATAGCTATGGACCGTAGCTTTAATTTAAGACAAGTCCGGTTAAGAAATACCCAGTAGAAGCCGAGACAAACGCAATTGTTTAAACTAACGATGTAATCCAGGAATTCCGTTTTGGCGGTGCGGAAAACTGCGAAAAAGGCCGCAAACGCGAGCTGGCGACACTTGTACCGTTTTCGACATTTCGTTAGCGAAAAAATTTTTAAAAACTATTATCTGGGCTTCTGCTGGGCTGATTATATTCAACGACGTCTCAAAAGAAAGGAAAACGAACAAACTACACTATAAAAAATATCCCGTTGCTGTACCTATATCCGTTTAACGGTAATAACAATTTTAATGGTTTAATTGTTTATAACAAATGAACAGCACATGGAATAATGTTCCCACCCATTGGACATGGTAGTTGATGCTCATAGCTTTACTTTATGTTCACTGATCATTGACGTAGCTCGCCAGCCAGCCGAATGAATGGCATTTGTTTATAATTTCGTTAAACAAAACGAATTATCTCGGCTACTGCTGTGCCGATTGTATTCAACGACATCTCAAAAGAAAGGAAAACGAACAAACTACACGATAAAAAATATCCCGTTGCTGTACCTATATCAGTTTAACGGTAATAACAATTTTAATGGTTTAATTGTTAATAACTAATGAACTGCACATGGAATAATGTTCCCACCCATTGGACATGTTTGTTGATGCTTATAGCCTTACTTTATGTTCACTGATCATTGACGTAGCTCGCCAGCCAGCCGAATGAATGGCATTTGTTTATAATTTCGTTAAACAAAACGAATTATCTCGGCTACTGCTGTGCCGATTGTATTCAACGACGTCTCAAAAGAAAGGAAAACGACCAAACTACACGATAAAAAATATCCCGTTGCTGTACCTATATCCGTTTAACGGTAATAACAGTTTTAATTGTATAATTGTTTATAACTAATGAACTGCACATGGAATAATGTTCCCACCTATTGGAGATGGTATCTGATGCACTTAGCTTTACTTTATGATTTCTGATCATTGACGTAGCTCGCCAGCAAGCCGAAAGAATGGCATTTGTTTATAATTTCTTTTATCAAATTGGATTATCTCGGATTCCAGGCAAGCTACGTCAATCATCAGTGGATATAAATTAAAGCTAGGCGCATGAGCTACACAATATCCAACAGGTGAGAGCAGTAGCCGATGAGCTGTTCATTTCTTATAAGCAATTAAACAATTAAAATTGTTGTTACGGTCAACTGCATATAGTTACAGCAGCGGTGTATATTTTCGGGTGTAGCTGATTCTCTTTCCCTTCATTTGAGATATTGTTGATTGAAATCGGGCCAGCAGAAGCCAAGATAATTGTAGTGAACCGGTGTGCATTTTTGCTGATTTTTCGATTGTTAATAACTTTTAAATCGCAAACGCCATATTGTTGCAACTGCTGGAGGAGATAGCTATGGTCCGTAGCTTTAATTTAAGACAAGTCCGGTTAAGAAATAACCAGTAGAAGCCGAGACAAACGCAATTGTTTAAACTAACAATGTAATCCAGGAATTCCGTTTTGGCGGTGCGGAAAACTGCGAAAAAGGCCGCAAACGCGAGATGGCGTCACTTGTACCGATTTCGACATTTCGTTTGCGAAAAAATGTTTAAAAATTATTATCTCGGCTTCTGCTGTGCCGATTTTATTCAACGACGTCTCAAAAGAAAGGAAAACGAACAAACTACACGATAAAAAATATCCCGTTGCTGTAGCTATATCCGTTTAACGGTAATAACAATTTTAATGGTTTAATTGTTTATAACTAATGAACTGCACATGGAATAATGTTCCCACCTATTGGAGATGGTAGCTGATGCACTTAGCTTTACTTTATGATTTCTGATCATTGACGTAGCTCGCCAGCAAGCCGAAAGAATGGCATTTGTTTATAATTTCGTTAAATAAAACGTATTATCTCGGCTTCTGCTGTGCCGATTTTATTCAACGACGTCTCAAAAGGAAGGAAAACGAACAAACTACACGATAAAAAGTATCCCGTTGATGTACATATATCCGTTTAACGGTAAAAACAATTTTAATGGTTTAATTGTTTATAACAAATGAACTGCACATGGAATAATGTTCCCACCCATTGGACATGGTAGTTGATGCTCATAGCTTTACTTTATGTTCACTGATCATTGACGTAGCTCGCCAGCCAGCCGAAAGAATGGCATTTGTTTATAAATTCGTTAAACAAAATGAATTATCTCGGCTTCTGCTGTGCCGATTTTATTCAACGACGTCTCAAAAGAAAGGAAAACGAACAAACTACACGATAAAACATATCCCATTGCTGTACCTATATCCGTTTAACTGTAACAACAATTTTAATGGTTTAAATGTTTATAACAAATGAACTGCACATGGAATAATGTTCCCACCTATTGGAGATGGTAGCTGATGCACTTATCTTTACTTTATGATTTCTGATCATTGACGTAGCTCGCCTGCAAGCCGAAAGAATGGCATTTGTTTATAATTTCGTTAAATAAAACGTATTATCTCGGCTACTGCTGTGCCGATTGTATTCAACGACGTCTCAAAAGAAAGGAAAACGAACAAGCTACACGATAAAAAATATCCCGTTGCTGTAGCTATATCCGTTTAACGGTAATAACAATTTTAATGGTTTAATTGTTTATAACTAATGAACTGCACATGGAATAATGTTCCCACCTATTGGAGATGGTAGCTGATGCACTTAGCTTTACTTTATGATTTCTGATCATTGACGTTGCTCGCCAGCAAGCCGAAAGAATGGCATTTGTTTATAATTTCGTTAAACAAAATGAATTATCTCGGCTTCTGCTGTGCCAATTTTATTCAACGACGTCTCAAAAGAAAGGAAAACGAACAAACTACACGATAAAAATATCCCGTTGCTGTAGCTATATCCGTTTAACGGTAATAACAATTTTAATGGTTTAATTGTTTATAACTAATGAACTGCACATGGAATAATGTTCCCACCTATTGGAGATGGTAGCTGATGCACTTAGCTTTACTTTATGATTTCTGATCATTGACGTTGCTCGCCAGCAAGCCGAAAGAATGGCATTTGTTTATAATTTCGTTAAACAAAATGAATTATCTCGGCTTCTGCTGTGCCAATTTTATTCAACGACGTCTCAAAAGAAAGGAAAACGAACAAACTACACGATAAAAATATCCCGTTGCTGTAGCTATATCCGTTTAACGGTAATAACAATTTTAATGGTTTAATTGTTTATAACAAATTAACTGCACTTGGAATAATGTTCCCACCCATTGGACATGGTAGTTGATGTTCATAGCTTTACTTTATGTTCACTGATCATTGACGTAGGTCGCCTGCAAGCCGAAATAATGGCATTTGTTTATAATTTCTTTAAACAAATTGTATTATCTCTGTTTGCAGGCGAGCTACGGCAATCATCAGTGGATATAGATTAAAGCGAGGCGCATGAGCTACAATATCCAGCAGGTAAGAGCAGTAGCCGATGAGCTGTTCATTTCTTATAAGCAATTAAACAATTAAAATTGTTGTTATGGTCACCTGCATATAGTTTCAGCAGCGGTGTATGTTTTCGGGTGTAGCTGATTCTCTTTCCCTTCATTTGAGATATTGTTGATTGAAATCGGGCCAGCAGAAGCCAAGATAATTGTAGTGAACCGGAGGGCATTTTTGCTGATTTACCGATTGTTAATAACTTTTAAATCGCAAACGCCATATTGTTGCAACTGCTGGAGGAGATAGCTATGGTCCGTAGCTTTAATTTAAGACAAGTCCGGTTAAGAAATAACCAGTAGAAGCCGAGACAAACGCAATTGTTTAAACTAACAATGTAATCCAGGAATTCCGTTTTGGCGGTGCGGAAAACTGCGAAAAAGGCCGCAAACGCGAGATGGCGTCACTTGTACCGTTTTCGACATTTCGTTTGCGAAAAAATGTTTAAAAATTATTATCTCGGCTTCTGCTGTGCCGATTTTATTCAACGACGTCTCAAAAGAAAGGAAAACGAACAAACTACACGATAAAAAATATCCCGTTGCTGTAGCTATATCCGTTTAACGGTAATAACAATTTTAATGGTTTAATTGTTTATAACTAATGAACTGCACATGGAATAATGTTCCCACCTATTGGAGATGGTAGCTGATGCACTTAGCTTTACTTTATGATTTCTGATCATTGACGTAGCTCGCCAGCAAGCCGAAAGAATGGCATTTGTTTATAATTTCGTTAAACAAAATGAATTATCTCGGCTTCTGCTGTGCCGATTTTATTCAACGACGTCTCAAAAGAAAGGAAAACGAACAAACTACACCATAAAAAATATCCCGTTGCTGTAGCTATATCCGTTTAACGGTAATAACAATTTTAATGGTTTAATTGTTTATAACAAATGAACTGCACATGGAATAATGTTCCCACCCATTGGACATGGTAGTTGATGCTCATAGCTTTACTTTATGTTCACTGATCATTGACGTAGCTCGCCAGCCAGCCGAAAGAATGGCATTTGTTTATAAATTCGTTAAACAAAATGAATTATCTCGGCTTCTGCTGTGCCGATTTTCTTCAACGACGTCTCAAAAGAAAGGAAAACGAACAAACTACACGATAAAACATATCCCATTGCTGTACCTATATCCGTTTAACTGTAACAACAATTTTAATGGTTTAAATGTTTATAACAAATGAACTGCACATGGAATAATGTTCCCACCTATTGGAGATGGTAGCTGATGCACTTATCTTTACTTTATGATTTCTGATCATTGACGTAGCTCGCCTGCAAGCCGAAAGAATGGCATTTGTTTATAATTTCGTTAAATAAAATGTATTATCTCGGCTACTGCTGTGCCGATTGTATTCAACGACGTCTCAAAAGAAAGGAAAACGAACAAGCTACACGATAAAAAATATCCCGTTGCTGTAGCTATATCCGTTTAACGGTAATAACAATTTTAATGGTTTAATTGTTTATAACTAATGAACTGCACATGGAATAATGTTCCCACCTATTGGAGATGGTAGCTGATGCACTTAGCTTTACTTTATGATTTCTGATCATTGACGTTGCTCGCCAGCAAGCCGAAAGAATGGCATTTGTTTATAATTTCGTTAAACAAAATGAATTATCTCGGCTTCTGCTGTGCCAATTTTATTCAACGACGTCTCAAAAGAAAGGAAAACGAACAAACTACACGATAAAAATATCCCGTTGCTGTAGCTATATCCGTTTAACGGTAATAACAATTTTAATGGTTTAATTGTTTATAACTAATGAACTGCACATGGAATAATGTTCCCACCTATTGGAGATGGTAGCTGATGCACTTAGCTTTACTTTATGATTTCTGATCATTGACGTTGCTCGCCAGCAAGCCGAAAGAATGGCATTTGTTTATAATTTCGTTAAACAAAATGAATTATCTCGGCTTCTGCTGTGCCAATTTTATTCAACGACGTCTCAAAAGAAAGGAAAACGAACAAACTACACGATAAAAATATCCCGTTGCTGTAGCTATATCCGTTTAACGGTAATAACAATTTTAATGGTTTAATTGTTTATAACAAATTAACTGCACTTGGAATAATGTTCCCACCCATTGGACATGGTAGTTGATGTTCATAGCTTTACTTTATGTTCACTGATCATTGACGTAGGTCGCCTGCAAGCCGAAATAATGGCATTTGTTTATAATTTCTTTAAACAAATTGTATTATCTCTGTTTGCAGGCGAGCTACGTCAATCATCAGTGGATATAGATTAAAGCGAGGCGCATGAGCTACAATATCCAGCAGGTAAGAGCAGTAGCCGATGAGCTGTTCATTTCTTATAAGCAATTAAACAATTAAAATTGTTGTTATGGTCAACTGCATATAGTTTCAGCAGCGGTGTATGTTTTCGGGTGTAGCTGATTCTCTTTCCCTTCATTTGAGATATTGTTGATTGAAGTCGGGCCAGCAGAAGCCAAGATAATTGTAGTTAACCGGAGGGCATTTTTGCTGATTTACCGATTGTTAATAACTTTTAAATCGCAAACGCCATATTGTTGCAACTGCTGGAGGAGATAGCTATGGTCCGTAGCTTTAATTTAAGACAAGTCCGGTTAAGAAATACCCAGTAGAAGCCGAGACAAACGCAATTGTTTAAACTAACGATGTAATCCAGGAATTCCGTTTTGGCGGTGCGGAAAACTGCGAAAAAGGCCGCAAACGCGAGATGGCGTCACATGTACAGTTTTCGACATTTCGTTAGCGAAAAAATGTTTAAAAATTATTATCTCGGCTCCTGCTGTGCCGATTGTATTCAACGACGTCTCAAAAGAAAGGAAAACGAACAAACTACACGATAAAAAATATCCCGTTGCTGTACCTATGTCCGTTTAACTGTAATAACAATTTTAATGGTTTAATTGTTTATAACAAATGAACTGCACATGGAATAATGTTCCCACCTATTGGAGATGGTAGCCGATGCACTTAGCTTTACTTTATGATTTCTGATCATTGACGTAGCTCGCCAGCAAGCCGAAAGAATGGCATTTGTTTATAATTTCGTTAAACAAAATGAATTATATCGGCTTCTGCCGTGCCGATCTTATTCAAAGACGTCTCAAAAGAAAGGAAAACGAACAAACTACACGATAAAAAATATCCCGTTGCTGTACCTCTATCCGTTTAACGGTAATAACAATGTTAATGGTTTAATTGTTTATAACAAATGAACTGCACATGGAACAATGTTCCCACCCATTGGACATGTTAGTTGATGCTTATAGCTTTACTTTATGTTCACTGATCATTGACGTAGCTCGCCAGCCAGCCGAATGAATGGCATTTGTTTATAATTTCGTTAAATAAAACGTATTATCTCGGCTACTGCTATGCCGATTGTATTCAACGACGTCTCAAAAGAAAGGAAAACGAACAAACTACACGATAAAAAATATCCCGTTGCTGTACCTATGTCCGTTTAACTGTAATAACAATTTTAATGGTTTAATTGTTTATAACAAATGAACTGCACATGGAATAATGTTCCCACCTATTGGAGATGGTAGCCGATGCACTTAGCTTTACTTTATGATTTCTGATCATTGACGTAGCTCGCCAGCAAGCCGAAAGAATGGCATTTGTTTATAATTTCGTTAAACAAAATGAATTATATCGGCTTCTGCCGTGCCGATCTTATTCAAAGACGTCTCAAAAGAAAGGAAAACGAACAAACTACAGGATAAAAAATATCCCGTTGCTGTACCTCTATCCGTTTAACGGTAATAACAATGTTAATGGTTTAATTGTTTATAACAAATGAACTGCACATGGAACAATGTTCCCACCCATTGGACATGTTAGTTGATGCTTATAGCTTTACTTTATGTTCACTGATCATTGACGTAGCTCGCCAGCCAGCCGAATGAATGGCATTTGTTTATAATTTCGTTAAATAAAACGTATTATCTCGGCTACTGCTATGCCGATTGTATTCAACGACGTCTCAAAAGAAAGGAAAACGAACAAACTACACGATAAAAAATATCCCGTTGCTGTAGCTATATCCGTTTAACGGTAATAACAATTTTAATGGTTTAATTGTTTATAACAAATGAACTGCACATGGAATAATGTTCCCACCCATTGGACATGGTAGTTGATGCTCATAGCTTTACTTTATGTTCACTGATCATTGACGTAGCTCGCCAGCCAGCCGAAAGAATGGCATTTGTTTATAAATTCGTTAAACAAAATGAATTATCTCGGCTTCTGCTGTGCCGATTTTATTCAACGACGTCTCAAAAGAAAGGAAAACGAACAAACTACAGGATAAAAAATATCCCGTTGCTGTACCTCTATCCGTTTAACGGTAATAACAATTTTAATGGTTTAATTGTTTATAACAAATGAACTGCACATGGAACAATGTTCCCACCCATTGGACATGTTAGTTGATGCTTATAGCTTTACTTTATGTTCACTGATCATTGACGTAGCTCGCCAGCCAGCCGAATGAATGGCTTTTGTTTATAATTTCGTTAAATAAAACGTATTATCTCGGCTACTGCTATGCCGATTGTATTCAACGACGTCTCAAAAGAAAGGAAAACGAACAAACTACACGATAAAAAATATCCCGTTGCTGTATCTATATCCGTTTAACGGTAATAACAATTTTAATGGTTTAATTGTTTATAACTAATGAACTGCAAATGGAATAATGTTCCCACCTATTGGAGATGGTAGCTGATGCACTTAGCTTTACTTTATGATTTCTGATCATTGACGTAGCTCGCCAGCAAGCCGAAAGAATGGCATTTGTTTATAATTTCGTTAAATAAAACGTATTATCTCGGCTACTGCTGTGCCGATTGTATTCAACGACGTCTCAAAAGAAAGGAAAACGAACAAACTACACGATAAAAAATATCCCGTTGCTGTACCTATATCCGTTTAACGGTAATAACAATTTTAATGGTTTAATTGTTTATAACTAATGAACTGCACATGGAATAATGTTCCCACCTATTGGAGATGGTAGCTGATGCACTCAGCTTTACTTTATGATTTCTGATCATTGACGTTGCTCGCCAGCAAGCCGAATGAATGGCATTTGTTTATAATTTCGTTAAATAAAACGTATTATCTCGGCTACTGGTATGCCGATTGTATTCAACGACGTCTCAAAAGAAAGGAAAACGAACAAACTACACGATAAAAAATATCCCGTTGCTGTATCTATATCCATTTAACGGTAATAACAATTTTAATGGTTTAATTGTTTATAACTAATGAACTGCAAATGGAATAATGTTCCCACCTATTGGAGATGGTAGCTGATGCACTTAGCTTTACTTTATGATTTCTGATCATTGACGTAGCTCGCCAGCAAGCCGAAAGAATGGCATTTGTTTATAATTTCGTTAAATAAAACGTATTATCTCGGCTACTGCTGTGCCGATTGTATTCAACGACGTCTCAAAAGAAAGGAAAACGAACAAACTACACGATAAAAAATATCCCGTTGCTGTACCTATATCCGTTTAACGGTAATAACAATTTTAATGGTTTAATTGTTTATAACTAATGAACTGCACATGGAATAATGTTCCCACCTATTGGAGATGGTAGCTGATGCACTCAGCTTTACTTTATGATTTCTGATCATTGACGTTGCTCGCCAGCAAGCCGAAAGAATGGCATTTGTTTATAGTTTCGTTAAACAAAATGAATTATCTCGGCTTCTGCTGTGGCGATTGTATTCAACGACGTCTCAAAAGAAAGGAAAACGAACAAACTACACGATAAAAAATATCCCGTTGCTGTACCTATATCCGTTTAACGGTAATAACAATTTTAATGGTTTAATTGTTTATAACTAATGAACTGCACATGGAATAATGTTCCCACCTATTGGAGATGGTAGCTGATGCACTTAGCTTTACTTTATGATTTCTGATCATTGACGTTGCTCGCCAGCAAGCCGAAAGAATGGCATTTGTTTATAATTTCGTTAAACAAAACGAATTATCTCGGCTTCTGCTGTGCCGATTTTATTCAACGACGTCTCAAAAGAAAGGAAAACGAACAAACTACACGATAAAAAATATCCCGTTGCTGTACCTATATCCGTTTAACGGTAATAACTATTTTAATGGTTTAATTGTTTATAACAAATGAACTGCACATGGAATAATGTTCCCACCCATTGGACATGGTAGTTGATGCTCATAGCTTTACTTTATGTTCACTGATCATTGACGTAGCTCGCCAGCCAGCCGAAAGAATGGCATTTGTTTATAAATTCGTTAAACAAAATGAATTATCTCGGCTTCTGCTGTGCCGATTGTATTCAACGACGTCTCAAAAGAAAGGAAAACGAACAAACTACACGATAAAAAATATCCCGTTGCTGTACCTATGTCCGTTTAACTGTAATAACAATTTTAATGGTTTAATTGTTTATAACAAATGAACTGCAAATGGAATAATGTTCCCACCTATTGGAGATGGTAGCCGATGCACTTAGCTTTACTTTATGATTTCTGATCATTGACGTAGCTCGCCAGCAAGCCGAAAGAATGGCATTTGTTTATAATTTCGTTAAACAAAATGAATTATCTCGGCTTCTGCTGTGCCAATTTTATTCAACGACGTCTCAAAAGAAAGGAAAACGAACAAACTACACGATAAAAATATCCCGTTGCTGTAGCTATATCCGTTTAACGGTAATAACAATTTTAATGGTTTAATTGTTTATAACTAATGAACTGCACATGGAATAATGTTCCCACCTATTGGAGATGGTAGCTGATGCACTTAGCTTTACTTTATGATTTCTGATCATTGACGTTGCTCGCCAGCAAGCCGAAAGAATGGCATTTGTTTATAATTTCGTTAAACAAAATGAATTATCTCGGCTTCTGCTGTGCCGATTGTATTCAACGACGTCTCAAAAGAAAGGAAAACGAACAAACTACACGATAAAAAATATCCCGTTGCTGTATCTATATCCGTTTAACGGTAATAACAATTTTAATGGTTTAATTGTTTATAACTAATGAACTGCACATGGAATAATGTTCCCACCTATTGGAGATGGTAGCTGATGCACTTAGCTTTACTTTATGATTTCTGATCATTGACGTTGCTCGCCAGCAAGCCGAAAGAATGGCATTTGTTTATAATTTCGTTAAACAAAATGAATTATCTCGGCTTCTGCTGTGCCAATTTTATTCAACGACGTCTCAAAAGAAAGGAAAACGAACAAACTACACGATAAAAATATCCCGTTGCTGTAGCTATATCCGTTTAACGGTAATAACAATTTTAATGGTTTAATTGTTTATAACTAATGAACTGCACATGGAATAATGTTCCCACCTATTGGAGATGGTAGCTGATGCACTTAGCTTTACTTTATGATTTCTGATCATTGACGTTGCTCGCCAGCAAGCCGAAAGAATGGCATTTGTTTATAATTTCGTTAAACAAAATGAATTATCTCGGCTTCTGCTGTGCCAATTTTATTCAACGACGTCTCAAAAGAAAGGAAAACGAACAAACTACACGATAAAAATATCCCGTTGCTGTAGCTATATCCGTTTAACGGTAATAACAATTTTAATGGTTTAATTGTTTATAACAAATTAACTGCACTTGGAATAATGTTCCCACCCATTGGACATGGTAGTTGATGTTCATAGCTTTACTTTATGTTCACTGATCATTGACGTAGGTCGCCTGCAAGCCGAAATAATGGCATTTGTTTATAATTTCTTTAAACAAATTGTATTATCTCTGTTTGCAGGCGAGCTACGGCAATCATCAGTGGATATAGATTAAAGCGAGGCGCATGAGCTACAATATCCAGCAGGTAAGAGCAGTAGCCGATGAGCTGTTCATTTCTTATAAGCAATTAAACAATTAAAATTGTTGTTATGGTCAACTGCATATAGTTTCAGCAGCGGTGTATGTTTTCGGGTGTAGCTGATTCTCTTTCCCTTCATTTGAGATATTGTTGATTGAAATCGGGCCAGCAGAAGCCAAGATAATTGTAGTGAACCGGAGGGCATTTTTGCTGATTTACCGATTGTTAATAACTTTTAAATCGCAAACGCCATATTGTTGCAACTGCTGGAGGAGATAGCTATGGTCCGTAGCTTTAATTTAAGACAAGTCCGGTTAAGAAATAACCAGTAGAAGCCGAGACAAACGCAATTGTTTAAACTAACAATGTAATCCAGGAATTCCGTTTTGGCGGTGCGGAAAACTGCGAAAAAGGCCGCAAACGCGAGATGGCGTCACTTGTACCGTTTTCGACATTTCGTTTGCGAAAAAATGTTTAAAAATTATTATCTCGGCTTCTGCTGTGCCGATTTTATTCAACGACGTCTCAAAAGAAAGGAAAACGAACAAACTACACGATAAAAAATATCCCGTTGCTGTAGCTATATCCGTTTAACGGTAATAACAATTTTAATGGTTTAATTGTTTATAACTAATGAACTGCACATGGAATAATGTTCCCACCTATTGGAGATGGTAGCTGATGCACTTAGCTTTACTTTATGATTTCTGATCATTGACGTAGCTCGCCAGCAAGCCGAAAGAATGGCATTTGTTTATAATTTCGTTAAACAAAATGAATTATCTCGGCTTCTGCTGTGCCGATTTTATTCAACGACGTCTCAAAAGAAAGGAAAACGAACAAACTACACCATAAAAAATATCCCGTTGCTGTAGCTATATCCGTTTAACGGTAATAACAATTTTAATGGTTTAATTGTTTATAACAAATGAACTGCACATGGAATAATGTTCCCACCCATTGGACATGGTAGTTGATGCTCATAGCTTTACTTTATGTTCACTGATCATTGACGTAGCTCGCCAGCCAGCCGAAAGAATGGCATTTGTTTATAAATTCGTTAAACAAAATGAATTATCTCGGCTTCTGCTGTGCCGATTTTCTTCAACGACGTCTCAAAAGAAAGGAAAACGAACAAACTACACGATAAAACATATCCCATTGCTGTACCTATATCCGTTTAACTGTAACAACAATTTTAATGGTTTAAATGTTTATAACAAATGAACTGCACATGGAATAATGTTCCCACCTATTGGAGATGGTAGCTGATGCACTTATCTTTACTTTATGATTTCTGATCATTGACGTAGCTCGCCTGCAAGCCGAAAGAATGGCATTTGTTTATAATTTCGTTAAATAAAATGTATTATCTCGGCTACTGCTGTGCCGATTGTATTCAACGACGTCTCAAAAGAAAGGAAAACGAACAAGCTACACGATAAAAAATATCCCGTTGCTGTAGCTATATCCGTTTAACGGTAATAACAATTTTAATGGTTTAATTGTTTATAACTAATGAACTGCACATGGAATAATGTTCCCACCTATTGGAGATGGTAGCTGATGCACTTAGCTTTACTTTATGATTTCTGATCATTGACGTTGCTCGCCAGCAAGCCGAAAGAATGGCATTTGTTTATAATTTCGTTAAACAAAATGAATTATCTCGGCTTCTGCTGTGCCAATTTTATTCAACGACGTCTCAAAAGAAAGGAAAACGAACAAACTACACGATAAAAATATCCCGTTGCTGTAGCTATATCCGTTTAACGGTAATAACAATTTTAATGGTTTAATTGTTTATAACTAATGAACTGCACATGGAATAATGTTCCCACCTATTGGAGATGGTAGCTGATGCACTTAGCTTTACTTTATGATTTCTGATCATTGACGTTGCTCGCCAGCAAGCCGAAAGAATGGCATTTGTTTATAATTTCGTTAAACAAAATGAATTATCTCGGCTTCTGCTGTGCCAATTTTATTCAACGACGTCTCAAAAGAAAGGAAAACGAACAAACTACACGATAAAAATATCCCGTTGCTGTAGCTATATCCGTTTAACGGTAATAACAATTTTAATGGTTTAATTGTTTATAACAAATTAACTGCACTTGGAATAATGTTCCCACCCATTGGACATGGTAGTTGATGTTCATAGCTTTACTTTATGTTCACTGATCATTGACGTAGGTCGCCTGCAAGCCGAAATAATGGCATTTGTTTATAATTTCTTTAAACAAATTGTATTATCTCTGTTTGCAGGCGAGCTACGTCAATCATCAGTGGATATAGATTAAAGCGAGGCGCATGAGCTACAATATCCAGCAGGTAAGAGCAGTAGCCGATGAGCTGTTCATTTCTTATAAGCAATTAAACAATTAAAATTGTTGTTATGGTCAACTGCATATAGTTTCAGCAGCGGTGTATGTTTTCGGGTGTAGCTGATTCTCTTTCCCTTCATTTGAGATATTGTTGATTGAAGTCGGGCCAGCAGAAGCCAAGATAATTGTAGTTAACCGGAGGGCATTTTTGCTGATTTACCGATTGTTAATAACTTTTAAATCGCAAACGCCATATTGTTGCAACTGCTGGAGGAGATAGCTATGGTCCGTAGCTTTAATTTAAGACAAGTCCGGTTAAGAAATACCCAGTAGAAGCCGAGACAAACGCAATTGTTTAAACTAACGATGTAATCCAGGAATTCCGTTTTGGCGGTGCGGAAAACTGCGAAAAAGGCCGCAAACGCGAGATGGCGTCACATGTACAGTTTTCGACATTTCGTTAGCGAAAAAATGTTTAAAAATTATTATCTCGGCTCCTGCTGTGCCGATTGTATTCAACGACGTCTCAAAAGAAAGGAAAACGAACAAACTACACGATAAAAAATATCCCGTTGCTGTACCTATGTCCGTTTAACTGTAATAACAATTTTAATGGTTTAATTGTTTATAACAAATGAACTGCACATGGAATAATGTTCCCACCTATTGGAGATGGTAGCCGATGCACTTAGCTTTACTTTATGATTTCTGATCATTGACGTAGCTCGCCAGCAAGCCGAAAGAATGGCATTTGTTTATAATTTCGTTAAACAAAATGAATTATATCGGCTTCTGCCGTGCCGATCTTATTCAAAGACGTCTCAAAAGAAAGGAAAACGAACAAACTACACGATAAAAAATATCCCGTTGCTGTACCTCTATCCGTTTAACGGTAATAACAATGTTAATGGTTTAATTGTTTATAACAAATGAACTGCACATGGAACAATGTTCCCACCCATTGGACATGTTAGTTGATGCTTATAGCTTTACTTTATGTTCACTGATCATTGACGTAGCTCGCCAGCCAGCCGAATGAATGGCATTTGTTTATAATTTCGTTAAATAAAACGTATTATCTCGGCTACTGCTATGCCGATTGTATTCAACGACGTCTCAAAAGAAAGGAAAACGAACAAACTACACGATAAAAAATATCCCGTTGCTGTACCTATGTCCGTTTAACTGTAATAACAATTTTAATGGTTTAATTGTTTATAACAAATGAACTGCACATGGAATAATGTTCCCACCTATTGGAGATGGTAGCCGATGCACTTAGCTTTACTTTATGATTTCTGATCATTGACGTAGCTCGCCAGCAAGCCGAAAGAATGGCATTTGTTTATAATTTCGTTAAACAAAATGAATTATATCGGCTTCTGCCGTGCCGATCTTATTCAAAGACGTCTCAAAAGAAAGGAAAACGAACAAACTACAGGATAAAAAATATCCCGTTGCTGTACCTCTATCCGTTTAACGGTAATAACAATGTTAATGGTTTAATTGTTTATAACAAATGAACTGCACATGGAACAATGTTCCCACCCATTGGACATGTTAGTTGATGCTTATAGCTTTACTTTATGTTCACTGATCATTGACGTAGCTCGCCAGCCAGCCGAATGAATGGCATTTGTTTATAATTTCGTTAAATAAAACGTATTATCTCGGCTACTGCTATGCCGATTGTATTCAACGACGTCTCAAAAGAAAGGAAAACGAACAAACTACACGATAAAAAATATCCCGTTGCTGTAGCTATATCCGTTTAACGGTAATAACAATTTTAATGGTTTAATTGTTTATAACAAATGAACTGCACATGGAATAATGTTCCCACCCATTGGACATGGTAGTTGATGCTCATAGCTTTACTTTATGTTCACTGATCATTGACGTAGCTCGCCAGCCAGCCGAAAGAATGGCATTTGTTTATAAATTCGTTAAACAAAATGAATTATCTCGGCTTCTGCTGTGCCGATTTTATTCAACGACGTCTCAAAAGAAAGGAAAACGAACAAACTACAGGATAAAAAATATCCCGTTGCTGTACCTCTATCCGTTTAACGGTAATAACAATTTTAATGGTTTAATTGTTTATAACAAATGAACTGCACATGGAACAATGTTCCCACCCATTGGACATGTTAGTTGATGCTTATAGCTTTACTTTATGTTCACTGATCATTGACGTAGCTCGCCAGCCAGCCGAATGAATGGCTTTTGTTTATAATTTCGTTAAATAAAACGTATTATCTCGGCTAATGCTATGCCGATTGTATTCAACGACGTCTCAAAAGAAAGGAAAACGAACAAACTACACGATAAAAAATATCCCGTTGCTGTAGCTATATCCGTTTAACGGTAATAACAATTTTAATGGTTTAATTGTTTATAACTAATGAACTGCACATGGAATAATGTTCCCACCTATTGGAGATGGTAGCTGATGCACTTAGCTTTACTTTATGATTTCTGATCATTGACGTTGCTCGCCAGCAAGCCGAAAGAATGGCATTTGTTTATAATTTCGTTAAACAAAATGAATTATCTCGGCTTCTGCTGTGCCAATTTTATTCAACGACGTCTCAAAAGAAAGGAAAACGAACAAACTACACGATAAAAATATCCCGTTGCTGTAGCTATATCCGTTTAACGGTAATAACAATTTTAATGGTTTAATTGTTTATAACAAATTAACTGCACTTGGAATAATGTTCCCACCCATTGGACATGGTAGTTGATGTTCATAGCTTTACTTTATGTTCACTGATCATTGACGTAGGTCGCCTGCAAGCCGAAATAATGGCATTTGTTTATAATTTCTTTAAACAAATTGTATTATCTCTGTTTGCAGGCGAGCTACGGCAATCATCAGTGGATATAGATTAAAGCGAGGCGCATGAGCTACAATATCCAGCAGGTAAGAGCAGTAGCCGATGAGCTGTTCATTTCTTATAAGCAATTAAACAATTAAAATTGTTGTTATGGTCAACTGCATATAGTTTCAGCAGCGGTGTATGTTTTCGGGTGTAGCTGATTCTCTTTCCCTTCATTTGAGATATTGTTGATTGAAATCGGGCCAGCAGAAGCCAAGATAATTGTAGTGAACCGGAGGGCATTTTTGCTGATTTACCGATTGTTAATAACTTTTAAATCGCAAACGCCATATTGTTGCAACTGCTGGAGGAGATAGCTATGGTCCGTAGCTTTAATTTAAGACAAGTCCGGTTAAGAAATAACCAGTAGAAGCCGAGACAAACGCAATTGTTTAAACTAACAATGTAATCCAGGAATTCCGTTTTGGCGGTGCGGAAAACTGCGAAAAAGGCCGCAAACGCGAGATGGCGTCACTTGTACCGTTTTCGACATTTCGTTTGCGAAAAAATGTTTAAAAATTATTATCTCGGCTTCTGCTGTGCCGATTTTATTCAACGACGTCTCAAAAGAAAGGAAAACGAACAAACTACACGATAAAAAATATCCCGTTGCTGTAGCTATATCCGTTTAACGGTAATAACAATTTTAATGGTTTAATTGTTTATAACTAATGAACTGCACATGGAATAATGTTCCCACCTATTGGAGATGGTAGCTGATGCACTTAGCTTTACTTTATGATTTCTGATCATTGACGTAGCTCGCCAGCAAGCCGAAAGAATGGCATTTGTTTATAATTTCGTTAAACAAAATGAATTATCTCGGCTTCTGCTGTGCCGATTGTATTCAACGACGTCTCAAAAGAAAGGAAAATGAACAAACTACACGATAAAAAATATCCCGTTGCTGTATCTATATCCGTTTAACGGTAATAACAATTTTAATGGTTTAATTGTTTATAACTAATGAACTGCAAATGGAATAATGTTCCCACCTATTGGAGATGGTAGCTGATGCACTTAGCTTTACTTTATGATTTCTGATCATTGACGTAGCTCGCCAGCAAGCCGAAAGAATGGCATTTGTTTATAATTTCGTTAAATAAAACGTATTATCTCGGCTACTGCTGTGCCGATTGTATTCAACGACGTCTCAAAAGAAAGGAAAACGAACAAACTACACGATAAAAAATATCCCGTTGCTGTACCTATATCCGTTTAACGGTAATAACAATTTTAATGGTTTAATTGTTTATAACTAATGAACTGCACATGGAATAATGTTCCCACCTATTGGAGATGGTAGCTGATGCACTCAGCTTTACTTTATGATTTCTGATCATTGACGTTGCTCGCCAGCAAGCCGAATGAATGGCATTTGTTTATAATTTCGTTAAATAAAACGTATTATCTCGGCTACTGGTATGCCGATTGTATTCAACGACGTCTCAAAAGAAAGGAAAACGAACAAACTACACGATAAAAAATATCCCGTTGCTGTATCTATATCCATTTAACGGTAATAACAATTTTAATGGTTTAATTGTTTATAACTAATGAACTGCAAATGGAATAATGTTCCCACCTATTGGAGATGGTAGCTGATGCACTTAGCTTTACTTTATGATTTCTGATCATTGACGTAGCTCGCCAGCAAGCCGAAAGAATGGCATTTGTTTATAATTTCGTTAAATAAAACGTATTATCTCGGCTACTGCTGTGCCGATTGTATTCAACGACGTCTCAAAAGAAAGGAAAACGAACAAACTACACGATAAAAAATATCCCGTTGCTGTACCTATATCCGTTTAACGGTAATAACAATTTTAATGGTTTAATTGTTTATAACTAATGAACTGCACATGGAATAATGTTCCCACCTATTGGAGATGGTAGCTGATGCACTCAGCTTTACTTTATGATTTCTGATCATTGACGTTGCTCGCCAGCAAGCCGAAAGAATGGCATTTGTTTATAATTTCGTTAAACAAAATGAATTATCTCGGCTTCTGCTGTGGCGATTGTATTCAACGACGTCTCAAAAGAAAGGAAAACGAACAAACTACACGATAAAAAATATCCCGTTGCTGTACCTATATCCGTTTAACGGTAATAACAATTTTAATGGTTTAATTGTTTATAACTAATGAACTGCACATGGAATAATGTTCCCACCTATTGGAGATGGTAGCTGATGCACTTAGCTTTACTTTATGATTTCTGATCATTGACGTTGCTCGCCAGCAAGCCGAAAGAATGGCATTTGTTTATAATTTCGTTAAACAAAACGAATTATCTCGGCTTCTGCTGTGCCGATTTTATTCAACGACGTCTCAAAAGAAAGGAAAACGAACAAACTACACGATAAAAAATATCCCGTTGCTGTACCTATATCCGTTTAACGATAATAACAATTTTAATGGTTTAATTGTTTATAACAAATGAACTGCACATGGAATAATGTTCCCACCCATTGGACATGGTAGTTGATGCTCATAGCTTTACTTTATGTTCACTGATCATTGACGTAGCTCGCCAGCCAGCCGAAAGAATGGCATTTGTTTATAAATTCGTTAAACAAAATGAATTATCTCGGCTTCTGCTGTGCCGATTGTATTCAACGACGTCTCAAAAGAAAGGAAAACGAACAAACTACACGATAAAAAATATCCCGTTGCTGTACCTATATCCGTTTAACGGTAATAACAATTTTAATGGTTTAATTGTTTATAACTAATGAACTGCACATGGAATAATGTTCCCACCTATTGGACATGTTAGTTGATGCTTATAGCTTTACTTTATGTTCACTGATCATTGACGTAGCTCGCCAGCCAGCCGAATGAATGGCTTTTGTTTATAATTTCGTTAAATAAAACGTATTATCTCGGCTAATGCTATGCCGATTGTATTCAACGACGTCTCAAAAGAAAGGAAAACGAACAAACTACACGATAAAAAATATCCCGTTGCTGTATCTATATCCGTTTAACGGTAATAACAATTTTAATGGTTTAATTGTTTATAACTAATGAACTGCAAATGGAATAATGTTCCCACCTATTGGAGATGGTAGCTGATGCACTTAGCTTTACTTTATGATTTCTGATCATTGACGTAGCTCGCCAGCAAGCCGAAAGAATGGCATTTGTTTATAATTTCGTTAAATAAAACGTATTATCTCGGCTACTGCTGTGCCGATTGTATTCAACGACGTCTCAAAAGAAAGGAAAACGAACAAACTGCACGATAAAAAATATCCCGTTGCTGTACCTATATCCGTTTAACGGTAATAACAATTTTAATGGTTTAATTGTTTATAACTAATGAACTGCACATGGAATAATGTTCCCACCTATTGGAGATGGTAGCTGATGCACTCAGCTTTACTTTATGATTTCTGATCATTGACGTTGCTCGCCAGCAAGCCGAATGAATGGCATTTGTTTATAATTTCGTTAAATAAAACGTATTATCTCGGCTACTGCTATGCCGATTGTATTCAACGACGTCTCAAAAGAAAGGAAAACGAACAAACTACACGATAAAAAATATCCCGTTGCTGTATCTATATCCGTTTAACGGTAATAACAATTTTAATGGTTTAATTGTTTATAACTAATGAACTGCAAATGGAATAATGTTCCCACCTATTGGAGATGGTAGCTGATGCACTTAGCTTTACTTTATGATTTCTGATCATTGACGTAGCTCGCCAGCAAGCCGAAAGAATGGCATTTGTTTATAATTTCGTTAAATAAAACGTATTATCTCGGCTACTGCTGTGCCGATTGTATTCAACGACGTCTCAAAAGAAAGGAAAACGAACAAACTACACGATAAAAAATATCCCGTTGCTGTACCTATATCCGTTTAACGGTAATAACAATTTTAATGGTTTAATTGTTTATAACTAATGAACTGCACATGGAATAATGTTCCCACCTATTGGAGATGGTAGCTGATGCACTCAGCTTTACTTTATGATTTCTGATCATTGACGTTGCTCGCCAGCAAGCCGAAAGAATGGCATTTGTTTATAATTTCGTTAAACAAAATGAATTATATCGGCTTCTGCCGTGCCGATCTTATTCTAAGACGTCTCAAAAGAAAGGAAAACGAACAAACTACAGGATAAAAAATATCCCGTTGCTGTATCTATATCCGTTTAACGGTAATAACAATTTTAATGGTTTAATTGTTTATAACTAATGAACTGCACATGGAACAATGTTCCCACCCATTGGACATGTTAGTTGATGCTTATAGCTTTACTTTATGTTCACTGATCATTGACGTAGCTCGCCAGCCAGCCGAATGAATGGCTTTTGTTTATAATTTCGTTAAATAAAACGTATTATCTCGGCTAATGCTATGCCGATTGTATTCAACGACGTCTCAAAAGAAAGGAAAACGAACAAACTACACGATAAAAAATATCCCGTTGCTGTATCTATATCCGTTTAACGGTAATAACAATTTTAATGGTTTAATTGTTTATAACTAATGAACTGCAAATGGAATAATGTTCCCACCTATTGGAGATGGTAGCTGATGCACTTAGCTTTACTTTATGATTTCTGATCATTGACGTAGCTCGCCAGCAAGCCGAAAGAATGGCATTTGTTTATAATTTCGTTAAATAAAACGTATTATCTCGGCTACTGCTGTGCCGATTGTATTCAACGACGTCTCAAAAGAAAGGAAAACGAACAAACTACACGATAAAAAATATCCCGTTGCTGTACCTATATCCGTTTAACGGTAATAACAAATTTAATGGTTTAATTGTTTATAACAAATGAACTGCACATGGAATAATGTTCCCACCCATTGGACATGGTAGTTGATGCTCATAGCTTTACTTTATGTTCACTGATCATTGACGTTGCTCGCCAGCAAGCCGAAACAATGGCATTTGTTTATAATTTCGTTAAACAAAATGAATTATCTCGGCTTCTGCTGTGCCAATTTTATTCAACGACGTCTCAAAAGAAAGGAAAACGAACAAACTACACGATAAAAATATCCCGTTGCTGTAGCTATATCCGTTTAACGGTAATAACAATTTTAATGGTTTAATTGTTTATAACTAATGAACTGCACATGGAATAATGTTCCCACCTATTGGAGATGGTAGCTGATGCACTTAGCTTTACTTTATGATTTCTGATCATTGACGTTGCTCGCCAGCAAGCCGAAAGAATGGCATTTGTTTATAATTTCGTTAAACAAAATGAATTATCTCGGCTTCTGCTGTGCCAATTTTATTCAACGACGTCTCAAAAGAAAGGAAAACGAACAAACTACACGATAAAAATATCCCGTTGCTGTAGCTATATCCGTTTAACGGTAATAACAATTTTAATGGTTTAATTGTTTATAACAAATTAACTGCACTTGGAATAATGTTCCCACCCATTGGACATGGTAGTTGATGTTCATAGCTTTACTTTATGTTCACTGATCATTGACGTAGGTCGCCTGCAAGCCGAAATAATGGCATTTGTTTATAATTTCTTTAAACAAATTGTATTATCTCTGTTTGCAGGCGAGCTACGGCAATCATCAGTGGATATAGATTAAAGCGAGGCGCATGAGCTACAATATCCAGCAGGTAAGAGCAGTAGCCGATGAGCTGTTCATTTCTTATAAGCAATTAAACAATTAAAATTGTTGTTATGGTCAACTGCATATAGTTTCAGCAGCGGTGTATGTTTTCGGGTGTAGCTGATTCTCTTTCCCTTCATTTGAGATATTGTTGATTGAAATCGGGCCAGCAGAAGCCAAGATAATTGTAGTGAACCGGAGGGCATTTTTGCTGATTTACCGATTGTTAATAACTTTTAAATCGCAAACGCCATATTGTTGCAACTGCTGGAGGAGATAGCTATGGTCCGTAGCTTTAATTTAAGACAAGTCCGGTTAAGAAATAACCAGTAGAAGCCGAGACAAACGCAATTGTTTAAACTAACAATGTAATCCAGGAATTCCGTTTTGGCGGTGCGGAAAACTGCGAAAAAGGCCGCAAACGCGAGATGGCGTCACTTGTACCGTTTTCGACATTTCGTTTGCGAAAAAATGTTTAAAAATTATTATCTCGGCTTCTGCTGTGCCGATTTTATTCAACGACGTCTCAAAAGAAAGGAAAACGAACAAACTACACGATAAAAAATATCCCGTTGCTGTACCTCTATCCGTTTAACGGTAATAACAATTTTAATGGTTTAATTGTTTATAACAAATGAACTGCACATGGAACAATGTTCCCACCCATTGGACATGTTAGTTGATGCTTATAGCTTTACTTTATGTTCACTGATCATTGACGTAGCTCGCCAGCCAGCCGAATGAATGGCTTTTGTTTATAATTTCGTTAAATAAAACGTATTATCTCGGCTACTGCTATGCCGATTGTATTCAACGACGTCTCAAAAGAAAGGAAAACGAACAAACTACACGATAAAAAATATCCCGTTGCTGTATCTATATCCGTTTAACGGTAATAACAATTTTAATGGTTTAATTGTTTATAACTAATGAACTGCAAATGGAATAATGTTCCCACCTATTGGAGATGGTAGCTGATGCACTTAGCTTTACTTTATGATTTCTGATCATTGACGTAGCTCGCCAGCAAGCCGAAAGAATGGCATTTGTTTATAATTTCGTTAAATAAAACGTATTATCTCGGCTACTGCTGTGCCGATTGTATTCAACGACGTCTCAAAAGAAAGGAAAACGAACAAACTACACGATAAAAAATATCCCGTTGCTGTACCTATATCCGTTTAACGGTAATAACAATTTTAATGGTTTAATTGTTTATAACTAATGAACTGCACATGGAATAATGTTCCCACCTATTGGAGATGGTAGCTGATGCACTCAGCTTTACTTTATGATTTCTGATCATTGACGTTGCTCGCCAGCAAGCCGAATGAATGGCATTTGTTTATAATTTCGTTAAATAAAACGTATTATCTCGGCTACTGGTATGCCGATTGTATTCAACGACGTCTCAAAAGAAAGGAAAACGAACAAACTACACGATAAAAAATATCCCGTTGCTGTATCTATATCCATTTAACGGTAATAACAATTTTAATGGTTTAATTGTTTATAACTAATGAACTGCAAATGGAATAATGTTCCCACCTATTGGAGATGGTAGCTGATGCACTTAGCTTTACTTTATGATTTCTGATCATTGACGTAGCTCGCCAGCAAGCCGAAAGAATGGCATTTGTTTATAATTTCGTTAAATAAAACGTATTATCTCGGCTACTGCTGTGCCGATTGTATTCAACGACGTCTCAAAAGAAAGGAAAACGAACAAACTACACGATAAAAAATATCCCGTTGCTGTACCTATATCCGTTTAACGGTAATAACAATTTTAATGGTTTAATTGTTTATAACTAATGAACTGCACATGGAATAATGTTCCCACCTATTGGAGATGGTAGCTGATGCACTCAGCTTTACTTTATGATTTCTGATCATTGACGTTGCTCGCCAGCAAGCCGAAAGAATGGCATTTGTTTATAATTTCGTTAAACAAAATGAATTATCTCGGCTTCTGCTGTGGCGATTGTATTCAACGACGTCTCAAAAGAAAGGAAAACGAACAAACTACACGATAAAAAATATCCCGTTGCTGTACCTATATCCGTTTAACGGTAATAACAATTTTAATGGTTTAATTGTTTATAACTAATGAACTGCACATGGAATAATGTTCCCACCTATTGGAGATGGTAGCTGATGCACTTAGCTTTACTTTATGATTTCTGATCATTGACGTTGCTCGCCAGCAAGCCGAAAGAATGGCATTTGTTTATAATTTCGTTAAACAAAACGAATTATCTCGGCTTCTGCTGTGCCGATTTTATTCAACGACGTCTCAAAAGAAAGGAAAACGAACAAACTACACGATAAAAAATATCCCGTTGCTGTACCTATATCCGTTTAACGGTAATAACAATTTTAATGGTTTAATTGTTTATAACAAATGAACTGCACATGGAATAATGTTCCCACCCATTGGACATGGTAGTTGATGCTCATAGCTTTACTTTATGTTCACTGATCATTGACGTAGCTCGCCAGCCAGCCGAAAGAATGGCATTTGTTTATAAATTCGTTAAACAAAATGAATTATCTCGGCTTCTGCTGTGCCGATTGTATTCAACGACGTCTCAAAAGAAAGGAAAACGAACAAACTACACGATAAAAAATATCCCGTTGCTGTACCTATGTCCGTTTAACTGTAATAACAATTTTAATGGTTTAATTGTTTATAACAAATGAACTGCACATGGAATAATGTTCCCACCTATTGGAGATGGTAGCCGATGCACTTAGCTTTACTTTATGATTTCTGATCATTGACGTAGCTCGCCAGCAAGCCGAAAGAATGGCATTTGTTTATAATTTCGTTAAACAAAATGAATTATATCGGCTTCGGCCGTGCCGATCTTATTCTAAGACGTCTCAAAAGAAAGGAAAACGAACAAACTACAGGATAAAAAATATCCCGTTGCTGTACCTATATCCGTTTAACGGTAATAACAATTTTAATGGTTTAATTGTTTATAACTAATGAACTGCACATGGAATAATGTTCCCACCTATTGGACATGTTAGTTGATGCTTATAGCTTTACTTTATGTTCACTGATCATTGACGTAGCTCGCCAGCCAGCCGAATGAATGGCTTTTGTTTATAATTTCGTTAAATAAAACGTATTATCTCGGCTAATGCTATGCCGATTGTATTCAACGACGTCTCAAAAGAAAGGAAAACGAACAAACTACACGATAAAAAATATCCCGTTGCTGTATCTATATCCGTTTAACGGTAATAACAATTTTAATGGTTTAATTGTTTATAACTAATGAACTGCAAATGGAATAATGTTCCCACCTATTGGAGATGGTGGCTGATGCACTTAGCTTTACTTTATGATTTCTGATCATTGACGTAGCTCGCCAGCAAGCCGAAAGAATGGCATTTGTTTATAATTTCGTTAAATAAAACGTATTATCTCGGCTACTGCTGTGCCGATTGTATTCAACGACGTCTCAAAAGAAAGGAAAACGAACAAACTGCACGATAAAAAATATCCCGTTGCTGTACCTATATCCGTTTAACGGTAATAACAATTTTAATGGTTTAATTGTTTATAACTAATGAACTGCACATGGAATAATGTTCCCACCTATTGGAGATGGTAGCTGATGCACTCAGCTTTACTTTATGATTTCTGATCATTGACGTTGCTCGCCAGCAAGCCGAATGAATGGCATTTGTTTATAATTTCGTTAAATAAAACGTATTATCTCGGCTACTGCTATGCCGATTGTATTCAACGACGTCTCAAAAGAAAGGAAAACGAACAAACTACACGATAAAAAATATCCCGTTGCTGTATCTATATCCGTTTAACGGTAATAACAATTTTAATGGTTTAATTGTTTATAACTAATGAACTGCAAATGGAATAATGTTCCCACCTATTGGAGATGGTAGCTGATGCACTTAGCTTTACTTTATGATTTCTGATCATTGACGTAGCTCGCCAGCAAGCCGAAAGAATGGCATTTGTTTATAATTTCGTTAAATAAAACGTATTATCTCGGCTACTGCTGTGCCGATTGTATTCAACGACGTCTCAAAAGAAAGGAAAACGAACAAACTACACGATAAAAAATATCCCGTTGCTGTACCTATATCCGTTTAACGGTAATAACAATTTTAATGGTTTAATTGTTTATAACTAATGAACTGCACATGGAATAATGTTCCCACCTATTGGAGATGGTAGCTGATGCACTCAGCTTTACTTTATGATTTCTGATCATTGACGTTGCTCGCCAGCAAGCCGAAAGAATGGCATTTGTTTATAATTTCGTTAAACAAAATGAATTATATCGGCTTCTGCCGTGCCGATCTTATTCTAAGACGTCCCAAAAGAAAGGAAAACGAACAAACTACAGGATAAAAAATATCCCGTTGCTGTATCTATATCCGTTTAACGGTAATAACAATTTTAATGGTTTAATTGTTTATAACTAATGAACTGCACATGGAACAATGTTCCCACCCATTGGACATGTTAGTTGATGCTTATAGCTTTACTTTATGTTCACTGATCATTGACGTAGCTCGCCAGCCAGCCGAATGAATGGCTTTTGTTTATAATTTCGTTAAATAAAACGTATTATCTCGGCTAATGCTATGCCGATTGTATTCAACGACGTCTCAAAAGAAAGGAAAACGAACAAACTACACGATAAAAAATATCCCGTTGCTGTATCTATATCCGTTTAACGGTAATAACAATTTTAATGGTTTAATTGTTTATAACTAATGAACTGCAAATGGAATAATGTTCCCACCTATTGGAGATGGTAGCTGATGCACTTAGCTTTACTTTATGATTTCTGATCATTGACGTAGCTCGCCAGCAAGCCGAAAGAATGGCATTTGTTTATAATTTCGTTAAATAAAACGTATTATCTCGGCTACTGCTGTGCCGATTGTATTCAACGACGTCTCAAAAGAAAGGAAAACGAACAAACTACACGATAAAAAATATCCCGTTGCTGTACCTATATCCGTTTAACGGTAATAACAATTTTAATGGTTTAATTGTTTATAACTAATGAACTGCACATGGAATAATGTTCCCACCTATTGGAGATGGTAGCTGATGCACTCAGCTTTACTTTATGATTTCTGATCATTGACGTTGCCCGCCAGCAAGCCGAATGAATGGCATTTGTTTATAATTTCGTTAAATAAAACGTATTATCTCGGCTACTGCTATGCCGCTTGTATTCAACGACGTCTCAAAAGAAAGGAAAACGAACAAACTACACGATAAAAAATATCCCGTTGCTGTATCTATATCCGTTTAACGGTAATAACAATTTTAATGGTTTAATTGTTTATAACTAATGAACTGCAAATGGAATAATGTTCCCACCTATTGGAGATGGTAGCTGATGCACTTAGCTTTACTTTATGATTTCTGATCATTGACGTAGCTCGCCAGCAAGCCGAAAGAATGGCATTTGTTTATAATTTCGTTAAATAAAACGTATTATCTCGGCTACTGCTGTGCCGATTATATTCAACGACGTCTCAAAAGAAAGGAAAACGAACAAACTACACGATAAAAAATATCCCGTTGCTGTACCTATATCCGTTTAACGGTAATAACAATTTTAATGGTTTAATTGTTTATAACTAATGAACTGCACATGGAATAATGTTCCCACCTATTGGAGATGGTAGCTGATGCACTCAGCTTTACTTTATGATTTCTGATCATTGACGTTGCTCGCCAGCAAGCCGAAAGAATGGCATTTGTTTATAATTTCGTTAAACAAAATGAATTATCTCGGCTTCTGCTGTGGCCATTGTATTCAACGACGTCTCAAAAGAAAGGAAAACGAACAAACTACACGATAAAAAATATCCCGTTGCTGTACCTATATCCGTTTAACGGTAATAACAATTTTAATGGTTTAATTGTTTATAACTAATGAACTGCACATGGAATAATGTTCCCACCTATTGGAGATGGTAGCTGATGCACTTAGCTTTACTTTATGATTTCTGATCATTGACGTTGCTCGCCAGCAAGCCGAAAGAATGGCATTTGTTTATAATTTCGTTAAACAAAACGAATTATCTCGGCTTCTGCTGTGCCGATTTTATTCAACGACGTCTCAAAAGAAAGGAAAACGAACAAACTACACGATAAAAAATATCCCGTTGCTGTACCTATATCCGTTTAACGGTAATAACAAATTTAATGGTTTAATTGTTTATAACAAATGAACTGCACATGGAATAATGTTCCCACCCATTGGACATGGTAGTTGATGCTCATAGCTTTACTTTATGTTCACTGATCATTGACGTAGCTCGCCAGCCAGCCGAAAGAATGGCATTTGTTTATAAATTCGTTAAACAAAATGAATTATCTCGGCTTCTGCTGTGCCGATTTTATTCAACGACGTCTCAAAAGAAAGGAAAACGAACAAACTACACGATAAAAAATATCCCGTTGCTGTAGCTATATCCGTTTAACGGTAATAACAATTTTAATGGTTTAATTGTTTATAACAAATTAACTGCACTTGGAATAATGTTCCCACCCATTGGACATGGTAGTTGATGTTCATAGCTTTACTTTATGTTCACTGATCATTGACGTAGGTCGCCTGCAAGCCGAAATAATGGCATTTGTTTATAATTTCTTTAATCAAATTGTATTATCTCGGTTTGCAGGCGAGCTACGTCAATCATCAGTGGATATAGATTAAAGCGAGGCGCATGAGCTACAATATCCAGCAGGTGAGAGCAGTAGCCGATGAGCTGTTCATTTCTTATAAACAATTAAACAAGTAAAATTGTTGTTACGGTCAACTGCATATAGTTACAGCAGCGGTGTATTTTTTCGGGTGTAGCTGATTCTCTTTCCTTTCATTTGAGATATTGTTGATTGAAATCGGGCCAGCCGGAGCCAAGATAATTGTAGTGAACCGGAGCGCATTTTTGCTGATTTTTCGATTGTTAATAACTTTTAAATCGCAAATGCCATATTGTTGCAACTGCTGGAGGAGATAGCTATGGTCCGTAGCTTTAATTTAAGACAAGTCCGGTTAAGAAATACCCAGTAGAAGCCGAGACAAACGCAATTGTTTAAACTAACGATGTAATCCAGGAATTCCGTTTTGGCGGTGCGGAAAACTGCGAAAAAGGCCGCAAACGCGAGATGGCGTCACTTGTACCGTTTTCGACATTTCGTTAGCGAAAAAATGTTTAAAAATTATTATCTCGGCTTCTGCAGTGCCGATTTTATTCAACGACCTTTCAAAAGAAAGGAAAACGAACAAACTACACGATAAAAAATATCCCGTTGCTGTACCTATATCCGTTTAACGGTAATAACAATTTTAATGGTTTAATTGTTTATAACTAATGAACTGCACATGGAATAATGTTCCCACCTATTGGAGATGGTAGCTGATGCACTTAGCTTTACTTTCTGATTTCTGATCATTGACGTAGCTCGCCAGCAAGCCGAAAGAATGGCATTTGTTTATAAATTCGTTAAACAAAATGAATTATATCGGCTTCTGCCGGGCCGATCTTATTCAAAGACGTCTCAAAAGAAAGGAAAACGAACAAACTACAGGATAAAAAATATCCCGTTGCTGTACCTCTATCCGTTTAACGGTAATAACAACTTTAATGGTTTAATTGTTTATAACAAATGAACTGCACATGGAACAATGTTCCCACCCATTGGACATGTTAGATGATGCTTATAGCTTTACTTTATGTTCACTGATCATTGACGTAGGTCGCCAGCCAGCCGAATGAATGGCATTTGTTTATAATTTCGTTAAATAAAACGTATTATCTCGGCTACTGCTATGCCGATTGTATTCAACGACGTCTCAAAAGAAAGGAAAACGAACAAACTACACGATAAAAAATATCCCGTTGCTGTACCTATATCCGTTTAACGGTAATAACAATTTTAATGGTTTAATTGTTTATAAATAATGAACTGCACATGGAATAATGTTCCCACCTATTGGAGATGGTAGCTGATGCACTCAGCTTTACTTTATGATTTCTGATCATTGACGTTGCTCGCCAGCAAGCAGAAAGAATGGCATTTGTTTATAATTTCGTTAAACAAAATGAATTATATCGGCTTCTGCCGTGCCGATCTTATTCTAAGACGTCTCAAAAGAAAGGAAAACGAACAAACTACAGGATAAAAAATATCCCGTTGCTGTACCTCTATCCGTTTAACGGTAACAACAATTTTAATGGTTTAATTGTTTATAACAAATGAACTGCACATGGAACAATGTTCCCACCCATTGGACATGTTAGTTGATGCTTATAGCTTTACTTTATGTTCACTGATCATTGACGTAGCTCGCCAGCCAGCCGAATGAATGGCATTTGTTTATAATTTCGTTAAATAAAACGTATTATTTCGGCTACTGCTATGCCGATTGTATTCAACGACGTCTCAAAAGAAAGGAAAACGAACAAACTACACGATAAAAAATATCCCGTTGCTGTATCTATATCCGTTTAACGGTAATAACAATTTTAATGGTTTAATTGTTTATAACTAATGAACTGCAAATGGAATAATGTTCCCACCTATTGGAGATGGTAGCTGATGCACTTAGCTTTACTTTATGATTTCTGATCATTGACGTAGCTCGCCAGCAAGCCGAAAGAATGGCATTTGTTTATAATTTCGTTAAATAAAACGTATTATCTCGGCTACTGCTGTGCCGATTGTATTCAACGACGTCTCAAAAGAAAGGAAAACGAACAAACTACACGATAAAAAATATCCCGTTGCTGTACCTATATCCGTTTAACGGTAATAACAATTTTAATGGTTTAATTGTTTATAACTAATGAACTGCACATGGAATAATGTTCCCACCTATTGGAGATGGTAGCTGATGCACTCAGCTTTACTTTATGATTTCTGATCATTGACGTTGCTCGCCAGCAAGCCGAAAGAATGGCATTTGTTTATAATTTCGTTAAACAAAACGAATTATCTCGGCTTCTGCCGTGCCGATCTTATTCAAAGACGTCTCAAAAGAAAGGAAAACGAACAAACTACAGGATAAAAAATATCCCGTTGCTGTACCTCTATCCGTTTAACGGTAATAACAATTTTAATGGTTTAATTGTTTATAACAAATGAACTGCACATGGAACAATGTTCCCACCCATTGGACATGTTAGATGATGCTTATAGCTTTACTTTATGTTCACTGATCATTGACGTAGCTCGCCAGCCAGCCGAATGAATGGCATTTGTTTATAATTTCGTTAAATAAAACGTATTATCTCGGCTACTGCTATGCCGATTGTATTCAACGACGTCTCAAAAGAAAGGAAAACGAACAAACTACACGATAAAAAATATCCCGTTGCTGTACCTATATCCGTTTAACGGTAATAACAATTTTAATGGTTTAATTGTTTATAACTAATGAACTGCACATGGAATAATGTTCCCACCTATTGGAGATGGTAGCTGATGCACTTAGCTTTACTTTATGATTTCTGATCATTGACGTTGCTCGCCAGCAAGCCGAAAGAATGGCATTTGTTTATAATTTCGTTAAACAAAATGAATTATCTCGGCTTCTGCCGTGCCGATTTTATTCAAAGACGTCTCAAAAGAAAGGGAAACGAACAAACTACACGATAAAAAATATCCCGTTGCTGTACCTATATCCGTTTAACTGTAATAACAATTTTAATGGTTTAATTGTTTATAACTAATGAACTGCACATGGAATAATGTTCCCACCCATTGTACATGGTAGTTGATGCTCATAGCTTTACTTTATGATTTCTGATCAATGTCGTAGCTCGCCAGCAAGCCGAAAGAATGGCATTTGTTTATAAATTCGTTAAACAAAATGAATTAAATCGGCTTCTGCCGTGCCGATTTTATTCAAAGACGTCTCAAAAGAAAGGGAAACGAACAAACTACACGATAAAAAATATCCCGTTGCTGTACCTATATCCGTTTAACTGTAATAACAATTTTAATGGTTTAATTGTTTATAACTAATGAACTGCACATGGAATAATGTTCCCACCCATTGGACATGGTAGTTGATTCTCATAGCTTTACTTTATGATTTCTGATCAATGTCGTAGCTCGCCAGCAAGCCGAAAGAATGGCATTTGTTTATAATTTCGTTAAACAAAATGAATTATCTCGGCTTCTGCTGTGCCGATTTTATTCAATGACGTCTCAAAAGAAAGGAAAACGAACAAACTACACGATAAAAAATACCCCGTTGCTGTAGCTATATCCGTTTAACGGTAATAACAATTTTAATGGTTTAATTGTTTATAACAAATTAACTGCACTTGGAATAATGTTCCCACCCATTGGACATGGTAGTTGATGTTCATAGCTTTACTTTATGTTCACTGATCATTGACGTAGGTCGCCTGCAAGCCGAAATAATGGCATTTGTTTATAATTTCTTTAAACAAATTGTATTATCTCTGTTTGCAGGCGAGCTACGTCAATCATCAGTGGATATAGATTAAAGCGAGGCGCATGAGCTACAATATCCAGCAGGTAAAAGCAGTAGCCGATGAGCTGTTCATTTCTTATAAGCAATTAAACAATTAAAATTGTTGTTACGGTCAACTGCATATAGTTACAGCAGCGGTGTATTTTTTCGGGTGTAGCTGATTCTCTTTCCCTTCATTTGAGATATTGTTGATTGAAATCGGGCCAGCAGAAGCCAAGATAATTGTAGTGAACCGGAGGGCATTTTTGCTGATTTTTCGATTGTTAATAACTTTTAAATCGCAAACGCCATATTGTTGCAACTGCTGGAGGAGATAGCTATGGTCCGTAGCTTTAATTTAAGACAAGTCCGGTTAAGAAATACCCAGTAGAAGCCGAGACAAACGCAATTGTTTAAACTAACAATGTAATCCAGAAATTCCGTTTTGGCGGTGCGGAAAACTGCGAAAAAGGCCCCAAACGCGAGATGGCGTCACTTGTACCGTTTTCGACATTTCGTTTGCGAAAAAATGTTTAAAAATTATTATCTCGGCTTCTGCTGTGCCGATTTTATTCAACGACGTCTCAAAAGAAAGGAAAACGAACAAACTACACGATAAAAAATATCCCGTTGCTGTATCTATATCCGTTTAACGGTAATAACAATTTTAATGGTTTAATTGTTTATAACTAATGAACTGCACATGGAATAATGTTCCCACCTATTGGAGATGGTAGCTGATGCACTTAGCTTTACTTTATGATTTCTGATCATTGACGTAGCTCGCCAGGAAGCCGAAAGAATGGCATTTGTTTATAATTTCGTTAAACAAAATGAATTATCTCGGCTTCTGCTGTGCCGATTTTATTCAACGACGTCTCAAATGAAAGGAAAACGAACAAACTACACGATAAAAAATATCCCGTTGCTGTAGCTATCACCGTTTAACGGTAATAACAATTTTAATGGTTTAATTGTTTATAACAAATGAACTGCACATGGAATAATGTTCCCACCCATTGGACATGGTAGTTGATGCTCATAGCTTTACTTTATGTTCACTGATCATTGACGTAGCTCGCCAGCCAGCCGAAAGAATGGCATTTGTTTATAAATTCGTTAAACAAAATGAATTATCTCGGCTTCTGCTGTGCCGATTTTATTCAACGACGTCTCAAAGGAAAGGAAAACGAACAAACTACACGATAAAACATATCCCGTTGCTGTACCTATATCCGTTTAACTGTAACAACAATTTTAATGGTTTAAATGTTTATAACAAATGAACTGCACATGGAATAATGTTCCCACCTATTGGAGATGGTAGCTGATGCACTTATCTTTACTTTATGATTTCTGATCATTGACGTAGCTCCCCAGCAAGCCGAAAGAATGGCATTTGTTTATAATTTCGTTAAACAAAATGAATTATCTCGGCCTATGCTGTGCCGATTTTATTCAACGACGTCTCAAAAGAAAGGAAAACGAACAAACTACACGATAAAAAATATCCCGTTGCTGTAGCTATATCCGTTTAACGGTAATAACAATTTTAATGGTTTAATTGTTTATAACAAATGAACTGCACATGGAATAATGTTCCCACCTATTGGACATGGTAGTTGATGCTCATAGCTTTACTTTATGTTCACTGATCATTGACGTAGCTCGCCTGCAAGCAGAATTAATGGCATTTGTTTATAAATTCGTTAAACAAAATGAATTATCTCGGCTTCTGCTGTGCCGATTTTATTCAACGACGTCTCAAAAGAAAGGAAAACGAACAAACTACACGATAAAAAATATCCCGTTGCTGTAGCTATATCCGTTTAACGGTAATAACAATTTTAATGGTTTAATTGTTTATAACAAATTAACTGCACTTGGAATAATGTTCCCACCCATTGGACATGGTAGTTGATGTTCATAGCTTTACTTTATGTTCACTGATCATTGACGTAGGTCGCCTGCAAGCCGAAATAATGGCATTTGTTTATAATTTCTTTAATCAAATTGTATTATCTCGGTTTGCAGGCGAGCTACGTCAATCATCAGTGGATATAGATTAAAGCGAGGCGCATGAGCTACAATATCCAGCAGGTGAGAGCAGTAGCCGATGAGCTGTTCATTTCTTATAAACAATTAAACAAGTAAAATTGTTGTTACGGTCAACTGCATATAGTTACAGCAGCGGTGTATTTTTTCGGGTGTAGCTGATTCTCTTTCCTTTCATTTGAGATATTGTTGATTGAAATCGGGCCAGCCGGAGCCAAGATAATTGTAGTGAACCGGAGCGCATTTTTGCTGATTTTTCGATTGTTAATAACTTTTAAATCGCAAATGCCATATTGTTGCAACTGCTGGAGGAGATAGCTATGGTCCGTAGCTTTAATTTAAGACAAGTCCGGTTAAGAAATACCCAGTAGAAGCCGAGACAAACGCAATTGTTTAAACTAACGATGTAATCCAGGAATTCCGTTTTGGCGGTGCGGAAAACTGCGAAAAAGGCCGCAAACGCGAGATGGCGTCACTTGTATCGTTTTCGACATTTCGTTAGCGAAAAAATGTTTAAAAATTATTATCTCGGCTTCTGCAGTGCCGATTTTATTCAACGACCTTTCAAAAGAAAGGAAAACGAACAAACTACACGATAAAAAATATCCCGTTGCTGTACCTATATCCGTTTAACGGTAATAACAATTTTAATGGTTTAATTGTTTATAACTAATGAACTGCACATGGAATAATGTTCCCACCTATTGGAGATGGTAGCTGATGCACTTAGCTTTACTTTCTGATTTCTGATCATTGACGTAGCTCGCCAGCAAGCCGAAAGAATGGCATTTGTTTATAAATTCGTTAAACAAAATGAATTATATCGGCTTCTGCCGGGCCGATCTTATTCAAAGACGTCTCAAAAGAAAGGAAAACGAACAAACTACAGGATAAAAAATATCCCGTTGCTGTACCTCTATCCGTTTAACGGTAATAACAACTTTAATGGTTTAATTGTTTATAACAAATGAACTGCACATGGAACAATGTTCCCACCCATTGGACATGTTAGATGATGCTTATAGCTTTACTTTATGTTCACTGATCATTGACGTAGGTCGCCAGCCAGCCGAATGAATGGCATTTGTTTATAATTTCGTTAAATAAAACGTATTATCTCGGCTACTGCTATGCCGATTGTATTCAACGACGTCTCAAAAGAAAGGAAAACGAACAAACTACACGATAAAAAATATCCCGTTGCTGTACCTATATCCGTTTAACGGTAATAACAATTTTAATGGTTTAATTGTTTATAAATAATGAACTGCACATGGAATAATGTTCCCACCTATTGGAGATGGTAGCTGATGCACTCAGCTTTACTTTATGATTTCTGATCATTGACGTTGCTCGCCAGCAAGCAGAAAGAATGGCATTTGTTTATAATTTCGTTAAACAAAATGAATTATATCGGCTTCTGCCGTGCCGATCTTATTCTAAGACGTCTCAAAAGAAAGGAAAACGAACAAACTACAGGATAAAAAATATCCCGTTGCTGTACCTCTATCCGTTTAACGGTAACAACAATTTTAATGGTTTAATTGTTTATAACAAATGAACTGCACATGGAACAATGTTCCCACCCATTGGACATGTTAGTTGATGCTTATAGCTTTACTTTATGTTCACTGATCATTGACGTAGCTCGCCAGCCAGCCGAATGAATGGCATTTGTTTATAATTTCGTTAAATAAAACGTATTATTTCGGCTACTGCTATGCCGATTGTATTCAACGACGTCTCAAAAGAAAGGAAAACGAACAAACTACACGATAAAAAATATCCCGTTGCTGTATCTATATCCGTTTAACGGTAATAACAATTTTAATGGTTTAATTGTTTATAACTAATGAACTGCAAATGGAATAATGTTCCCACCTATTGGAGATGGTAGCTGATGCACTTAGCTTTACTTTATGATTTCTGATCATTGACGTAGCTCGCCAGCAAGCCGAAAGAATGGCATTTGTTTATAATTTCGTTAAATAAAACGTATTATCTCGGCTACTGCTGTGCCGATTGTATTCAACGACGTCTCAAAAGAAAGGAAAACGAACAAACTACACGATAAAAAATATCCCGTTGCTGTACCTATATCCGTTTAACGGTAATAACAATTTTAATGGTTTAATTGTTTATAACTAATGAACTGCACATGGAATAATGTTCCCACCTATTGGAGATGGTAGCTGATGCACTCAGCTTTACTTTATGATTTCTGATCATTGACGTTGCTCGCCAGCAAGCCGAAAGAATGGCATTTGTTTATAATTTCGTTAAACAAAACGAATTATCTCGGCTTCTGCCGTGCCGATCTTATTCAAAGACGTCTCAAAAGAAAGGAAAACGAACAAACTACAGGATAAAAAATATCCCGTTGCTGTACCTCTATCCGTTTAACGGTAATAACAATTTTAATGGTTTAATTGTTTATAACAAATGAACTGCACATGGAACAATGTTCCCACCCATTGGACATGTTAGATGATGCTTATAGCTTTACTTTATGTTCACTGATCATTGACGTAGCTCGCCAGCCAGCCGAATGAATGGCATTTGTTTATAATTTCGTTAAATAAAACGTATTATCTCGGCTACTGCTATGCCGATTGTATTCAACGACGTCTCAAAAGAAAGGAAAACGAACAAACTACACGATAAAAAATATCCCGTTGCTGTACCTATATCCGTTTAACGGTAATAACAATTTTAATGGTTTAATTGTTTATAACTAATGAACTGCACATGGAATAATGTTCCCACCTATTGGAGATGGTAGCTGATGCACTTAGCTTTACTTTATGATTTCTGATCATTGACGTTGCTCGCCAGCAAGCCGAAAGAATGGCATTTGTTTATAATTTCGTTAAACAAAATGAATTATCTCGGCTTCTGCCGTGCCGATTTTATTCAAAGACGTCTCAAAAGAAAGGGAAACGAACAAACTACACGATAAAAAATATCCCGTTGCTGTACCTATATCCGTTTAACTGTAATAACAATTTTAATGGTTTAATTGTTTATAACTAATGAACTGCACATGGAATAATGTTCCCACCCATTGTACATGGTAGTTGATGCTCATAGCTTTACTTTATGATTTCTGATCAATGTCGTAGCTCGCCAGCAAGCCGAAAGAATGGCATTTGTTTATAAATTCGTTAAACAAAATGAATTAAATCGGCTTCTGCCGTGCCGATTTTATTCAAAGACGTCTCAAAAGAAAGGGAAACGAACAAACTACACGATAAAAAATATCCCGTTGCTGTACCTATATCCGTTTAACTGTAATAACAATTTTAATGGTTTAATTGTTTATAACTAATGAACTGCACATGGAATAATGTTCCCACCCATTGGACATGGTAGTTGATTCTCATAGCTTTACTTTATGATTTCTGATCAATGTCGTAGCTCGCCAGCAAGCCGAAAGAATGGCATTTGTTTATAATTTCGTTAAACAAAATGAATTATCTCGGCTTCTGCTGTGCCGATTTTATTCAATGACGTCTCAAAAGAAAGGAAAACGAACAAACTACACGATAAAAAATACCCCGTTGCTGTAGCTATATCCGTTTAACGGTAATAACAATTTTAATGGTTTAATTGTTTATAACAAATTAACTGCACTTGGAATAATGTTCCCACCCATTGGACATGGTAGTTGATGTTCATAGCTTTACTTTATGTTCACTGATCATTGACGTAGGTCGCCTGCAAGCCGAAATAATGGCATTTGTTTATAATTTCTTTAAACAAATTGTATTATCTCTGTTTGCAGGCGAGCTACGTCAATCATCAGTGGATATAGATTAAAGCGAGGCGCATGAGCTACAATATCCAGCAGGTAAAAGCAGTAGCCGATGAGCTGTTCATTTCTTATAAGCAATTAAACAATTAAAATTGTTGTTACGGTCAACTGCATATAGTTACAGCAGCGGTGTATTTTTTCGGGTGTAGCTGATTCTCTTTCCCTTCATTTGAGATATTGTTGATTGAAATCGGGCCAGCAGAAGCCAAGATAATTGTAGTGAACCGGAGGGCATTTTTGCTGATTTTTCGATTGTTAATAACTTTTAAATCGCAAACGCCATATTGTTGCAACTGCTGGAGGAGATAGCTATGGTCCGTAGCTTTAATTTAAGACAAGTCCGGTTAAGAAATACCCAGTAGAAGCCGAGCCAAACGCAATTGTTTAAACTAACCATGTAATCCAGGAATTCCGTTTTGGCGGTGCGGAAAACTGCGAAAAAGGCCGCAAACGCGAGATGGCGTCACTTGTACCGTTTTCGACATTTCGTTTGCGAAAAAATGTTTAAAAATTATTATCTCGGCTTCTGCTGTGCCGATTTTATTCAACGACGTCTCAAAAGAAAGGAAAACGAACAAACTACACGATAAAAAATATCCCGTTGCTGTACCTATATCCGTTTAACGGTAATAACAATTTTAATGGTTTAAATGTTTATAACAAATGAACTGCACATGGAATAATGTTCCCACCTATTGGAGATGGTAGCTGATGCACTTATCTTTACTTTATGATTTCTGATCATTGACGTAGCTCGCCTGCAAGCCGAAAGAATGGCATTTGTTTATAAATTCGTTAGACAAAATGAATTATCTCGGCTTCTGCTGTGCCGATTTTATTCAACGACGTCTCAAAAGAAAGGAAAACGAACAAACTACACGATAAAAAATATCCCGTTGCTGTACCTATATCCGTTTAACTGTAATAACAATTTTAATTGTTTAATTGTTTATAACAAATGAACGGCACATGGAATAATGTTCCCACCCATTGGACATGGTAGTTGATTCTCATAGCTTTACTTTATGATTTCTGATCAATGTCGTAGCTCGCCAGCAAGCCGAAAGAATGGCATTTGTTTATAAATTCAGTAAACAAAATGAATTAAATCGGCTTCTGCCGTGCCGATTTTATTCAAAGACGTCTCAAAAGAAAGGGAAACGAACAAACTACACGATAAAAAATATCCCGTTGCTGTACCAATATCCGTTTAACTGTAATAACAATTTTAATGGTTTAATTGTTTATAACTAATGAACTGCACATGGAATAATGTTCCCACCTATTGGAGATCGTAGCTGATGCACTTAGCTTTACTTTATGATTTCTGATCATTGACGTAGCTCGCCAGCAAGCCGAAAGAATGGCATTTGTTTATAATTTCGTTAAACAAAATGAATTATCTCGGCCTATGCTGTGCCGATTTTATTCAACGACGTCTCAAAAGAAAGGAAAACGAACAAACTACACGATAAAAAATATCCCGTTGCTGTAGCTATATCCGTTTAACGGTAATAACAATTTTAATGGTTTAATTGTTTATAACAAATGAACTGCACATGGAATAATGTTCCCACCTATTGGACATGGTAGTTGATGCTCATAGCTTTACTTTATGTTCACTGATCATTGACGTAGCTCGCCTGCAAGCAGAATTAATGGCATTTGTTTATAATTTCGTTAAACAAAATGAATTAAATCGGCTTCTGCCGTGCCGATTTTATTCCATGACGTCTCAAAAGAAAGGGAAACGAACAAACTACACGATAAAAAATATCCCGTTGCTGTACCTATATCCGTTTAACTGTAATAACAATTTTAATGGTTTAATTGTTTATAACTAATGAACTGCACATGGAATAATGTTCCCACCCATTGTACATGGTAGTTGATGCTCATAGCTTTACTTTATGATTTCTGATCATTGACGTAGCTCCCCAGGAAGCCGAAAGAGTGGCATTTGTTTATAATTTCTTTTATCAAATTGAATTATCTCGGATTGCCTGCGAGCTACGTCAATCATCAGTGGATATAAATTAAAGCTAGGCGCATGAGCTACAATATCCAACAGGTGAGAGCAGTAGCCGATGTGCTGTTCATTTCTTATAAGCCATTAAACAATTAAAATTGTTGTTACGGTCAACTGCATATAGTTACAGCAGCGGTGTATGATTTCGGGTGTAGCTGATTCTCTTTCCCTTCATTTGAGATATTGTTGATTGAAATCGGGCCAGCAGAAGCCAAGATAATTCTAGTGAACCGGAGTGCATTTTTGCTGATTTTTCGATTGTTAATAACTTTTAAATCGCAAATGCCATGTTGTTGCAACTGCTGGAGGAGATAGCTATGGTCCGTAGCTTTAATTTAAGACAAGTCCGGTTAAGAAATACCCAGTAGAAGCCGAGACAAACGCAATTGTTTAAACTAACGATGTAATCCAGGAATTCCGTTTTGGCGGTGCGGAAAACTACGAAAAAGGCCGCAAACGCGAGATGGCGTCACATGTACCGTTTTCGACATTTCGTTAGCGAAAAAATGTTTAAAAATTATTATCTCGGCTCCTGCTGTGCCGATTGTATTCAACGACGTCTCAAAAGAAAAGAAAACGAACAAACTACACGATAAAAAATATCCCGTTGCTGTACCTATATCCGTTTAACTGTAATAACAATTTTAATGGTTTAATTGTTTATAACTAATGAACTGCACATGGAATAATGTTCCCACCTATTGGAGATGGTAGCTGATGCACTTAGCTTTACTTTATGATTTCTGATCATTGACGTAGCTCGCCAGCAAGCCGAAAGAATGGCATTTGTTTATAATTTCGTTAAACAAAATGAATTATCTCGGCTTCTGCTGTGCCGATTTTATTCAACGACGTCTCAAAAGAAAGGAAAACGAACAAACTACAGGATAAAAAATATCCCGTTGCTGTACCTCTATCCGTTTAACGGTAATAACAATTTTAATGGTTTAATTGTTTATAACAAATGAACTGCACATGGAATAATGTTCCCACCCATCGGACATGGTAGTTGATGCTCATAGCTTTACTTTATGTTGACTGATCATTGACGTAGCTCGCCTGCAAGCCGAATTAATGGTATTTGTTTATAAATTCGTTAGACAAAATGAATTATCTCGGCTTCTGCTGTGCCGATTTTATTCAACGACGTCTCAAAAGAAAGGAAAACGAACAAACTACACGATAAATAAGATCCCGTTGCTGTACCTATATCCGTTTAACTGTAATAACAATTTTAATGGTTTAATTGTTTATAACTAATGAACTGCACATGGAATAATGTTCCCACCTGTTGGAGATGGTAGCTGATTCTCATAGCTTTACTTTATGATTTCTGATCAATGTCGTAGCTCACCAGCAAGCCGAAAGAATGGCATTTGTTTATAATTTCGTTAAACAAAACGAATTATCTCGGCTACTGCTGTGCCGATTGTATTCAACGACGTCTCAAAAGAAAGGAAAACGAACAAACTACACGATAAAACATATCCCATTGCTGTACCTATATCCGTTTAACTGTAAGTACAATTTTAATGGTTTAATTGTTTATAACAAATGAACTGCACATGGAATAATGTTCCCACCCATTGGACATGGTAGTTGATGCTCATAGCTTTACTTTATGTTCACTGATCATTGATGTAGCTCGCCTGCAAGCCGAATTAATGGCATTTGTTTATAAATTCGTTAGACAAAACGAATTATCTCGGCTTCTGCTGTGCCGATTTTATTCAACGACGTCTCAAAAGAAAGGAAAACGAACAAACTACACGATAAAAAATATCCCGTTGCTGTAGCTATATCCGTTTAACGGTAATAACAATTTTAATGGTTTAAATGTTTATAACAAATGAAATGCACATGGAATAATGTTCCCACCCATTGGACATGGTAGTTGATGTTCATAGCTTTACTTTATGTTCACTGATCATTGACGTAGGTCGCCTGCAAGCCGAAATAATGGCATTTGTTTATAATTTCTTTAATCAAATTGTATTATCTCGGTTTGCAGGCGAGCTACGTCAATCATCAGTGGATATAGATTAAAGCGAGGCGCATGAGCTACAATATCCAGCAGGTGAGAGCAGTAGCCGATGAGCTGTTCATTTCTTATAAACAATTAAACAATTAAAATTGTTGTTACGGTCAACTGCATATAGTTACAGCAGCGGTGTATTTTTTCGGGTGTAGCTGATTCTCTTTCCTTTCATTTGAGATATTGTTGATTGAAATCGGGCCAGCAGAAGCCAAGATAATTGTAGTGAACCGGAGCGCATTTTTGCTGATTTTTCGATTGTTAATAACTTTTAAATCGCAAATGCCATATTGTTGCAACTGCTGGAGGAGATAGTTATGGTCCGTAGCTTTAATTTAAGACAAGTCCGGTTAAGAAATACCCAGTAGAAGCCGAGACAAACGCAATTGTTTAAACTAACGATGTAATCCAGGAATTCCGTTTTGGCGGTGCGGAAAACTGCGAAAAAGGCCGCAAACGCGAGATGGCGGCACTTGTACCGTTTTCGACATTTCGTTAGCGAAATAATGTTTAAAAATTATTATCTCGGCTTCTGCAGTGCCGATTTTATTCAACGACCTTTCAAAAGAAAGGAAAACGAACAAACTACACGATAAAAAATATCCCGTTGCTGTACCTATATCCGTTTAACGGTAATAACAATTTTAATGGTTTAATTGTTTATAACTAATGAACTGCACATGGAATAATGTTCCCACCTATTGGAGATGGTAGCTGATGCACTTAGCTTTACTTTCTGATTTCTGATCATTGACGTAGCTCGCCAGCAAGCCGAAAGAATGGCATTTGTTTATAATTTCGTTAAACAAAATGAATTATCTCGGCTTCTGCTGTGCCGATTGTATTCAACGACGTCTCAAAAGAAAGGAAAACGAACAAACTACACGATAAAAAATATCCCGTTGCTGTACCTATGTCCGTTTAACTGTAATAACAATTTTAATGGTTTAATTGTTTATAACAAATGAACTGCAAATGGAATAATGTTCCCACCCATTGGACATGGTAGTTGATTCTCATAGCTTTACTTTATGATTTCTGATCAATGTCGTAGCTCGCCAGCAAGCCGAAAGAATGGCATTTGTTTATAAATTCGTTAAACAAAATGAATTATATCGGCTTCTGCCGTGCCGATCTTATTCAAAGACGTCTCAAAAGAAAGGAAAACGAACAAACTACAGGATAAAAAATATCCCGTTGCTGTACCTCTATCCGTTAAACGGTAATAACAATTTTAATGGTTTAATTGTTTATAACTAATGAACTGCAAATGGAATAATGTTCCCACCTATTGGAGATGGTAGCTGATGCACTTAGCTTTACTTTATGATTTCTGATCATTGACGTAGCTCGCCAGCAAGCCGAAAGAATGGCATTTGTTTATAATTTCGTTAAATAAAACGTATTATCTCGGCTACTGCTGTGCCGATTGTATTCAACGACGTCTCAAAAGAAAGGAAAACGAACAAACTACACGATAAAAAATATCCCGTTGCTGTACCTATATCCGTTTAACGGTAATAACAATTTTAATGGTTTAATTGTTTATAACTAATGAACTGCACATGGAATAATGTTCCCACCTATTGGAGATGGTAGCTGATGCACTCAGCTTTACTTTATGATTTCTGATCATTGACGTTGCTCGCCAGCAAGCCGAAAGAATGGCATTTGTTTATAATTTCGTTAAACAAAATGAATTATCTCGGCTTCTGCTGTGCCGATTGTATTCAACGACGACTCAAAAGAAAGGAAAACGAACAAACTACACGATAAAAAGTATCCCGTTGCTGTACCTATATCCGTTTAACGGTAATAACAATTTTAATGGTTTAATTGTTTATAACTAATGAACTGCACATGGAATAATGTTCCCACCTATTGAGGATGGTAGCTGATGCACTTAGCTTTACTTTCTGATTTCTGATCATTGACGTAGCTCGCCAGCAAGCCGAAAGAATGGCATTTGTTTATAAATTCGTTAAACAAAATGAATTATATCGGCTTCTGCTGTGCCGATTGTATTCAAAGACGTCTCAAAAGAAAGGAAAACGAACAAACTACAGGATAAAAAATATCCCGTTGCTGTACCTCTATCCGTTTAACGGTAATAACAATTTTAATGGTTTAATTGTTTATAACAAATGAACTGCACATGGAACAATGTTCCCACCCATTGGACATTTTAGATGATGCTTATAGCTTTACTTTATGTTCACTGATCATTGACGTAGCTCGCCAGCCAGCCGAATGAATGGCATTTGTTTATAATTTCGTTAAATAAAACGTATTATCTCGGCTACTGCTATGCCGATTGTATTCAACGACGTCTCAAAAGAAAGGAAAACGAACAAACTACACGATAAAAAATATCCCGTTGCTGTACCTATATCCGTTTAACGGTAATAACAATTTTAATGGTTTAATTGTTTATATCTAATGAACTGCACATGGAATAATGTTCCCACCTATTGGAGATGGTAGCTGATGCACTCAGCTTTACTTTATGATTTCTGATCATTGACGTTGCTCGCCAGCAAGCAGAAAGAATGGCATTTGTTTATAATTTCGTTAAACAAAATGAATTATATCGGCTTCTGCCGTGCCGATCTTATTCTAAGACGTCTCAAAAGAAAGGAAAACGAACAAACTACAGGATAAAAAATATCCCGTTGCTGTACCTCTATCCGTTTAACGGTAACAACAATTTTAATGGTTTAATTGTTTATAACAAATGAACTGCACATGGAACAATGTTCCCACCCATTGGACATGTTAGTTGATGCTTATAGCTTTACTTTATGTTCACTGATCATTGACGTAGCTCGCCAGCCAGCCGAATGAATGGCATTTGTTTATAATTTCGTTAAACAAAATGAATTATCTCGGCTTCTGCTGTGCCGATTGTATTCAACGACGTCTCAAAAGAAAGGAAAACGAACAAACTACACGATAAAAAATATCCCGTTGCTGTACCTATGTCCGTTTAACTGTAATAACAATTTTAATGGTTTAATTGTTTATAACAAATGAACTGCACATGGAATAATGTTCCCACCTATTGGAGATGGTAGCCGATGCACTTAGCTTTACTTTATGATTTCTGATCATTGACGTAGCTCGCCAGCAAGCCGAAAGAATGGCATTTGTTTATAATTTCGTTAAACAAAACGAATTATCTCGGCTTCTGCCGTGCCGATCTTATTCAAAGACGTCTCAAAAGAAAGGAAAACGAACAAACTACAGGATAAAAAATATCCCGTTGCTGTACCTCTATCCGTTTAACGGTAATAACAATTTTAATGGTTTAATTGTTTATAACAAATGAACTGCACATGGAACAATGTTCCCACCCATTGGACATGTTAGATGATGCTTATAGCTTTACTTTATGTTCACTGATCATTGACGTAGCTCGCCAGCCAGCCGAATGAATGGCATTTGTTTATAATTTCGTTAAATAAAACGTATTATCTCGGCTACTGCTATGCCGATTGTATTCAACGACGTCTCAAAAGAAAGGAAAACGAACAAACTACACGATAAAAAATATCCCGTTGCTGTACCTATATCCGTTTAACGGTAATAACAATTTTAATGGTTTAATTGTTTATAACTAATGAACTGCACATGGAATAATGTTCCCACCTATTGGAGATGGTAGCTGATGCACTTAGCTTTACTTTATGATTTCTGATCATTGACGTTGCTCGCCAGCAAGCCGAAAGAATGGCATTTGTTTATAATTTCGTTAAACAAAATGAATTATCTCGGCTTCTGCTGTGCCGATTGTATTCAACGACGTCTCAAAAGAAAGGGAAACGAACAAACTACACGATAAAAAATATCCCGTTGCTGTACCTATATCCGTTTAACTGTAATAACAATTTTAATGGTTTAATTGTTTATAACTAATGAACTGCACATGGAATAATGTTCCCACCCATTGTACATGGTAGTTGATGCTCATAGCTTTACTTTATGATTACTGATCAATGTCGTAGCTCGCCAGCAAGCCGAAAGAATGGCATTTGTTTATAAATTCGTTAAACAAAATGAATTAAATCGGCTTCTGCCGTGCCGATTTTATTCAAAGACGTCTCAAAAGAAAGGGAAACGAACAAACTACACGATAAAAAATATCCCGTTGCTGTACCTATATCCGTTTAACTGTAATAACAATTTTAATGGTTTAATTGATTATAACTAATGAACTGCACATGGAATAATGTTCCCACCCATTGGACATGGTAGTTGATTCTCATAGCTTTACTTTATGATTTCTGATCAATGTCGTAGCTCGCCAGCAAGCCGAAAGAATGGCATTTGTTTATAATTTCGTTAAACAAAATGAATTATCTCGGCTTCTGCTGTGCCGATTTTATTCAACGACGTCTCAAAAGAAAGGAAAACGAACAAACTACACGATAAAAAATACCCCGTTGCTGTAGCTATATCCGTTTAACGGTAATAACAATTTTAATGGTTTAATTGTTTATAACAAATTAACTGCACTTGGAATAATGTTCCCACCCATTGGACATGGTAGTTGATGTTCATAGCTTTACTTTATGTTCACTGATCATTGACGTAGGTCGCCTGCAAGCCGAAATAATGGCATTTGTTTATAATTTCTTTAAACAAATTGTATTATCTCTGTTTGCAGGCGAGCTACGTCAATCATCAGTGGATATAGATTAAAGCGAGGCGCATGAGCTACAATATCCAGCAGGTAAAAGCAGTAGCCGATGAGCTGTTCATTTCTTATAAGCAATTAAACAATTAAAATTGTTGTTACGGTCAACTGCATATAGTTACAGCAGCGGTGTATGTTTTCGGGTGTAGCTGATTCTCTTTCCCTTCATTTGAGATATTGTTGATTGAAATCGGGCCAGCAGAAGCCAAGATAATTGTAGTGAACCGGAGGGCATTTTTGCTGATTTTTCGATTGTTAATAACTTTTAAATCGCAAACGCCATATTGTTGCAACTGCTGGAGGAGATAGCTATGGTCCGTAGCTTTAATTTAAGACAAGTCCGGTTAAGAAATACCCAGTAGAAGCCGAGACAAACGCAATTGTTTAAACTAACAATGTAATCCAGGAATTCCGTTTTGGCGGTGCGGAAAACTGCGAAAAAGGCCGCAAACGCGAGATGGCGTCACATGTACCGTTTTCGACATTTCGTTTGCGAAAAAATGTTTAAAAATTATTATCTCGGCTTCTGCTGTGCCGATTTTATTCAACGACGTCTCAAAAGAAAGGAAAACGAACAAACTACACGATAAAAAATATCCCGTTGCTGTAGCTATATCCGTTTAACGGTAATAACAATTTTAATGGTTTAATTGTTTATAACTAATGAACTGCACATGGAATAATGTTCCCACCTATTGGAGATGGTAGCTGATGCACTTAGCTTTACTTTATGATTTCTGATCATTGACGTAGCTCGCCAGCAAGCCGAAAGAATGGCATTTGTTTATAATTTCGTTAAACAAAATGAATTATCTCGGCTTCTGCTGTGCCGATTTTATGCAACGACGTCTCAAATGAAAGGAAAACGAACAAACTACACGATAAAAAATATCCCGTTGCTGTAGCTATCACCGTTTAACGGTAATAACAATTTTAATGGTTTAATTGTTTATACCAAATGAACTGCACATGGAATAATGTTCCGACCCATTGGACATGGTAGTTGATGCTCATAGCTTTACTTTATGTTCACTGATCATTGACGTACCTCGCCAGCCAGCCGAAAGAATGGCATTTGTTTATAAATTCGTTAAACAAAACGAATTATCTCGGCTTCTGCTGTGCCGATTTTATTCAACGACGTCTCAAAAGAAAGGAAAACGAACAAACTACACGATAAAAAATATCCCGTTGCTGTACCTATATCCGTTTAACGGTAATAACAATTTTAATGGTTTAATTGTTTATAACTAATGAACTGCACATGGAATAATGTTCCCACCTATTGGAGATGGTAGCTGATGCACTCAGCTTTACTTTATGATTTCTGATCATTGACGTTGCTCGCCAGCAAGCCGAAAGAATGGCATTTGTTTATAATTTCGTTAAACAAAATGAATTATCTCGGCTTCTGCTGTGGCGATTGTATTCAACGACGTCTCAAAAGAAAGGAAAACGAACAAACTACACGATAAAAAATATCCCGTTGCTGTACCTATATCCGTTTAACGGTAATAACAATTTTAATGGTTTAATTGTTTATAACTAATGAACTGCACATGGAATAATGTTCCCACCTATTGGAGATGGTAGCTGATGCACTTAGCTTTACTTTATGATTTCTGATCATTGACGTTGCTCGCCAGCAAGCCGAAAGAATGGCATTTGTTTATAATTTCGTTAAACAAAACGAATTATCTCGGCTTCTGCTGTGCCGATTTTATTCAACGACGTCTCAAAAGAAAGGAAAACGAACAAACTACACGATAAAAAATATCCCGTTGCTGTACCTATATCCGTTTAACGGTAATAACAATTTTAATGGTTTAATTGTTTATAACAAATGAACTGCACATGGAATAATGTTCCCACCCATTGGACATGGTAGTTGATGCTCATAGCTTTACTTTATGTTCACTGATCATTGACGTAGCTCGCCAGCCAGCCGAAAGAATGGCATTTGTTTATAAATTCGTTAAACAAAATGAATTATCTCGGCTTCTGCTGTGCCGATTTTATTCAACGACGTCTCAAAAGAAAGGAAAACGAACAAACTACACGATAAAAAATATCCCGTTGCTGTAGCTATATCCGTTTAACGGTAATAACAATTTTAATGGTTTAATTGTTTATAACAAATTAACTGCACTTGGAATAATGTTCCCACCCATTGGACATGGTAGTTGATGTTCATAGCTTTACTTTATGTTCACTGATCATTGACGTAGGTCGCCTGCAAGCCGAAATAATGGCATTTGTTTATAATTTCTTTAAACAAATTGTATTATCTCGGTTTGCAGGCGAGCTACGTCAATCATCAGTGGATATAGATTAAAGCGAGGCGCATGAGCTACAATATCCAGCAGGTGAGAGCAGTAGCCGATGAGCTGTTCATTTCTTATAAACAATTAAACAATTAAAATTGTTGTTACGGTCAACTGCATATAGTTACAGCAGCGGTGTATTTTTTCGGGTGTAGCTGATTCTCTTTCCTTTCATTTGAGATATTGTTGATTGAAATCGGGCCAGCCGGAGCCAAGATAATTGTAGTGAACCGGAGCGCATTTTTGCTGATTTTTCGATTGTTAATAACTTTTAAATCGCAAATGCCATATTGTTGCAACTGCTGGAGGAGATAGCTATGGTCCGTAGCTTTAATTTAAGACAAGTCCGGTTAAGAAATACCCAGTAGAAGCCGAGACAAACGCAATTGTTTAAACTAACGATGTAATCCAGGAATTCCGTTTTGGCGGTGCGGAAAACTGCGAAAAAGGCCGCAAACGCGAGATGGCGTCACTTGTACCGTTTTCGACATTTCGTTAGCGAAAAAATGTTTAAAAATTATTATCTCGGCTTCTGCAGTGCCGATTTTATTCAACGACCTTTCAAAAGAAAGGAAAACGAACAAACTACACGATAAAAAATATCCCGTTGCTGTACCTATATCCGTTTAACGGTAATAACAATTTTAATGGTTTAATTGTTTATAACTAATGAACTGCACATGGAATAATGTTCCCACCTATTGGAGATGGTAGCTGATGCACTTAGCTTTACTTTCTGATTTCTGATCATTGACGTAGCTCGCCAGCAAGCCGAAAGAATGGCATTTGTTTATAAATTCGTTAAACAAAATGAATTATATCGGCTTCTGCCGGGCCGATCTTATTCAAAGACGTCTCAAAAGAAAGGAAAACGAACAAACTACAGGATAAAAAATATCCCGTTGCTGTACCTCTATCCGTTTAACGGTAATAACAATTTTAATGGTTTAATTGTTTATAACAAATGAACTGCACATGGAACAATGTTCCCACCCATTGGACATGTTAGATGATGCTTATAGCTTTACTTTATGTTCACTGATCATTGACGTAGCTCGCCAGCCAGCCGAATGAATGGCATTTGTTTATAATTTCGTTAAATAAAACGTATTATCTCGGCTACTGCTATGCCGATTGTATTCAACGACGTCTCAAAAGAAAGGAAAACGAACAAACTACACGATAAAAAATATCCCGTTGCTGTACCTATATCCGTTTAACGGTAATAACAATTTTAATGGTTTAATTGTTTATAACTAATGAACTGCACATGGAATAATGTTCCCACCTATTGGAGATGGTAGCTGATGCACTCAGCTTTACTTTATGATTTCTGATCATTGACGTTGCTCGCCAGCAAGCAGAAAGAATGGCATTTGTTTATAATTTCGTTAAACAAAATGAATTATATCGGCTTCTGCCGTGCCGATCTTATTCTAAGACGTCTCAAAAGAAAGGAAAACGAACAAACTACAGGATAAAAAATATCCCGTTGCTGTACCTCTATCCGTTTAACGGTAACAACAATTTTAATGGTTTAATTGTTTATAACAAATGAACTGCACATGGAACAATGTTCCCACCCATTGGACATGTTAGTTGATGCTTATAGCTTTACTTTATGTTCACTGATCATTGACGTAGCTCGCCAGCCAGCCGAATGAATGGCATTTGTTTATAATTTCGTTAAATAAAACGTATTATTTCGGCTACTGCTATGCCGATTGTATTCAACGACGTCTCAAAAGAAAGGAAAACGAACAAACTACACGATAAAAAATATCCCGTTGCTGTATCTATATCCGTTTAACGGTAATAACAATTTTAATGGTTTAATTGTTTATAACTAATGAACTGCAAATGGAATAATGTTCCCACCTATTGGAGATGGTAGCTGATGCACTTAGCTTTACTTTATGATTTCTGATCATTGACGTAGCTCGCCAGCAAGCCGAAAGAATGGCATTTGTTTATAATTTAGTTAAATAAAACGTATTATCTCGGCTACTGCTGTGCCGATTGTATTCAACGACGTCTCAAAAGAAAGGAAAACGAACAAACTACACGATAAAAAATATCCCGTTGCTGTACCTATATCCGTTTAACGGTAATAACAATTTTAATGGTTTAATTGTTTATAACTAATGAACTGCACATGGAATAATGTTCCCACCTATTGGAGATGGTAGCTGATGCACTCAGCTTTACTTTATGATTTCTGATCATTGACGTTGCTCGCCAGCAAGCCGAAAGAATGGCATTTGTTTATAATTTCGTTAAACAAAATGAATTATCTCGGCTTCTGCTGTGCCGATTGTATTCAACGACGTCTCAAAAGAAAGGAAAACGAACAAACTACACGATAAAAAATATCCCGTTGCTGTACCTATGTCCGTTTAACTGTAATAACAATTTTAATGGTTTAATTGTTTATAACAAATGAACTGCACATGGAATAATGTTCCCACCTATTGGAGATGGTAGCCGATGCACTTAGCTTTACTTTATGATTTCTGATCATTGACGTAGCTCGCCAGCAAGCCGAAAGAATGGCATTTGTTTATAATTTCGTTAAACAAAACGAATTATCTCGGCTTCTGCCGTGCCGATCTTATTCAAAGACGTCTCAAAAGAAAGGAAAACGAACAAACTACAGGATAAAAAATATCCCGTTGCTGTACCTCTATCCGTTTAACGGTAATAACAATTTTAATGGTTTAATTGTTTATAACAAATGAACTGCACATGGAACAATGTTCCCACCCATTGGACATGTTAGATGATGCTTATAGCTTTACTTTATGTTCACTGATCATTGACGTAGCTCGCCAGCCAGCCGAATGAATGGCATTTGTTTATAATTTCGTTAAATAAAACGTATTATCTCGGCTACTGCTATGCCGATTGTATTCAACGACGTCTCAAAAGAAAGGAAAACGAACAAACTACACGATAAAAAATATCCCGGTGCTGTACCTATATCCGTTTAACGGTAATAACAATTTTAATGGTTTAATTGTTTATAACTAATGAACTGCACATGGAATAATGTTCCCACCTATTGGAGATGGTAGCTGATGCACTTAGCTTTACTTTATGATTTCTGATCATTGACGTTGCTCGCCAGCAAGCAGAAAGAATGGCATTTGTTTCTAATTTCGTTAAACAAAATGAATTATCTCGGCTTCTGCTGTGCCGATTGTATTCAACGACGTCTCAAAAGAAAGGAAAACGAACAAACTACAGGATAAAAAATATCCGGTTGCTGTACCTATGTCCGTTTAACTGTAATAACAATTTTAATTGTTTAATTGTTTATAACAAATGAACGGCACATGGAATAATGTTCCCACCCATTGGACATGGTAGTTGATTCTCATAGCTTTACTTTATGATTTCTGATCAATGTCGTAGCTCGCCAGCAAGCCGAAAGAATGGCATTTGTTTATAAATTCGTTAAACAAAATGAATTAAATCGGCTTCTGCCGTGCCGATTTTATTCAAAGACGTCTCAAAAGAAAGGGAAACGAACAAACTACACGATAAAAAATATCGCGTTGCTGTACCTATATCCGTTTAACTGTAATAACAATTTTAATGGTTTAATTGTTTATAACAAATGAACTGCACATGGAACAATGTTCCCACCCATTGGACATGTTAGATGATGCTTATAGCTTTACTTTATGTTCACTGATCATTGACGTAGCTCGCCAGCCAGCCGAATGAATGGCATTTGTTTATAATTTCGTTAAATAAAACGTATTATCTCGGCTACTGCTATGCCGATTGTATTCAACGACGTCTCAAAAGAAAGGAAAACGAACAAACTACACGATAAAAAATATCCCGGTGCTGTACCTATATCCGTTTAACGGTAATAACAATTTTAATGGTTTAATTGTTTATAACTAATGAACTGCACATGGAATAATGTTCCCACCTATTGGAGATGGTAGCTGATGCACTTAGCTTTACTTTATGATTTCTGATCATTGACGTTGCTCGCCAGCAAGCAGAAAGAATGGCATTTGTTTCTAATTTCGTTAAACAAAATGAATTATCTCGGCTTCTGCTGTGCCGATTGTATTCAACGACGTCTCAAAAGAAAGGAAAACGAACAAACTACAGGATAAAAAATATCCGGTTGCTGTACCTATGTCCGTTTAACTGTAATAACAATTTTAATTGTTTAATTGTTTATAACAAATGAACGGCACATGGAATAATGTTCCCACCCATTGGACATGGTAGTTGATTCTCATAGCTTTACTTTATGATTTCTGATCAATGTCGTAGCTCGCCAGCAAGCCGAAAGAATGGCATTTGTTTATAAATTCGTTAAACAAAATGAATTAAATCGGCTTCTGCCGTGCCGATTTTATTCAAAGACGTCTCAAAAGAAAGGGAAACGAACAAACTACACGATAAAAAATATCCCGTTGCTGTACCTATATCCGTTTAACTGTAATAACAATTTTAATGGTTTAATTGTTTATAACTAATGAACTGCACATGGAATAATGTTCCCACCCATTGGACATGGTAGTTGATTCTCATAGCTTTACTTTATGATTTCTGATCAATGTCGTAGCTCGCCAGCAAGCCGAAAGAATGGCATTTGTTTATAATTTCGTTAAACAAAATGAATTATCTCGGCTTCTGCTGTGCCGATTTTATTCAACGACGTCTCAAAAGAAAGGAAAACGAACAAACTACACGATAAAAAATACCCCGTTGCTGTAGCTATATCCGTTTAACGGTAATAACAATTTTAATGGTTTAATTGTTTATAACAAATTAACTGCACTTGGAATAATGTTCCCACCCATTGGACATGGTAGTTGATGTTCATAGCTTTACTTTATGTTCACTGATCATTGACGTAGGTCGCCTGCAAGCCGAAATAATGGCATTTGTTTATAATTTCTTTAAACAAATTGTATTATCTCTGTTTGCAGGCGAGCTACGTCAATCATCAGTGGATATAGATTAAAGCGAGGCGCATGAGCTACAATATCCAGCAGGTAAAAGCAGTAGCCGATGAGCTGTTCATTTCTTATAAGCAATTAAACAATTAAAATTGTTGTTACGGTCAACTGCATATAGTTACAGCAGCGGTGTATGTTTTCGGGTGTAGCTGATTCTCTTTCCCTTCATTTGAGATATTGTTGATTGAAATCGGGCCAGCAGAAGCCAAGATAATTGTAGTGAACCGGAGGGCATTTTTGCTGATTTTTCGATTGTTAATAACTTTTAAATCGCAAACGCCATATTGTTGCAACTGCTGGAGGAGATAGCTATGGTCCGTAGCTTTAATTTAAGACAAGTCCGGTTAAGAAATACCCAGTAGAAGCCGAGACAAACGCAATTGTTTAAACTAACAATGTAATCCAGGAATTCCGTTTTGGCGGTGCGGAAAACTGCGAAAAAGGCCGCAAACGCGAGATGGCGTCACTTGTACCGTTTTCGACATTTCGTTTGCGAAAAAATGTTTAAAAATTATTATCTCGGCTTCTGCTGTGCCGATTTTATTCAACGACGTCTCAAAAGAAAGGAAAACGAACAAACTACACGATAAAAAATATCCCGTTGCTGTAGCTATATCCGTTTAACGGTAATAACAATTTTAATGGTTTAATTGTTTATAACTAATGAACTGCACATGGAATAATGTTCCCACCTATTGGAGATGGTAGCTGATGCACTTAGCTTTACTTTATGATTTCTGATCATTGACGTAGCTCGCCAGCAAGCCGAAAGAATGGCATTTGTTTATAATTTCGTTAAACAAAATGAATTATCTCGGCTTCTGCTGTGCCGATTTTATTCAACGACGTCTCAAATGAAAGGAAAACGAACAAACTACACGATAAAAAATATCCCGTTGCTGTAGCTATCACCGTTTAACGGTAATAACAATTTTAATGGTTTAATTGTTTATAACAAATGAACTGCACATGGAATAATGTTCCCACCCATTGGACATGGTAGTTGATGCTCATAGCTTTACTTTATGTTCACTGATCATTGACGTAGCTCGCCAGCCAGCCGAAAGAATGGCATTTGTTTATAAATTCGTTAAACAAAATGAATTATCTCGGCTTCTGCTGTGCCGATTTTATTCAACGACGTCTCAAAGGAAAGGAAAACGAACAAACTACACGATAAAACATATCCCGTTGCTGTACCTATATCCGTTTAACTGTAACAACAATTTTAATGGTTTAAATGTTTATAACAAATGAACTGCACATGGAATAATGTTCCCACCTATTGGAGATGGTAGCTGATGCACTTATCTTTACTTTATGATTTCTGATCATTGACGTAGCTCCCCAGCAAGCCGAAAGAATGGCATTTGTTTATAATTTCGTTAAACAAAATGAATTATCTCGGCCTATGCTGTGCCGATTTTATTCAACGACGTCTCAAAAGAAAGGAAAACGAACAAACTACAGGATAAAAAATATCCGGTTGCTGTACCTATGTCCGTTTAACTGTAATAACAATTTTAATTGTTTAATTGTTTATAACAAATGAACGGCACATGGAATAATGTTCCCACCCATTGGACATGGTAGTTGATTCTCATAGCTTTACTTTATGATTTCTGATCAATGTCGTAGCTCGCCAGCAAGCCGAAAGAATGGCATTTGTTTATAAATTCGTTAAACAAAATGAATTAAATCGGCTTCTGCCGTGCCGATTTTATTCAAAGACGTCTCAAAAGAAAGGGAAACGAACAAACTACACGATAAAAAATATCCCGTTGCTGTACCTATATCCGTTTAACTGTAATAACAATTTTAATGGTTTAATTGTTTATAACTAATGAACTGCACATGGAATAATGTTCCCACCCATTGTACATGGTAGTTGATGCTCATAGCTTTACTTTATGATTTCTGATCAATGTCGTAGCTCGCCAGCAAGCCGAAAGAATGGCATTTGTTTATAAATTCGTTAAACAAAATGAATTAAATCGGCTTCTGCCGTGCCGATTTTATTCAAAGACATCTCAAAAGAAAGGGAAACGAACAAACTACACGATAAAAAATATCCCGTTGCTGTACCTATATCCGTTTAACTGTAATAACAATTTTAATGGTTTAATTGTTTATAACTAATGAACTGCACATGGAATAATGTTCCCACCCATTGGACATGGTAGTTGATTCTCATAGCTTTACTTTATGATTTCTGATCAATGTCGTAGCTCGCCAGCAAGCCGAAAGAATGGCATTTGTTTATAATTTCGTTAAACAAAATGAATTATCTCGGCTTCTGCTGTGCCGATTTTATTCAACGACGTCTCAAAAGAAAGGAAAACGAACAAACTACACGATAAAAAATACCCCGTTGCTGTAGCTATATCCGTTTAACGGTAATAACAATTTTAATGGTTTAATTGTTTATAACAAATTAACTGCACTTGGAATAATGTTCCCACCCATTGGACATGGTAGTTAATGTTCATAGCTTTACTTTATGTTCACTGATCATTGACGTAGGTCGCCTGCAAGCCGAAATAATGGCATTTGTTTATAATTTCTTTAAACAAATTGTATTATCTCTGTTTGCAGGCGAGCTACGTCAATCATCAGTGGATATAGATTAAAGCGAGGCGCATGAGCTACAATATCCAGCAGGTAAAAGCAGTAGCCGATGAGCTGTTCATTTCTTATAAGCAATTAAACAATTAAAATTGTTGTTACGGTCAACTGCATATAGTTACAGCAGCGGTGTATGTTTTCGGGTGTAGCTGATTCTCTTTCCCTTCATTTGAGATATTGTTGATTGAAATCGGGCCAGCAGAAGCCAAGATAATTGTAGTGAACCGGAGGGCATTTTTGCTGATTTTTCGATTGTTAATAACTTTTAAATCGCAAACGCCATATTGTTGCAACTGCTGGAGGAGATAGCTATGGTCCGTAGCTTTAATTTAAGACAAGTCCGGTTAAGAAATACCCAGTAGAAGCCGAGACAAACGCAATTGTTTAAACTAACAATGTAATCCAGGAATTCCGTTTTGGCGGTGCGGAAAACTGCGAAAAAGGCCGCAAACGCGAGATGGCGTCACTTGTACCGTTTTCGACATTTCGTTTGCGAAAAAATGTTTAAAAATTATTATCTCGGCTTCTGCTGTGCCGATTTTATTCAACGACGTCTCAAAAGAAAGGAAAACGAACAAACTACACGATAAAAAATATCCCGTTGCTGTAGCTATATCCGTTTAACGGTAATAACAATTTTAATGGTTTAATTGTTTATAACTAATGAACTGCACATGGAATAATGTTCCCACCTATTGGAGATGGTAGCTGATGCACTTAGCTTTACTTTATGATTTCTGATCATTGACGTAGCTCGCCAGCAAGCCGAAAGAATGGCATTTGTTTATAATTTCGTTAAACAAAATGAATTATCTCGGCTTCTGCTGTGCCGATTTTATTCAACGACGTCTCAAATGAAAGGAAAACGAACAAACCACACGATAAAAAATATCCCGTTGCTGTAGCTATCACCGTTTAACGGTAATAACAATTTTAATGGTTTAATTGTTTATAACAAATGAACTGCACATGGAATAATGTTCCCACCCATTGGACATGGTAGTTGATGCTCATAGCTTTACTTTATGTTCACTGATCATTGACGTAGCTCGCCAGCCAGCCGAAAGAATGGCATTTGTTTATAAATTCGTTAAACAAAATGAATTATCTCGGCTTCTGCAGTGCCGATTTTATTCAACGACGTCTCAAAGGAAAGGAAAACGAACAAACTACACGATAAAACATATCCCGTTGCTGTACCTATATCCGTTTAACTGTAACAACAATTTTAATGGTTTAAATGTTTATAACAAATGAACTGCACATGGAATAATGTTCCCACCTATTGGAGATGGTAGCTGATGCACTTATCTTTACTTTATGATTTCTGATCATTGACGTAGCTCCCCAGCAAGCCGAAAGAATGGCATTTGTTTATAATTTCGTTAAACAAAATGAATTATCTCGGCCTATGCTGTGCCGATTTTATTCAACGACGTCTCAAAAGAAAGGAAAACGAACAAACTACACGATAAAAAATATCCCGTTGCTGTAGCTATATCCGTTTAACGGTAATAACAATTTCAATGGTTTAATTGTTTATAACAAATGAACTGCACATGGAATAATGTTCCCACCTATTGGACATGGTAGTTGATGCTCATAGCTTTACTTTATGTTCACTGATCATTGACGTAGCTCGCCTGCAAGCAGAATTAATGGCATTTGTTTATAATTTCGTTAAACAAAATGAATTAAATCGGCTTCTGCCGTGCCGATTTTATTCAAAGACGTCTCAAAAGAAAGGGAAACGAACAAACTACACGATAAAAAATATCCCGTTGCTGTACCTATATCCGTTTAACTGTAATAACAATTTTAATGGTTTAATTGTTTATAACTAATGAACTGCACATGGAATAATGTTCCCACCCATTGTACATGGTAGTTGATGCTCATAGCTTTACTTTATGATTTCTGATCATTGACGTAGCTCCCCAGGAAGCCGAAAGAGTGGCATTTGTTTATAATTTCTTTTATCAAATTGAATTATCTCGGATTGCCTGCGAGCTACGTCAATCATCAGTGGATATAAATTAAAGCTAGGCGCATGAGCTACAATATCCAACAGGTGAGAGCAGTAGCCGATGTGCTGTTCATTTCTTATAAGCCATTAAACAATTAAAATTGTTGTTACGGTCAACTGCATATAGTTACAGCAGCGCTGTATGTTTTCGGGTGTAGCTGATTCTCTTTCCCTTCATTTGAGATATTGTTGATTGAAATCGGGCCAGCAGAAGCCAAGATAATTCTAGTGAACCGGAGTGCATTTTTGCTGATTTTTCGATTGTTAATAACTTTTAAATCGCAAATGCCATGTTGTTGCAACTGCTGGAGGAGATAGCTATGGTCCGTAGCTTTAATTTAAGACAAGTCCGGTTAAGAAATACCCAGTAGAAGCCGAGACAAACGCAATTGTTTAAACTAACGATGTAATCCAGGAATTCCGTTTTGGCGGTGCGGAAAACTGCGAAAAAGGCCGCAAACGCGAGATGGCGTCACATGTACCGTTTTCGACATTTCGTTAGCGAAAAAATGTTTAAAAATTATTATCTCGGCTCCTGCTGTGCCGATTGTATTCAACGACGTCTCAAAAGAAAAGAAAACGAACAAACTACACGATAAAAAATATCCCGTTGCTGTACCTATATCCGTTTAACTGTAATAACAATTTTAATGGTTTAATTGTTTATAACTAATGAACTGCACATGGAATAATGTTCCCACCTATTGGAGATGGTAGCTGATGCACTTAGCTTTACTTTATGATTTCTGATCACTGACGTAGCTCGCCAGCAAGCCGAAAGAATGGCATTTGTTTATAATTTCGTTAAACAAAATGAATTATCTCGGCTTCTGCTGTGCCGATTTTATTCAACGACGTCTCAAAAGAAAGGAAAACGAACAAACTACAGGATAAAAAATATCCCGTTGCTGTACCTCTATCCGTTTAACGGTAATAACAATTTTAATGGTTTAATTGTTTATAACAAATGAACTGCACATGGAATAATGTTCCCACCCATCGGACATGGTAGTTGATGCTCATAGATTTACTTTATGTTGACTGATCATTGACGTAGCTCGCCTGCAAGCCGAATTAATGGTATTTGTTTATAAATTCGTTAGACAAAATGAATTATCTCGGCTTCTGCTGTGCCGATTTTATTCAACGACGTCTCAAAAGAAAGGAAAACGAACAAACTACACGATAAAACATATCCCATTGCTGTACCTATATCCGTTTAACTGTAACAACAATTTTAATGGTTTAAATGTTTATAACTAATGAACTGCTCATGGAATAATGTTCCCACCTATTGGAGATGGAGCCGATGCATCTAGCTTTACTTTATGATTTCTGATCATTGACGTAGCTCGCCAGCAAGCCGAAAGAATGGCATTTGTTTATAATTTCGTTAAACAAAACGAATTATCTCGGCTTCTGCTGTGCCGATTTTATTCAACGACGTCTCAAAAGAAAGGAAAACGAACAAACTACACGATAAAAAATATCCCGTTGCTGTACCTATAGCAGTTTAACGGTAAGTACAATTTTAATGGTTTAATTGTTTATAACAAATGAACTGCACATGGAATAATGTTCCCACCCATTGGACATGGTAGTTGATGCTCATAGCTTTACTTTATGTTCACTGATCATTGATGTAGCTCGCCTGCAAGCCGAATTAATGGTATTTGTTTATAAATTCGTTAGACAAAACGAATTATCTCGGCTTCTGCTGTGCCGATTTTATTCAACGACGTCTCAAAAGAAAGGAAAACGAACAAACTACACGATAAAAAATATCCCGTTGCTGTACCTCTATCCGTTTAACGGTAATAAGAATTTTAATGGTTTAATTGTTTATAACTAATGAACTGCTCATGGAATAATGTTCCCACCTATTGGAGATGGTAATTGATGCACTTAGCTTTACTTTATGATTTCTGATCATTGACGTAGCTCGCCAGCAAGCCGAAAGAATGGCATTTGTTTATAATTTCGTTAAACAAAACGAATTATCTAGGCTTCTGCTGTGCCGATTTTATTCAACGACGTCTCAAAAGAAAGGAAAACGAACAAACTACACGATAAAAATTATCCCGTTGCTGTACCTATATCCGTTTAACGGTAATAACAATTTTAATGGTTTAATTGTTTATAACAAATGAACTGCACATGGAATAATGTTCCCACCTATTGGAGATCGTAGCTGATGCACTTAGCTTTACTTTATGATTTCTGATCATTGACGTAGCTCCCCAGGAAGCCGAAAGAATGGCATTTGTTTATAATTTCTTTAATCAAATTGTCTTATCTCGGTTTGCAGGCGAGCTACGTCAATCATCAGTGGATAAAGATTAGAGCGAGGCGCATGAGCTACAATATCCAGCAGGTGAGAGCAGTAGCCGATGAGCTGTTCATTTGTTATAAACAATTAAACAATTAAAATTGTTGTTACGGTCAACTGCATATAGTTACAGCAGCGGTGTATTCTTTCGGGTGTAGCTGATTCTCTTTCCTTTCATTTGAGATATTGTTGATTGAAATCGGGCCAGCAGAAGCCAAGATAATTGTAGTGAACCGGAGCGCATTTTTGATGATTTTTCGATTGTTAATAACTTTTAAATCGCAAATGCCATATTGTTGCAACTGCTGGAGGAGATAGCTATGGTCCGTAGCTTTAATTTAAGACAAGTCCGGTTAAGAAATACCCAGTAGAAGCCGAGACAAACGCAATTGTTTAAACTAACGATGTAATCCAGGAATTCCGTTTTGGCGGTGCGGAAAACTGCGAAAAAGGCCGCAAACGCGAGATGGCGTCACTTGTACCGTTTTCGACATTTCGTTAGCGAAAAAATGTTTAAAAATTATTATATCGGCTTCTGCAGTGCCGATTTTATTCAACGACGTCTCAAAAGAAAGGAAAACGAACAAACTACACGATAAAAAATATCCCGTTGCTGTACCTATATCCGTTTAACGGTAATAACAATTTTAATGGTTTAAATGTTTATAACAAATGAACTGCACATGGAATAATGTTCCCACCTATTGGAGATGGTAGCTGATGCACTTATCTTTACTTTATGATTTCTGATCATTGACGTAGCTCGCCTGCAAGCCGAAAGAATGGCATTTGTTTATAAATTCGTTAGACAAAATGAATTATCTCGGCTTCTGCTGTGCCGATTTTATTCAACGACGTCTCAAAAGAAAGGAAAACGAACAAACTACACGATAAAAAATATCCCGTTGCTGTACCTATATCCGTTTAACGGTAATAACAATTTTAATGGTTTAATTGTTTATAACTAATGAACTGCACATGGAATAATGTTCCCACCTATTGGAGATGGTAGCTGATGCACTTAGCTTTACTTTATGATTTCTGATCATTGACGTTGCTCGCCAGCAAGATGAAAGAATGGCATTTGTTTATAATTTCGTTAAACAAAATGAATTATCTCGGCTTCTGCTGTGCCGATTGTATTCAACGACGTCTCAAAAGAAAGGAAAACGAACAAACTACAGGATAAAAAATATCCGGTTGCTGTACCTATGTCCGTTTAACTGTAATAACAATTTTAATTGTTTAATTGTTTATAACAAATGAACGGCACATGGAATAATGTTCCCACCCATTGGACATGGTAGTTGATTCTCATAGCTTTACTTTATGATTTCTGATCAATGTCGTAGCTCGCCAGCAAGCCGAAAGAATGGCATTTGTTTATAAATTCGTTAAACAAAATGAATTAAATCGGCTTCTGCCGTGCCGATTTTATTCAAAGACGTCTCAAAAGAAAGGGAAACGAACAAACTACACGATAAAAAATATCCCGTTGCTGTACCTATATCCGTTTAACTGTAATAACAATTTTAATGGTTTAATTGTTTATAACTAATGAACTGCACATGGAATAATGTTCCCACCCATTGTACATGGTAGTTGATGCTCATAGCTTTACTTTATGATTTCTGATCAATGTCGTAGCTCGCCAGCAAGCCGAAAGAATGGCATTTGTTTATAAATTCAGTAAACAAAATGAATTAAATCGGCTTCTGCCGTGCCGATTTTATTCAAAGACGTCTCAAAAGAAAGGGAAACGAACAAACTACACGATAAAAAATATCCCGTTGCTGTACCTATATCCGTTTAACTGTAATAACAATTTTAATGGTTTAATTGTTTATAACTAATGAACTGCACATGGAATAATGTTCCCACCTATTGGAGATCGTAGCTGATGCACTTAGCTTTACTTTATGATTTCTGATCATTGACGTAGCTCGCCAGCAAGCCGAAAGAATGGCATTTGTTTATAATTTCGTTAAACAAAATGAATTATCTCGGCTTCTGCTGTGCCGATTTTATTCAACGACGTCTCAAAAGAAAGGAAAACGAACAAACTACACGATAAAAAATATCCCGTTGCTGTAGCTATATCCGTTTAACGGTAATAACAATTTTAATGGTTTAAATGTTTATAACAAATGAAATGCACATGGAATAATGTTCCCACCCATTGGACATGGTAGTTGATGTTCATAGCTTTACTTTATGTTCACTGATCATTGACGTAGGTCGCCTGCAAGCCGAAATAATGGCATTTGTTTATAATTTCTTTAATCAAATTGTATTATCTCGGTTTGCAGGCGAGCTACGTCAATCATCAGTGGATATAGATTAAAGCGAGGCGCATGAGCTACAATATCCAGCAGGTGAGAGCAGTAGCCGATGAGCTGTTCATTTCTTATAAACAATTAAACAATTAAAATTGTTGTTACGGTCAACTGCATATAGTTACAGCAGCGGTGTATTTTTTCGGGTGTAGCTGATTCTCTTTCCTTTCATTTGAGATATTGTTGATTGAAATCGGGCCAGCAGAAGCCAAGATAATTGTAGTGAACCGGAGCGCATTTTTGCTGCTTTTTCGATTGTTAATAACTTTTAAATCGCAAATGCCATATTGTTGCAACTGCTGGAGGAGATAGCTATGGTCCGTAGCTTTAATTTAAGACAAGTCCGGTTAAGAAATACCCAGTAGAAGCCGAGACAAACGCAATTGTTTAAACTAACGATGTAATCCAGGAATTCCGTTTTGGCGGTGCGGAAAACTGCGAAAAAGGCCGCAAACGCGAGATGGCGGCACTTGTACCGTTTTCGACATTTCGTTAGCGAAATAATGTTTAAAAATTATTATCTCGGCTTCTGCAGTGCCGATTTTATTCAACGACCTTTCAAAAGAAAGGAAAACGAACAAACTACACGATAAAAAATATCCCGTTGCTGTACCTATATCCGTTTAACGGTAATAACAATTTTAATGGTTTAATTGTTTATAACTAATGAACTGCACATGGAATAATGTTCCCACCTATTGGAGATGGTAGCTGATGCACTTAGCTTTACTTTCTGATTTCTGATCATTGACGTAGCTCGCCTGCAAGCCGAATTAATGGCATTTGTTTATAAATTCGTTAGATAAAATGAATTATCTCGGCTTCTGCTGTGCCGATTGAATTCAACGACGTCTCAAAAGAAAGGAAAACGAACAAACTACAGGATAAAAAATATCCCGTTGCTGTACCTCTATCCGTTAAACGGTAATAACAATTTTAATGGTTTAATTGTTTATAACTAATGAACTGCAAATGGAATAATGTTCCCACCCATTTGGAGATGGTAGCTGATGCACTTAGCTTTACTTTATGATTTCTGATCATTGACGTAGCTCGCCAGCAAGCCGAAAGAATGGCATTTGTTTATAATTTCTTTTATCAAATTGAATTATCTCGGATTCCAGGCGAGCTACGTCAATCATCAGTGGATATAAATTAAAGCTAGGCGCATGAGCTACACAATATCCAACAGGTGAGAGCAGTAGCCGATGAGCTGTTCATTTCTTATAAGCAATTAAACAATTAAAATTGTTGTTACGGTCAACTGCATATAGTTACAGCAGCGGTGTATGTTTCCTGGTGTAGCTGATTCTCTTTCCCTTCATTTGAGATATTGTTGATTGAAATCGGGCCAGCAGAATCCAAGATAATTGTAGTGAACCGGAGTGCATTTTTGCTGATTTTTCGATTGTTAATAACTTTTAAATCGCAAATGCCATATTGTTGCAACTGCTGGAGGAGATAGCTATGGTCCGTAGCTTTAATTTAAGACAAGTCCGGTTAAGAAATACCCAGTAGAAGCCGAGACAAACGCAATTGTTTAAACTAAGGATGTAATCCAGGAATTCCGTTTTGGCGGTGCGGAAAACTGCGAAAAACGCCGCAAACGCGAGATGGCGTCACTTGTACCGTTTTCGACATTTCGTTAGCGAAAAAATGTTTAAAAATTATTATCTCGGCTTCTGCTGTGCCGATTTTATTCAGCGACGTCTCAAAAGAAAGGAAAACGAACAAACTACACGATAAAAAATATCCCGTTGCTGTACCTATATCAGTTTAACGGTAATAACAATTTTAATGGTTTAATTGTTTATAACAAATGAACTGCACATGGAATAATGTTCCCACCCATTGGACATGGTAGTTGATGCTCATAGCTTTACTTTATGTTCACTGATCATTGACGTAGCTCGCCTGCAAGCCGAATTAATGGCATTTGTTTATAAATTCGTTAGACAAAATGAATTATCTCGGCTTCTGCTGTGCCGATTGAATTCAACGACGTCTCAAAAGAAAGGAAAACGAACAAACTACAGGATAAAAAATATCCCGTTGCTGTACCTCTATCCGTTTAACGGTAATAAGAATTTTAATGGTTTAATTGTTTATAACTAATGAACTGCTCATGGAATAATGTTCCCACCTATTGGAGATGGAGCCGATGCACTTAGCTTTACTTTATGATTTCTGATCATTGACGTAGCTCGCCAGCAAGCCGAAAGAATGGCATTTGTTTATAATTTCGTTAAACAAAACGAATTATCTCGGCTTCTGCTGTGCCGATTTTATTCAACGACGTCTCAAAAGAAAGGAAAACGAACAAACTACACGATAAAAAATATCCCGTTGCTGTACCTCTATCCGTTTAACGGTAATAAGAATTTTAATGGTTTAATTGTTTATAACAAATGAACTGCACATGGAATAATGTTCCCACCCATTGTACATGGTAATTGATGCTCATAGCTTTACTTTATGATTTCTGATCATTGACGTAGCTCCCCAGGAAGCCGAAAGAATGGCATTTGTTTATAATTTCTTTTATCAAATTGAATTATCTCGGATTGCCTGCGAGCTACGTCAATCATCAGTCGATATAAATTAAAGCTAGGCGCATGTGCTACAATATCCAACAGGTGAGAGCAGTAGCCGATGAGCTGTTCATTTCTTATAAGCAATTAAACAATTAAAATTGTTGTTACGGTCAACTGCATATAGTTACAGCAGCGGTGTATATTTTCGGGTGTAGCTGATTCTCTTTCCCTTCATTTGAGATATTGTTGATTGAAATCGGGCCAGCAGAAGCCAAGATAATTGTAGTGAACCGGTGTGCATTTTTGCTGATTTTTCGATTGTTAATAACTTTTAAATCGCAAACGCCATATTGTTGCAACTGCTGGAGGAGATAGCTATGGTCCGTAGCTTTAATTTAAGACAAGTCCGGTTAAGAAATAACCAGTAGAAGCCGAGACAAACGCAATTGTTTAAACTAACAATGTAATCCAGGAATTCCGTTTTGGCGGTGCGGAAAACTGCGAAAAAGGCCGCAAACGCGAGATGGCGTCACTTGTACCGTTTTCGACATTTCGTTTGCGAAAAAATGTTTAAAAATTATTATCTCGGCTTCTGCTGTGCCGATTTTATTCAACGACGTCTCAAAAGAAAGGAAAACGAACAAACTACACGATAAAAAATATCCCGTTGCTGTAGCTATATCCGTTTAACGGTAATAACAATTTTAATGGTTTAATTGTTTATAACTAATGAACTGCACATGGAATAATGTTCCCACCTATTGGAGATGGTAGCTGATGCACTTAGCTTTACTTTATGATTTCTGATCATTGACGTAGCTCGCCAGCAAGCCGAAAGAATGGCATTTGTTTATAATTTCGTTAAATAAAACGTATTATCTCGGCTTCTGCTGTGCCGATTTTATTCAACGACGTCTCAAAAGAAAGGAAAACGAACAAACTACACGATAAAGCATATCCCATTGCTGTACCTATATCCGTTTAACTGTAACAACAATTTTAATGGTTTAAATGTGTATAACAAATGAACTGCACATGGAATAATGTTCCCACCTATTGGAGATGGTAGCTGATGCACTTATCTTTACTTTATGATTTCTGATCATTGACGTAGGTCGCCTGCAAGCCGAAATAATGGCATTTGTTTATAATTTCTTTAAACAAATTGTATTATCTCTGTTTGCAGGCGAGCTACGTCAATCATCAGTGGATATAGATTAAAGCGAGGCGCATGAGCTACAATATCCAGCAGGTAAGAGCAGTAGCCGATGAGCTGTTCATTTCTTATAAGCAATTAAACAATTAAAATTGTTGTTATGGTCAACTGCATATAGTTTCAGCAGCGGTGTATGTTTTCGGGTGTAGCTGATTCTCTTTCCCTTCATTTGAGATATTGTTGATTGAAATCGGGCCAGCAGAAGCCAAGATAATTGTAGTTAACCGGAGGGCATTTTTGCTGATTTACCGATTGTTAATAACTTTTAAATCGCAAACGCCATATTGTTGCAACTGCTGGAGGAGATAGCTATGGTCCGTAGCTTTAATTTAAGACAAGTCCGGTTAAGAAATACCCAGTAGAAGCCGAGACAAACGCAATTGTTTAAACTAACGATGTAATCCAGGAATTCCGTTTTGGCGGTGCGGAAAACTGCGAAAAAGGCCGCAAACGCGAGATGGCGTCACATGTACAGTTTTCGACATTTCGTTAGCGAAAAAATGTTTAAAAATTATTATCTCGGCTCCTGCTGTGCCGATTGTATTCAACGACGTCTCAAAAGAAAGGAAAACGAACAAACTACACGATAAAAAATATCCCGTTGCTGTAGCTATATCCGTTTAACGGTAATAACAATTTTAATGGTTTAATTGTTTATAACAAATGAACTGCACATGGAATAATGTTCCCCCCTTTGGAGATGGTAGCCGATGCACTTAGCTTTACTTTATGATTTCTGATCATTGACGTAGCTCGCCAGCAAGCCGAAAGAATGGCATTTGTTTATAATTTCGTTAAACAAAATGAATTATATCGGCTTCTGCCGTGCCGATCTTATTCAAAGACGTCTCAAAAGAAAGGAAAACGAACAAACTACAGGATAAAAAATATCCCGTTGCTGTACCTCTATCCGTTTAACGGTAATAACAATGTTAATGGTTTAATTGTTTATAACAAATGAACTGCACATGGAACAATGTTCCCACCCATTGGACATGTTAGTTGATGCTTATACCTTTCTTTATGTTCACTGATCATTGACGTAGCTCGCCAGCCAGCCGAATGAATGGCATTTGTTTATAATTTCGTTAAATAAAACGTATTATCTCGGCTACTGCTATGCCGATTGTATTCAACGACGTCTCAAAAGAAAGGAAAACGAACAAACTACACGATAAAAAATATCCCGTTGCTGTAGCTATATCCGTTTAACGGTAATAACAATTTTAATGGTTTAATTGTTTATAACAAATGAACTGCACATGGAATAATGTTCCCACCCATTGGACATGGTAGTTGATGCTCATAGCTTTACTTTATGTTCACTGATCATTGACGTAGCTCGCCAGCCAGCCGAAAGAATGGCATTTGTTTATAAATTCGTTAAACAAAATGAATTATCTCGGCTTCTGCTGTGCCGATTTTATTCAACGACGTCTCAAAAGAAAGGAAAACGAACAAACTACAGGATAAAAAATATCCCGTTGCTGTACCTATATCCGTTTAACGGTAATAACAATTTTAATGGTTTAATTGTTTATAACTAATGAACTGCACATGGAATAATGTTCCCACCTATTGGAGATGGTAGCTGATGCACTCAGCTTTACTTTATGATTTCTGATCATTGACGTTGCTCGCCAGCAAGCCGAAAGAATGGCATTTGTTTATAATTTCGTTAAACAAAATGAATTATCTCGGCTTCTGCTGTGCCGATTGTATTCAACGACGTCTCAAAAGAAAGGAAAACGAACAAACTACACGATAAAAAATATCCCGTTGCTGTAGCTATATCCGTTTAACGGTAATAACAATTTTAATGGTTTAATTGTTTATAACAAATGAACTGCACATGGAATAATGTTCCCCCCTTTGGAGATGGTAGCCGATGCACTTAGCTTTACTTTATGATTTCTGATCATTGACGTAGCTCGCCAGCAAGCCGAAAGAATGGCATTTGTTTATAATTTCGTTAAACAAAATGAATTATATCGGCTTCTGCCGTGCCGATCTTATTCAAAGACGTCTCAAAAGAAAGGAAAACGAACAAACTACAGGATAAAAAATATCCCGTTGCTGTACCTCTATCCGTTTAACGGTAATAACAATGTTAATGGTTTAATTGTTTATAACAAATGAACTGCACATGGAACAATGTTCCCACCCATTGGACATGTTAGTTGATGCTTATACCTTTCTTTATGTTCACTGATCATTGACGTAGCTCGCCAGCCAGCCGAATGAATGGCATTTGTTTATAATTTCGTTAAATAAAACGTATTATCTCGGCTACTGCTATGCCGATTGTATTCAACGACGTCTCAAAAGAAAGGAAAACGAACAAACTACACGATAAAAAATATCCCGTTGCTGTAGCTATATCCGTTTAACGGTAATAACAATTTTAATGGTTTAATTGTTTATAACAAATGAACTGCACATGGAATAATGTTCCCCCCTTTGGAGATGGTAGCCGATGCACTTAGCTTTACTTTATGATTTCTGATCATTGACGTAGCTCGCCAGCAAGCCGAAAGAATGGCATTTGTTTATAATTTCGTTAAACAAAATGAATTATATAGGCTTCTGCCGTGCCGATCTTATTCAAAGACGTCTCAAAAGAAAGGAAAACGAACAAACTACAGGATAAAAAATATCCCGTTGCTGTACCTCTATCCGTTTAACGGTAATAACAATGTTAATGGTTTAATTGTTTATAACAAATGAACTGCACATGGAATAATGTTCCCACCTATTGGAGATGGTAGCTGATGCACTCAGCTTTACTTTATGATTTCTGATCATTGACGTCGCTCGCCAGCAAGCCGAAAGAATGGCATTTGTTTATAATTTCGTTAAACAAAATGAATTATCTCGGCTTCTGCTGTGCCGATTGTATTCAACGACGTCTCAAAAGAAAGGAAAACGAACAAACTACACGATAAAAAATATCCCGTTGCTGTACCTATATCCGTTTAACGGTAATAACAATTTTAATGGTTTAATTGTTTATAACAAATGAACTGCACATGGAACAATGTTCCCACCCATTGGACATGTTAGTTGATGCTTATAGCTTTACTTTATGTTCACTGATCATTGACGTAGCTCGCCAGCCAGCCGAATGAATGGCATTTGTTTATAATTTCGTTAAATAAAACGTATTATCTCGGCTACTGCTATGCCGATTGTATTCAACGACGTCTCAAAAGAAAGGAAAACGAACAAACTACACGATAAAAAATATCCCGTTGCTGTATCTATATCCGTTTAACGGTAATAACAATTTTAATGGTTTAATTGTTTATAACTAATGAACTGCACATGGAATAATGTTCCCACCTATTGGAGATGGTAGCTGATGCACTCAGCTTTACTTTATGATTTCTGATCATTGACGTTGCTCGCCAGCAAGCCGAATGAATGGCATTTGTTTATAATTTCGTTAAATAAAACGTATTATCTCGGCTACTGCTATGCCGATTGTATTCAACGACGTCTCAAAAGAAAGGAAAACGAACAAACTACACGATAAAAAATATCCCGTTGCTGTATCTATATCCGTTTAACGGTAATAACAATTTTAATGGTTTAATTGTTTATAACTAATGAACTGCAAATGGAATAATGTTCCCACCTATTGGAGATGGTAGCTGATGCACTTAGCTTTACTTTATGATTTCTGATCATTGACGTAGCTCGCCAGCAAGCCGAAAGAATGGCATTTGTTTATAATTTCGTTAAATAAAACGTATTATCTCGGCTACTGCTGTGCCGATTGTATTCAACGACGTCTCAAAAGAAAGGAAAACGAACAAACTACACGATAAAAAATATCCCGTTGCTGTACCTATATCCGTTTAACGGTAATAACAATTTTAATGGTTTAATTGTTTATAACTAATGAACTGCACATGGAATAATGTTCCCACCTATTGGAGATGGTAGCTGATGCACTCAGCTTTACTTTATGATTTCTGATCATTGACGTTGCTCGCCAGCAAGCCGAAAGAATGGCATTTGTTTATAATTTCGTTAAACAAAATGAATTATCTCGGCTTCTGCTGTGGCGATTGTATTCAACGACGTCTCAAAAGAAAGGAAAACGAACAAACTACACGATAAAAAATATCCCGTTGCTGTACCTATATCCGTTTAACGGTAATAACAATTTTAATGGTTTAATTGTTTATAACTAATGAACTGCACATGGAATAATGTTCCCACCTATTGGAGATGGTAGCTGATGCACTTAGCTTTACTTTATGATTTCTGATCATTGACGTTGCTCGCCAGCAAGCCGAAAGAATGGCATTTGTTTATAATTTCGTTAAACAAAACGAATTATCTCGGCTTCTGCTGTGCCGATTTTATTCAACGACGTCTCAAAAGAAAGGAAAACGAACAAACTACACGATAAAAAATATCCCGTTGCTGTACCTATATCCGTTTAACGGTAATAACAATTTTAATGGTTTAATTGTTTATAACAAATGAACTGCACATGGAATAATGTTCCCACCCATTGGACATGGTAGTTGATGCTCATAGCTTTACTTTATGTTCACTGATCATTGACGTAGCTCGCCAGCCAGCCGAAAGAATGGCATTTGTTTATAAATTCGTTAAACAAAATGAATTATCTCGGCTTCTGCTGTGCCGATTTTATTCAACGACGTCTCAAAAGAAAGGAAAACGAACAAACTACACGATAAAAAATATCCCGTTGCTGTAGCTATATCCGTTTAACGGTAATAACAATTTTAATGGTTTAATTGTTTATAACAAATTAACTGCACTTGGAATAATGTTCCCACCCATTGGATATGGTAGTTGATGTTCATAGCTTTACTTTATGTTCACTGATCATTGACGTAGGTCGCCTGCAAGCCGAAATAATGGCATTTGTTTATAATTTCTTTAATCAAATTGTATTATCTCGGTTTGCAGGCGAGCTACGTCAATCATCAGTGGATATAGATTAAAGCGAGGCGCATGAGCTACAATATCCAGCAGGTGAGAGCAGTAGCCGATGAGCTGTTCATTTCTTATAAACAATTAAACAATTAAAATTGTTGTTACGGTCAACTGCATATAGTTACAGCAGCGGTGTATTTTTTCGGGTGTAGCTGATTCTCTTTCCTTTCATTTGAGATATTGTTGATTGAAATCGGGCCAGCCGGAGCCAAGATAATTGTAGTGAACCGGAGCGCATTTTTGCTGATTTTTCGATTGTTAATAACTTTTAAATCGCAAATGCTGTTCCGTCCTTAGACGGAGTTTTGTATTTATTTCGGGGTCTGTAAGTGGTTCTTTCAAGACGCCAGGATTCTGGAGTATGGCGAGACTTTTCATAGTCGAGGCGCCAGTTTTCCTGGCGTACATGTTAAGTCAAGGGTCTCTTTGTACAGAGGCGATAAGGGCCTGTGAGGCCCGATGACAGAATTAGCGGTCCTGCAGTGACGCTGACCGCCCGCGTCGTAGGGTTTCCCACGACGAGTTTTTTCCCTTTCCCTAATTATTAGGGGAAGGTCTTATTTGGCACCCTTGGTGGGAGCTATGCCGGATTGCACCAATAAAGTTACACTGTTTTAAAAAACCATAGGGAACTCCACCCACTCCGAGTCCACCTTGCAGCGTGTGATGAGTCTTTAGTTTAGTTTACCACCAACCAGCGTAAGAAACAGTTGTACCTATCCATAGCACCGTTGTCTATTTAAGAATTGCTGTACTTCTCAATAAAATACATTACATTGATTAGGAGCTACTGTCGTTACAGTTCTCTCTAATCGCCTAACAGTTCTCGCCGCCATTAATTTGCCGTCGGGAAGCGCAGTCTAGGCATCTTACAATTGCTGTTAGACGCGCGCCGTCGTTACTGTTCCAAAAAGTGACGTACGGTCGAAACAAATGCCATATTGTTGCAACTGCTGGAGGAGATAGCTATGGTCCGTAGCTTTAATTTAAGACAAGTCCGGTTAAGAAATACCCAGTAGAAGCCGAGACAAACGCAATTGTTTAAACTAACGATGTAATCCAGGAATTCCGTTTTGGCGGTGCGGAAAACTGCGAAAAAGGCCGCAAACGCGAGATGGCGTCACTTGTACCGTTTTCGACATTTCGTTAGCGAAAAAATGTTTAAAAATTATTATCTCGGCTTCTGCAGTGCCGATTTTATTCAACGACCTTTCAAAAGAAAGGAAAACGAACAAACTACACGATAAAAAATATCCCGTTGCTGTAGCTATATCCGTTTAACGGTAATAACAATTTTAATGGTTTAATTGTTTATAACTAATGAACTGCACATGGAATAATGTTCCCACCTATTGGAGATGGTAGCTGATGCACTTAGCTTTACTTTCTGATTTCTGATCATTGACGTAGCTCGCCAGCAAGCCGAAAGAATGGCATTTGTTTATAATTTCGTTAAACAAAGTGAATTATCTCGGCTTCTGCTGTGCCGATTTTATTCAACGACGTCTCAAAAGAAAGGAAAACGAACAAACTACACGATAAAAAATATCCCGTTGCTGTACCTATATCCGTTTAACGGTAATAACAATTTTAATGGTTTAATTGTTTATAACAAATGAACTGCAAATGGAATATTGTTCCCACCCATTGGACATGGTAGTTGATTCTCATAGCTTTACTTTATGATTTCTGATCAATGTCGTAGCTCGCCAGCAAGCCGAAAGAATGGCATTTGTTTATAAATTCGTTAAACAAAATGAATTATATCGGCTTCTGCCGTGCCGATCTTATTCAAAGACGTCTCAAAAGAAAGGAAAACGAACAAACTACAGGATAAAAAATATCCCGTTGCTGTACCTCTATCCGTTTAACGGTAATAACAATTTTAATGGTTTAATTGTTTATAACAAATGAACTGCACATGGAACAATGTTCCCTCCCATTGGACATGTTAGATGATGCTTATAGCTTTACTTTATGTTCACTGATCATTGACGTAGCTCGCCAGCCAGCCGAATGAATGGCATTTGTTTATAATTTCGTTAAATAAAACGTATTATCTCGGCTACTGCTATGCCGATTGTATTCAACGACGTCTCAAAAGAAAGGAAAACGAACAAACTACACGATAAAAAATATCCCGTTGCTGTACCTATATCCGTTTAACGGTAATAACAATTTTAATGGTTTAATTGTTTATAACTAATGAACTGCACATGGAATAATGTTCCCACCTATTGGAGATGGTAGCTGATGCACTCAGCTTTACTTTATGATTTCTGATCATTGACGTTGCTCGCCAGCAAGCAGAAAGAATGGCATTTGTTTATAATTTCGTTAAACAAAATGAATTATATCGGCTTCTGCCGTGCCGATCTTATTCTAAGACGTCTCAAAAGAAAGGAAAACGAACAAACTACAGGATAAAAAATATCCCGTTGCTGTACCTCTATCCGTTTAACGGTAATAACAATTTTAATGGTTTAATTGTTTATAACAAATGAACTGCACATGGAACAATGTTCCCACCCATTGGACATGTTAGTTGATGCTTATAGTTTTACTTTATGTTCACTGATCATTGACGTAGCTCGCCAGCCAGCCGAATGAATGGCATTTGTTTATAATTTCGTTAAATAAAACGTATTATTTCGGCTACTGCTATGCCGATTGTATTCAACGACGACTCAAAAGAAAGGAAAACGAACAAACTACACGATAAAAAATATCCCGTTGCTGTATCTATATCCGTTTAACGGTAATAACAATTTTAATGGTTTAATTGTTTATAACAAATGAACTGCAAATGGAATAATGTTCCCACCTATTGGAGATGGTAGCTGATGCACTTAGCTTTACTTTATGATTTCTGATCATTGACGTAGCTCGCCAGCAAGCCGAAAGAATGGCATTTGTTTATAATTTCGTTAAATAAAACGTATTATCTCGGCTACTGCTGTGCCGATTGTATTCAACGACGTCTCAAAAGAAAGGAAAACGAACAAACTACACGATAAAAAATATCCCGTTGCTGTACCTATATCCGTTTAACGGTAATAACAATTTTAATGGTTTAATTGTTTATAACAAATGAACTGCACATGGAACAATGTTCCCACCCATTGGACATGTTAGATGATGCTTATAGCTTTACTTTATGTTCACTGATCATTGACGTAGCTCGCCAGCCAGCCGAATGAATGGCATTTGTTTATAATTTCGTTAAATAAAACGTATTATCTCGGCTACTGCTATGCCGATTGTATTCAACGACGTCTCAAAAGAAAGGAAAACGAACAAACTACACGATAAAAAATATCCCGTTGCTGTACCTATATCCGTTTAACGGTAATAACAATTTTAATGGTTTAATTGTTTATAACTAATGAACTGCACATGGAATAATGTTCCCACCTATTGGAGATGGTAGCTGATGCACTTAGCTTTACTTTATGATTTCTGATCATTGACGTTGCTCGCCAGCAAGCCGAAAGAATGGCATTTGTTTATAATTTCGTTAAACAAAATGAATTATCTCGGCTTCTGCTGTGCCGATTTTATTCAACGACGTCTCAAAAGAAAGGAAAACGAACAAACTACAGGATAAAAAATATCCGGTTGCTGTACCTATGTCCGTTTAACTGTAATAACAATTTTAATAGTTTAATTGTTTATAACAAATGAACGGCACATGGAATAATGTTCCCACCCATTGGACATGGTAGTTGATTCTCATAGCTTTACTTTATGATTTCTGATCAATGTCGTAGCTCGCCAGCAAGCCGAAAGAATGGCATTTGTTTATAAATTCGTTAAACAAAATGAATTAAATCGGCTTCTGCCGTGCCGATTTTATTCAAAGACGTCTCAAAAGAAAGGGAAACGAACAAACTACACGATAAAAAATATCCCGTTGCTGTACCTATATCCGTTTAACTGTAATAACAATTTTAATGGTTTAATTGTTTATAACTAATGAACTGCACATGGAATAATGTTCCCACCCATTGTACATGGTAGTTGATGCTCATAGCTTTACTTTATGATTTCTGATCAATGTCGTAGCTCGCCAGCAAGCCGAAAGAATGGCATTTGTTTATAAATTCGTTAAACAAAATGAATTAAATCGGCTTCTGCCGTGCCGATTTTATTCAAAGACGTCTCAAAAGAAAGGGAAACGAACAAACTACACGATAAAAAATATCCCGTTGCTGTACCTATATCCGTTTAACGGTAATAACAATTTTAATGGTTTAATTGTTTATAACAAATTAACTGCACTTGGAATAATGTTCCCACCCATTGGACATGGTAGTTGATGTTCATAGCTTTACTTTATGTTCACTGATCATTGACGTAGGTCGCCTGCAAGCCGAAATAATGGCATTTGTTTATAATTTCTTTAAACAAATTGTATTATCTCTGTTTGCAGGCGAGCTACGTCAATCATCAGTGGATATAGATTAAAGCGAGGCGCATGAGCTACAATATCCAGCAGGTAAAAGCAGTAGCCGATGAGCTGTTCATTTCTTATAAGCAATTAAACAATTAAAATTGTTGTTACGGTCAACTGCATATAGTTACAGCAGCGGTGTATGTTTTCGGGTGTAGCTGATTCTCTTTCCCTTCATTTGAGATATTGTTGATTGAAATCGGGCCAGCAGAAGCCAAGATAATTGTAGTGAACCGGAGGGCATTTTTGCTGATTTTTCGATTGTTAATAACTTTTAAATCGCAAACGCCATATTGTTGCAACTGCTGGAGGAGATAGCTATGGTCCGTAGCTTTAATTTAAGACAAGTCCGGTTAAGAAATACCCAGTAGAAGCCGAGACAAACGCAATTGTTTAAACTAACAATGTAATCCAGGAATTCCGTTTTGGCGGTGCGGAAAACTGCGAAAAAGGCCGCAAACGCGAGATGGCGTCACTTGTACCGTTTTCGACATTTCGTTTGCGAAAAAATGTTTAAAAATTATTATCTCGGCTTCTGCTGTGCCGATTTTATTCACCGACGTCTCAAAAGAAAGGAAAACGAACAAACTACACGATAAAAAATATCCCGTTGCTGTAGCTATATCCGTTTAACGGTAATAACAATTTTAATGGTTTAATTGTTTATAACTAATGAACTGCAAATGGAATAATGTTCCCACCTATTGGAGATGGTAGCTGATGCACTTAGCTTTACTTTATGATTTCTGATCATTGACGTAGCTCGCCAGCAAGCCGAAAGAATGGCATTTGTTTATAATTTCGTTAAACAAAATGAATTATCTCGGCTTCTGCTGTGCCGATTTTATTCAACGACGTCTCAAATGAAAGGAAAACGAACAAACTACACGATAAAAAATATCCCGTTGCTGTAGCTATATCCGTTTAACGGTAATAACAATTTTAATGGTTTAATTGTTTATAACAAATGAACTGCACATGGAATAATGTTCCCACCCATTGGACATGGTAGTTGATGCTCATAGCTTTACTTTATGTTCACTGATCATTGACGTAGCTCGCCAGCCAGCCGAAAGAATGGCATTTGTTTATAAATTCGTTAAACAAAATGAATTATCTCGGCTTCTGCTGTGCCGATTTTATTCAACGACGTCTCAAAGGAAAGGAAAACGAACAAACTACACGATAAAACATATCCCGTTGCTGTACCTATATCCGTTTAACTGTAACAACAATTTTAATGGTTTAAATGTTTATAACAAATGAACTGCACATGGAATAATGTTCCCACCTATTGGAGATGGTAGCTGATGCACTTATCTTTACTTTATGATTTCTGATCATTGACGTAGCTCCCCAGCAAGCCGAAAGAATGGCATTTGTTTATAATTTCGTTAAACAAAATGAATTATCTCGGCCTATGCTGTGCCGATTTTATTCAACGACGTCTCAAAAGAAAGGAAAACGAACAAACTACACGATAAAAAATATCCCGTTGCTGTAGCTATATCCGTTTAACGGTAATAACAATTTTAATGGTTTAATTGTTTATAACAAATGAACTGCACATGGAATAATGTTCCCACCTATTGGACATGGTAGTTGATGCTCATAGCTTTACTTTATGTTCACTGATCATTGACGTAGCTCGCCTGCAAGCAGAATTAATGGCATTTGTTTATAATTTCGTTAAACAAAATGAATTAAATCGGCTTCTGCCGTGCCGATTTTATTCAAAGACGTCTCAAAAGAAAGGGAAACGAACAAACTACACGATAAAAAATATCCCGTTGCTGTACCTATATCCGTTTAACTGTAATAACAATTTTAATGGTTTAATTGTTTATAACTAATGAACTGCACATGGAATAATGTTCCCACCCATTGTACATGGTAGTTGATGCTCATAGCTTTACTTTATGATTTCTGATCATTGACGTAGCTCCCCAGGAAGCCGAAAGAGTGGCATTTGTTTATAATTTCTTTTATCAAATTGAATTATCTCGGATTGCCTGCGAGCTACGTCAATCATCAGTGGATATAAATTAAAGCTAGGCGCATGAGCTACAATATCCAACAGGTGAGAGCAGTAGCCGATGTGCTGTTCATTTCTTATAAGCCATTAAACAATTAAAATTGTTGTTACGGTCAACTGCATATAGTTACAGCAGCGGTGTATGTTTTCGGGTGTAGCTGATTCTCTTTCCCTTCATTTGAGATATTGTTGATTGAAATCGGGCCAGCAGAAGCCAAGATAATTCTAGTGAACCGGAGTGCATTTTTGCTGATTTTTCGATTGTTAATAACTTTTAAATCGCAAATGCCATGTTGTTGCAACTGCTGGAGGAGATAGCTATGGTCCGTAGCTTTAATTTAAGACAAGTCCGGTTAAGAAATACCCAGTAGAAGCCGAGACAAACGCAATTGTTTAAACTAACGATGTAATCCAGGAATTCCGTTTTGGCGGTGCGGAAAACTGCGAAAAAGGCCGCAAACGCGAGATGGCGTCACATGTACCGTTTTCGACATTTCGTTAGCGAAAAAATGTTTAAAAATTATTATCTCGGCTCCTGCTGTGCCGATTGTATTCAACGACGTCTCAAAAGAAAAGAAAACGAACAAACTACACGATAAAAAATATCCCGTTGCTGTACCTATATCCGTTTAACTGTAATAACAATTTTAATGGTTTAATTGTTTATAACTAATGAACTGCACATGGAATAATGTTCCCACCTATTGGAGATGGTAGCTGATGCACTTAGCTTAACTTTATGATTTCTGATCACTGACGTAGCTCGCCAGCAAGCCGAAAGAATGGCATTTGTTTATAATTTCGTTAAACAAAATGAATTATCTCGGCTTCTGCTGTGCCGATTTTATTCAACGACGTCTCAAAAGAAAGGAAAACGAACAAACTACAGGATAAAAAATATCCCGTTGCTGTACCTCTATCCGTTTAACGGTAATAACAATTTTAATGGTTTAATTGTTTATAACAAATGAACTGCACATGGAATAATGTTCCCACCCATCGGACATGGTAGTTGATGCTCATAGCTTTACTTTATGTTGACTGATCATTGACGTAGCTCGCCTGCAAGCCGAATTAATGGTATTTGTTTATAAATTCGTTAGACAAAATGAATTATCTCGGCTTCTGCTGTGCCGATTTTATTCAACGACGTCTCAAAAGAAAGGAAAACGAACAAACTACACGATAAATAATATCCCGTTGCTGTACCTATATCCGTTTAACTGTAATAACAATTTTAATGGTTTAATTGTTTATAACTAATGAACTGCACATGGAATAATGTTCCCACCTGTTGGAGATGGTAGCTGATTCTCATAGCTTTACTTTATGATTTCTGATCAATGTCGTAGCTCGCCAGCAAGCCGAAAGAATGGCATTTGTTTATAATTTCGTTAAACAAAACGAATTATCTCGGCTACTGCTGTGCCGATTGTATTCAACGACGTCTCAAAAGAAAGGAAAACGAACAAACTACACGATAAAACATATCCCATTGCTGTACCTATATCCGTTTAACTGTAACAACAATTTTAATGGTTTAAATGTTTATAACTAATGAACTGCTCATGGAATAATGTTCCCACCTATTGGAGATGGAGCCGATGCACCTAGCTTTACTTTACGATTTCTGATCATTGACGTAGCTCGCCAGCAAGCCGAAAGAATGGCATTTGTTTATAATTTCGTTAAACAAAACGAATTATCTCGGCTTCTGCTGTGCCGATTTTATTCAACGACGTCTCAAAAGAAAGGAAAACGAACAAACTACACGATAAAAAATATCCCGTTGCTGTACCTATATCCGTTTAACGGTAATAACAATTTTAATGGTTTAATTGTTTATAACAAATGAACTGCACATGGAATAATGTTCCCACCCATTGTACATGGTAATTGATGCTCATAGCTTTACTTTATGATTTCTGATCATTGACGTAGCTCCCCAGGAAGCCGAAAGAATGGCATTTGTTTATAATTTCTATAATCAAATTGTATTATCTCGGTTTGCAGGCGAGCTACGTCAATCATCAGTGGATAAAGATTATAGCGAGGCGCATGAGCTACAATATCCAGCAGGTGAGAGCAGTAGCCGATGAGCTGTTCATTTGTTATAAACAATTAAACAATTAAAATTGTTGTTACGGTCAACTGCATATAGTTACAGCAGCGGTGTATTCTTTCGGGTGTAGCTGATTCTCTTTCCTTTCATTTGAGATATTGTTGATTGAAATCGGGCCAGCAGAAGCCAAGATAATTGTAGTGAACCGGAGCGCATTTTTGTTGATTTTTCGATTGTTAATAACTTTTAAATCGCAAATGCCATATTGTTGCAACTGCTGGAGGAGATAGCTATGGTCCGTAGCTTTAATTTAAGACAAGTCCGGTTAAGAAATACCCAGTAGAAGCCGAGACAAACGCAATTGTTTAAACTAACGATGTAATCCAGGAATTCCGTTTTGGCGGTGCGGAAAACTGCGAAAAAGGCCGCAAACGCGAGATGGCGTCACTTGTACCGTTTTCGACATTTCGTTAGCGAAAAAATGTTTAAAAATTATTATATCGGCTTCTGCAGTGCCGATTTTATTCAACGACGTCTCAAAAGAAAGGAAAACGAACAAACTACACGATAAAAAATATCCCGTTGCTGTACCTATATCCGTTTAACGGTAATAACAATTTTAATGGTTTAAATGTTTATAACAAATGAACTGCACATGGAATAATGTTCCCACCTATTGGAGATGGTAGCTGATGCACTTATCTTTACTTTATGATTTCTGATCATTGACGTAGCTCGCCTGCAAGCCGAAAGAATGGCATTTGTTTATAAATTCGTTAGACAAAATGAATTATCTCGGCTTCTGCTGTGCCGATTTTATTCAACGACGTCTCAAAAGAAAGGAAAACGAACAAACTACACGATAAAAAATATCCCGTTGCTGTACCTATGTCCGTTTAACTGTAATAACAATTTTAATTGTTTAATTGTTTATAACAAATGAACGGCACATGGAATAATGTTCCCACCCATTGGACATGGTAGTTGATTCTCATAGCTTTACTTTATGATTTCTGATCAATGTCGTAGCTCGCCAGCAAGCCGAAAGAATGGCATTTGTTTATAAATTCGGTAAACAAAATGAATTAAATCGGCTTCTGCCGTGCCGATTTTATTCAAAGACGTCTCAAAAGAAAGGGAAACGAACAAACTACACGATAAAAAATATCCCGTTGCTGTACCTATATCCGTTTAACTGTAATAACAATTTTAATGGTTTAATTGTTTATAACTAATGAACTGCACATGGAATAATGTTCCCACCTATTGGAGATCGTAGCTGATGCACTTAGCTTTACTTTATGATTTCTGATCATTGACGTAGCTCGCCAGCAAGCCGAAAGAATGGCATTTGTTTATAATTTCGTTAAACAAAATGAATTATCTCGGCTTCTGCTGTGCCGATTTTATTCAACGACGTCTCAAAAGAAAGGAAAACGAACAAACTACACGATAAAAAATATCCCGTTGCTGTACCTATATCCGTTTAACGGTAATAACAATTTTAATGGTTTAATTGTTTATAACAAATGAACTGCACATGGAATAATGTTCCCACCTATTGGACATGGTAGTTGATGCTCATAGCTTTACTTTATGTTCACTGATCATTGACGTAGCTCGCCAGCCAGCCGAAAGAATGGCATTTGTTTATAAATTCGTTAAACAAAATGAATTATCTCGTCTTCTGCTGTGCCGATTTTATTCAACGACGTCTCAAAAGAAAGGAAAACGAACAAACTACACGATAAAAAATATCCCGTTGCTGTACCTATATCCGTTTAACGGTAATAACAATTTTAATGGTTTAATTGTTTATAACAAATGAACTGCACATGGAATAATGTTCCCACCCATTGGACATGGTAGTTGATGTTCATAGCTTTACTTTATGTTCACTGATCATTGACGTTGGTCGCCTGCAAGCCGAAATAATGGCATTTGTTTATAATTTCTTTAATCAAATTGTATTATCTCGGTTTGCAGGCGAGCTACGTCAATCATCAGTGGATATAGATTAAAGCGAGGCGCATGAGCTACAATATCCAGCAGGTGAGAGCAGTAGCCGATGAGCTGTTCATTTCTTATAAACAATTAAACAATTAAAATTGTTGTTACGGTCAACTGCATATAGTTACAGCAGCGGTGTATTTTTTCGGGTGTAGCTGATTCTCTTTCCTTTCATTTGAGATATTGTTGATTGAAATCGGGCCAGCAGAAGCCAAGATAATTGTAGTGAACCGGAGCGCATTTTTGCTGATTTTTCGATTGTTAATAACTTTTAAATCGCAAATGCCATATTGTTGCAACTGCTGGAGGAGATAGCTATGGTCCGTAGCTTTAATTTAAGACAAGTCCGGTTAAGAAATACCCAGTAGAAGCCGAGACAAACGCAATTGTTTAAACTAACGATGTAATCCAGGAATTCCGTTTTGGCGGTGCGGAAAACTGCGAAAAAGGCCGCAAACGCGAGATGGCGGCACTTGTACCGTTTTCGACATTTCGTTAGCGAAATAATGTTTAAAAATTATTATCTCGGCTTCTGCAGTGCCGATTTTATTCAACGACCTTTCAAAAGAAAGGAAAACGAACAAACTACACGATAAAAAATATCCCGTTGCTGTACCTATATCCGTTTAACGGTAATAACAATTTTAATGGTTTAATTGTTTATAACTAATGAACTGCACATGGAATAATGTTCCCACCTATTGGAGATGGTAGCTGATGCACTTAGCTTTACTTTCTGATTTCTGATCATTGACGTAGCTCGCCAGCAAGCCGAAAGAATGGCATTTGTTTATAATTTCGTTAAACAAAATGAATTATCTCGGCTTCTGCTGTGCCGATTGTATTCAACGACGTCTCAAAAGAAAGGAAAACGAACAAACTACACGATAAAAAATATCCCGTTGCTGTACCTATGTCCGTTTAACTGTAATAACAATTTTAATGGTTTAATTGTTTATAACAAATGAACTGCAAATGGAATAATGTTCCCACCCATTGGACAAGGTAGTTGATTCTCATAGCTTTACTTTATGATTTCTGATCAATGTCGTAGCTCGCCAGCAAGCCGAAAGAATGGCATTTGTTTATAAATTCGTTAAACAAAATGAATTATATCGGCTTCTGCCGTGCCGATCTTATTCAAAGACGTCTCAAAAGAAAGGAAAACGAACAAACTACAGGATAAAAAATATCCCGTTGCTGTACCTCTATCCGTTAAACGGTAATAACAATTTTAATGGTTTAATTGTTTATAACTAATGAACTGCAAATGGAATAATGTTCCCACCTATTGGAGATGGTAGCTGATGCACTTAGCTTTACTTTATGATTTCTGATCATTGACGTAGCTCGCCAGCAAGCCGAAAGAATGGCATTTGTTTATAATTTCGTTAAATAAAACGTATTATCTCGGCTACTGCTGTGCCGATTGTATTCAACGACGTCTCAAAAGAAAGGAAAACGAACAAACTACACGATAAAAAATATCCCGTTGCTGTACCTATATCCGTTTAACGGTAATAACAATTTTAATTGTTTAATTGTTTATAACAAATGAACTGCACATGGAATAATGTTCCCACCTATTGGAGATGGTAGCCGCTGCACTTAGCTTTACTTTATGATTTCTGATCATTGACGTAGCTCGCCAGCAAGCCGAAAGAATGGCATTTGTTTATAATTTCGTTAAACAAAACGAATTATCTCGGCTTCTGCTGTGCCGATTTTATTCAACGACGTCTCAAAAGAAAGGAAAACGAACAAACTACACGATAAAAAATATCCCGTTGCTGTACCTATATCCGTTTAACGGTAAAAACAGTTTTAATGGTTTAATTGTTTATAACAAATGAACTGCACATGGAATAATGTTCCCACCTATTGGAGATGGTAGCTGATGCACTTAGCTTTACTTTATGATTTCTGATCATTGACGTAGCTCGCCAGCAAGCCGAAAGAATGGCATTTGTTTATAATTTCGTTAAACAAAATGAATTATCTCGGCTTCTGCTGTGCCGATTGTATTCAACGACGTCTCAAAAGAAAGGAAAACGAACAAACTACACGATAAAAAATATCCCGTTGCTGTACCTATGTCCGTTTAACTGTAATAACAATTTTAATGGTTTAATTGTTTATAACAAATGAACTGCAAATGGAATAATGTTCCCACCCATTGGACAAGGTAGTTGATTCTCATAGCTTTACTTTATGATTTCTGATCAATGTCGTAGCTCGCCAGCAAGCCGAAAGAATGGCATTTGTTTATAAATTCGTTAAACAAAATGAATTATATCGGCTTCTGCCGTGCCGATCTTATTCAAAGACGTCTCAAAAGAAAGGAAAACGAACAAACTACAGGATAAAAAATATCCCGTTGCTGTACCTCTATCCGTTAAACGGTAATAACAATTTTAATGGTTTAATTGTTTATAACTAATGAACTGCAAATGGAATAATGTTCCCACCTATTGGAGATGGTAGCTGATGCACTTAGCTTTACTTTATGATTTCTGATCATTGACGTAGCTCGCCAGCAAGCCGAAAGAATGGCATTTGTTTATAATTTCGTTAAATAAAACGTATTATCTCGGCTACTGCTGTGCCGATTGTATTCAACGACGTCTCAAAAGAAAGGAAAACGAACAAACTACACGATAAAAAATATCCCGTTGCTGTACCTATATCCGTTTAACGGTAATAACAATTTTAATTGTTTAATTGTTTATAACAAATGAACTGCACATGGAATAATGTTCCCACCTATTGGAGATGGTAGCCGCTGCACTTAGCTTTACTTTATGATTTCTGATCATTGACGTAGCTCGCCAGCAAGCCGAAAGAATGGCATTTGTTTATAATTTCGTTAAACAAAACGAATTATCTCGGCTTCTGCTGTGCCGATTTTATTCAACGACGTCTCAAAAGAAAGGAAAACGAACAAACTACACGATAAAAAATATCCCGTTGCTGTACCTATATCCGTTTAACGGTAAAAACAGTTTTAATGGTTTAATTGTTTATAACAAATGAACTGCACATGGAATAATGTTCCCACCTATTGGAGATGGTAGCTGATGCACTTAGCTTTACTTTATGATTTCTGATCATTGACGTAGCTCGCCAGCAAGCCGAAAGAATGGCATTTGTTTATAATTTCTTTTATCAAATTGAATTATCTCGGATTCCAGGCGAGCTACGTCAATCATCAGTGGATATAAATTAAAGCTAGGCGCATGAGCTACACAATATCCAACAGGTGAGAGCAGTAGCCGATGAGCTGTTCATTTCTTATAAGCAATTAAACAATTAAAATTGTTGTTACGGTCAACTGCATATAGTTACAGCAGCGGTGTATGTTTCCTGGTGTAGCTGATTCTCTTTCCCTTCATTTGAGATATTGTTGATTGAAATCGGGCCAGCAGAAGCCAAGATAATTGTAGTGAACCGGAGTGCATTTTTGCTGATTTTTCGATTGTTAATAACTTTTAAATCGCAAATGCCATATTGTTGCAACTGCTGGAGGAGATAGCTATGGTCCGTAGCTATAATTTAAGACAAGTCCGGTTAAGAAATACCCAGTAGAAGCCGAGACAAACGCAATTGTTTAAACTAAGGATGTAATCCAGGAATTCCGTTTTGGCGGTGCGGAAAACTGCGAAAAACGTCGCAAACGCGAGATGGCGTCACTTGTACCGTTTTCGACATTTCGTTAGCGAAAAAATGTTTAAAAATTATTATCTCGGCTTCTGCTGTGCCGATTGAATTCAACGACGTCTCAAAAGAAAGGAAAACGAACAAACTACAGGATAAAAAATATCCCGTTGCTGTACCTCTATCCGTTTAACGGTAATAAGAATTTTAATGGTTTAATTGTTTATAACTAATGAACTGCTCATGGAATAATGTTCCCACCTATTGGAGATGGAGCCGATGCACTTAGCTTTACTTTATGATTTCTGATCATTGACGTAGCTCGCCAGCAAGCCGAAAGAATGGCATTTGTTTATAATTTCGTTAAACAAAACGAATTATCTCGGCTTCTGCTGTGCCGATCTTATTCAAAGACGTCTCAAAAGAAAGGAAAACGAACAAACTACAGGATAAAAAATATCCCGTTGCTGTACCTCTATCCGTTTAAGGGTAATAACAATTTTAATGGTTTAATTGTTTATAACAAATGAACTGCACATGGAACAATGTTCCCACCCATTGGACATGTTAGTTGATGCTTATAGCTTTACTTTATGTTCACTGATCATTGACGTAGCTCGCCAGCCAGCCGAATGAATGGCATTTGTTTATAATTTCGTTAAATAAAACGTATTATCTCGGCTACTGCTATGCCGATTGTATTCAACGACGTCTCAAAAGAAAGGAAAACGAACAAACTACACGATAAAAAATATCCCGTTGCTGTACCTATATCCGTTTAACGGTAATAACAATTTTAATGGTTTAATTGTTTATAACTAATGAACTGCAAATGGAATAATGTTCCCACCTATTGGAGATGGTAGCTGATGCACTTAGCTTTACTTTATGATTTCTGATCATTGACGTAGCTCGCCAGCAAGCCGAAAGAATGGCATTTGTTTATAATTTCGTTAAATAAAACGTATTATCTCGGCTACTGCTGTGCCGATTGTATTCAACGACGTCTCAAAAGAAAGGAAAACGAACAAACTACACGATAAAAAATATCCCGTTGCTGTACCTATATCCGTTTAACGGTAATAACAATTTTAATGGTTTAATTGTTTATAACTAATGAACTGCACATGGAATAATGTTCCCACCTATTGGAGATGGTAGCTGATGCACTCAGCTTTACTTTATGATTTCTGATCATTGACATAGCTCGCCTGCAAGCCGAATTAATGGCATTTGTTTATAAATTCGTTAGACAAAATGAATTATCTCGGCTTCTGCTGTGCCGATTGAATTCAACGACGTCTCAAAAGAAAGGAAAACGAACAAACTACAGGATAAAAAATATCCCGTTGCTGTACCTCTATCCGTTAAACGGTAATAACAATTTTAATGGTTTAATTGTTTATAACTAATGAACTGCAAATGGAATAATGTTCCCACCTATTGGAGATGGTAGCTGATGCACTTAGCTTTACTTTATGATTTCTGATCATTGACGTAGCTCGCCAGCAAGCCGAAAGAATGGCATTTGTTTATAATTTCTTTTATCAAATTGAATTATCTCGGATTCCAGGCGAGCTACGTCAATCATCAGTGGATATAAATTAAAGCTAGGCGCATGAGCTACACAATATCCAACAGGTGAGACCAGTAGCCGATGAGCTGTTCATTTCTTATAAGCAATTAAACAATTAAAATTGTTGTTACGGTCAACTGCATATAGTTACAGCAGCGGTGTATGTTTCCTGGTGTAGCTGATTCTCTTTCCTTTCATTTGAGATATTGTTGATTGAAATCGGGCCAGCAGAAGCCAAGATAATTGTAGTGAACCGGAGTGCATTTTTGCTGATTTTTCGATTGTTAATAACTTTTAAATCGCAAATGCCATATTGTTGCAACTGCTGGAGGAGATAGCTATGGTCCGTAGCTTTAATTTAAGACAAGTCCGGTTAAGAAATACCCAGTAGAAGCCGAGACAAACGCAATTGTTTAAACTAAGGATGTAATCCAGGAATTCCGTTTTGGCGGTGCGGAAAACTGCGAAAAACGCCGCAAACGCGAGATGGCGTCACTTGTACCGTTTTCGACATTTCGTAAGCGAAAAAATGTTTAAAAATTATTATCTCGGCTTCTGCTGTGCCGATTTTATTCAGCGACGTCTCAAAAGAAAGGAAAACGAACAAACTACACGATAAAAAATATCCCGTTGCTGTAGCTATATCCGTTTAACGGTAATAAGAATTTTAATGGTTTAATTGTTTATAACTAATGAACTGCTCATGGAATAATGTTCCCACCTATTGGAGATGGAGCCGATGCACTTAGCTTTACTTTATGATTTCTGATCATTGACGTAGCTCGCCAACAAGCCGAAAGAATGGCATTTGTTTATAATTTCGTTAAACAAAACGAATTATCTCGGCTTCTGCTGTGCCGATTTTATTCAACGACGTCTCAAAAGAAAGGAAAACGAACAAACTACACGATAAATAATATCCCGTTGCTGTACCTATATCCGTTTAACTGTAATTACAATTTTAATGGTTTAATTGTTTATAACTAATGAACTGCACATGGAATAATGTTCCCACCTGTTGGAGATGGTAGCTGATTCTCATAGCTTTACTTTATGATTTCTGATCAATGTCGTAGCTCGCCAGCAAGCCGAAAGAATGGCATTTGTTTATAAATTCGTTAAACAAAATGAATTATATCGGCTTCTGCCGTGCCGATTTTATTCAAAGACGTCTCAAAAGAAAGGGAAACGAACAAACTACACGATAAAAAATATCCCGTTGCTGTACCTATATCCGTTTAACTGTAATAACAATTTTAATGGTTTAATTGTTTATAACTAATGAACTGCACATGGAATAATGTTCCCACCTATTGAAGATGGTAGCCGATGCACTTAGCTTTACTTTATGATTTCTGATCATTGACGTAGCTCGCCAGCAAGCCGAAAGAATGGCATTTGTTTATAATTTCGTTAAACAAAACGAATTGTCTCGGCTACTGCTGTGCCGATTGTATTCAACGACGTCTCAAAAGAAAGGAAAACGAACAAACTACAGGATAAAAAATATCCCGTTGCTGTACCTCTATCCGTTTAAGGGTAATAACAATTTTAATGGTTTAATTGTTTATAACAAATGAACTGCACATGGAATAATGTTCCCACCCATTGGACATGTTTGTTGATGCTTATAGCCTTACTTTATGTTCACTGATCATTGACGTAGCTCGCCAGCCAACCGAATGAATGGCATTTGTTTATAATTTCGTTATATAAAACGTATTATCTCGGCTACTGCTGTGCCGATTGTATTCAACGACGTCTCAAAAGAAAGGAAAACGAACAAACTACAGGATAAAAAATATCCCGTTGCTGTACCTCTATCCGTTTAACGGTAATAAGAATTTTAATGGTTTAATTGTTTATAACTAATGAACTGCTCATGGAATAATGTTCCCACCTATTGGAGATGGAGCCGATGCACTTAGCTTTACTTTATGATTTCTGATCATTGACGTAGCTCGCCAGCAAGCCGAAAGAATGGCATTTGTTTATAATTTCGTTAAACAAAACGAATTATCTCGGCTTCTGCTGTGCCGATCTTATTCAAAGACGTCTCAAAAGAAAGGAAAACGAACAAACTACAGGATAAAAAATATCCCGTTGCTGTACCTCTATCCGTTTAAGGGTAATAACAATTTTAATGGTTTAATTGTTTATAACAAATGAACTGCACATGGAACAATGTTCCCACCCATTGGACATGTTAGTTGATGCTTATAGCTTTACTTTATGTTCACTGATCATTGACGTAGCTCGCCAGCCAGCCGAATGAATGGCATTTGTTTATAATTTCGTTAAATAAAACGTATTATCTCGGCTACTGCTATGCCGATTGTATTCAACGACGTCTCAAAAGAAAGGAAAACGAACAAACTACACGATAAAAAATATCCCGTTGCTGTACCTATATCCGTTTAACGGTAATAACAATTTTAATGGTTTAATTGTTTATAACTAATGAACTGCAAATGGAATAATGTTCCCACCTATTGGAGATGGTAGCTGATGCACTTAGCTTTACTTTATGATTTCTGATCATTGACGTAGCTCGCCAGCAAGCCGAAAGAATGGCATTTGTTTATAATTTCGTTAAATAAAACGTATTATCTCGGCTACTGCTGTGCCGATTGTATTCAACGACGTCTCAAAAGAAAGGAAAACGAACAAACTACACGATAAAAAATATCCCGTTGCTGTACCTATATCCGTTTAACGGTAATAACAATTTTAATGGTTTAATTGTTTATAACTAATGAACTGCACATGGAATAATGTTCCCACCTATTGGAGATGGTAGCTGATGCACTCAGCTTTACTTTATGATTTCTGATCATTGACATAGCTCGCCTGCAAGCCGAATTAATGGCATTTGTTTATAAATTCGTTAGACAAAATGAATTATCTCGGCTTCTGCTGTGCCGATTGAATTCAACGACGTCTCAAAAGAAAGGAAAACGAACAAACTACAGGATAAAAAATATCCCGTTGCTGTACCTCTATCCGTTAAACGGTAATAACAATTTTAATGGTTTAATTGTTTATAACTAATGAACTGCAAATGGAATAATGTTCCCACCTATTGGAGATGGTAGCTGATGCACTTAGCTTTACTTTATGATTTCTGATCATTGACGTAGCTCGCCAGCAAGCCGAAAGAATGGCATTTGTTTATAATTTCTTTTATCAAATTGAATTATCTCGGATTCCAGGCGAGCTACGTCAATCATCAGTGGATATAAATTAAAGCTAGGCGCATGAGCTACACAATATCCAACAGGTGAGACCAGTAGCCGATGAGCTGTTCATTTCTTATAAGCAATTAAACAATTAAAATTGTTGTTACGGTCAACTGCATATAGTTACAGCAGCGGTGTATGTTTCCTGGTGTAGCTGATTCTCTTTCCTTTCATTTGAGATATTGTTGATTGAAATCGGGCCAGCAGAAGCCAAGATAATTGTAGTGAACCGGAGTGCATTTTTGCTGATTTTTCGATTGTTAATAACTTTTAAATCGCAAATGCCATATTGTTGCAACTGCTGGAGGAGATAGCTATGGTCCGTAGCTTTAATTTAAGACAAGTCCGGTTAAGAAATACCCAGTAGAAGCCGAGACAAACGCAATTGTTTAAACTAAGGATGTAATCCAGGAATTCCGTTTTGGCGGTGCGGAAAACTGCGAAAAACGCCGCAAACGCGAGATGGCGTCACTTGTACCGTTTTCGACATTTCGTAAGCGAAAAAATGTTTAAAAATTATTATCTCGGCTTCTGCTGTGCCGATTTTATTCAGCGACGTCTCAAAAGAAAGGAAAACGAACAAACTACACGATAAAAAATATCCCGTTGCTGTAGCTATATCCGTTTAACGGTAATAAGAATTTTAATGGTTTAATTGTTTATAACTAATGAACTGCTCATGGAATAATGTTCCCACCTATTGGAGATGGAGCCGATGCACTTAGCTTTACTTTATGATTTCTGATCATTGACGTAGCTCGCCAACAAGCCGAAAGAATGGCATTTGTTTATAATTTCGTTAAACAAAACGAATTATCTCGGCTTCTGCTGTGCCGATTTTATTCAACGACGTCTCAAAAGAAAGGAAAACGAACAAACTACACGATAAATAATATCCCGTTGCTGTACCTATATCCGTTTAACTGTAATTACAATTTTAATGGTTTAATTGTTTATAACTAATGAACTGCACATGGAATAATGTTCCCACCTGTTGGAGATGGTAGCTGATTCTCATAGCTTTACTTTATGATTTCTGATCAATGTCGTAGCTCGCCAGCAAGCCGAAAGAATGGCATTTGTTTATAAATTCGTTAAACAAAATGAATTATATCGGCTTCTGCCGTGCCGATTTTATTCAAAGACGTCTCAAAAGAAAGGGAAACGAACAAACTACACGATAAAAAATATCCCGTTGCTGTACCTATATCCGTTTAACTGTAATAACAATTTTAATGGTTTAATTGTTTATAACTAATGAACTGCACATGGAATAATGTTCCCACCTATTGAAGATGGTAGCCGATGCACTTAGCTTTACTTTATGATTTCTGATCATTGACGTAGCTCGCCAGCAAGCCGAAAGAATGGCATTTGTTTATAATTTCGTTAAACAAAACGAATTGTCTCGGCTACTGCTGTGCCGATTGTATTCAACGACGTCTCAAAAGAAAGGAAAACGAACAAACTACACGATAAAAAATATCCCGTTGCTGTAGCTATATCCGTTTAACTGTAATAACAATTTTAATGGTTTAATTGTTAATAACTAATGAACTGCACATGGAATAATGTTCCCACCCATTGGACATGTTTGTTGATGCTTATAGCCTTACTTTATGTTCACTGATCATTGACGTAGCTCGCCAGCCAACCGAATGAATGGCATTTGTTTATAATTTCGTTATATAAAACGTATTATCTCGGCTACTGCTGTGCCGATTGTATTCAACGACGTCTCAAAAGAAAGGAAAACGAACAAACTACACGATAAAAAATATCCCGTTGCTGTACCTATATCCGTTTAACGGTAATAACAATTTTAATGGTTTAATTGTTTATAACAAATGAACTGCACATGTAATAATGTTCCCACCTATTGGAGATGGTAGCTGATGCACATAGCTTTACTTTATGTTTTCTGATCATTGGACGTAGCTCGCCTGCAAGCCGAAAGAATTGCATTTGTTTATAATTTCGTTAAATAAAACGTATTATCTCGGCTACTGCTGTGCCGATTGTATTCAACGACGTCTCAAAAGAAAGGAAAACGAACAAACTACACGATAAAAAATATCCCGTTGCTGTACCTATATCCGTTTAACGGTAATAACAATTTTAATGGTTTAAATGTTTATAACAAATGAACTGCACATGGAATAATGTTCCCACCTATTGGAGATGGTAGCTGATGCACTTATCTTTACTTTATGATTTCTGATCATTGACGTAGCTCGCCAGCAAGCCGAAAGAATGGCATTTGTTTATAATTTCGTTAAACAAAATGAATTATCTCGGCTTCTGCTGTGCTGATTATATTCAACGAGGTGTCAAATGAAAGGGAAACGAACAAACTACACGATAAAAAATATCCCGTTGCTGTACCTATATCCGTTTAACTGTAATAACAATTTTAATGGTTTAATTGTTTATAACTAATGAACTGCACATGGAATAATGTTCCCACCTATTGGAGATCGTAGCTGATGCACTTAGCTTTACTTTATGATTTCTGATCATTGACGTAGCTCGCCAGCAAGCCGAAAGAATGGCATTTGTTTATAATTTCGTTAAACAAAATGAATTATCTCGGCTTCTGCTGTGCCGATTTTATTCAACGACGTCTCAAAAGAAAGGAAAACGAACAAACTACACGATAAAAAATATCCCGTTGCGGTACCTATATCCGTTTAACGGTAATAACAATTTTAATGGTTTAATTGTTTATAACAAATGAACCGCACATGGAATAATGTTCCCACCCATTGGACATGGTAGTTGATGCTCATAGCTTTACTTTATGTTCACTGATCATTGACGTAGCTCGCCAGCCAGCCGAAAGAATGGCATTTGTTTATAAATTCGTTAAACAAAATGAATTATCTCGGCTTCTGCTGTGCTGATTATATTCAACGAGGTGTCAAATGAAAGGGAAACGAACAAACTACACGATAAAAAACATCCCGTTGCTGTACCTATATCCGTTTAACGGTAATAACAATTTTAATGGTTTAATTGTTTATAACTAATGAACTGCACATGGAATAATGTTCCCACCTATTGGAGATGGTAGCTGATGCACTTAGCTTTACTTTATGATTTCTGATCACTGACGTAGCTCGCCAGCAAGCCGAAAGAATGGCATTTGTTTATAATTTCGTTAAACAAAATGAATTATCTCGGCTTCTGCTGTGCCGATTTTATTCAACGACGTCTCAAAAGAAAGGAAAACGAACAAACTACACGATAAATAATATCCCGTTGCTGTACCTATATCCGTTTCACTGTAATAACAATTTTAATGGTTTAATTGTTTATAACTAATGAACTGCACATGGAATAATGTTCCCACCTATTGGAGATGGTAGCTGATGCACTTAGCTTTACTTTATGATTTCTGATCACTGACGTAGCTCGCCAGCAAGCCGAAAGAATGGCATTTGTTTATAAATTCGTTAAACAAAATGAATTATCTCGGCTTCTGCTGTGCCGATTTTATTCAACGACGTCTCAAAAGAAAGGAAAACGAACAAACTACACGATAAAAAATATCCCGTTGCTGTATCTATATCCGTTTAACGGTAATAACAATTTTAATGGTTTAATTGTTTATAACAAATGAACTGCACATGGAATAATGTTCCAACCCATTGGACATGGTAGTTGATGCTCATAGCTTTACTTTATGTTCACTGATCATTGACGTAGCTCGCCAGCCAGCCGAAAGAATGGCATTTGTTTATAAATTCGTAAAACAAAATGAATTATCTCGGCTTCTGCTGTGCCGATTTTATTCAAGGACGTCTCAAAAGAAAGGAAAACGAACAAACTACACGATAAAAAATATCCCGTTGCTGTAGCTATATCCGTTTAACGGTAATAACAATTTTAATGGTTTAATTGTTTATAACAAATTAACTGCACTTGGAATAATGTTCCCACATATTGTACATGGTAGTTGATGTTCATAGCTTTACTTTATGTTCACTGATCATTGACGTAGGTCGCCTGCAAGCCGAAATAATGGCATTTGTTTATAATTTCTTTAAACAAATTGTATTATCTCTGTTTGCAGGCGAGCTACGTCAATCATCAGTGGATATAAATTAAAGCTAGGCGCATGTGCTACAATATCCAACAGGTGAGAGCAGTAGCCGATGAGCTGTTCATTTCTTATAAGCAATTAAACAATTAAAATTGTTGTTACGGTCAACTGCATGTAGTTACAGCAGCGGTGTATATTTTCGGGTGTAGCTGATTCTCTTTCCCTTCATTTGAGATATTGTTGATTAAAATCGGGCCAGCAGAAGCCAAGATAATAGTAGTGAACCGGAGTGCATTTTTGCTGATTTTTCGATTGTTAATAACTTTTAAATCGCAAATGCCATATTGTTGCAACTGCTGGAGGAGATAGCTATGGTCCGTAGCTTTAATTTAAGACAAGTCCGGTTAAGAAATACCCAGTAGAAGCCGAGACAAACGCAATTGTTTAAACTAACTATGTAATCCAGGAATTCCGTTTTGGCGGTGCGGAAAACTGCGAAAAAGGCCGCAAACGCGAGATGGCGTCACTTGTACCGTTTTCGACATTTCGTTAGCGAGAAAATGTTTAAAAATTATTATCTCGGCTTCTGCTGTGCCGATTTTATTCAAAGACGTCTCAAAAGAAAGGGAAACGAACAAACTACACGATAAAAAATATGCCGTTGCTGTACCTATATCCGTTTAACTGTAATAACAATTTTAATGGTTTAATTGTTTATAACGAATGAAATGCACATGGAATAATGTTCCCACCCATTGGACATGGAAGTTGATGCTCATAGCTTTACTTTATGTTCACTGATCATTGACGTAGCTCGCCAGCCAGCCGAAAGAATGGCATTTGTTTATAATTTCGTTAAATAAAACGTATTATCTCGGCTTCTGCTGTGCCGATTTTATTCAACGACGTCTCAAAAGAAAGGAAAACGAACAAGCTACACGATAAAACATATCCCGTTGCTGTACCTATATCCGTTTAACTGTAATAACAATTTTAATGGTTTAATTGTTTATAACTAATGAACTGCACATGGAATAATGTTCCCACCTATTGGAGATGGTAGCTGATGCACTTAGCTTTACTTTATGATTTCTGATCATTGACGTAGCTCGCCAGCAAGCCGAAAGAATGGCATTTGTTTATAATTTCGTTAAACAAAATGAATTATCTCGGCTTCTGCTGTGCCGATTTTATTCAAGGACGTCTCAAAAGAAAGGAAAACGAACAAACTACACGATAAAAAATATCCCGTTGCTGTAGCTATATCCGTTTAACGGTAATAACAATTTTAATGGTTTAATTGTTTATAACTAATGAACTGCACATGGAATAATGTTCCCACCTATTGGAGATGGTAGCTGATGCACTTAGCTTTACTTTATGATTTCTGATCATTGACGTAGCTCGCCAGCAAGCCGAAAGAATGGCATTTGTTTATAATTTCGTTAAACAAAATGAATTATCTCGGCTTCTGCTGTGCCGATTTTATTCAACGACGTCTCAAAAGAAAGGAAAACGAACAAACTACACGATAAAAAATATCCCGTTGCGGTATCTATATCCGTTTAACGGTAATAACAATTTTAATGGTTTAATTGTTTATAACAAATGAACTGCACATGGAATAATGTTCCCACCCATTGGACATGGTAGTTGATGCTCATAGCTTTACTTTATGTTCACTGATCATTGACGTAGCTCGCCAGCCAGCCGAAAGAATGGCATTTGTTTATAAATTCGTTAAACAAAATGAATTATCTCGGCTTCTGCTGTGCCGATTTTATTCAAGGACGTCTCAAAAGAAAGGAAAACGAACAAACTACACGATCAAAAATATCCCGTTGCTGTAGCTATATCCGTTTAACGGTAATAACAATTTTAATGGTTTAATTGTTTATAACAAATTAACTGCACTTGGAATAATGTTCCCACCCATTGTACATGGTAGTTGATGTTCATAGCTTTACTTTATGTTCACTGATCATTGACGTAGGTCGCCTGCAAGCCGAAATAATGGCATTTGTTTATAATTTCTTTAAACAAATTGTATTATCTCTGTTTGCAGGCGAGCTACGTCAATCATCAGTGGATATAAATTAAAGCTAGGCGCATGTGCTACAATATCCAACAGGTGAGAGCAGTAGCCGATGAGCTGTTCATTTCTTATAAGCAATTAAACAATTAAAATTGTTGTTACGGTCAACTGCATGTAGTTACAGCAGCGGTGTATATTTTCGGGTGTAGCTGATTCTCTTTCCCTTCATTTGAGATATTGTTGATTAAAATCGGGCCAGCAGAAGCCAAGATAATAGTAGTGAACCGGAGTGCATTTTTGCTGATTTTTCGATTGTTAATAACTTTTAAATCGCAAATGCCATATTGTTGCAACTGCTGGAGGAGATAGCTATGGTCCGTAGCTTTAATTTAAGACAAGTCCGGTTAAGAAATACCCAGTAGAAGCCGAGACAAACGCAATTGTTTAAACTAACTATGTAATCCAGGAATTCCGTTTTGGCGGTGCGGAAAACTGCGAAAAAGGCCGCAAACGCGAGATGGCGTCACTTGTACCGTTTTCGACATTTCGTTAGCGAGAAAACGTTTAAAAATTATTATCTCGGCTTCTGCTGTGCCGATTTTATTCAAAGACGTCTCAAAAGAAAGGGAAACGAACAAACTACACGATAAAAAATATCCCGTTGCTGTACCTATATCCGTTTAACTGTAATAACAATTTTAATGGTTTAATTGTTTATAACGAATGAAATGCACATGGAATAATGTTCCCACCCATTGGACATGGAAGTTGATGCTCATAGCTTTACTTTATGTTCACTGATCATTGACGTAGCTCGCCAGCCAGCCGAAAGAATGGCATTTGTTTATAAATTCGTTAAACAAAATGAATTATCTCGGCTTCTGCTGTGCCGATTTTATTCAACGACGTCTCAAAAGAAAGGAAAACGAACAAACTACACGATAAAACATATCCCGTTGCTGTACCTATATCCGTTTAACTGTAACAACAATTTTAATGGTTTAAATGTTTATAACAAATGAACTGCACATGGAATAATGTTCCCACCTATTGGAGATGGTAGCTGATGCACTTATCTTTACTTTATGATTTCTGATCATTGACGTAGCTCGCCTGCAAGCCGAAAGAATGGCATTTGTTTATAAATTCGTTAAACAAAATGAATTATCTCGGCTTCTGCTGTGCCGATTTTATTCAACGACGTCTCAAAAGAAAGGAAAACGAACAAACTACACGATAAAACATATCCCGTTGCTGTACCTATATCCGTTTAACTGTAACAACAATTTTAATGGTTTAAATGTTTATAACAAATGAACTGCACATGGAATAATGTTCCCACCTATTGGAGATGGTAGCTGATGCACTTATCTTTACTTTATGATTTCTGATCATTGACGTAGCTCGCCTGCAAGCCGAAAGAATGGCATTTGTTTATAATTTCGTTAAATAAAACGTATTATCTCGGCTTCTGCTGTGCCGATTTAATTCAACGACGTCTCAAAAGAAAGGAAAACGAACAAGCTACACGATAAAACATATCCCGTTGCTGTACCTATATCCGTTTAACTGTAATAACAATTTTAATGGTTTAATTGTTTATAACTAATGAACTGCACATGGAATAATGTTCCCACCCATTGGACATGGTAGTTGATGCTCATAGCTTTACTTTATGTTCACTGATCATTGACGTAGCTCGCCAGCCAGCCGAAAGAATGGCATTTGTTTATAAATTCGTTAAACAAAATGAATTATCTCGGCTTCTGCTGTGCCGATTTTATTCAAGGACGTCTCAAAAGAAAGGAAAACGAACAAACTACACGATAAAAAATATCCCGTTGCTGTAGCTATATCCGTTTAACGGTAATAACAATTTTAATGGTTTAATTGTTTATAACAAATTAACTGCACTTGGAATAATGTTCCCACCCATTGTACATGGTAGTTGATGTTCATAGCTTTACTTTATGTTCACTGATCATTGACGTAGGTCGCCTGCAAGCCGAAATAATGGCATTTGTTTATAATTTCTTTAAACAAATTGTATTATCTCTGTTTGCAGGCGAGCTACGTCAATCATCAGTGGATATAAATTAAAGCTAGGCGCATGTGCTACAATATCCAACAGGTGAGAGCAGTAGCCGATGAGCTGTTCATTTCTTATAAGCAATTAAACAATTAAAATTGTTGTTACGGTCAACTGCATGTAGTTACAGCAGCGGTGTATATTTTCGGGTGTAGCTGATTCTCTTTCCCTTCATTTGAGATATTGTTGATTAAAATCGGGCCAGCAGAAGCCAAGATAATAGTAGTGAACCGGAGTGCATTTTTGCTGATTTTTCGATTGTTAATAACTTTTAAATCGCAAATGCCATATTGTTGCAACTGCTGGAGGAGATAGCTATGGTCCGTAGCTTTAATTTAAGACAAGTCCGGTTAAGAAATACCCAGTAGAAGCCGAGACAAACGCAATTGTTTAAACTAACTATGTAATCCAGGAATTCCGTTTTGGCGGTGCGGAAAACTGCGAAAAAGGCCGCAAACGCGAGATGGCGTCACTTGTACCGTTTTCGACATTTCGTTAGCGAGAAAATGTTTAAAAATTATTATCTCGGCTTCTGCTGTGCCGATTTTATTCAAAGACGTCTCAAAAGAAAGGGAAACGAACAAACTACACGATAAAAAATATCCCGTTGCTGTACCTATATCCGTTTAACTGTAATAACAATTTTAATGGTTTAATTGTTTATAACGAATGAAATGCACATGGAATAATGTTCCCACCCATTGGACATGGAAGTTGATGCTCATAGCTTTACTTTATGTTCACTGATCATTGACGTAGCTCGCCAGCCAGCCGAAAGAATGGCATTTGTTTATAAATTCGTTAAACAAAATGAATTATCTCGGCTTCTGCTGTGCCGATTTTATTCAACGACGTCTCAAAAGAAAGGAAAACGAACAAACTACACGATAAAACATATCCCGTTGCTGTACCTATATCCGTTTAACTGTAACAACAATTTTAATGGTTTAAATGTTTATAACAAATGAACTGCACATGGAATAATGTTCCCACCTATTGGAGATGGTAGCTGATGCACTTATCTTTACTTTATGATTTCTGATCATTGACGTAGCTCGCCTGCAAGCCGAAAGAATGGCATTTGTTTATAATTTCGTTAAATAAAACGTATTATCTCGGCTTCTGCTGTGCCGATTTTATTCAACGACGTCTCAAAAGAAAGGAAAACGAACAAGCTACACGATAAAAAATATCCCGTTGCTGTAGCTATATCCGTTTAACGGTAATAACAATTTTAATGGTTTAATTGTTTATAACTAATGAACTGCACATGGAATAATGTTCCCACCTATTGGAGATGGTAGCTGATGCACTTAGCTTTACTTTATGATTTCTGATCATTGACGTTGCTCGCCAGCAAGCCGAAAGAATGGCATTTGTTTATAACTTCTTTAAACAAAATGAATTATCTCGGCTTCTTCTGTGCCGATTTTATTCAACGACGTCTCAAAAGAAAGGAAAACGAACAAACTACACGATAAAAAATATCCCGTTGCTGTACCTATATCCGTTTAACTGTAATAACAATTTTAATGGTTTAATTGTTTGTAACGAATGAAATGCACATGGAATAATGTTCCCACCCATTGGACATGGAAGTTGATGCTCATAGCTTTACTTTATGTTCACTGATCATTGACGTAGCTCGCCAGCCAGCCGAAAGAATGGCATTTGTTTATAAATTCGTTAAACAAAATGAATTATCTCGGCTTCTGCTGTGCCGATTTTATTCAACGACGTCTCAAAAGAAAGGAAAACGAACAAACTACACGATAAAACATATCCCGTTGCTGTACCTATATCCGTTTAACTGTAACAACAATTTTAATGGTTTAAATGTTTATAACAAATGAACTGCACATGGAATAATGTTCCCACCTATTGGAGATGGTAGCTGATGCACTTATCTTTACTTTATGATTTCTGATCATTGACGTAGCTCGCCTGCAAGCCGAAAGAATGGCATTTGTTTATAATTTCGTTAAATAAAACGTATTATCTCGGCTTCTGCTGTGCCGATTTTATTCAACGACGTCTCAAAAGAAAGGAAAACGAACAAGCTACACGATAAAACATATCCCGTTGCTGTACCTATATCCGTTTCACTGTAATAACAATTTTAATGGTTTAATTGTTTATAACTAATGAACTGCACATGGAATAATGTTCCCACCTATTGGAGATGGTAGCTGATGCACTTAGCTTTACTTTATGATTTCTGATCACTGACGTAGCTCGCCAGCAAGCCGAAAGAATGGCATTTGTTTATAAATTCGTTAAACAAAATGAATTATCTCGGCTTCTGCTGTGCCGATTTTATTCAACGACGTCTCAAAAGAAAGGAAAACGAACAAACTACACGATAAAAAATATCCCGTTGCTGTATCTATATCCGTTTAACGGTAATAACAATTTTAATGGTTTAATTGTTTATAACAAATGAACTGCACATGGAATAATGTTCCCACCCATTGGACATGGTAGTTGATGCTCATAGCTTTACTTTATGTTCACTGATCATTGACGTAGCTCGCCAGCCAGCCGAAAGAATGGCATTTGTTTATAAATTCGTTAAACAAAATGAATTATCTCGGCTTCTGCTGTGCCGATTTTATTCAAGGACGTCTCAAAAGAAAGGAAAACGAACAAACTACACGATCAAAAATATCCCGTTGCTGTAGCTATATCCGTTTAACGGTAATAACAATTTTAATGGTTTAATTGTTTATAACAAATTAACTGCACTTGGAATAATGTTCCCACCCATTGTACATGGTAGTTGATGTTCATAGCTTTACTTTATGTTCACTGATCATTGACGTAGGTCGCCTGCAAGCCGAAATAATGGCATTTGTTTATAATTTCTTTAAACAAATTGTATTATCTCTGTTTGCAGGCGAGCTACGTCAATCATCAGTGGATATAAATTAAAGCTAGGCGCATGTGCTACAATATCCAACAGGTGAGAGCAGTAGCCGATGAGCTGTTCATTTCTTATAAGCAATTAAACAATTAAAATTGTTGTTACGGTCAACTGCATGTAGTTACAGCAGCGGTGTATATTTTCGGGTGTAGCTGATTCTCTTTCCCTTCATTTGAGATATTGTTGATTAAAATCGGGCCAGCAGAAGCCAAGATAATAGTAGTGAACCGGAGTGCATTTTTGCTGATTTTTCGATTGTTAATAACTTTTAAATCGCAAATGCCATATTGTTGCAACTGCTGGAGGAGATAGCTATGGTCCGTAGCTTTAATTTAAGACAAGTCCGGTTAAGAAATACCCAGTAGAAGCCGAGACAAACGCAATTGTTTAAACTAACTATGTAATCCAGGAATTCCGTTTTGGCGGTGCGGAAAACTGCGAAAAAGGCCGCAAACGCGAGATGGCGTCACTTGTACCGTTTTCGACATTTCGTTAGCGAGAAAATGTTTAAAAATTATTATCTCGGCTTCTGCTGTGCCGATTTTATTCAAAGACGTCTCAAAAGAAAGGAAAACGAACAAACTACACGATAAAACATATCCCGTTGCTGTACCTATATCCGTTTAACTGTAACAACAATTTTAATGGTTTAAATGTTTATAACAAATGAACTGCACATGGAATAATGTTCCCACCTATTGGAGATGGTAGCTGATGCACTTATCTTTACTTTATGATTTCTGATCATTGACGTAGCTCGCCTGCAAGCCGAAAGAATGGCATTTGTTTATAATTTCGTTAAATAAAACGTATTATCTCGGCTTCTGCTGTGCCGATTTAATTCAACGACGTCTCAAAAGAAAGGAAAACGAACAAGCTACACGATAAAACATATCCCGTTGCTGTACCTATATCCGTTTAACTGTAATAACAATTTTAATGGTTTAATTGTTTATAACTAATGAACTGCACATGGAATAATGTTCCCACCCATTGGACATGGTAGTTGATGCTCATAGCTTTACTTTATGTTCACTGATCATTGACGTAGCTCGCCAGCCAGCCGAAAGAATGGCATTTGTTTATAAATTCGTTAAACAAAATGAATTATCTCGGCTTCTGCTGTGCCGATTTTATTCAAGGACGTCTCAAAAGAAAGGAAAACGAACAAACTACACGATAAAAAATATCCCGTTGCTGTAGCTATATCCGTTTAACGGTAATAACAATTTTAATGGTTTAATTGTTTATAACAAATTAACTGCACTTGGAATAATGTTCCCACCCATTGTACATGGTAGTTGATGTTCATAGCTTTACTTTATGTTCACTGATCATTGACGTAGGTCGCCTGCAAGCCGAAATAATGGCATTTGTTTATAATTTCTTTAAACAAATTGTATTATCTCTGTTTGCAGGCGAGCTACGTCAATCATCAGTGGATATAAATTAAAGCTAGGCGCATGTGCTACAATATCCAACAGGTGAGAGCAGTAGCCGATGAGCTGTTCATTTCTTATAAGCAATTAAACAATTAAAATTGTTGTTACGGTCAACTGCATGTAGTTACAGCAGCGGTGTATATTTTCGGGTGTAGCTGATTCTCTTTCCCTTCATTTGAGATATTGTTGATTAAAATCGGGCCAGCAGAAGCCAAGATAATAGTAGTGAACCGGAGTGCATTTTTGCTGATTTTTCGATTGTTAATAACTTTTAAATCGCAAATGCCATATTGTTGCAACTGCTGGAGGAGATAGCTATGGTCCGTAGCTTTAATTTAAGACAAGTCCGGTTAAGAAATACCCAGTAGAAGCCGAGACAAACGCAATTGTTTAAACTAACTATGTAATCCAGGAATTCCGTTTTGGCGGTGCGGAAAACTGCGAAAAAGGCCGCAAACGCGAGATGGCGTCACTTGTACCGTTTTCGACATTTCGTTAGCGAGAAAATGTTTAAAAATTATTATCTCGGCTTCTGCTGTGCCGATTTTATTCAAAGACGTCTCAAAAGAAAGGGAAACGAACAAACTACACGATAAAAAATATCCCGTTGCTGTACCTATATCCGTTTAACTGTAATAACAATTTTAATGGTTTAATTGTTTATAACGAATGAAATGCACATGGAATAATGTTCCCACCCATTGGACATGGAAGTTGATGCTCATAGCTTTACTTTATGTTCACTGATCATTGACGTAGCTCGCCAGCCAGCCGAAAGAATGGCATTTGTTTATAAATTCGTTAAACAAAATGAATTATCTCGGCTTCTGCTGTGCCGATTTTATTCAACGACGTCTCAAAAGAAAGGAAAACGAACAAACTACACGATAAAACATATCCCGTTGCTGTACCTATATCCGTTTAACTGTAACAACAATTTTAATGGTTTAAATGTTTATAACAAATGAACTGCACATGGAATAATGTTCCCACCTATTGGAGATGGTAGCTGATGCACTTATCTTTACTTTATGATTTCTGATCATTGACGTAGCTCGCCTGCAAGCCGAAAGAATGGCATTTGTTTATAATTTCGTTAAATAAAACGTATTATCTCGGCTTCTGCTGTGCCGATTTTATTCAACGACGTCTCAAAAGAAAGGAAAACGAACAAGCTACACGATAAAAAATATCCCGTTGCTGTAGCTATATCCGTTTAACGGTAATAACAATTTTAATGGTTTAATTGTTTATAACTAATGAACTGCACATGGAATAATGTTCCCACCTATTGGAGATGGTAGCTGATGCACTTAGCTTTACTTTATGATTTCTGATCATTGACGTTGCTCGCCAGCAAGCCGAAAGAATGGCATTTGTTTATAACTTCTTTAAACAAAATGAATTATCTCGGCTTCTTCTGTGCCGATTTTATTCAACGACGTCTCAAAAGAAAGGAAAACGAACAAACTACACGATAAAAAATATCCCGTTGCTGTACCTATATCCGTTTAACTGTAATAACAATTTTAATGGTTTAATTGTTTGTAACGAATGAAATGCACATGGAATAATGTTCCCACCCATTGGACATGGAAGTTGATGCTCATAGCTTTACTTTATGTTCACTGATCATTGACGTAGCTCGCCAGCCAGCCGAAAGAATGGCATTTGTTTATAAATTCGTTAAACAAAATGAATTATCTCGGCTTCTGCTGTGCCGATTTTATTCAACGACGTCTCAAAAGAAAGGAAAACGAACAAACTACACGATAAAACATATCCCGTTGCTGTACCTATATCCGTTTAACTGTAACAACAATTTTAATGGTTTAAATGTTTATAACAAATGAACTGCACATGGAATAATGTTCCCACCTATTGGAGATGGTAGCTGATGCACTTATCTTTACTTTATGATTTCTGATCATTGACGTAGCTCGCCTGCAAGCCGAAAGAATGGCATTTGTTTATAATTTCGTTAAATAAAACGTATTATCTCGGCTTCTGCTGTGCCGATTTTATTCAACGACGTCTCAAAAGAAAGGAAAACGAACAAGCTACACGATAAAACATATCCCGTTGCTGTACCTATATCCGTTTCACTGTAATAACAATTTTAATGGTTTAATTGTTTATAACTAATGAACTGCACATGGAATAATGTTCCCACCTATTGGAGATGGTAGCTGATGCACTTAGCTTTACTTTATGATTTCTGATCACTGACGTAGCTCGCCAGCAAGCCGAAAGAATGGCATTTGTTTATAAATTCGTTAAACAAAATGAATTATCTCGGCTTCTGCTGTGCCGATTTTATTCAACGACGTCTCAAAAGAAAGGAAAACGAACAAACTACACGATAAAAAATATCCCGTTGCTGTATCTATATCCGTTTAACGGTAATAACAATTTTAATGGTTTAATTGTTTATAACAAATGAACTGCACATGGAATAATGTTCCCACCCATTGGACATGGTAGTTGATGCTCATAGCTTTACTTTATGTTCACTGATCATTGACGTAGCTCGCCAGCCAGCCGAAAGAATGGCATTTGTTTATAAATTCGTTAAACAAAATGAATTATCTCGGCTTCTGCTGTGCCGATTTTATTCAAGGACGTCTCAAAAGAAAGGAAAACGAACAAACTACACGATCAAAAATATCCCGTTGCTGTAGCTATATCCGTTTAACGGTAATAACAATTTTAATGGTTTAATTGTTTATAACAAATTAACTGCACTTGGAATAATGTTCCCACCCATTGTACATGGTAGTTGATGTTCATAGCTTTACTTTATGTTCACTGATCATTGACGTAGGTCGCCTGCAAGCCGAAATAATGGCATTTGTTTATAATTTCTTTAAACAAATTGTATTATCTCTGTTTGCAGGCGAGCTACGTCAATCATCAGTGGATATAAATTAAAGCTAGGCGCATGTGCTACAATATCCAACAGGTGAGAGCAGTAGCCGATGAGCTGTTCATTTCTTATAAGCAATTAAACAATTAAAATTGTTGTTACGGTCAACTGCATGTAGTTACAGCAGCGGTGTATATTTTCGGGTGTAGCTGATTCTCTTTCCCTTCATTTGAGATATTGTTGATTAAAATCGGGCCAGCAGAAGCCAAGATAATAGTAGTGAACCGGAGTGCATTTTTGCTGATTTTTCGATTGTTAATAACTTTTAAATCGCAAATGCCATATTGTTGCAACTGCTGGAGGAGATAGCTATGGTCCGTAGCTTTAATTTAAGACAAGTCCGGTTAAGAAATACCCAGTAGAAGCCGAGACAAACGCAATTGTTTAAACTAACTATGTAATCCAGGAATTCCGTTTTGGCGGTGCGGAAAACTGCGAAAAAGGCCGCAAACGCGAGATGGCGTCACTTGTACCGTTTTCGACATTTCGTTAGCGAGAAAATGTTTAAAAATTATTATCTCGGCTTCTGCTGTGCCGATTTTATTCAAAGACGTCTCAAAAGAAAGGAAAACGAACAAACTACACGATAAAACATATCCCGTTGCTGTACCTATATCCGTTTAACTGTAACAACAATTTTAATGGTTTAAATGTTTATAACAAATGAACTGCACATGGAATAATGTTCCCACCTATTGGAGATGGTAGCTGATGCACTTATCTTTACTTTATGATTTCTGATCATTGACGTAGCTCGCCTGCAAGCCGAAAGAATGGCATTTGTTTATAATTTCGTTAAATAAAACGTATTATCTCGGCTTCTGCTGTGCCGATTTTATTCAACGACGTCTCAAAAGAAAGGAAAACGAACAAGCTACACGATAAAACATATCCCGTTGCTGTACCTATATCCGTTTAACTGTAATAACAATTTTAATGGTTTAATTGTTTATAACTAATGAACTGCACATGGAATAATGTTCCCACCCATTGGACATGGTAGTTGATGCTCATAGCTTTACTTTATGTTCACTGATCATTGACGTAGCTCGCCAGCCAGCCGAAAGAATGGCATTTGTTTATAAATTCGTTAAACAAAATGAATTATCTCGGCTTCTGCTGTGCCGATTTTATTCAAGGACGTCTCAAAAGAAAGGAAAACGAACAAACTACACGATAAAAAATATCCCGTTGCTGTAGCTATATCCGTTTAACGGTAATAACAATTTTAATGGTTTAATTGTTTATAACAAATTAACTGCACTTGGAATAATGTTCCCACCCATTGTACATGGTAGTTGATGTTCATAGCTTTACTTTATGTTCACTGATCATTGACGTAGGTCGCCTGCAAGCCGAAATAATGGCATTTGTTTATAATTTCTTTAAACAAATTGTATTATCTCTGTTTGCAGGCGAGCTACGTCAATCATCAGTGAACATAAAGTAAAGCTATGAGCATGTGCTACAATATCCAACAGGTGAGAGCAGTAGCCGATGAGCTGTTCATTTCTTATAAGCAATTAAACAATTAAAATTGTTGTTACGGTCAACTGCATGTAGTTACAGCAGCGGTGTATATTTTCGGGTGTAGCTGATTCTCTTTCCCTTCATTTGAGATATTGTTGATTAAAATCGGGCCAGCAGAAGCCAAGATAATAGTAGTGAACCGGAGTGCATTTTTGCTGATTTTTCGATTGTTAATAACTTTTAAATCGCAAATGCCATATTGTTGCAACTGCTGGAGGAGATAGCTATGGTCCGTAGCTTTAATTTAAGACAAGTCCGGTTAAGAAATACCCAGTAGAAGCCGAGACAAACGCAATTGTTTAAACTAACTATGTAATCCAGGAATTCCGTTTTGGCGGTGCGGAAAACTGCGAAAAAGGCCGCAAACGCGAGATGGCGTCACTTGTACCGTTTTCGACATTTCGTTAGCGAGAAAACGTTTAAAAATTATTATCTCGGCTTCTGCTGTGCCGATTTTATTCAAAGACGTCTCAAAAGAAAGGGAAACGAACAAACTACACGATAAAAAATATCCCGTTGCTGTACCTATATCCGTTTAACTGTAATAACAATTTTAATGGTTTAATTGTTTATAACGAATGAAATGCACATGGAATAATGTTCCCACCCATTGGACATGGAAGTTGATGCTCATAGCTTCACTTTATGTTCACTGATCATTGACGTAGCTCGCCAGCCAGCCGAAAGAATGGCATTTGTTTATAAATTCGTTAAACAAAATGAATTATCTCGGCTTCTGCTGTGCCGATTTTATTCAACGACGTCTCAAAAGAAAGGAAAACGAACAAACTACACGATAAAACATATCCCGTTGCTGTACCTATATCCGTTTAACTGTAACAACAATTTTAATGGTTTAAATGTTTATAACAAATGAACTGCACATGGAATAATGTTCCCACCTATTGGAGATGGTAGCTGATGCACTTATCTTTACTTTATGATTTCTGATCATTGACGTAGCTCGCCTGCAAGCCGAAAGAATGGCATTTGTTTATAAATTCGTTAAACAAAATGAATTATCTCGGCTTCTGCTGTGCCGATTTTATTCAACGACGTCTCAAAAGAAAGGAAAACGAACAAACTACACGATAAAACATATCCCGTTGCTGTACCTATATCCGTTTAACTGTAACAACAATTTTAATGGTTTAAATGTTTATAACAAATGAACTGCACATGGAATAATGTTCCCACCTATTGGAGATGGTAGCTGATGCACTTATCTTTACTTTATGATTTCTGATCATTGACGTAGCTCGCCTGCAAGCCGAAAGAATGGCATTTGTTTATAATTTCGTTAAATAAAACGTATTATCTCGGCTTCTGCTGTGCCGATTTTATTCAACGACGTCTCAAAAGAAAGGAAAACGAACAAGCTACACGATAAAACATATCCCGTTGCTGTACCTATATCCGTTTAACTGTAATAACAATTTTAATGGTTTAATTGTTTATAACTAATGAACTGCACATGGAATAATGTTCCCACCCATTGGACATGGTAGTTGATGCTCATAGCTTTACTTTATGTTCACTGATCATTGACGTAGCTCGCCAGCCAGCCGAAAGAATGGCATTTGTTTATAAATTCGTTAAACAAAATGAATTATCTCGGCTTCTGCTGTGCCGATTTTATTCAAGGACGTCTCAAAAGAAAGGAAAACGAACAAACTACACGATAAAAAATATCCCGTTGCTGTAGCTATATCCGTTTAACGGTAATAACAATTTTAATGGTTTAATTGTTTATAACAAATTAACTGCACTTGGAATAATGTTCCCACCCATTGTACATGGTAGTTGATGTTCATAGCTTTACTTTATGTTCACTGATCATTGACGTAGGTCGCCTGCAAGCCGAAATAATGGCATTTGTTTATAATTTCTTTAAACAAATTGTATTATCTCTGTTTGCAGGTGAGCTACGTCAATCATCAGTGGATATAAATTAAAGCTAGGCGCATGTGCTACAATATCCAACAGGTGAGAGCAGTAGCCGATGAGCTGTTCATTTCTTATAAGCAATTAAACAATTAAAATTGTTGTTACGGTCAACTGCATGTAGTTACAGCAGCGGTGTATATTTTCGGGTGTAGCTGATTCTCTTTCCCTTCATTTGAGATATTGTTGATTAAAATCGGGCCAGCAGAAGCCAAGATAATAGTAGTGAACCGGAGTGCATTTTTGCTGATTTTTCGATTGTTAATAACTTTTAAATCGCAAATGCCATATTGTTGCAACTGCTGGAGGAGATAGCTATGGTCCGTAGCTTTAATTTAAGACAAGTCCGGTTAAGAAATACCCAGTAGAAGCCGAGACAAACGCAATTGTTTAAACTAACTATGTAATCCAGGAATTCCGTTTTGGCGGTGCGGAAAACTGCGAAAAAGGCCGCAAACGCGAGATGGCGTCACTTGTACCGTTTTCGACATTTCGTTAGCGAGAAAATGTTTAAAAATTATTATCTCGGCTTGTGCTGTGCCGATTTTATTCAAAGACGTCTCAAAAGAAAGGGAAACGAACAAACTACACGATAAAAAATATCCCGTTGCTGTACCTATATCCGTTTAACTGTAATAACAATTTTAATGGTTTAATTGTTTATAACTAATGAACTGCACATGGAATAATGTTCCCACCCATTGGACATGGTAGTTGATGCTCATAGCTTTACTTTATGTTCACTGATCATTGACGTAGCTCGCCAGCCAGCCGAAAGAATGGCATTTGTTTATAAATTCGTTAAACAAAATGAATTATCTCGGCTTCTGCTGTGCCGATTTTATTCAACGACGTCTCAAAAGAAAGGAAAACGAACAAACTACACGATAAAACATATCCCGTTGCTGTACCTATATCCGTTTAACTGTAACAACAATTTTAATGGTTTAAATGTTTATAACAAATGAACTGCACATGGAATAATGTTCCCACCTATTGGAGATGGTAGCTGATGCACTTATCTTTACTTTATGATTTCTGATCATTGACGTAGCTCGCCTGCAAGCCGAAAGAATGGCATTTGTTTATAATTTCGTTAAATAAAACGTATTATCTCGGCTTCTGCTGTGCCGATTTTATTCAACGACGTCTCAAAAGAAAGGAAAACGAACAAGCTACACGATAAAAAATATCCCGTTGCTGTAGCTATATCCGTTTAACGGTAATAACAATTTTAATGGTTTAATTGTTTATAACTAATGAACTGCACATGGAATAATGTTCCCACCTATTGGAGATGGTAGCTGATGCACTTAGCTTTACTTTATGATTTCTGATCATTGACGTTGCTCGCCAGCAAGCCGAAAGAATGGCATTTGTTTATAACTTCTTTAAACAAAATGAATTATCTCGGCTTCTTCTGTGCCGATTTTATTCAACGACGTCTCAAAAGAAAGGAAAACGAACAAACTACACGATAAAAAATATCCCGTTGCTGTACCTATATCCGTTTAACTGTAATAACAATTTTAATGGTTTAATTGTTTGTAACGAATGAAATGCACATGGAATAATGTTCCCACCCATTGGACATGGAAGTTGATGCTCATAGCTTTACTTTATGTTCACTGATCATTGACGTAGCTCGCCAGCCAGCCGAAAGAATGGCATTTGTTTATAAATTCGTTAAACAAAATGAATTATCTCGGCTTCTGCTGTGCCGATTTTATTCAACGACGTCTCAAAAGAAAGGAAAACGAACAAACTACACGATAAAAAATATCCCGTTGCTGTAGCTATATCCGTTTAACGGAAATAACAATTTTAATGGTTTAATTGTTTATAACAAATTAACTGCACTTGGAATAATGTTCCCACCCATTGTACATGGTAGTTGATGTTCATAGCTTTACTTTATGTTCACTGATCATTGACGTAGGTCGCCTGCAAGCCGAAATAATGGCATTTGTTTATAATTTCTTTAAACAAATTGTATTATCTCTGTTTGCAGGCGAGCTACGTCAATCATCAGTGGATATAAATTAAAGCTAGGCGCATGTGCTACAATATCCAACAGGTGAGAGCAGTAGCCGATGAGCTGTTCATTTCTTATAAGCAATTAAACAATTAAAATTGTTGTTACGGTCAACTGCATGTAGTTACAGCAGCGGTGTATATTTTCGGGTGTAGCTGATTCTCTTTCCCTTCATTTGAGATATTGTTGATTAAAATCGGGCCAGCAGAAGCCAAGATAATAGTAGTGAACCGGAGTGCATTTTTGCTGATTTTTCGATTGTTAATAACTTTTAAATCGCAAATGCCATATTGTTGCAACTGCTGGAGGAGATAGCTATGGTCCGTAGCTTTAATTTAAGACAAGTCCGGTTAAGAAATACCCAGTAGAAGCCGAGACAAACGCAATTGTTTAAACTAACTATGTAATCCAGGAATTCCGTTTTGGCGGTGCGGAAAACTGCGAAAAAGGCCGCAAACGCGAGATGGCGTCACTTGTACCGTTTTCGACATTTCGTTAGCGAGAAAATGTTTAAAAATTATTATCTCGGCTTCTGCTGTGCCGATTTTATTCAAAGACGTCTCAAAAGAAAGGGAAACGAACAAACTACACGATAAAAAATATCCCGTTGCTGTACCTATATCCGTTTAACTGTAATAACAATTTTAATGGTTTAATTGTTTATAACGAATGAAATGCACATGGAATAATGTTCCCACCCATTGGACATGGAAGTTGATGCTCATAGCTTTACTTTATGTTCACTGATCATTGACGTAGCTCGCCAGCCAGCCGAAAGAATGGCATTTGTTTATAAATTCGTTAAACAAAATGAATTATCTCGGCTTCTGCTGTGCCGATTTTATTCAACGACGTCTCAAAAGAAAGGAAAACGAACAAACTACACGATAAAACATATCCCGTTGCTGTACCTATATCCGTTTAACTGTAACAACAATTTTAATGGTTTAAATGTTTATAACAAATGAACTGCACATGGAATAATGTTCCCACCTATTGGAGATGGTAGCTGATGCACTTATCTTTACTTTATGATTTCTGATCATTGACGTAGCTCGCCTGCAAGCCGAAAGAATGGCATTTGTTTATAATTTCGTTAAATAAAACGTATTATCTCGGCTTCTGCTGTGCCGAATTTATTCAACGACGTCTCAAAAGAAAGGAAAACGAACAAGCTGCACGATAAAACATATCCCGTTGCTGTACCTATATCCGTTTAACTGTAATAACAATTTTAATGGTTCAATTGTTTATAACTAATGAACTGCACATGGAATAATGTTCCCACCCATTGGACATGGTAGTTGATGCTCATAGCTTTACTTTATGTTCACTGATCATTGACGTAGCTCGCCAGCCAGCCGAAAGAATGGCATTTGTTTATAAATTCGTTAAACAAAATGAATTATCTCGGCTTCTGCTGTGCCGATTTTATTCAAGGACGTCTCAAAAGAAAGGAAAACGAACAAACTACACGATAAAAAATATCCCGTTGCTGTAGCTATATCCGTTTAACGGTAATAACAATTTTAATGGTTTAATTGTTTATAACAAATTAACTGCACTTGGAATAATGTTCCCACCCATTGTACATGGTAGTTGATGTTCATAGCTTTACTTTATGTTCACTGATCATTGACGTAGGTCGCCTGCAAGCCGAAATAATGGCATTTGTTTATAATTTCTTTAAACAAATTGTATTATCTCTGTTTGCAGGCGAGCTACGTCAATCATCAGTGGATATAAATTAAAGCTAGGCGCATGTGCTACAATATCCAACAGGTGAGAGCAGTAGCCGATGAGCTGTTCATTTCTTATAAGCAATTAAACAATTAAAATTGTTGTTACGGTCAACTGCATGTAGTTACAGCAGCGGTGTATATTTTCGGGTGTAGCTGATTCTCTTTCCCTTCATTTGAGATATTGTTGATTAAAATCGGGCCAGCAGAAGCCAAGATAATAGTAGTGAACCGGAGTGCATTTTTGCTGATTTTTCGATTGTTAATAACTTTTAAATCGCAAATGCCATATTGTTGCAACTGCTGGAGGAGATAGCTATGGTCCGTAGCTTTAATTTAAGACAAGTCCGGTTAAGAAATACCCAGTAGAAGCCGAGACAAACGCAATTGTTTAAACTAACTATGTAATCCAGGAATTCCGTTTTGGCGGTGCGGAAAACTGCGAAAAAGGCCGCAAACGCGAGATGGCGTCACTTGTACCGTTTTCGACATTTCGTTAGCGAGAAAATGTTTAAAAATTATTATCTCGGCTTCTGCTGTGCCGATTTTATTCAAAGACGTCTCAAAAGAAAGGGAAACGAACAAACTACACGATAAAAAATATCCCGTTGCTGTACCTATATCCGTTTAACTGTAATAACAATTTTAATGGTTTAATTGTTTATAACGAATGAAATGCACATGGAATAATGTTCCCACCCATTGGACATGGAAGTTGATGCTCATAGCTTTACTTTATGTTCACTGATCATTGACGTAGCTCGCCAGCCAGCCGAAAGAATGGCATTTGTTTATAAATTCGTTAAACAAAATGAATTATCTCGGCTTCTGCTGTGCCGATTTTATTCAACGACGTCTCAAAAGAAAGGAAAACGAACAAACTACACGATAAAACATATCCCGTTGCTGTACCTATATCCGTTTAACTGTAACAACAATTTTAATGGTTTAAATGTTTATAACAAATGAACTGCACATGGAATAATGTTCCCACCTATTGGAGATGGTAGCTGATGCACTTATCTTTACTTTATGATTTCTGATCATTGACGTAGCTCGCCTGCAAGCCGAAAGAATGGCATTTGTTTATAATTTCGTTAAATAAAACGTATTATCTCGGCTTCTGCTGTGCCGATTTTATTCAACGACGTCTCAAAAGAAAGGAAAACGAACAAGCTACACGATAAAACATATCCCGTTGCTGTACCTATATCCGTTTAACTGTAATAACAATTTTAATGGTTCAATTGTTTATAACTAATGAACTGCACATGGAATAATGTTCCCACCCATTGGACATGGTAGTTGATGCTCATAGCTTTACTTTATGTTCACTGATCATTGACGTACCTCGCCAGCCAGCCGAAAGAATGGCATTTGTTTATAAATTCGTTAAACAAAATGAATTATCTCGGCTTCTGCTGTGCCGATTTTATTCAAGGACGTCTCAAAAGAAAGGAAAACGAACAAACTACACGATAAAAAATATCCCGTTGCTGTAGCTATATCCGTTTAACGGTAATAACAATTTTAATGGTTTAATTGTTTATAACAAATTAACTGCACTTGGAATAATGTTCCCACCCATTGTACATGGTAGTTGATGTTCATAGCTTTACTTTATGTTCACTGATCATTGACGTAGGTCGCCTGCAAGCCGAAATAATGGCATTTGTTTATAATTTCTTTAAACAAATTGTATTATCTCTGTTTGCAGGCGAGCTACGTCAATCATCAGTGGATATAAATTAAAGCTAGGCGCATGTGCTACAATATCCAACAGGTGAGAGCAGTAGCCGATGAGCTGTTCATTTCTTATAAGCAATTAAACAATTAAAATTGTTGTTACGGTCAACTGCATGTAGTTACAGCAGCGGTGTATATTTTCGGGTGTAGCTGATTCTCTTTCCCTTCATTTGAGATATTGTTGATTAAAATCGGGCCAGCAGAAGCCAAGATAATAGTAGTGAACCGGAGTGCATTTTTGCTGATTTTTCGATTGTTAATAACTTTTAAATCGCAAATGCCATATTGTTGCAACTGCTGGAGGAGATAGCTATGGTCCGTAGCTTTAATTTAAGACAAGTCCGGTTAAGAAATACCCAGTAGAAGCCGAGACAAACGCAATTGTTTAAACTAACTATGTAATCCAGGAATTCCGTATTGGCGGTGCGGAAAACTGCGAAAAAGGCCGCAAACGCGAGATGGCGTCACTTGTACCGTTTTCGACATTTCGTTAGCGAGAAAATGTTTAAAAATTATTATCTCGGCTTCTGCTGTGCCGCTTTTATTCAAAGACGTCTCAAAAGAAAGGGAAACGAACAAACTACACGATAAAAAATATCCCGTTGCTGTACCTATATCCGTTTAACTGTAATAACAATTTTAATGGTTTAATTGTTTATAACGAATGAAATGCACATGGAATAATGTTCCCACCCATTGGACATGGAAGTTGATGCTCATAGCTTCACTTTATGTTCACTGATCATTGACGTAGCTCGCCAGCCAGCCGAAAGAATGGCATTTGTTTATAAATTCGTTAAACAAAATGAATTATCTCGGCTTCTGCTGTGCCGATTTTATTCAACGACGTCTCAAAAGAAAGGAAAACGAACAAACTACACGATAAAACATATCCCGTTGCTGTACCTATATCCGTTTAACTGTAACAACAATTTTAATGGTTTAAATGTTTATAACAAATGAACTGCACATGGAATAATGTTCCCACCTATTGGAGATGGTAGCTGATGCACTTATCTTTACTTTATGATTTCTGATCATTGACGTAGCTCGCCTGCAAGCCGAAAGAATGGCATTTGTTTATAAATTCGTTAAACAAAATGAATTATCTCGGCTTCTGCTGTGCCGATTTTATTCAACGACGTCTCAAAAGAAAGGAAAACGAACAAACTACACGATAAAACATATCCCGTTGCTGTACCTATATCCGTTTAACTGTAACAACAATTTTAATGGTTTAAATGTTTATAACAAATGAACTGCACATGGAATAATGTTCCCACCTATTGGAGATGGTAGCTGATGCACTTATCTTTACTTTATGATTTCTGATCATTGACGTAGCTCGCCTGCAAGCCGAAAGAATGGCATTTGTTTATAATTTCGTTAAATAAAACGTATTATCTCGGCTTCTGCTGTGCCGATTTTATTCAACGACGTCTCAAAAGAAAGGAAAACGAACAAGCTACACGATAAAACATATCCCGTTGCTGTACCTATATCCGTTTAACTGTAATAACAATTTTAATGGTTTAATTGTTTATAACTAATGAACTGCACATGGAATAATGTTCCCACCCATTGGACATGGTAGTTGATGCTCATAGCTTTACTTTATGTTCACTGATCATTGACGTAGCTCGCCAGCCAGCCGAAAGAATGGCATTTGTTTATAAATTCGTTAAACAAAATGAATTATCTCGGCTTCTGCTGTGCCGATTTTATTCAAGGACGTCTCAAAAGAAAGGAAAACGAACAAACTACACGATAAAAAATATCCCGTTGCTGTAGCTATATCCGTTTAACGGTAATAACAATTTTAATGGTTTAATTGTTTATAACAAATTAACTGCACTTGGAATAATGTTCCCACCCATTGTACATGGTAGTTGATGTTCATAGCTTTACTTTATGTTCACTGATCATTGACGTAGGTCGCCTGCAAGCCGAAATAATGGCATTTGTTTATAATTTCTTTAAACAAATTGTATTATCTCTGTTTGCAGGCGAGCTACGTCAATCATCAGTGGATATAAATTAAAGCTAGGCGCATGTGCTACAATATCCAACAGGTGAGAGCAGTAGCCGATGAGCTGTTCATTTCTTATAAGCAATTAAACAATTAAAATTGTTGTTACGGTCAACTGCATGTAGTTACAGCAGCGGTGTATATTTTCGGGTGTAGCTGATTCTCTTTCCCTTCATTTGAGATATTGTTGATTAAAATCGGGCCAGCAGAAGCCAAGATAATAGTAGTGAACCGGAGTGCATTTTTGCTGATTTTTCGATTGTTAATAACTTTTAAATCGCAAATGCCATATTGTTGCAACTGCTGGAGGAGATAGCTATGGTCCGTAGCTTTAATTTAAGACAAGTCCGGTTAAGAAATACCCAGTAGAAGCCGAGACAAACGCAATTGTTTAAACTAACTATGTAATCCAGGAATTCCGTTTTGGCGGTGCGGAAAACTGCGAAAAAGGCCGCAAACGCGAGATGGCGTCACTTGTACCGTTTTCGACATTTCGTTAGCGAGAAAATGTTTAAAAATTATTATCTCGGCTTGTGCTGTGCCGATTTTATTCAAAGACGTCTCAAAAGAAAGGGAAACGAACAAACTACACGATAAAAAATATCCCGTTGCTGTACCTATATCCGTTTAACTGTAATAACAATTTTAATGGTTTAATTGTTTATAACGAATGAAATGCACATGGAATAATGTTCCCACCCATTGGACATGGAAGTTGATGCTCATAGCTTTACTTTATGTTCACTGATCATTGACGTAGCTCGCCAGCCAGCCGAAAGAATGGCATTTGTTTATAAATTCGTTAAACAAAATGAATTATCTCGGCTTCTGCTGTGCCGATTTTATTCAACGACGTCTCAAAAGAAAGGAAAACGAACAAACTACACGATAAAACATATCCCGTTGCTGTACCTATATCCGTTTAACTGTAATAACAATTTTAATGGTTTAATTGTTTATAACTAATGAACTGCACATGGAATAATGTTCCCACCCATTGGACATGGTAGTTGATGCTCATAGCTTTACTTTATGTTCACTGATCATTGACGTAGCTCGCCAGCCAGCCGAAAGAATGGCATTTGTTTATAAATTCGTTAAACAAAATGAATTATCTCGGCTTCTGCTGTGCCGATTTTATTCAACGACGTCTCAAAAGAAAGGAAAACGAACAAACTACACGATAAAACATATCCCGTTGCTGTACCTATATCCGTTTAACTGTAACAACAATTTTAATGGTTTAAATGTTTATAACAAATGAACTGCACATGGAATAATGTTCCCACCTATTGGAGATGGTAGCTGATGCACTTATCTTTACTTTATGATTTCTGATCATTGACGTAGCTCGCCTGCAAGCCGAAAGAATGGCATTTGTTTATAATTTCGTTAAATAAAACGTATTATCTCGGCTTCTGCTGTGCCGATTTTATTCAACGACGTCTCAAAAGAAAGGAAAACGAACAAGCTACACGATAAAAAATATCCCGTTGCTGTAGCTATATCCGTTTAACGGTAATAACAATTTTAATGGTTTAATTGTTTATAACTAATGAACTGCACATGGAATAATGTTCCCACCTATTGGAGATGGTAGCTGATGCACTTAGCTTTACTTTATGATTTCTGATCATTGACGTTGCTCGCCAGCAAGCCGAAAGAATGGCATTTGTTTATAACTTCTTTAAACAAAATGAATTATCTCGGCTTCTTCTGTGCCGATTTTATTCAACGACGTCTCAAAAGAAAGGAAAACGAACAAACTACACGATAAAAAATATCCCGTTGCTGTACCTATATCCGTTTAACTGTAATAACAATTTTAATGGTTTAATTGTTTGTAACGAATGAAATGCACATGGAATAATGTTCCCACCCATTGGACATGGAAGTTGATGCTCATAGCTTTACTTTATGTTCACTGATCATTGACGTAGCTCGCCAGCCAGCCGAAAGAATGGCATTTGTTTATAAATTCGTTAAACAAAATGAATTATCTCGGCTTCTGCTGTGCCGATTTTATTCAACGACGTCTCAAAAGAAAGGAAAACGAACAAACTACACGATAAAAAATATCCCGTTGCTGTAGCTATATCCGTTTAACGGAAATAACAATTTTAATGGTTTAATTGTTTATAACAAATTAACTGCACTTGGAATAATGTTCCCACCCATTGTACATGGTAGTTGATGTTCATAGCTTTACTTTATGTTCACTGATCATTGACGTAGGTCGCCTGCAAGCCGAAATAATGGCATTTGTTTATAATTTCTTTAAACAAATTGTATTATCTCTGTTTGCAGGCGAGCTACGTCAATCATCAGTGGATATAAATTAAAGCTAGGCGCATGTGCTACAATATCCAACAGGTGAGAGCAGTAGCCGATGAGCTGTTCATTTCTTATAAGCAATTAAACAATTAAAATTGTTGTTACGGTCAACTGCATGTAGTTACAGCAGCGGTGTATATTTTCGGGTGTAGCTGATTCTCTTTCCCTTCATTTGAGATATTGTTGATTAAAATCGGGCCAGCAGAAGCCAAGATAATAGTAGTGAACCGGAGTGCATTTTTGCTGATTTTTCGATTGTTAATAACTTTTAAATCGCAAATGCCATATTGTTGCAACTGCTGGAGGAGATAGCTATGGTCCGTAGCTTTAATTTAAGACAAGTCCGGTTAAGAAATACCCAGTAGAAGCCGAGACAAACGCAATTGTTTAAACTAACTATGTAATCCAGGAATTCCGTTTTGGCGGTGCGGAAAACTGCGAAAAAGGCCGCAAACGCGAGATGGCGTCACTTGTACCGTTTTCGACATTTCGTTAGCGAGAAAATGTTTAAAAATTATTATCTCGGCTTCTGCTGTGCCGATTTTATTCAAAGACGTCTCAAAAGAAAGGGAAACGAACAAACTACACGATAAAAAATATCCCGTTGCTGTACCTATATCCGTTTAACTGTAATAACAATTTTAATGGTTTAATTGTTTATAACGAATGAAATGCACATGGAATAATGTTCCCACCCATTGGACATGGAAGTTGATGCTCATAGCTTTACTTTATGTTCACTGATCATTGACGTAGCTCGCCAGCCAGCCGAAAGAATGGCATTTGTTTATAAATTCGTTAAACAAAATGAATTATCTCGGCTTCTGCTGTGCCGATTTTATTCAACGACGTCTCAAAAGAAAGGAAAACGAACAAACTACACGATAAAACATATCCCGTTGCTGTACCTATATCCGTTTAACTGTAACAACAATTTTAATGGTTTAAATGTTTATAACAAATGAACTGCACATGGAATAATGTTCCCACCTATTGGAGATGGTAGCTGATGCACTTATCTTTACTTTATGATTTCTGATCATTGACGTAGCTCGCCTGCAAGCCGAAAGAATGGCATTTGTTTATAATTTCGTTAAATAAAACGTATTATCTCGGCTTCTGCTGTGCCGAATTTATTCAACGACGTCTCAAAAGAAAGGAAAACGAACAAGCTACACGATAAAACATATCCCGTTGCTGTACCTATATCCGTTTAACTGTAATAACAATTTTAATGGTTCAATTGTTTATAACTAATGAACTGCACATGGAATAATGTTCCCACCCATTGGACATGGTAGTTGATGCTCATAGCTTTACTTTATGTTCACTGATCATTGACGTAGCTCGCCAGCCAGCCGAAAGAATGGCATTTGTTTATAAATTCGTTAAACAAAATGAATTATCTCGGCTTCTGCTGTGCCGATTTTATTCAAGGACGTCTCAAAAGAAAGGAAAACGAACAAACTACACGATAAAAAATATCCCGTTGCTGTAGCTATATCCGTTTAACGGTAATAACAATTTTAATGGTTTAATTGTTTATAACAAATTAACTGCACTTGGAATAATGTTCCCACCCATTGTACATGGTAGTTGATGTTCATAGCTTTACTTTATGTTCACTGATCATTGACGTAGGTCGCCTGCAAGCCGAAATAATGGCATTTGTTTATAATTTCTTTAAACAAATTGTATTATCTCTGTTTGCAGGCGAGCTACGTCAATCATCAGTGGATATAAATTAAAGCTAGGCGCATGTGCTACAATATCCAACAGGTGAGAGCAGTAGCCGATGAGCTGTTCATTTCTTATAAGCAATTAAACAATTAAAATTGTTGTTACGGTCAACTGCATGTAGTTACAGCAGCGGTGTATATTTTCGGGTGTAGCTGATTCTCTTTCCCTTCATTTGAGATATTGTTGATTAAAATCGGGCCAGCAGAAGCCAAGATAATAGTAGTGAACCGGAGTGCATTTTTGCTGATTTTTCGATTGTTAATAACTTTTAAATCGCAAATGCCATATTGTTGCAACTGCTGGAGGAGATAGCTATGGTCCGTAGCTTTAATTTAAGACAAGTCCGGTTAAGAAATACCCAGTAGAAGCCGAGACAAACGCAATTGTTTAAACTAACTATGTAATCCAGGAATTCCGTTTTGGCGGTGCGGAAAACTGCGAAAAAGGCCGCAAACGCGAGATGGCGTCACTTGTACCGTTTTCGACATTTCGTTAGCGAGAAAATGTTTAAAAATTATTATCTCGGCTTCTGCTGTGCCGATTTTATTCAAAGACGTCTCAAAAGAAAGGGAAACGAACAAACTACACGATAAAAAATATCCCGTTGCTGTACCTATATCCGTTTAACTGTAATAACAATTTTAATGGTTTAATTGTTTATAACGAATGAAATGCACATGGAATAATGTTCCCACCCATTGGACATGGAAGTTGATGCTCATAGCTTTACTTTATGTTCACTGATCATTGACGTAGCTCGCCAGCCAGCCGAAAGAATGGCATTTGTTTATAAATTCGTTAAACAAAATGAATTATCTCGGCTTCTGCTGTGCCGATTTTATTCAACGACGTCTCAAAAGAAAGGAAAACGAACAAACTACACGATAAAACATATCCCGTTGCTGTACCTATATCCGTTTAACTGTAACAACAATTTTAATGGTTTAAATGTTTATAACAAATGAACTGCACATGGAATAATGTTCCCACCTATTGGAGATGGTAGCTGATGCACTTATCTTTACTTTATGATTTCTGATCATTGACGTAGCTCGCCTGCAAGCCGAAAGAATGGCATTTGTTTATAATTTCGTTAAATAAAACGTATTATCTCGGCTTCTGCTGTGCCGATTTTATTCAACGACGTCTCAAAAGAAAGGAAAACGAACAAGCTACACGATAAAACATATCCCGTTGCTGTACCTATATCCGTTTAACTGTAATAACAATTTTAATGGTTCAATTGTTTATAACTAATGAACTGCACATGGAATAATGTTCCCACCCATTGGACATGGTAGTTGATGCTCATAGCTTTACTTTATGTTCACTGATCATTGACGTACCTCGCCAGCCAGCCGAAAGAATGGCATTTGTTTATAAATTCGTTAAACAAAATGAATTATCTCGGCTTCTGCTGTGCCGATTTTATTCAAGGACGTCTCAAAAGAAAGGAAAACGAACAAACTACACGATAAAAAATATCCCGTTGCTGTAGCTATATCCGTTTAACGGTAATAACAATTTTAATGGTTTAATTGTTTATAACAAATTAACTGCACTTGGAATAATGTTCCCACCCATTGTACATGGTAGTTGATGTTCATAGCTTTACTTTATGTTCACTGATCATTGACGTAGGTCGCCTGCAAGCCGAAATAATGGCATTTGTTTATAATTTCTTTAAACAAATTGTATTATCTCTGTTTGCAGGCGAGCTACGTCAATCATCAGTGGATATAAATTAAAGCTAGGCGCATGTGCTACAATATCCAACAGGTGAGAGCAGTAGCCGATGAGCTGTTCATTTCTTATAAGCAATTAAACAATTAAAATTGTTGTTACGGTCAACTGCATGTAGTTACAGCAGCGGTGTATATTTTCGGGTGTAGCTGATTCTCTTTCCCTTCATTTGAGATATTGTTGATTAAAATCGGGCCAGCAGAAGCCAAGATAATAGTAGTGAACCGGAGTGCATTTTTGCTGATTTTTCGATTGTTAATAACTTTTAAATCGCAAATGCCATATTGTTGCAACTGCTGGAGGAGATAGCTATGGTCCGTAGCTTTAATTTAAGACAAGTCCGGTTAAGAAATACCCAGTAGAAGCCGAGACAAACGCAATTGTTTAAACTAACTATGTAATCCAGGAATTCCGTATTGGCGGTGCGGAAAACTGCGAAAAAGGCCGCAAACGCGAGATGGCGTCACTTGTACCGTTTTCGACATTTCGTTAGCGAGAAAATGTTTAAAAATTATTATCTCGGCTTCTGCTGTGCCGCTTTTATTCAAAGACGTCTCAAAAGAAAGGGAAACGAACAAACTACACGATAAAAAATATCCCGTTGCTGTACCTATATCCGTTTAACTGTAATAACAATTTTAATGGTTTAATTGTTTATAACGAATGAAATGCACATGGAATAATGTTCCCACCCATTGGACATGGAAGTTGATGCTCATAGCTTCACTTTATGTTCACTGATCATTGACGTAGCTCGCCAGCCAGCCGAAAGAATGGCATTTGTTTATAAATTCGTTAAACAAAATGAATTATCTCGGCTTCTGCTGTGCCGATTTTATTCAACGACGTCTCAAAAGAAAGGAAAACGAACAAACTACACGATAAAACATATCCCGTTGCTGTACCTATATCCGTTTAACTGTAACAACAATTTTAATGGTTTAAATGTTTATAACAAATGAACTGCACATGGAATAATGTTCCCACCTATTGGAGATGGTAGCTGATGCACTTATCTTTACTTTATGATTTCTGATCATTGACGTAGCTCGCCTGCAAGCCGAAAGAATGGCATTTGTTTATAAATTCGTTAAACAAAATGAATTATCTCGGCTTCTGCTGTGCCGATTTTATTCAACGACGTCTCAAAAGAAAGGAAAACGAACAAACTACACGATAAAACATATCCCGTTGCTGTACCTATATCCGTTTAACTGTAACAACAATTTTAATGGTTTAAATGTTTATAACAAATGAACTGCACATGGAATAATGTTCCCACCTATTGGAGATGGTAGCTGATGCACTTATCTTTACTTTATGATTTCTGATCATTGACGTAGCTCGCCTGCAAGCCGAAAGAATGGCATTTGTTTATAATTTCGTTAAATAAAACGTATTATCTCGGCTTCTGCTGTGCCGATTTTATTCAACGACGTCTCAAAAGAAAGGAAAACGAACAAGCTACACGATAAAACATATCCCGTTGCTGTACCTATATCCGTTTAACTGTAATAACAATTTTAATGGTTTAATTGTTTATAACTAATGAACTGCACATGGAATAATGTTCCCACCCATTGGACATGGTAGTTGATGCTCATAGCTTTACTTTATGTTCACTGATCATTGACGTAGCTCGCCAGCCAGCCGAAAGAATGGCATTTGTTTATAAATTCGTTAAACAAAATGAATTATCTCGGCTTCTGCTGTGCCGATTTTATTCAAGGACGTCTCAAAAGAAAGGAAAACGAACAAACTACACGATAAAAAATATCCCGTTGCTGTAGCTATATCCGTTTAACGGTAATAACAATTTTAATGGTTTAATTGTTTATAACAAATTAACTGCACTTGGAATAATGTTCCCACCCATTGTACATGGTAGTTGATGTTCATAGCTTTACTTTATGTTCACTGATCATTGACGTAGGTCGCCTGCAAGCCGAAATAATGGCATTTGTTTATAATTTCTTTAAACAAATTGTATTATCTCTGTTTGCAGGCGAGCTACGTCAATCATCAGTGGATATAAATTAAAGCTAGGCGCATGTGCTACAATATCCAACAGGTGAGAGCAGTAGCCGATGAGCTGTTCATTTCTTATAAGCAATTAAACAATTAAAATTGTTGTTACGGTCAACTGCATGTAGTTACAGCAGCGGTGTATATTTTCGGGTGTAGCTGATTCTCTTTCCCTTCATTTGAGATATTGTTGATTAAAATCGGGCCAGCAGAAGCCAAGATAATAGTAGTGAACCGGAGTGCATTTTTGCTGATTTTTCGATTGTTAATAACTTTTAAATCGCAAATGCCATATTGTTGCAACTGCTGGAGGAGATAGCTATGGTCCGTAGCTTTAATTTAAGACAAGTCCGGTTAAGAAATACCCAGTAGAAGCCGAGACAAACGCAATTGTTTAAACTAACTATGTAATCCAGGAATTCCGTTTTGGCGGTGCGGAAAACTGCGAAAAAGGCCGCAAACGCGAGATGGCGTCACTTGTACCGTTTTCGACATTTCGTTAGCGAGAAAATGTTTAAAAATTATTATCTCGGCTTGTGCTGTGCCGATTTTATTCAAAGACGTCTCAAAAGAAAGGGAAACGAACAAACTACACGATAAAAAATATCCCGTTGCTGTACCTATATCCGTTTAACTGTAATAACAATTTTAATGGTTTAATTGTTTATAACGAATGAAATGCACATGGAATAATGTTCCCACCCATTGGACATGGAAGTTGATGCTCATAGCTTTACTTTATGTTCACTGATCATTGACGTAGCTCGCCAGCCAGCCGAAAGAATGGCATTTGTTTATAAATTCGTTAAACAAAATGAATTATCTCGGCTTCTGCTGTGCCGATTTTATTCAACGACGTCTCAAAAGAAAGGAAAACGAACAAACTACACGATAAAACATATCCCGTTGCTGTACCTATATCCGTTTAACTGTAATAACAATTTTAATGGTTTAATTGTTTATAACTAATGAACTGCACATGGAATAATGTTCCCACCCATTGGACATGGTAGTTGATGCTCATAGCTTTACTTTATGTTCACTGATCATTGACGTAGCTCGCCAGCCAGCCGAAAGAATGGCATTTGTTTATAAATTCGTTAAACAAAATGAATTATCTCGGCTTCTGCTGTGCCGATTTTATTCAACGACGTCTCAAAAGAAAGGAAAACGAACAAACTACACGATAAAACATATCCCGTTGCTGTACCTATATCCGTTTAACTGTAACAACAATTTTAATGGTTTAAATGTTTATAACAAATGAACTGCACATGGAATAATGTTCCCACCTATTGGAGATGGTAGCTGATGCACTTATCTTTACTTTATGATTTCTGATCATTGACGTAGCTCGCCTGCAAGCCGAAAGAATGGCATTTGTTTATAATTTCGTTAAATAAAACGTATTATCTCGGCTTCTGCTGTGCCGATTTTATTCAACGACGTCTCAAAAGAAAGGAAAACGAACAAGCTACACGATAAAAAATATCCCGTTGCTGTAGCTATATCCGTTTAACGGTAATAACAATTTTAATGGTTTAATTGTTTATAACTAATGAACTGCACATGGAATAATGTTCCCACCTATTGGAGATGGTAGCTGATGCACTTAGCTTTACTTTATGATTTCTGATCATTGACGTTGCTCGCCAGCAAGCCGAAAGAATGGCATTTGTTTATAACTTCTTTAAACAAAATGAATTATCTCGGCTTCTTCTGTGCCGATTTTATTCAACGACGTCTCAAAAGAAAGGAAAACGAACAAACTACACGATAAAAAATATCCCGTTGCTGTACCTATATCCGTTTAACTGTAATAACAATTTTAATGGTTTAATTGTTTGTAACGAATGAAATGCACATGGAATAATGTTCCCACCCATTGGACATGGAAGTTGATGCTCATAGCTTTACTTTATGTTCACTGATCATTGACGTAGCTCGCCAGCCAGCCGAAAGAATGGCATTTGTTTATAAATTCGTTAAACAAAATGAATTATCTCGGCTTCTGCTGTGCCGATTTTATTCAACGACGTCTCAAAAGAAAGGAAAACGAACAAACTACACGATAAAAAATATCCCGTTGCTGTAGCTATATCCGTTTAACGGAAATAACAATTTTAATGGTTTAATTGTTTATAACAAATTAACTGCACTTGGAATAATGTTCCCACCCATTGTACATGGTAGTTGATGTTCATAGCTTTACTTTATGTTCACTGATCATTGACGTAGGTCGCCTGCAAGCCGAAATAATGGCATTTGTTTATAATTTCTTTAAACAAATTGTATTATCTCTGTTTGCAGGCGAGCTACGTCAATCATCAGTGGATATAAATTAAAGCTAGGCGCATGTGCTACAATATCCAACAGGTGAGAGCAGTAGCCGATGAGCTGTTCATTTCTTATAAGCAATTAAACAATTAAAATTGTTGTTACGGTCAACTGCATGTAGTTACAGCAGCGGTGTATATTTTCGGGTGTAGCTGATTCTCTTTCCCTTCATTTGAGATATTGTTGATTAAAATCGGGCCAGCAGAAGCCAAGATAATAGTAGTGAACCGGAGTGCATTTTTGCTGATTTTTCGATTGTTAATAACTTTTAAATCGCAAATGCCATATTGTTGCAACTGCTGGAGGAGATAGCTATGGTCCGTAGCTTTAATTTAAGACAAGTCCGGTTAAGAAATACCCAGTAGAAGCCGAGACAAACGCAATTGTTTAAACTAACTATGTAATCCAGGAATTCCGTTTTGGCGGTGCGGAAAACTGCGAAAAAGGCCGCAAACGCGAGATGGCGTCACTTGTACCGTTTTCGACATTTCGTTAGCGAGAAAATGTTTAAAAATTATTATCTCGGCTTCTGCTGTGCCGATTTTATTCAAAGACGTCTCAAAAGAAAGGGAAACGAACAAACTACACGATAAAAAATATCCCGTTGCTGTACCTATATCCGTTTAACTGTAATAACAATTTTAATGGTTTAATTGTTTATAACGAATGAAATGCACATGGAATAATGTTCCCACCCATTGGACATGGAAGTTGATGCTCATAGCTTTACTTTATGTTCACTGATCATTGACGTAGCTCGCCAGCCAGCCGAAAGAATGGCATTTGTTTATAAATTCGTTAAACAAAATGAATTATCTCGGCTTCTGCTGTGCCGATTTTATTCAACGACGTCTCAAAAGAAAGGAAAACGAACAAACTACACGATAAAACATATCCCGTTGCTGTACCTATATCCGTTTAACTGTAACAACAATTTTAATGGTTTAAATGTTTATAACAAATGAACTGCACATGGAATAATGTTCCCACCTATTGGAGATGGTAGCTGATGCACTTATCTTTACTTTATGATTTCTGATCATTGACGTAGCTCGCCTGCAAGCCGAAAGAATGGCATTTGTTTATAATTTCGTTAAATAAAACGTATTATCTCGGCTTCTGCTGTGCCGAATTTATTCAACGACGTCTCAAAAGAAAGGAAAACGAACAAGCTACACGATAAAACATATCCCGTTGCTGTACCTATATCCGTTTAACTGTAATAACAATTTTAATGGTTCAATTGTTTATAACTAATGAACTGCACATGGAATAATGTTCCCACCCATTGGACATGGTAGTTGATGCTCATAGCTTTACTTTATGTTCACTGATCATTGACGTAGCTCGCCAGCCAGCCGAAAGAATGGCATTTGTTTATAAATTCGTTAAACAAAATGAATTATCTCGGCTTCTGCTGTGCCGATTTTATTCAAGGACGTCTCAAAAGAAAGGAAAACGAACAAACTACACGATAAAAAATATCCCGTTGCTGTAGCTATATCCGTTTAACGGTAATAACAATTTTAATGGTTTAATTGTTTATAACAAATTAACTGCACTTGGAATAATGTTCCCACCCATTGTACATGGTAGTTGATGTTCATAGCTTTACTTTATGTTCACTGATCATTGACGTAGGTCGCCTGCAAGCCGAAATAATGGCATTTGTTTATAATTTCTTTAAACAAATTGTATTATCTCTGTTTGCAGGCGAGCTACGTCAATCATCAGTGGATATAAATTAAAGCTAGGCGCATGTGCTACAATATCCAACAGGTGAGAGCAGTAGCCGATGAGCTGTTCATTTCTTATAAGCAATTAAACAATTAAAATTGTTGTTACGGTCAACTGCATGTAGTTACAGCAGCGGTGTATATTTTCGGGTGTAGCTGATTCTCTTTCCCTTCATTTGAGATATTGTTGATTAAAATCGGGCCAGCAGAAGCCAAGATAATAGTAGTGAACCGGAGTGCATTTTTGCTGATTTTTCGATTGTTAATAACTTTTAAATCGCAAATGCCATATTGTTGCAACTGCTGGAGGAGATAGCTATGGTCCGTAGCTTTAATTTAAGACAAGTCCGGTTAAGAAATACCCAGTAGAAGCCGAGACAAACGCAATTGTTTAAACTAACTATGTAATCCAGGAATTCCGTTTTGGCGGTGCGGAAAACTGCGAAAAAGGCCGCAAACGCGAGATGGCGTCACTTGTACCGTTTTCGACATTTCGTTAGCGAGAAAATGTTTAAAAATTATTATCTCGGCTTCTGCTGTGCCGATTTTATTCAAAGACGTCTCAAAAGAAAGGGAAACGAACAAACTACACGATAAAAAATATCCCGTTGCTGTACCTATATCCGTTTAACTGTAATAACAATTTTAATGGTTTAATTGTTTATAACGAATGAAATGCACATGGAATAATGTTCCCACCCATTGGACATGGAAGTTGATGCTCATAGCTTTACTTTATGTTCACTGATCATTGACGTAGCTCGCCAGCCAGCCGAAAGAATGGCATTTGTTTATAAATTCGTTAAACAAAATGAATTATCTCGGCTTCTGCTGTGCCGATTTTATTCAACGACGTCTCAAAAGAAAGGAAAACGAACAAACTACACGATAAAACATATCCCGTTGCTGTACCTATATCCGTTTAACTGTAACAACAATTTTAATGGTTTAAATGTTTATAACAAATGAACTGCACATGGAATAATGTTCCCACCTATTGGAGATGGTAGCTGATGCACTTAGCTTTACTTTATGATTTCTGATCATTGACGTTGCTCGCCAGCAAGCCGAAAGAATGGCATTTGTTTATAACTTCTTTAGACAAAATGAATTATCTCGGCTTCTTCTGTGCCGATTTTATTCAACGACGTCTCAAAAGAAAGGAAAACGAACAAACTACACGATAAAAAATATCCCGTTGCTGTAGCTATATCCGTTTAACGGTAATAACAATTTTAATGGTTTAATTGTTTATAACAAATTAACTGCACTTGGAATAATGTTCCCACCCATTGTACATGGTAGTTGATGTTCATAGCTTTACTTTATGTTCACTGATCATTGACGTAGGTCGCCTGCAGAGCCGAAATAATGGCATTTGTTTATAATTTCTTTAAACAAATTGTATTATCTCTGTTTGCAGGCGAGCTACGTCAATCATCAGTAGATATAGATTAAAGCGAGGCGCATGAGCTACAATATCCAGCAGGTAAGAGCAGTAGCCGATGAGCTGTTCATTTCTTATAAGCAATTAAACAATTAAAATTGTTGTTACGGTCAACTGCATATAGTTACAGCAGCGGTGTAAGTTTTCGGGTGTAGCTGATTCTCTTTCCCTTCATTTGAGATATTGTTGATTGAAATCGGGCCAGCAGAAGCCAAGATAATTGTAGTGAACCGGAGGGCATTTTTGCTGATTTTTCGATTGTTAATAACTTTTAAATCGCAAATGCCATATTGTTGCAACTGCTGGAGGAGATAGCTATGGTCCGTAGCTTTAATTTAAGACAAGTCCGGTTAAGAAATACCCAGTAGAAGCCGAGACAAACGCAATTGTTTAAACTAACGATGTAATCCAGGAATTCCGTTTTGGCGGTGCGGAAAACTGCGAAAAAGGCCGCAAACGCGAGATGGCGTCACTTGTACCGTTTTCGACATTTCGTTTGCGAAAAAATGTTTAAAAATTATTATCTCGGCTTCTGCTGTGCCGATTTTATTCAACGACGTCTCAAAAGAAAGGAAAACGAACAAACTACACGATAAAAAATATCCCGTTGCTGTAGCTACTTCCGTTTAACGGTAATAACAATTTTAATGGTTTAATTGTTTATAACAAATTAACTGCACTTGGAATAATGTTCCCACCTATTGGAGATGGTAGCTGATGCACTTAGCTTTACTTTCTGATTTCTGATCATTGACGTAGCTCGCCAGCAAGCCGAAAGAATGGCATTTGTTTATAATTTCGTTAAACAAAATGAATTATCTCGGCTTCTGCTGTGCCGATTTTATTCAACGACGTCTCAAAAGAAAGGAAAACGAACAAACTACACGATAAAAAATATCCCGTTGCTGTACCTATATCCGTTTAACGGTAATAACAATTTTAATGGTTTAATTGTTTATAACAAATGAACTGCACATGGAACAATGTTCCCACCCATTGGACATGTTAGTTGATGCTTATAGCTTTACTTTATGTTCACTGATCATTGACGTAGCTCGCCAGCCAGCCGAATGAATGGCATTTGTTTATAATTTCGTTAAATAAAACGTATTATCTCGGCTACTGCTATGCCGATTGTATTCAACGACGTCTCAAAAGAAAGGAAAACGAACAAACTACACGATAAAAAATATCCCGTTGCTGTACCTATATCCGTTTAACGGTAATAACAATTTTAATGGTTTAATTGTTTATAACTACTGAACTGCACATGGAATAATGTTCCCACCTATTGGAGATGGTAGCTGATGCACTCAGCTTTACTTTATGATTTCTGATCATTGACGTAGCTCGCCTGCAAGCCGAAAGAATGGCATTTGTTTATAATTTCGTTAAATAAAACGTATTATCTCGGCTTCTGCTGTGCCGATTTTATTCAACGACGTCTCAAAAGAAAGGAAAACGAACAAGCTACACGATAAAAAATATCCCGTTGCTGTAGCTATATCCGTTTAACGGTAATAACAATTTTAATGGTTTAATTGTTTATAACTAATGAACTGCACATGGAATAATGTTCCCACCCATTGGACATGGTAGTTGATGCTCATAGCTTTACTTTATGTTCACTGATCATTGACGTAGCTCGCCAGCCAGCCGAAAGAATGGCATTTGTTTATAAATTCGTTAAACAAAATGAATTATCTCGGCTTCTGCTGTGCCGATTTTATTCAAGGACGTCTCAAAGGAAAGGAAAACGAACAAACTACACGATAAAAAATATCCCGTTGCTGTAGCTATATCCGTTTAACGGTAATAACAATTTTAATGGTTTAATTGTTTATAACAAATTAACTGCACTTGGAATAATGTTCCCACCCATTGTACATGGTAGTTGATGTTCATAGCTTTACTTTATGTTCACTGATCATTGACGTAGGTCGCCTGCAAGCCGAAATAATGGCATTTGTTTATAATTTCTTTAAACAAATTGTATTATCTCTGTTTGCAGGCGAGCTACGTCAATCATCAGTAGATATAGATTAAAGCGAGGCGCATGAGCTACAATATCCAGCAGGTAAGAGCAGTAGCCGATGAGCTGTTCATTTCTTATAAGCAATTAAACAATTAAAATTGTTGTTACGGTCAACTGCATATAGTTACAGCAGCGGTGTAAGTTTTCGGGTGTAGCTGATTCTCTTTCCCTTCATTTGAGATATTGTTGATTGAAATCGGGCCAGCAGAAGCCAAGATAATTGTAGTGAACCGGAGGGCATTTTTGCTGATTTTTCGATTGTTAATAACTTTTAAATCGCAAATGCCATATTGTTGCAACTGCTGGAGGAGATAGCTATGGTCCGTAGCTTTAATTTAAGACAAGTCCGGTTAAGAAATACCCAGTAGAAGCCGAGACAAACGCAATTGTTTAAACTAACGATGTAATCCAGGAATTCCGTTTTGGCGGTGCGGAAAACTGCGAAAAAGGCCGCAAACGCGAGATGGCGTCACTTGTACCGTTTTCGACATTTCGTTTGCGAAAAAATGTTTAAAAATTATTATCTCGGCTTCTGCTGTGCCGATTTTATTCAACGACGTCTCAAAAGAAAGGGAAACGAACAAACTACACGATAAAAAATATCCCGTTGCTGTAGCTACTTCCGTTTAACGGTAATAACAATTTTAATGGTTTAATTGTTTATAACAAATTAACTGCACTTGGAATAATGTTCCCACCTATTGGAGATGGTAGCTGATGCACTTAGCTTTACTTTCTGATTTCTGATCATTGACGTAGCTCGCCAGCAAGCCGAAAGAATGGCATTTGTTTATAAATTCGTTAAACAAAATGAATTATCTCGGCTTCTGCTGTGCCGATTTTATTCAACGACGTCTCAAAAGAAAGGAAAACGAACAAACTACACGATAAAAAATATCCCGTTGCTGTACCTATATCCGTTTAACGGTAATAACAATTTTAATGGTTTAATTGTTTATAACAAATGAACTGCACATGGAACAATGTTCCCACCCATTGGACATGTTAGTTGATGCTTATAGCTTTACTTTATGTTCACTGATCATTGACGTAGCTCGCCAGCCAGCCGAATGAATGGCATTTGTTTATAATTTCGTTAAATAAAACGTATTATCTCGGCTACTGCTATGCCGATTGTATTCAACGACGTCTCAAAAGAAAGGAAAACGAACAAACTACACGATAAAAAATATCCCGTTGCTGTACCTATATCCGTTTAACGGTAATAACAATTTTAATGGTTTAATTGTTTATAACTACTGAACTGCACATGGAATAATGTTCCCACCTATTGGAGATGGTAGCTGATGCACTCAGCTTTACTTTATGATTTCTGATCATTGACGTTGCTCGCCAGCAAGCCGAAAGAATGGCATTTGTTTATAATTTCTTTAAACAAAATGAATTATCTCGGCTTCTGCTGTGCCGATTTTATTCAACGACGTCTCAAAAGAAAGGAAAACGAACAAACTACACGATAAAAAATATCCCGTTGCTGTAGCTATATCCGTTTAACGGTAATAACAATTTTAATGGTTTAATTGTTTATAACAAATGAACTGCACATGGAATAATGTTCCCACCCATTGGACATGGTAGTTGATGCTCATAGCTTTACTTTATGTTCACTGATCATTGACGTAGCTCGCCAGCCAGCCGAAAGAATGGCATTTGTTTATAAATTCGTTAAACAAAATGAATTATCTCGGCTTCTGCTGTGCCGATTTTATTCAACGACGTCTCAAAAGAAAGGAAAACGAACAAACTACACGATAAAAAATATCCCGTTGCTGTAGCTATATCCGTTTAACGGTAATAACAATTTTAATGGTTTAATTGTTTATAACAAATTAACTGCACTTGGAATAATGTTCCCACCCATTGTACATGGTAGTTGATGTTCATAGCTTTACTTTATGTTCACTGATCATTGACGTAGGTCGCCTGCAAGCCGAAATAATGGCATTTGTTTATAATTTCTTTAAACAAATTGTATTATCTCTGTTTGCAGGCGAGCTACGTCAATCATCAGTGGATATAGATTAAAGCGAGGCGCATGAGCTACAATATCCAGCAGGTAAGAGCAGTAGCCGATGAGCTGTTCATTTCTTATAAGCAATTAAACAATTAAAATTGTTGTTACGGTCAACTGCATATAGTTACAGCAGCGGTGTAAGTTTTCGGGTGTAGCTGATTCTCTTTCCCTTCATTTGAGATATTGTTGATTGAAATCGGGCCAGCAGAAGCCAAGATAATTGTAGTGAACCGGTGGGCATTTTTGCTGATTTTTCGATTGTTAATAACTTTTAAATCGCAAATGCCATATTGCTGCAACTGCTGGAGGAGATAGCTATGGTCCGTAGCTTTAATTTAAGACAAGTCCGGTTAAGAAATACCCAGTAGAAGCCGAGACAAACGCAATTGTTTAAACTAACGATGTAATCCAGGAATTCCGTTTTGGCGGTGCGGAAAACTGCGAAAAAGGCCGCAAACGCGAGATGGCGTCACTTGTACCGTTTTCGACATTTCGTTTGCGAAAAAATGTTTAAAAATTATTATCTCGGCTTCTGCTGTGCCGATTTTATTCAACGACGTCTCAAAAGAAAGGAAAACGAACAAACTACACGATAAAAAATATCCCGTTACTGTACCTATATCCGTTTAACGGTAATAACAATTTTAATGGTTTAATTGTTTATAACAAATGAACTGCACATGGAATAATGTTCCCACCTATTGTACATGGTAGTTGATGCTCATAGCTTTACTTTATGGTTTCTGATCATTGACGTAGCTCCCCAGGAAGCCGAAAGAATGGCATTTGTTTATAATTTCTTTTATCAAATTGAATTATCTCGGATTGCCTGCGAGCTACGTCAATCATCAGTGGATATAAATTAAAGCTAGGCGCATGTGCTACAATATCCAACAGGTGAGAGCAGTAGCCGATGAGCTGTTCATTTCTTATAAGCAATTAAACAATTAAAATTGTTGTTACGGTCAACTGCATGTAGTTACAGCAGCGGTGTATATTTTCGGGTGTAGCTGATTCTCTTTCCCTTCATTTGAGATATTGTTGATTAAAATCGGGCCAGCAGAAGCCAAGATAATAGTAGTGAACCGGAGTGCATTTTTGCTGATTTTTCGATTGTTAATAACTTTTAAATCGCAAATGCCATATTGTTGCAACTGCTGGAGGAGATAGCTATGGTCCGTAGCTTTAATTTAAGACAAGTCCGGTTAAGAAATACCCAGTAGAAGCCGAGACAAACGCAATTGTTTAAACTAACTATGTAATCCAGGAATTCCGTTTTGGCGGTGCGGAAAACTGCGAAAAAGGCCGCAAACGCGAGATGGCGTCACTTGTACCGTTTTCGACATTTCGTTAGCGAGAAAATGTTTAAAAATTATTATCTCGGCTTCTGCTGTGCCGATTTTATTCAAAGACGTCTCAAAAGAAAGGGAAACGAACAAACTACACGATAAAAAATATCCCGTTGCTGTACCTATATCCGTTTAACTGTAATAACAATTTTAATGGTTTAATTGTTTATAACGAATGAAATGCACATGGAATAATGTTCCCACCCATTGGACATGGAAGTTGATGCTCATAGCTTTACTTTATGTTCACTGATCATTGACGTAGCTCGCCAGCCAGCCGAAAGAATGGCATTTGTTTATAAATTCGTTAAACAAAATGAATTATCTCGGCTTCTGCTGTGCCGATTTTATTCAACGACGTCTCAAAAGAAAGGAAAACGAACAAACTACACGATAAAACATATCCCGTTGCTGTACCTATATCCGTTTAACTGTAACAACAATTTTAATGGTTTAAATGTTTATAACAAATGAACTGCACATGGAATAATGTTCCCACCTATTGGAGATGGTAGCTGATGCACTTATCTTTACTTTATGATTTCTGATCATTGACGTAGCTCGCCTGCAAGCCGAAAGAATGGCATTTGTTTATAATTTCGTTAAATAAAACGTATTATCTCGGCTACTGCTGTGCCGATTGTATTCAACGACGTCTCAAAAGAAAGGAAAACGAACAAGCTACACGATAAAAAATATCCCGTTGCTGTAGCTATATCCGTTTAACGGTAATAACAATTTTAATGGTTTAATTGTTTATAACTAATGAACTGCACATGGAATAATGTTCCCACCTATTGGAGATGGTAGCTGATGCACTTAGCTTTACTTTATGATTTCTGATCATTGACGTTGCTCGCCAGCAAGCCGAAAGAATGGCATTTGTTTATAACTTCTTTAAACAAAATGAATTATCTCGGCTTCTTCTGTGCCGATTTTATTCAACGACGTCTCAAAAGAAAGGAAAACGAACAAACTACACGATAAAAAATATCCCGTTGCTGTAGCTACTTCCGTTTAACGGTAATAACAATTTTAATGGTTTAATTGTTTATAACAAATTAACTGCACTTGGAATAATGTTCCCACCCATTGTACATGGTAGTTGATGCTCATAGCTTTACTTTATGTTCACTGATCATTGACGTAGCTCGCCAGCCAGCCGAAAGAATGGCATTTGTTTATAAATTCGTTAAACAAAATGAATTATCTCGGCTTCTGCTGTGCCGATTTTATTCAACGACGTCTCAAAAGAAAGGAAAACGAACAAACTACACGATAAAAAATATCCCGTTGCTGTAGCTATATCCGTTTAACGGTAATAACAATTTTAATGGTTTAATTGTTTATAACTAATGAACTGCACATGGAATAATGTTCCCACCTATTGGAGATGGTAGCTGATGCACTTAGCTTTACTTTATGATTTCTGATCATTGACGTAGCTCGCCAGCAAGCCGAAAGAATGGCATTTGTTTATAATTTCGTTAAACAAAATGAATTATCTCGGCTTCTGCTGTGCCGATTTTATTCAACGACGTCTCAAAAGAAAGGAAAACGAACAAACTACACGATAAAACATATCCCGTTGCTGTACCTATATCCGTTTAACTGTAATAACAATTTTAATGGTTTAATTGTTTATAACTAATGAACTGCACATGGAATAATGTTCCCACCCATTGTACATGGTAGTTGATGCTCATAGCTTTACTTTATGATTTCTGATCATTGACGTAGCTCCCCAGGAAGCCGAAAGAGTGGCATTTGTTTATAATTTCTTTTATCAAATTGAATTATCTCGGATTGCCTGCGAGCTACGTCAATCATCAGTGGATCTAAATTAAAGCTAGGCGCATGAGCTACAATATCCAACAGGTGAGAGCAGTAGCCGATGTGCTGTTCATTTCTTATAAGCAATTAAACAATTAAAATTGTTGTTACGGTCAACTGCATGTAGTTACAGCAGCGGTGTATATTTTCGGGTGTAGCTGATTCTCTTTCCCTTCATTTGAGATATTGTTGATTGAAATCGGGCCAGCAGAAGCCAAGATAATTGTAGTGAACCGGAGTGCATTTTTGCTGATTTTTCGATTGTTAATAACTTTTAAATCGCAAATGCCATATTGTTGCAACTGCTGGAGGAGACAGCTATGGTCCGTAGCTTTAATTTAAGACAAGTCCGGTTAAGAAATACCCAGTAGAAGCCGAGACAAACGCAATTGTTTAAACTAACGATGTAATCCAGGAATTCCGTTTTGGCGGTGCGGAAAACTGCGAAAAAGGCCGCAAACGCGAGATGGCGTCACTTGTACCGTTTTCGACGTTTCGTTAGCGAGAAAATGTATAAAAATTATTATCTCGGCTTCTGCTGTGCCGATTTTATTCAACGACGTCTCAAAAGAAAGGAAAACGAACAAACTACACGATAAAAAATATCCCGTTGCTGTACCTATATCAGTTTAACGGTAATAACAATTTTAATGGTTTAATTGTTTATAACTAATGAACTGCACATGGAATAATGTTCCCACCTATTGGAGATGGTAGCCGATGCACTTAGCTTTACTTTATGATTTCTGATCATTGACGTAGCTCGCCAGCAAGCCGAAAGAATGGCATTTGTTTATAATTTCTTTTATCAAATTGAATTATCTCGGATTGCCTGCGAGCTACGTCAATCATCAGTGGATATAAATTAAAGCTAGGCGCATGTGCTACAATATCCAACAGGTGAGAGCAGTAGCCGATGAGCTGTTCATTTCTTATAAGCAATTAAACAATTAAAATTGTTGTTACGGTCAACTGCATGTAGTTACAGCAGCGGTGTATATTTTCGGGTGTAGCTGATTCTCTTTCCCTTCATTTGAGATATTGTTGATTGAAATCGGGCCAGCAGAAGCCAAGATAATTGTGAACCGGAGTGCATTTTTGCTGATTTTTCGATTGTTAATAACTTTTAAATCGCAAATGCCATATTGTTGCAACTGCTGGAGGAGATAGCTATGGTCCGTAGCTTTAATTTAAGACAAGTCCGGTTAAGAAATACCCAGTAGAAGCCGAGACAAACGCAATTGTTTAAACTAACAATGTAATCCAGGAATTCCGTTTTGGCGGTGCGGAAAACTGCGAAAAAGGCCGCAAACGCGAGATGGCGTCACTTGTACCGTTTTCGACATTTCGTTAGCGAAAAAATGTTTAAAAACTATTATCTGGGCTTCTGCTGGGCTGATTATATTCAACGACGTGTCAAATGAAAGGGAAACGAACAAACTACACGATAAAAAATATCCCGTTGCTGTACCTATATCCGTTTAACGGTAATAACAATTTTAATGGTTTAATTGTTTATAACTAATGAACTGCACATGGAATAATGTTCCCACCTATTGGAAATGGTAGCTGATGCACTTAGCTTTACTTTATGTTCACTGATCATTGACGTAGCTCGCCAGCAAGCCGAAAGAATGGCATTTGTTTATAATTTCGTTAAACAAAATGAATTATCTCGGCTTCTGCTGTGCCGATTTTATTCAACGACGTCTCAAAAGAAAGGAAAACGAACAAACTACACGATAAAAAATATCCCGTTGCTGTAGCTATATCCGTTTAACGGTAATAACAATTTTAATGGTTTAATTGCTTATAACAAATGAACTGCACATGGAATAATGTTCCCACCTATTGGAGATGGTAGCTGATGCTCATAGCTTTACTTTATGTTCACTGATCATTGACGTAGCTCGCCTGCAAGCCGAAATAATGGCATTTGTTTATAATTTCTTTAATCAAATTGTATTATCTCGGTTTGCAGGCGAGCTACGTCAATCATCAGTGGATATAGATTAAAGCTAGGCGCATGAGCTACAATATCCAGCAGGTGAGAGCAGTAGCCGATGAGCTGTTCATTTCTTATAAACAATTAAACAATTAAAATTGTTATTACACAATTTATTTCGTTATTACGCAACATATGCGTATTTTTCATAAATGAATTTGCGTGAAATATACACGAAATCGCATTGTATGTCAAACATCTGGGCTCGAGTGTTTGATATGTGAATTGTCATCACGATAAATTTTACAAATACCAAGATATTTGTATCGCATTCAAGCCTTACCTGAGACACGAAATGTTTTATATGCCGCTGCAAAGGGGTGTATTTGTTAATAATTATACAGGGATAGGGGAGAGACGTCTAAAACCACTGTATGTACTTCAATGCAAATTGAGTTTCTAATAAATGTACTATTGCGCGTAGTTAATTGATATACTATATTATTTATGGTCCATCAATCTTAATATAATAAAAGGGATAAGCAGAAACGATAACAGGGATCTTTCTTACTTCCTACCAGTGTATTCAATTAATCTTTATTGAACCATTGAAACTATTATACACAAGTAACGCGCCAGTATACAAAATTATCACCCAACTATCATTTTCACCAAACAAATCAAATGCAAGATGATACCAACTTTCCGAAGGAAAATGTTTCCTTTTCATATTTACTTAATCGTCCAAACTTTACGCCTACATTATCTATTCCTTGAGTATAATCCAATGCTTAGAAATTATAGTCTGACGATTGCACGATCTTTTCCAGTTGCCTGTGTCTTCTTTTTATTTTCACTGCTGCGTTGGTATAGTATTGTATTTGTGTATACATTGTAATAGGAATAATTATAATATACATACATATATATATTTATGGATATATATATATGTATATATTGTATATATAAATATACTTATGTACACATTAAATGTCCTTAAAGTAACACCATCAATTCAGCTCGAAGGACATTTTAATCGAAAAGTCAAACGCTGTTTAATTTTCCAATTTCGCGATCGACCCAAACGATAAAATTCGCGAACTTAGTGATTACACAATTTACATTGTCGGTTTTAACGCAACGATAATTACAGAATCATCGATATTTAAAGCCCAACCGGAAGTCCTCACCGATAGCAAACTCTGTCGATCTTTACGATCGCAAGAAACATTGTCCGATTGCATGATCAATCAACACAAAAAATGACAGGTACCATGTACGATCAAACGAGAGAATAAGGACAATGCATAATCTGTTCGTTTCATTCTTTTTTATCAATATAAACAAAACCAGCAAATAAAAAGAATTCATTTTAATATGTCACCGATCAATCGGAATACAATCTTCAACAATAATGTGACAAGCACCTATTTGATATCGACTACTTATAAATTCTAAATATACAGTAAACTCTAACTGCCTGAAAAATGTATGTTATCTTACAAAAACGTCCCGTTAATAAATTATAATACAAGTTTCGTACACGAGGTTCGTGTTCACGCGATATGCTCCGATTATATAATGTCTAAAAAATAAACTATAAGCTACACCGTGATAAATACTCTTCAATTGCTGACGACAGTTTCAACTTATTTCTCGACATTTTCTCTCATTAACACCGACGATCTTCCACTTTTCTTCTCGCTTAATAAACGAAAACAAAAATTGGAGACAGATAAAAGGCATCGTCCCGAGGGGCGAAAAGTAAAATATTTCGAAAGATATAATCGCCGTGAAAGCTGCGATAAAATTGTGCTGCCGTCGATTATCTCTCGCAACGCGTAATGTAAAATAATAATGTTTCCATGGACAATCGGAGAAAGTAATAATTTGCCTAAAAAGTGAAGCCCAGGAGATAAGCCTAGCGAAGCTGAAAGAATTTCACTATATTTTCCGTAAATACGTGTCGCTTCTTAATCCCAAAAAATCGTTATCCTGCCGACTATAGAAGTTTTCAGCCTATGCCAGAATAAACTAAACTAATTTCTACGGTACGTGAACGATTCGATCGCTACGAAATGCTTTATAATCGGCAGGTGTGTTCACCGGCGACAATCGATAAAATAACCGTGTATAAGGCGTGATGTAACGTTTCGTATTAGTTTCCAATCTATTGTTTCATGTCGCTCCTGTAAAGGGAGCGTTCGTCTTTCAGTCGAATTCGATTATTGAAATGTTTGTAAAGTGTCTTACAAACCCGACGATCTTTGTAACTTATATTTAGTATGAGTTTGTGATCGATCGAATACATGTTGTTTGGAGAGCCGTAGAAAAGCCTGGCACGAAAAAGTCGAGCCACGGTGGTAAAACTGTATAAAACACCCTGAAAATTTTCCTCGAAAAAACAGACAGCGTTGTTCAGATTTTCGGTATAAACATTAATTAATTAACGTCGCTCCTACGAAGTATTCTTAATTGTAAAAAATTCCTTGCTGCATTTGTGGCTCTTTTCGCAACGAATATCGGAGACCGATTTCTCGTTTAACAAACGTTTCGTAAATTTTTCCAAATGTTGTCCTCCCTCGTTACAACGTCCATCAATTTTCTCGACATTGCAGTGTTGCGTGTAAACGTGTCCCGAAATCAAAATTTACCGGTTTCGCGTGTGTTCTGACCAAGATGTACTCCTATATGTATAAGACGCTCATTTTAACACGCTGACGATGAAAACAGCGAATCATGCTCGAAATCACTCTGGTTCAACGAACGGCACAGTCATCAACGCCTAGAGAATTATTATGAATCATTTCGAACGCTCTCTACACGTACGACTATAGATTTCCTACATTCTTTCTGTCGATTTTACGCCTGTAACTAATAAACGATACGGTTACATGTTTTTTCCCTAGAAAAGTCTACGTTCTCTATATTCTCGAATACATTACAAAGACGCTCGTCCCGAACGAGCTTTTCCCTTACGTCCTATGTACCTGTGGCTTTGGCAGTTGCGTATCTCTAAGTAACGATAGGCCTTGAGAACTCTTTATTGCGATCACGATAGAAGTACATATTCTAAATCGAGCGGAAAAGCATGTCAGCGTTTCTTCCCTGGTCCAAGTTCGTTTTCATTCGAAAGAAAAACGCTCCGAATATCCTGGTCTACGATCTACATACATGGCCACCGCCGTAGCCAAAAGACAGATTTCTTTCGTTCACTCCCGCCAATACTGTCCGAATAAATCGATAAACGAACTGCAACTCTTATCATTGTTCCGTTCATTTAGTCTGCAAACTCGACTCTCGAAATCTCGCCCTTTCTCGCCGGATGATCAGGCACCGCGATACATACTCTAACGGGCCAGCTGATCGTCTCTATCAAACCGGCAGCGAATACACCTACGACATAGATTTTTACTCTGCTCCTTCAGTCCATTCGTAACCGTCTTTGCGTCTCTATCGATAGAAACAGTTTGATCGTTAATAGGATTGCCGGCCAATCCAAGGAACTTGACGAAAGTGTCGCGTGCTTCACGCGCGCAACCCGCTCCCTTCCCAATGAAAAAAGAATGACAAAATCTTTCTCAGCTCTTGTGACTCGAAGCTTCTGTTCTTTCTCCTTTGCGTGTATACGTGTTGACGATTTGCGTCTGATGGTTGAACGCTCAGGGCTGCAGTGCGGCGTGTATCATCGCCACCTTCAAATCTTTTGCCAAGTGGGAGACGTCCACCACACTGTCGACCATTTCCTGCACGGCTGACACGCTTGGGAAAAACTGGGCGGCTTGTTTCGTCTTCGATACGGTTTGGGCCAGGGCTTCGTTTAACGCGTTCGCGCATTGCAACACGCGCGTTCTCACGTCGTTTCTGCTCACGTTTCTGTGCACCGTGTCGCCGATGTGCACCAACCTGTGCGCGCTGAGTACCACGAACTTTCCGTGCGCCAGGAATACCTGTTTGAAGAATAGAAATCGATTATGTTAGATTTCGGTCTGTTCGATTCGGTTCGTTATCCCCTTAAACACCCTTTGCGAAATCTGATTTCAACTTTTTCTTATATTTTTTGTAAATAATGTATCGATATTGTAATGTGATGTGTCGTGGATTCGAAATAGCAAGTTTCCTTTTCTTGTAAGAAATTATGTGAAATCTTCAAGCGTTTTTAACGTTAGGGTTATTTGTAAGTGTATGTATAATTATGTTCGGATGTGAAGGATATAAGATTACGCGCAAGGAGGGGGTGATTCTTTTCTGCGGTGAATTGAAACGAAGGTACGTAGTACATATGTGTTTTAAAATTGTGAATATCGTTTTGGTTAATGATACGGGTAATCTGTTTAATGTAAGATTAGGAAACATTCGCAGCAATTGAAGATAGCTCTTTTTATGTATAAGTGCATATAGCATTTCAGAGATATCGGTGAAGTATTTTGTAATCAGTATATTAATATAATTGCTTTCGATTCACAATTATTTTATGCTCTTTTTGTCTTTAAATGTAAACGGTATGGAGTGCCGTTACTAGACATACCGTCTTACGAAAAAAGGCGGAAATAAAATAAAAATGAAGAGGACGAGTGTCGATTGAGATAAAAAACAGACTAATTATTTGCCATGTCTTAATCCGAACAAATTGAAATGTACATATTACAACGATATTACAAACAAAATCCGGTACTATTGTGTAAAAAACAACTATCCAAAATGTTTTTTATGTAGAACAATATTGTGCATACTATTTTATATACTGCTCAAATGAAAATTCTCAGCACTATATTCATGTTTTTATAAATTGCATCACAAGCCATAGTCCTACACTATCCCCATTCATCTAACAATACCAACACGATGAAATTCCATTTACAAATTTAGCATCTTTAAATCCCACTTTAACTGCATTCCAAACATTTCCGGTACAAAAATCTCTTTTCAATAGATCTGCATAATATTTCATCGTTTCACCGTTCAAAGTTTAATCAATATACAAGGTGAGCCGCGAAACACGAACAAGCGATTGTTCAGCTCAGTGCTTTAATCGGCGGGTCGATTGAAAAATGTTCCATTTGGTACAACACGGTTGAAAAAATGTTCTATAATCATCTTTAAGCTCTAATTAATGCATGTTACGTCAGATAAACAAATTTGTCATCGACACACTAACAACGGAATAACCCAAGCCGGTGGTTCTTAATCGGTGTCTCGCGAAATTATGAGGGCGTGCCAGGTAAGCAGATAGCTATACGAGTATAATATATTTGATAAATGAATGTTTCATTTATTCGTTGCTATGTAATCCATGATTTTACATAAAAGGTGCACTCGTCCATACTTTTGCCGTTAGTTTTATGATCCTAGCGATTTCGCTGTTCCGCAAATATCCCTCGCAATCAAAAGTGTTCCGTGCCATTCGAAAAGATCAAGAACCGGTGATCTAACAGTAAGCTGATTACATTCGGTGACTCACCTTGTATTATAATAATCTTGAGCTACTCACCTTTGGCGGTTGGTTGTGTTCGACCGTTTGCATGAAGGCGTCAATAGCGTGGGTCAGGTGGTTGCCATGTGTGATCACCTGGGCGGCATAGAAGGCTAGCAGTTGTTTGTCGCTGGGATCCATAGGTGTCGGTGTCGTGGGTGGCATTTGAATCGTTGCATTGTCCGACTCGGATACAAGGAGATCGTAATTGCTACGAAGTTCCTGTGGCAGTGATGCCCTCACTTCCTCCCGTTGCTTCGCGACTACTTCCCTCGAGTCGAGATTTACGTAATCGTAATCCTCCCCGGCGCCGCTATTGTTGCTGCTACCGGTCGAGATGATCGACGATCGTTTGAAGAGCAGCGTCGAGTTCCCCTGTTATCGATGGGTTTAATAAGTTCGATTATTTTTTTACACGAGGCAAGTAGAAATAGGGGGAATGCTTGTTCGTTAGAAGATTAATTTTATTTGTTTTCCGTTTCTGTTTGTTTGTTTAGTTAATTTTTATTAGAGAAGATATTATTATTGGAGTGCTGCTACAGTAAACCTCCGATACTATGTTTCTCTCCAATCTTTTATTTGCATTGGAAGTTTGATTAATTTATTATAATGACTTTTCGTAAGTAGTGTGTTCAAGGGTTGTTATGAATTTGTCCCACATTATTTGTCTATGGTATTTGTATTGTATTAAATGTATAATTTGTTTCTTTTATTCTTCTTTCAGAGCAGCTGTGAATTTTGTCGCATTTTGCTAAAAATCGACGTACACTTTCGTCGAAAATCTGTCAAGTGTTGAATAAACAAACATTTTACCCGACTAGCTTGACTGTGGTTCAAAAAATACTGAAACGGTCGCAAGCAAGTTGCCGAAAAGCAGACAAAAAAATTTGTTTGCTTCTAGTATTTGTAAGAGCTAGAAGAGCCTTTCGGATAGAAAGCTTAAATTTTGCACGCGTTTTCGAGGTGCCTTTTATTATTAGTGCGCTCAATCTGTTTTCAATTGGGGTGCCCAAGAGGGAGTTGTGCCACAGTAGTAGCATCGCGAGATATACAGGCTTTCACGAAAAGTACTGTTTCAATAGAAATAGTGTGATCAAGACTGCTACACCTTTGATTAAACTTATCGATATGAAGGCAGTGTATCTGAGACAATGTACTAAACGTTTTCTGTACGATGATATCTGAAGATTGGATTAAAAGAGATCATAAATGAAGGGATAATAACTGGCACAACTTGATCCCCTCAATAGCGACCATTTTTATCAACTCTCAATTCATTTGCGAACGTGTTAAGTATCACCCCCCCCCCCCCTTCGCCCCAATTTCGTTGCCCAGAAAGCGTGCTTTCGCCTAAGTAGCTGCTCACCTGAATGAAACTGGCGACCTGACGAACGTCTTCCGTGAGTGCCCTGGCGCACGCGATCAGCTGATCGAGTGGATCCGGTTGCGCCGATGGCAGAAGGGTGGCGGATGGCCCATTCGTAGGTGTTGGGGTATCGCCACCCCCGCGACACAGCTTGGCCGCGTCCCATTCCATCGCGTCCAACTCTGTGGCTGCTTCCTGCACCAGTTTGTCAGAATCGCGGAGAGCCTTGACCAGGGGTCGCAGTTTCGAGGCCAACCCTTTGTCCGGCGCCTTTCCTGCATTCCCGAGCGTGCCTGCCAGGGAAAAAGAGAGAAAAGGAATGACGAAAGGCCTCTTCAGGTTACTTCGTTAATTCAACGTGGACCGGCTCCTTCTTCGACGAGAGTCACTTTACCTATGAGATTCACTTCAGTCGCGGTGAAAATAATTCGAGGGCAGGAAGAATGAAGATATTTTGATATTTCTGTCTTCTTTCTTTGTTTTCTTTTGCGCGTGGGTGGGGTTGGTTAGGGGTTATGGATGAGCGACTGGAGGCTTTGATAATGGTTGACGGATTAATTTTTGAGACTGGAGTTGAGGATTGGTGGGTGGGGTGTGGTCAGAGATGTTCGCTTGGGAGTATCAAGCTCGAGGTTTGTCGAGGGTTTTTAATTTACGAGGGTCAAAGGAAGTGTGAGAGTGATAGCTAGAGAAAATGATTTCGATGGATGATAAAGGTTGTTCTATACCGAATATAGATGATAGTGATTGACTGTACTCAGCGTAGGCTTTCGACGAGCTATTGTTAGGAATAAACCTAGATCACTTATGAAAATCGTTAATTTCCGTGTCAGATTAAACCGGATTGAAATACTTGTTCAATGTTTTGCATCAATTTTGTTCCTCCGCGTTTTCCTTTAGATTTGTTCTTCAAAAGCAAATGAAGGCAATAAAAATATTAAATAGGTAACCCCACATGTTACTGATTGAAAAATAATATATCTAAATATATGCATACGATGAAGAACGTGATAGGAGCAAACGTATTATTACAAGTGACTTCGGAATTACCTTCTGCAAATTCAGCCAGATCGTGCAAAGATGTTCTAAGCCTAAGTGCAGCAAGCCTAAGATCCATCAGTGTGGCGTCTAACCGTTGTGGCGTTCTCCATCCAGGGCTGACAAAGCCGAGTAGCCTGGCTATCGCGGCGGACGCTTCGCTCTGCAGCCTTTGCAGACCTTCCAAAGCGGAGTCCAGCTCCAGGGGTAGCTCTTTACTGACTGGAACATCGTATATCTGCTGTGTTTGCGACGGGGGTGGAGGTGTCGGTGTTTTAGGCACGGGAGTATTGTGCCGGGACGGTAACGAGGACGCTGGAAGACGTGGTCGAGGTACATCGTAATCTGGAGCAGCCAAGCTGGATCTGAAATCGAAATGTCCTTTCGTTGGTACAATCTGTACTGCCGCCAAGAAATTTCGGAACACCTCTAGTATTTATAATATATTGTACGCTTAACGCATAAATGCTTAAATTACTTCTTGCCACCACTCAAATGTGAATCAAATATTTAATGATCAATCACACAGACGTTTGTCGTTATTTATAATATTTTTGAGGTAATGCGATTTCTTGTTTTTAGATATATACCTATTCAACCTACTTTATGCAGGAAGGAGAACAAATTATCCTAGAACCCTTGTGTGGGAAATTTAACAAAATTTTGAGATATAAAACCGAAATTTTCAAATAAAGCGTATTTTGCGTTCGATTTCCCGTGCATTTGCGAGATGCGAGATCGGGGCAACTTGGCTAAAAATTCCGTGTTTATAGTATTTACATTTACTGAACAATCAAAAATAGTCTTTTCTGTGCAAAAGGTTGCTAATTTCATGTTTCTCGTTTATGCTATTCATTCCGTATTTAATAATAGTAAAATATTTACAATCTACAACATTTCATCGTACCTTAATCATCATAAATTCTGTGTATGGTAGCTTACTCTGTACAAAATCTTATTTTAATTAAAATCTTATTTTATAAAAATGTGTACCTTGCTTTTAGTAAATTAAAGATTTGGTTAAAACCAAACAAAGGGTTTATTCTGTACACAGGAATACAATAATAATAATAGTGATAATAGTAATTAAAAATTGATTGAAACGTTGAAACAAACAATGCCAATCTTAGAAACTGTCAAATTGCGGTCTGCAAGGAAATAATTTGTACACCATATTTAACTATTATTTTAGTCCAATAATGTTTAAATAAAATTGGCTCGCGAAATCTTTGATTTTAATTTCCACTCGCTATCCATTTGAGTGTGAAACATTTTGCTGTCGTTGCTTTTGTCAGCCGGTGGACTCATTCTTCAGCTTACAAAGAGAAAAAAAAGGTTCACTTGAATTTAATCATGGAAAACTTGACTATTCCGAGTGGCAAGCAAAGCGTACTTCCAACCATTTAATTTCAACTCGTTCCAAAGTTTCCCCGTCATTTAACCATTATTGCGCACGCCCTCGTCAGACGTAATTAGTCAATGCCAACGAAAGAGAAGTAAAATTGGAATGATAGTTCTAAAAAAAAAAGAGTTCGAGAACTGCGAACTTTACTGCCCTAAGTAGTTCATACAATTAATCAGTTAAGAGGCACGAAAGGTATCGAACAATTTACCTCGACTAATAATAATTATTCGAATTTGAGAAATTAATCTGCGCCATGAAATCATTTTGTAGTTTGAAATGATTTAAAATAAGATTTTATCGTTATAAAATTATTTTTCCTTACTTAAATTCTAGCAGATTCGTCTTATTACAAGTCTATTCAACAAATATAAAGCAACCAACAAAAACTTTGTATACAATTATTTTTCCATGCGATTATGTGGATAATATTTTTTATTCCATAAAATTTGACTTCTTTCCCTCCACGTTGGATTACCAATAATTTGTTAACCCTTTTTACTTTACAATATTGATCCCAAATATTTGTTTCCATTTTTCAATACAAGCTCCAAGCCCGTTAAATAACATTCTATGACTGTAAACTGCATTTCGATTCGAAATTACGAACGAAATCGCTCTAAGGCTCGTTCTTGCATTTTTTTTATTTTTAACGTAAATGGAACCAATTTCTCCGAAACTGCAGTGGGAATGACCGCTGTTGGCACTGGTCCGGTATTTAAGCTAGAGCTTCTAGAAATAAATCACTTCCTAGCATCTGTACGTCTCGTTACTCTTGCGAATGTGCAAAGTTCAACGCACTCAATGTTGATACTACAAACGTTCACGTCAAACTGCGATCGTAACAAAATGAAGCTTTGCTTTAAGAGATACTAAAATTCCGAAAGCTTACAGTACATAGTTAATTTTAGGACGAATTACACGTTAAAAGCGGATCATCCGAAGGAAAGAATTTTAAGCTCTCCAAGCTCGGTTCATGGTTCTACATAAGAAGTAAACTGCTAAATATAAACGTAATGGCTGCTGTCTGAGAATTACTGCGGAAGCATAAACAGTTTTTTTAGTTATACGATCAATGTAGTTTTATGGTTGTGAAATTTTTAGTTCAGTATGAATGAATAATATTTATTAGACATTAGTTTGTGAAGATATAGTAATAATAATAATAAATATTACAGAATACATTCAACAAAGCTTTCACTATTCGAAAAACTTAGTTTTTTGCTATTTTTTTGATTGGACCTTCATTTATCTTTTATGTTGTACAAAGTTGAAAAGCTGAAATTAAAGTGCTCGATGTAGAATTGAAATAAGTTTATGCACTCCAACAGCAGTTAATAATAGAAATTAACCGAAATTAATGTTACACAGGCGTGACTTGAATTGAAAATTATTTTCAGCATTTCTGTTAATCGCCCATGGCAACCGAATTGCTTTCATCGAATCGAATTTGTTGCAATTGGCAAAGCAGATAATCTCTATTGATCTTGCTACGATTTGAACGGAAGTTTATATTCCATGAGTAACTCGTAAACTGACGACACAGAAATAAATTGAGAAGGATACACCAATATCGTGACTGCTTGTACATGAAGCATTATTCTAACAACATATTATATTTTCTCCGAATAATTCTTCACTTATCTCCTTATTACTGATCCAAATATCACGTAATTAAATATTACTGATCGCAACACAAAAGGACCCCTTAACAATTATTCAATAATTTTTCAAACGATTTATCACATAGAAATACAACATAAATGGCGAGCTAAGATTCTTCAAATCTACCCTAATGGATTCCCTGTAGTTAGAACTTTCAATTGCATATAAACAACTAATAAGAAGTATTTTAGACGCAGGCCCCACGGAAAGGCCATTCAAAGTAAAGAAATTAGAAATATCCCAAGTAACACTTCAAATTCCATTCATTAATTCCCATAAAAAGCGAAAAGAAAACCCGATCTCGACTATAAATCATACAATACACACAAGAAGAACAAATCGAACACCGCAAATACTAGAAAACATTCACTCATTAACCTCATTTAAACCTAACGCAAACCTCCACAAGTATCCACGAGCAACTTCCCACCTCTCCAACCGTCTAAACATTGTAAATTTACCCGCATTATCAATTATCACGGACGCTACCCAAATGGTCATCAGAAGAACCAAAGAATGAAAGAGGAAAAGCTACGCAAGCCCATCCATCTAACTCCCAGTGGCACCCCAGCTGTTATTCCATTGTTCCATTAAACAGTAATGAAACAGGGGACCGTCGTGTCCGATCATCTTGTCCCATAGGATCACGTACCTGTTAGACCCGCTGAGGGATCCATCGTTGGTGAGGCTGGATGCAGAGCTGCTCGGCGTGAGGGGCTGCAATGGTCTGGGCACGTCGTAGCAATCGAGAGGCGTCACACCCGAGCCTCCGGAGCAATTCGAGTTTGGTGTGCAAGAGGTAGGTGGTCTCGGGATGTCGTAGCACGAGGGTGCAGGACTTGGACTGCTCGCTGGTGATGGAATCACAGGGACAGCACGTGGTGGCACGTCGTAACAGTCGCTCACGTCACCACCGTTGTCTACGGAACTTCTGCTGCTCGTTGTGTAGCGGCCTAACAGAAATTCAAGGAAAAGTTATAAATACTGATATCTATATGGTAATGGCGGTATGCAATGGTATGTAGATGTACAGGGTGTACAGCGTGACGGTATCCACGGGAGTTTCTATTCGGTAATCATACAGTGTATACGTGCAGATTTAGTAGACTTATGGCTGTTTATTGTTTCTTCGGTGACACTGTCGGCAACTAGATTACGCCTATAGAAATTTGCGAAAATGCTGCTAAATACCAAATACTGTGCAGATTTGTGGAGCCTGTTGAGGTTTACGCGACGATACGACCGGCAATGAAATCGAGGTAATACATACCATTTGCCCCAGAAGTAAAGATATATAACAACACAGTCTTTTTGTCACAAATGTTGTACTAAAATGTGTTCGAAACATACGAAGAATGTTTGCGAAACGCGATGAAACAGATGGAAGGACTGATTATTATTTTTGAGTTTATAACTGGTTTACAATTAATTTTGTTGTTGTATTGCAGCAACTATAGTGCAGTGCAATGTTAACGATTGTTTAGATCTATACTCTCCCAGTTTTAGTACAAAGACGTAGAGTGCATAGATGTTTTATTACAATCGCGGTTAATGAATGGTAGTTCTTACGAAGGGAGAGGGGCACGAAACTAATGGTCCCTTGGTATAACGAGTTGCATCGGCTTCTGACCTGCTTTCTTTCAATAAAAGACTATTTTTCAGTTTTAATTATTACAATTTATTAGCGACTTTTTCTGTCAAATTATTTGAAACGATTTAAAAGTTGCGGATACCGTTGCGTTATAGTTCGTTATAGTTCGGGCCACGATATGGTAAATGCCATATTGTCAACAAATGTAAATGCTAGTTACTCTATACTCTATGAAATTGAAATCTGAGTACGAATTTTTACATTCATGTACAGATACGAATAGTGTCGTATATTTTCGATTAATCGATCTATCGGTATTCACTCTTTTCTGTTCCAAATAGTCCCGAAAAGTTCGTGCAGCTCGAAGACATACACTGATCGAGGAAGTTTCATGGCGGAGGGATTGGAGAAAACTTTCGTCCCTGCAGGTGTAAAAATGCTTGGTGTACAGAGTGCCCGTGGTAACTGGGACTAACTATAAGAATGCAGAAGAAAATGCAGCAGTCTTATGCACTGGCGTGCACCAAAATTGCACTACTACAATTTTCGCAAAATTACTTCAATATCAAGTTCTCTTAATCATTTTTACAAGGGTGCACATATCGTTTTAAATTTCGAATGGGAATATTTCTTCAAAAAACGCAAACATTAGATTACAGTTTACGCGCGTGCAACGTAAATCCATTCGGTCTAACCAGTAATGGTTTCGTTTCGCCTACAATGATCCAATGTAATCACGCCACTTCCATTAACAACAAGTCTTGCAATTACAACACAATTACAGCCTTTCCAAATCCATTAACGAAACGCTTCTGAACGCTACGAATCCTGGGGCCAAAAATCAAGATCAAGCCGATTCGTAATTGTTAATCTTCGAACGGAAGTTTTCACAGTTAATTCACCGCCTATTCGATACAGGCACCGTATTATTCATTTAGTTACGTGGTATTCTAGCGATCCAGATACCATTGTTCCAGCCCCGACGAATTTTTAAACGCCTCGATACCAGCAAACGGGGTCAGTCGGTCGATAGCAGAACCCAGACAGGATCGGCAATCTTTCACTCTAGAGATTGCTCGAGGTTCCACGAGATAGCTTTGTAATTTCCTATACGTTAATGCCTCCCGATCGGGGAATGTCCCGGATACGTCGATTCGTGAAAGGAACTACCAGACCATTTTTCTTCGATCGTTCAAGATAAATAGCTGGTGCACGAGACGTGGATACGCACAAATAAGAAACGTTGTTGTACATCTTCCTTTTGATCGTCCGTAACAAACGGACAGCAGCCTTGATTACCCATCCTTCGTTCGTTCGTTTTATTTTGTTTCGCCAGGACGTTTATTTTTCTGGCGTACTCGAACACTAATCGTATGTTCGACGATCTTGAAAATGATTATCCGAATGAGATTTTATCATTTTTTTGTTCGTTCACGAAGAGCCTTCTATTGAATTCTGTGAGCGTAGATTTCGTGCGTGAAATTACAGTTCGGACATCTTTCTGTTTCTTTCAAACTTCATTATGGTGGCCTTTAATTTGGATCGGTGACTTGTTCTCTTTGAGAAATTTGCGAATATGCTCTCCGAATCGAAGTATTTGAAGTAATTAAAATGATCAACAATCTAACAATAATTAATGTAGAAAAAAAAGTTAAATAGTTACATAAACTTCATCGATGAATATAATAAACATTGCTGAGCGAACAAAAATGCTAGAAAATGTTTCTTGAATATATTTAAGTCTCTGGAAGAAATTTTCTAACACTTATCGCCTGAACAAATGAAAGCATCGAGGTGTAGGTATGACATTTCAATTTTAGATAATGTAATCTCTTTTTCTTTTTCCCAGTAATTTTTCTTTTTGATCTTCCTCTGATAGTGTATCTGTAGTTTAAATGTTCGCTTCGTTTGTCTTATAGTATTCTGACTTCAACGATTTTCCAATAAAATCGTGAAGCAGAGAAAAGTTTTTGTTCCAAGTATTGGAAGACTGCACGTACATAGTATTCATGAACCAACTTGCCGCTAGTTTTTGAATGGAAATGGAAATTGTACTCGCAATATCACCGTTTAATGAAAGAATTCCGGGGGAAACGTCGACATTTTATCGATTCCCAATAAACGCTTCCTGCGGTGGTATCTTGTTTCCAATCGAATACCAATTAACAAAAGTATAATGGCTGATCAGCTCGATTAAAGGAAATCGTTTTTCTGTATTGCGAAAAGCAAAACTGGAAAAATATTTACACCTTTCACATTTGTTCATACAATAATACTGATTTATAAATAAACAGTTTAATGTAAACAGGGTCCAAATAAATTTGTCTTGTGCTGCAATACGATTAGATTGAATTTCAATCAGTAATTGTTGAAATTTCATTTTAGAAATGCAAAAAACACAATAAAATAACAGTAATAAATGTGTATGCAACATAGAAATGAAACATATATCAAGTTACTCTAAATAAAAAAAAAAGTGGAAAAACAAAACATTACAAACAACCAACAAAATTCAAATAATTTATTTCTCATTACTTTGCTGTTGTGCATACTCTAAGATTCATCATTTATTGTTATGTTATAAAAATTAATTATTTATGTTAAATGCTAAATGCTTTTTCCACGCAGAAGTATAGAATAATCGTGTGAAAATGTTTCCGTAGAAAAAATTCTGCTTTCTTTAGGAAAATATTTCCCATGCAATTTGCAGCGTATCCCTTGCGAAACTGCGGAAGTTACAACGTTACAAACGAATCACAGAAAAGAAAAACGAGGGGTTGCTACGCACCTGAGTTGTGTAAATGCTCGTTATTCGAGTTTAGGGGTGAATCGTGCCTAGAGGGTGGCGCAGGACTTCCCCGACTTGTTGGAAGATCGTAAAGGTACACGTCGCCGCATTTTTGTGGTGTAACCACCTGCGCAAAAAAGATCAAACGCTGATTAATTATCGCTGAATTGTTCAAAAATTATCGATGCATACTCACGAAGAACAGTGGAATCTCTCAATAAGTTAATGCCCTTGTCAAGTGTAATACATAATTACAAACACTGTAGTATAACGTGCGCACACTCGTTTAAAATTTATCCGTTTACGTCTGAAATATATTGCAAATCGGATATTTCGATGGAATGATAAAAACAAATGTTTATATCATTGACAATTAACAAATTGATTGTATGATAAAATGGAATTTCGATCTATTCTCGTTTCGCAATTAAGCTATTTGTTCATAATAGATATATCATACACTGATATGGACACAGATAGCTAGAAATATTTCGATTTGGCAAAATTATGTTAAAAATGTGTGGCAAAATTAGTATTTAAATTTGATCGCGAATTCAGATCGTAAATATGCTCTGGAAATCAGGATAATGTTAAACTAAATATCTATTAATCTAAGTAAACGCATACGTCCTTATTGTCAAGGAACGAATATATTGTTTTGTTGTGTATGTACATCGAAAACACCATGCATTGTCCAAATCGATTCTTCACCGCTTCGTTAAACCATTTTCTTAATTAATGAACACACAGAACACAACATTTTGATAAACGACATTAAATTGTATCAGTTATTTGTAACTACGATATCATATTGTTCATCGATGTATCAATAAACAAAACAATTTACGGTTTTACGGTTCTACTAAATCAATGTTAACTTGGCAATATTAAAGAAACATATAAAACTATGCTATCAAATTCTTAATACAAAGATCCCATTAAAAATAAATGTACTCGTCAAACAAGAAATATCGTAGAAAACTTTTGTTTAACCATTAACTGTATATATTGTAAACAGAAACTAAAATCAAGTTTTCCTTGCAGTAGGTACATACAATAATTTTCTTCAATTCGCCGTGTTACAGGTATAAAGTTCTGTAGTTCGCAATTGCATAAAAATCAACACACCTTACAACGAATTAAGTTTGAAGATTTCAAACGATATTGCTTCCAAGACGACGCGTCGCCACGTAAAATCATTCGAGGGAAAATTGTCTCGGGCGATGCAGCGCAGCTGTTGCTTACTGCTTGCTGCTGGAAAATTCTCCTCGAGGACTTTAAATCGAAGTCTGTCGCGATAGAGCGTCGATTATCTTCTACAATTGAAACTCAGGACGGGCCTGGTCGCGTTGCTAATGAATTTACCTCGACGAGTGCCAATCAAGCAGATTCCCCGATTTTCAAGTACGCCCCGAGGAACTTCCTCAACTTTTCGTCGAGTATCTAATTGCAATACCCCGTTAATTAAGTTTCGACGTTCCACGAACGAATCATTTAGTGACTTCCACATGTATCGTCTTTGATGGATGAGAAACATCTTCGTATTGCGGTACTTTCATGCAGCGGTATATCAAAATTGGTGGGTAAATAAAAGATATCCATGGAACGATCATTTGGACTGCTCTGTACATTAATTGAATAATCAAATGAAAATCACTGTGCAGGTTTTTTCTTCTTTTGTTTATATACAATGATGGTGGTTATAAATTAAATGACTCGGCAATATATTAGATACAGGTAGACATCTTTAAAAATAACTGAATGAATTCTATTCATGGAAATGTTATAACAATTAGAAAAATTAAACATGATCGACTAGATATTACTTCTGCAGGAGGATTTGCGATATTTAAATTCAATTTATGGGATGTGAAATTGATATACGAATGTTAGCATTATATTTTTCTGTCAGGGAATTGCAGGAATCCGTTTAAGATTCAATGATATCTTTGAAGAAACAGTGCAGAGCAGAAGTTTCATTTGTGACCTGAAATTCCTACGGACTTGGTGATCCATAAAGTTGCAGTAATAAAATTGCCGACATTAATCTGCGTCGTCGATAAACGTGTGCAGCGTGAAATCCATTTAAATGGACAAGAGTAAAATGGAACGTTAATTAAAGCGGTCTCTGGCGTACAATTAAAAACTAATTTCATCTTGAGGACGAAATTCAATTTTCCCTTAACGAACGGTGCTTGATTTCATATATGGAAGGAACACAATACCTCGATCCGTTGTGTTTCACAATATTACTGGATTTGAAAAGGAAATGAAAAACAATACCGGAAGAAGGTATAGGTACGTATCATTTTAAAGTAAAGAAATGTTTAATTATTAATTAAATATATTTTGTAGTACTAATACACAATTCGAAGCAATATATTATTAAACAATATAAAGCTTGATCAAACACTCTTCTTATACCAGAAATATGTATATCTTACTATATGATTATTAATAATATTTCAATTCGAATGATATTTTCAAATTATGTACATGAAAGATCCTGCAGTAAAATTCTAGGATTATTTTTCTCTTCGCACAGAATAGCTCAACCGATACATTACTCAATCTTGCCTCCAGCTAACCAAATTTTCCTTACAAGAAATAATTGTACTACTTTTTGGTTGTACACCAAATTTTCATTCTCTGATCTGGAAAGTTTCGATTTCCAAAGACGAATGTTCAATTTTCCCCAAAGCACCGTATTACCATATATCCTGCGTCAATCGAATTATTTATCCACACAGATTTTTAAGCAACCGCAATGGTAAAAAGGCAATTACCTATTCCAGACGTCGATTGGATTAATTAATGCCCCGCAAGGTTATAATTTTCATAATCCTCATCAAACACCACGACTGTGCAGCAAGGTACTCGTTAGCAGCTTCCAAAAGGCTCGCTCGAATTCCCTCGGAATTTACACGAACGTTTGATCTTCGAACTGACACGCCGACGTGATCGTGGTTTCGCGCCACTGCAAGCGTTACGAGACCAAAAGTACGCGTAGTACTTCGTGTACGTAAAGTACACGCGAAGGATGCTCATTAGCGATGCGCTGGCCAGCATATCCTAAACGCAACTTGGCGTCCACGCGACCGCGCGAATGAAATACACGCGACTTAATTGAATATTTCATAGAAAACTGCCATTCGAATGCTTCATCTACGAGTGCTCGTACGGCGAAACACGAATCCCCGTGCACGCGAACGTGTGCTGTAAATTGCGGAACACAGATCGGCTGAAGAAAATGTGAGAATAATTATGACGAATAGGAATTTTCTACCTTGTGAACGCGGATGTTATAGTTTTTGAATAACGTGGCAAAATATTAAGATACTCTCCCCGAAGGCAGTCGTTTGTTGCTACAGTTGCGGTGGCTTGTTTGGACGATTGAATAATTATTAGCGTAATTACAGGGATAGTTTGTATTAAGAATTTTTATTAAGAACTTTTATTGAGAATAACAGTTGCAATCTATTGCTTGGAAAGACGTGTGTGGTCGATCTGTTGTTCATTTATACATTTCGTTTAATAATTTCTTATACTCAAAGTATTGCAACTTTGGACACTATAACTTCGATTCGCGTTTTGTGAAAAACAATTTATGCAAAATATTTTAAATAACCAAGCCTATAGAAGGGTTACCTATAGAAGGGTTCATCTACCATTAAAAGATATTATCAATTTGCCCTTCGTATAATATGAGTCATAAACAGTCTATATTGGAGTTAGTAGAATTTGTGAACATTCATGAGCATGAACTTGAAATATTGTTAACTTTCATTAATAAACGATTTAATATCCATAAAGTGGGCACATCCTTGCTCGTCCTTTAAACAAAAAAAAAGAAATACTTGAAACTAGTCTGGAAACCTAGGAGGTTTTCATGGCTGACTTTGGCAACGTGCATACTAGTGTGCACTAGCAGGTTGCGTTTGCATGTGTCGGGGACAGGTGAACGCATATCTACCTTAGTTTCGACCGGTGAACCGCGAAGCTGTGCCAAGGGAAAATGCAATTTCGCCGACAAAACGCGAGTGAAAGGTAGGGTGAAATGGAAGGGAAGAGGACACAGAGACACAGAGAGAAAGGGGAGGGTTGTATCTCTCTGGAGCGCAATCTCTGAGCTCATCGTCCGCTGCTTTACAATAATAGAGGCCCTTCAACCCTTGCGTTATACATAAGCGTGCTACACTTTTTACTTCTATGTACTTCGACTGTGATCCACGGTCTGTGTGACAACCAAGGCTTAACCTCGTAGCAATTCGTATGTGCTGCGGCGAATTATCAGTCTTGCTAAATTGTCTCATTGTTCTTGGTCTTTGACATTCTGTATTTGAGAAGGGTTGGGTTACGTGGACGGAAGAAATTCTGGGGAATGTTACATTATCTGTATAATTCTCGTTAAATTTCCTGTTAAAGTTCCTGCGGTTGCTGTCGAATATATCAAATGATAAAACAGGCCGATGACGGTGAAAAAAACGCAATTATATCCAATACGATAACGACCCAAGAGTAATCGCAGCTGTGTATCAACCCCTACAACGGGGGTTAGTAATTGAATAATAAAGATGCAAAGGAGCTGTTACTACAGTTATAAGTATTTTATACTATTTAAAAGAGTATCTGTGTAACATCTGTGTAAGCAGTAGCAAGGACAACATTTTCGCGTTTAAATGTAGGAGTGAAGTGTCTGCCTCATTTGTATCATTCGAACAATTACACAAAATTAACCAATTAACTATTTAACCCTGCTGTTCTCCTCTATAAGACCAGAAATGGGGATTACGTATTAATATTAGGTCTACCGGAATGTTCTGTCAAATAATGTCATCTCAAGTTTCAACATATGTGCCCGTCTCTTTTTACCAATGCATTTCTTCGTATGTACAGTTCTGAATTACATCAGTAACGATGGAAACGATATTGTTCAGTATATATTAATAAATGTATTGAAAATGTATTATTTTCTTTGAATTCAAGAACGGACAGAACAGTCCGGTGGCACTGTTATTTAGAAGAATCAAATTCGCACAATCAGAATCGCAAGAGAAAAAGTCATCCTTCTACCGATGAATCACGTATAATCAAAATGTTGTATATAAATAGTTATCTCTGAATCTGATAAAAGATCGTCACGTTCGTAGGTACTCTTCGGGTCATATTGACCCGGCAGACGAAATAATGTACGAATTCTCCTCAAATAAAGCTGCAATTTGTCCGATCGTTCAACTGACGCTTACATACTAAACGTTTTTGGCATATGTCATCTATACATAAAAACCATCCTGCCAAAATCTCGTAGTCCCAAGCAAATCGGGTTCCCCACCATCGTGGGATCCCTAAGATTCTTCGATCGCTCGAAGACGAGGACAGACTGCATGGAGGCTTAATATCCTGCCAGAAGTATCCACGGGAATGTAGGTCAGTCCTTATCGTTGCAGAGCGACGTGCCAACCCCCGAAATAACGGACTGCCACACCCCTTTCGCCGGAACGATTCCCGGGGGAACTAGCCATCGATAAATCGCGATCGAGCCCCGACCGCAAATCATTTCAGCCCCATTTCATTCACCGATCATGCCCGATCGTCGCCATGGCGATACGCATCAGTCGTACGCGAAACCGACTGAGATAAAAAAAAGTCTGCAAAACGTACCGGAGTGCGGATTGTTTTTCGAAAGTCTCGTTTCGTACGAAAGTGCTGTCTGCTTTTGTATTTTGCTTTTTTTTTTCTCTCCCAGTTTTTTTACCACGCGTTTCACGTTTTCATCTTTCGACGACGATATTTTGGTCGACGGGTGCGAAACGATACGGTTCGCGTGCGTTACTCCATATCCGCGGGATCCACGACCTGACACTTTTCGTGAATTATTTGGAGCGAACGTGATTCATGTGTTGCAGCGTGTAGTGTGACATTTTTTACGCCATTTCCTTGCAGGAGATGTAGGAAATAAGAATACAAGTCTTGGAGAAACATCATGCAGATAAATGATGTATCGATTAGAATTGGTACAAGAGACTGAATTTTTCTTCTGGCTCTGTACTTGATTCTGTCTGAAGTTTTGGAAATAATTATCCCACATGTAAGCGGTGATTATTAATCTTGCAACGCATGATATAAACGTTTTGCTATAAAAAAACGATTCGTAACAATAAACCCATAAGAAAACAATAAACCCATCAAATGTCAGATAAGTTAGATTGTAAAAACAGAGGCACGAAATTGTAAATATACCATAAATAAGTAGGCCCGATAAATGTAATTCTATAATTATATTATATTTGATCCACGGCCGCATACATGTCCCATGTAAACACTTTAATACTTATACGGAACTCGTAAATGTACCAAAAATAAGAAATTTCTTGTCAAAATAACTCAATCTCTCATATAAGTACATATGTACATATTATTACAGACAGATTATGAGCACGTAAAGCACCTAAAGAATAGATATTAAATAGAGATACACAATTGGCATTCGGATCAGATCGACCCAAACATCGTAAGAGGATCGAACGCTACACAGACGACGAAGAAATAAAACCACTGCGCACTCCTTCAGACGGAGCATGTGTACCGGCCGAATAATACCCCCAATTACAAGAACAATTATTCCCAAATGAGATACAATGAGATACAATCGCATCGTACGATCTACCCCAACCCTCAATGCCATACTCTTCCGCTCTTCCAGGTCTCGTTGCATCTCCCGGACATCGACCCCCGCCCTCCACCCCTCCCAACGCATCCGTCACCTAATTCCACGCGGTGCATTAGCCCCCCGTTCAGTTCCGCCCCCCCCCCCCCCCGGACGCGGTCGAAAATCACAGATAATCTCGTTTCAGCCGCTTTGTTCGCACGCACCCTCTTGAAAGGCGGCGTTCCAGTTTTGCCTCGAGATTATCGTGTAAACCGGTCCTAATGAGATTGCCCGTGCCTCTGTGAGTCACGCCGCGTCGCGCAGAGGCATGATCGAATTTGCGATCGACCTCGAACCAACGTTTCACCGTGTATTTATTCGTCTTCGGATGTTGCACGCGCGTGACGTTTGCGTACAGTGGTGCGTGTGCCCGGCTCGTAAGGTCTGGTTGGGGTAGGACCGTGTCCCCTGGGCGTTGCTCATCATTTATCAGGTAGGATCAACGACATCGTTGGATCGGTAACTCCCTGGTGACGTGAGCGGGAGACAGCCACGAAAGGCTCTTCAGCCTCCATTGTACGCTCCTGACGAGCCGAGCGAATCAGGGACCTCGAGTGCCACTTTATCTATTTGCATGTTCAATTTCGTTCTTTGACGCGGCGTGCAGACACGACAGGAGCATTGCTCGTTGTCATTGTTCCGGGGTACACCGTCGATCAAGAGTTATGGGACGCTTTGAATTTTTAGAAATGTAGCTTGCCAAATTGGCGCGAGGCAGAAATCGTCGATAAGCGGGGGATCATTTTTGGGATTCAAGTGTCTCGTAAAACGTTGGACGCGTTTCTGGCGTTGAAGCGCGCGCCCACACGCCCGGGTAGAAATTGGGTGAAACTGCGAAGAATTTGTGAACAATAGTTTCGTTGTAATTGAACAGCGAAACAGAAGTTTTGTGACCCGGTTACCAAGTTGTACTGGGAATTTCCAAGTTTCCGCTGTACGTGTTAACATTGCGTATAATCCTTACGCGAGAAACATTTTCATTGTGCAGCTCCGAATGGGCAGCTTTTACTTTTCACTCTGGAATCATTTCGGCCTGCAAAATTTGATTTCGCGACAGTGATGACGAAAGTAGCCTGACTTAAAAGAATAAAACGAATTCGCCACGTTTTTTATCAATATTCCGAATTGTTCTTTATTATCTACACATTAGGGGCAAAATTACTGATTCAGCCCTTATCGTTACACAATGTTGGACACCTGCCACATAATAGTATATCGTTGTCCAAGTCCGTCGGAAATGCATTCACAGCTTGAACACTTTTACCAGAACGCGTTTACGTTGCTCAAAATGTAATACATCTTTCACTTTACCGAGAAGGACGACACGAATACCATGAATATATGAATAAATCACGATCAATATCCCTAAAATTAAATATTACTCCTACAAACATCGGGACGTTAAACTTCCCCCCCTCGTCGTCCATTATGATCCCTCCAATTAATATAAAGACCACGTTCTATAATTATCGCAGCTCGCTGTTCATATTTTCTGACACGCCGCTTGCCACGTCTATCCGCTCTCTTGCGGATCCCAGGTCCGCGCTGATGTCATCCTGGCCGGTTGTCGCGCGTTAATTAAACGGCGACCAACCTCTGATTACCCCCTTTTTACGCGGCACGAAACTCGCCCGACGCGATTTCGCGAAGGTTTCGAACCGATCGTTAACGAAAAACAGCACAAATCAAGGGAAACACCAAGGACGAGACGTGCTTCAAAAGATATCGTGCCGGGCTGTTTTCTCTTCCAGAAACTCGTTCCCCGGTAACGCGACTAGTATTTCATCCTTGGAACACGCGACCAAAAGTCTCCGTTCAGGCGAACGAAATGCATAAATGACAGAGAAGAAGTCTTATATCTTTAAACTATATTTCCAGCGGCGGCAGAATATTTGTAGGCCGAATGTTCGCGAAAGAAGCGACCGTTCGCATTTGTAGAAACTGATAACGACCAGAGGACTCGATTTAACCGGGCGGGAATGGAGGATACGATGAAGCTCTTCGCCGCGCGGGGTCCTTTCGTTTAAGGAGATAATACTTTCGCGAGCCGTTTTATAGAAACGCTTGAATGGATCCGATAGGTTTGAACCGGATTACCAGCGATAAAACCGGGGCCAAGAGAACTTTCGGATCGCGAACAGAGAGGGAAATAGGCTGGAAAAAGCGATGAAGATTTCGTTTACCTCGGGTCTGGAAGAAGAAATACATATTGCTATTTTCTGGGGCATAAAGGATTTTGATAAGAAGCTCTAAGAGAAACCGTGTCGAAACAAATTCGATGTCCTTTTAAAAAATTCAAGCGGTACTAATGATCTAGTATTATCGAAATCTACTTTGGAAGAAGTGCGGTAGATCAATTTCTAAAAGTTGCAAAGAAGAGAGGAGAAATTTCCAAACAAACTGCGGATTTGTCTCTGTTGGATTTAAAAGTCAAAACAGAATTTCCATTTGTTCAACGAATCCCTTGACTGCGGTGGAAATTCAGAAATACCACAATTGAAGCTACAATTTGGATTAATTAAATCGTCGTATATGAAACTAAGTAACAGAAAAAGATACTATGACAAAAATAATGTCCCATGATAATACCTGTTTGAAGTAATTCGTAATTTCTGCGAATGGAAGAATTAAAAAATGCAAGTGTATTAGCCAAATCGGTTAACTTCATAAAACAAAAAGTGGAGAAAAGTGATTCAATAGATTGTATTTAATACATTGATTACTAAAATCGAATAAACATTATAGAATGTATTATTATTATTATTGCAGAAAAACATTGTCCCCTTTAAAATGATTGATATAAGCGTATGAAATTAATCACGTAAAGCCAATAATAAGGAAATGTACTTTAAATATAAAAAGTTAAGCGCTTCGACGATAAAATTTGAATAAATTCAAAAAGTGGAGCTGACCGTTTTCACTAGTGGGCGGCTCGAATATGACTGCGATTCTGGATAATTTTTGACGTCACATATATGACGTCACATTACGCATAATGTAGAAAATCGTCGGACAAGAATTTAGTATCGTAAAACTTCTATGCCGGCCGCAAGAGTTTTAATAACTTTCGCTCTATCAAATAATGAACAATATTTATCTTATAAATTTCTGTGATTACTTTGCTCCTTGCCATGTACCTATACATGTCCGAGGCATTACAGCTTATTGGACAATATGGCTCCCTTCTATCGATCCGCATAATAATAAATAAATACATTTCTCGTAAAATTCTGCGACTGATAAATTATTGCACTTTACTTCTATATCCGCATCCAAGGATCCACATCCCTACGTTTTGTACACTTAACAACAAACAATATTCTTCTCAACAGTTTTACTCAATGATGCGCACAGTTTTGCTCTTCGCTGTACATATATCGATATCCGAAGCATATCGCAGCTGACTGAAAGAATATACAGAAGAAGTAATCGAGGGTGAAGTGCGGCATAAGTATGAAAAAGATGGAGGCGGTCGCGTCGCGTCGTTTGCATGATACTGCTGCGTCCGTGAATTAAAGCAACACGCGATTCCACAATTCCGTTCTTTCCCGGCATGAATCGAATAGTACTATGGTAGTGGGCGCGTAGTAGGGGTTGGATAGTCGAGGAGGAGCGACGCGGGGTAGTTTCCAAGTGAAAAAGGGGGTGGACGGTTGGCCTGGCACAAGTGTGCAGGGAGGAGGGTGCACGTCGGTCGATACCGGCGTCGCGGCGCTAACGGTGAAAGGCGTATTACCCCATGCACGCGAGAGAATGAGAGAGACGAGAGGGGATGGAGAAGGGAGGGAAAGATGAGGGTGGATAGAGGTAGACGGAAGATGGAATATCAGAAGGGCAAAAGGGAGAAGGAGAAAGGGACAGATGGATGGAGAAAGGAGTAACGAGGAGAAGAAGAGATACGCAGGGGGGTGTATGGGTGGAAAACGAGAGAGAGAGAGAGGGAGAAGGGCAAGAGAAACAGAGGAGATAGAAAGACGGTTTCCATGGAAACGTGAAAGGAGCCTCTCTCTATCTTGCCCGCGCGAGCAGGACCTTTGGTCTGTCTGAGCAGGTGATAAGGATTTTTTTTTTATTCTACCGTGTACGGTTAAGGGTTGCATGGGGTGAGTGGAAGGCGAATTTGACAGTAGTATTGTTTAAGGGTTGAGTGGCACTCGCCCGCCTGTTGGCCGGCGATAGGCTCGTGCTGTATCCTTCCGTGAACGCGCAATCGAGTTTTTCGAGGGGATATCTATTCTATATGATGTTCTCGTAGGTAATACCTTGTTTTACTGATGTACATATTTTTACGTGGTTTCGGGGATGCTTCGTACGATTTAAGAAAGATACAATAAAAACACAGAATCCTTAGGAATTGAGTAATAGATTAGGAATGTCGTGTGCATTATGATTTTGAGATGAAGATGAAATATTCTGATGAATAATAAACGATTTCTGTGCTTCATCCATTTTCTGCTCTGATTAATATTTCACAACACTGCGTTCTTTTCGTCAATGTCTGAGATATTTAAATAGAAGAGCCCTCGATTATTTTTCCAATGAAAAATAACAAGTGGATGTGACAAATACGTACAAAGTTCATGCATATTGCATATTATACAATATGTATCATTCGATTAATAGTGTACAATTATGTCTGTTCTAGCTGTATACGTTTGTACAAAAGGAATTGTATTATTCAATAATAATAATAATAGCAATAAAACGATACCCCATAGTATATGTACACACCAACCACCATTATGGAAAGTGACCAATACAAGCTATATTGGGACACAACCATACATACCGACAAAACCGTCAAATTCAACCGACCGGACATAACATTCACACAAAAAGCAGATAAAACAACCAACCTAATTGACATCTCGATATCCAACGACAGAAACATACAGAACAAGTACAACGAAAAGATATAAAATATACACCCAACTAGCACGAGAGGTACAGAGAATCTGGAAACAACAAAGACTATACATAATACCACTCGTGACGTCAGCCACAGGGATTACACCAAACACATATAAGAAACACCTAACACAACATCAATTACCACCCAACATACACACAGAAATGCAGAAGGCTGTCATACTGAAAACATGCAACATAGTCCGAGCATTCCTAAACCAAACGGAAGAGCGAGATGAGACTTGACGAGGATCCGTCTCGTCCGCGTAACAACCCAGAAAACTGAGAAGAAATTGATAATTACGCCAGTAATAATTATAAAGGGTGGCTTATAAAACGCGCTTATACTATTTCAACGGCACTAATATGTACTAGGTCATTCGATAATAGATAACAGGGTAACATTGTAGCGCGTGCTCTAATACAGGTGTCGCTGAAATCATCTAAACACCTGTTATTTTACTAGACTTAAAGGTATAGCATGCCATTTAATGCTTCTGCTTAGAAAAAAATTATTACTTTCAGGTTATAAATAATGTTTTTTTATATGTCTAATACTAGCAGAGATATTCAAAGTGGTCAGAATTATTGGTCCAAATATCTCGTCTCAAAAATCGTTTGTCACAACATCGAACCGATTTTTCACCCCTTCGTAAACATTTCGCGAAAAATGGCTCAGTTCAGGCGTTTCAAAGTGTTTCTTGTTAATAACTGGATTCACATAAATCGCTAATAAGATCGTTTAGAATATTTAACCCCTTTAACTGACAACCTTCTCGGAAGTTATTCTCGAGGAAAATCATGGGTTTGCTAAATCGGCCCCTTACGAACTTTTTACGCGAGGTTTTAAGTCCAAAACTTGTCGAGTATTACTCCCCTGCAAAAAAAAGCATTTTCCTCTACCTGCTTCCTTCACTAATTTGGCTCCCGTAAAATGTAAATCAGCTAGGATGTTACAAGCCCGAAGACAAAGGGATTACAAAAACTTTCTGGCGTTAATTCCTGTCTTTAAAACTTGTTGGGATACGCGATAAGGACATGGTCTGTCAAACGGAGAAGGAAACTGAAGTTTTACGAAATGGCTTTCATTAGAAAGAATGTGGCAGAATTATGCAGAAGAAACATTTAGGTTCGATTATTTTTTGATGAAAAGTTGCAACGCGTAACTTGTTTTTTTAAAGGAAGGCGTTCAAAGGACACCTTTCTTGGTTCTACATTTTTAACATATGCGTATTGTTGGTTAAAATTTCCTTGAAACATTTCTAAGATTTGCAACGACTCGCTGTTTCTAATTTTAGAATTTTGAAGTTACATCTAACCGTCATTAAAAGAAGATATCCTTCGAAGTAGAAGAAGTGGAAATAAAAGAAATGTTTGTAAAATTTGCAAAGAAATTTACGAAAATGTAAGATAATTGTATGAAATAAAATTATACAGTACATCTTTATTCGAAATTTTTTTTCGGTTCAGATTTACGCTAATGACACCAACCGACGAAATTTAAAATACAACCTGATCTTACAAGTGCCAATTAAGGTTCATAATGTGTACTCGTTAGAGTGAGCAAAGATTCCAAAAGTAGGTCCGCAAATTAAGTTTGCTTGAATGTAGGTTAAATAGAGGGCCACTGCCCATTCAATCTCATATTCCAACGGCACATATTTCTTACCCAAAAACTTCTCCGTATTTCTATCTCCGCGTTAAACGAAAATTTACATTAAACAAATTCATGAATTTATATATCTAGCTTCGTTCTTAAATACCCCACACCATTTCACATACGTTCCACATATATATCCTGCAAAAAATTTATTATAAAAATTTACCGCAAACCACGACCCTTCTGTGGAAAATTTCCATTCATTTTAATTAATATCCATTCCCGCTCTAAACTGTTCATCCCGCTTCGCGTCATCTCGTTCGTCGTTTCTAAAATATCCCCCTCCCCTGGCCCACGAACCCGCAATAAACTCCATAATGCGTCAAATTACAAAATGCCCTATCCACCCTCAATATCCTCCCCCATAAGCCGCCCCAAATTTGTCCACCCCTTGATCCATTTCTTCCACCCATCATCGTTCCACCCATCATCGGCATCGTTGCGTTTCGCGGGGCATTTTCCGTCCCCATCCACGGTCCACTCATTTTCCCCGGCGATCGGAAAAGAAGCGTGGTTCATCGTAGAGAAGGGTGGACGCCATATTTTCACGAGGCAGTAATTATCGTGCACACGGCGGCCATGAATGTGACGGTAAAAATCCCTCTGCGACCAACACCCCCTGTCCCGTCTGATCTCTTCTATCTCGAAGGACAATCTCGAACGGGGATCTCGATCGTTCGCATCATCCATCTTGATGCTTTACGAGCCGAGAACACCCGTGAGCCTCGTCGGCGATCTTCGTCGATTATACACGTGCTTAATTATTACATTTCCAACTCGCGAGCAATTTATGCATCTCTCGAGCCGCTGCGCAAAGGAAAAGAAACACGATCGGGATTCGTTCGAATGGAAATGCGCTGATAGGGTGGGTCGCTTCAAACGGGCGGACTTTTTTTTTGCTTGGGAAACGCCCGTGTCTTGAAGTAGACCGTGGAGTTTGTATAGAAATGTTCGAACGAGCAGAGTGTATTTTGTGATGGGAATGTTCGCGTTTCGAGAAATGGCAGTGGAGGGCTTGGCTGGAGCGAACGGAATTTTCTACTTAACCGGTAAGTAGGCGTAGAAAATTGCACGCAGATTAACGTAGGTGAATACGGATGATAATAAAATTAATATAAATACATGTGTACGTTTTGGATGAATTGTGAATTCGAGAGTAATAATCTTTGTACGTGGATTCGAAAATATTGTAAAAAAAAATGAAAGAGCAACTATACTTAACACGTTCGCGGGCGATAGGAATTCTAATGAGATACGAAAATAGATAGATCATTTATCAATAATTTGAATGTTATAGCATTCATGTCATTTTGCATCACAATTACAATGAACGCTATAGCATTCACGTCCATGAACGTGTTAAGAAGATGTGTGTGCGGTGCCCATAAGACTGACTGTAGTATTTCGGTGTATTTTCACCCGAAAGGAGAATACGAGTATTTCATAACATTTTATCAGGATATTCGTTTTAACTATACATTGAATATTCGGAAACATTTTTTATGTGACATAACATATCCCAATATTCCAATCGATATAAACAATTTTAATCTCGAAATATTGACAAGCTAGTAGCAATCTCTGAAACAATATGCACTGTAATAAAGTTCTAACCAGGCACTCGTTTATCAGTACAGAGAGGGAAATGTTACGGTACTCTGCAATATTTTGAAAGTTCAATTTTCAGACATACATACGTACACGTGTATTATCAAAGATCCTTAAGGATTCTCAATTTTACTAAAAATATGGAAAATATTGCAAATTTCGACTGATCCTAATTCGATGGCCATATGCTGCATAATAGAACTGTGTTCTATCTAAATGATAGAAGTTCCTGCATTTTCCACGCGGAAAATATCCGTCAAAACGGAACACAGAGCACAGAGATATGCCTACAGTGTTCGCTCGTATCTCTAAATGTCTTCGTATAATTCTGCGTCCTACCTTAACGGGCATTTTCCGCGTAAAAAGTCTGCTCGTTTGAATCGCGTCTCGAAGTGGCGTCCACCGGGCCGAGATAAGGGGGAAAACCTCGTGTAAATTGCCTCGCCCGATAATAAGATCTTTAACATGGCTCACAGCTTCTCCCAGCCATCGTTTCTTTCCTGGATAATGTCGTTTGTTATCGCCTTAATAAGCACTGGGGACCATTTCGTTAAGCTAAGATCGATGCGATGTTTTCTGACCGATTCGAACGAGAGATTCGAGCGCAATAAACTCATCGTGCATCCTTTGAAAAAAAAATGTGTAACAGCCTTTGGTGAAGAGCATACAAAAATATGAAGCGAGATATAACATAAGAATGTATTTTCTTTCAATTTTTTTAGAAAGTAGGTATGTGTTTCGTCCCGCCCTGTATTTTGTTTTATTTAAAAATAAATTATAGTTTCTAAGTCAGAATCGATACTCTTGCCTCGTTTGCACGTCCAACTCACAGTCAGTCAACTCACTTAAATCCCTAAGTTAAATAAATTTCTTGAAATAAAAAATGTTGCACCTATCGGGCATTTATTGAAGATTGGGAGCACATGATGAATATCAGTATTTCAATTCAAAACTGTGCAATGCTAATAACCTGAGAATTGAATTTGAAAGGTAAAAAAAAGTGGGGAAAGGAGATCTGGTCAATAAACCACCAGACGTCTGTGACTGTAACAGACGCAATAGTGGAAAATGCAAGTAAAAGATGTAATCAGAGAATATTATGCTGGAGAATAATGATCCAATCTTGTGGCTAAATAGCAAATCTATATTTTTATTTCTGTACGTCGATTTCTGTTTCGCTAAAGGGGGAGCAAAGCTTTTTAATCAGACCTTGTGGAAGTGAAATTTTAATACTCGTTTGAATCTGTTGTACCTGTAATAACTACTTTCGTTTTTCATTTGCGCTTCATGTTACTTTTATTCGTTTCCTTAATTCTTAGAGCAAAGAGAAAAAGATCGCGGGATTATTGTTTTTAGTGATGTGTGCCACATTGTATCCGCCATAAAAAGGATATTTGCTGTTCGAATCTTGATTTATTGGAATCCCTTTTATTAGCAGGAGAGATATGAGCTGGGGAAATTGTGTTCCATATTTATGAAAAAGTCACGTTATCTGTTGAAAAAGAATATCTACCTCGCGAGATATCTTAATCTCTCTAAATAAGGTATAATATATTTTTATTTCGTGGAATAACAAGCTGTCGTAAACTAAATCTCTATTATTGTACAGTCAACAAACTGTAGGTATTAAGAAGGTAGAAATTACTTGGTTTACTGTTTGTATAAGCTTTAGATTTTTGTAAAGTTTCAAACCTATAGAATGCAAACAGAATACAAGATATGCGTAGATTGATGATCAACGTAAATCGCCATGTAATATCCTAGAATCACCAACATAATATCCAACAGACTGTCACATTTTGCTATAAGCTGATTATATTGAATATAAAATTGAAATTAAATAAATGATTTTAAAAATAAACAATTATTTTCAATACAGACAATTTTTCAGCGAAGGATTACGCACTCGAAAAGACAATCCATACTTCTTAAAATAAAAATATAACTTCTAGAGGTATTTGCTAGCATCATACACAACGATACGTATTTGAACTTCTTCGTGGATTATCGTTTGCTCATTTCTCATGATGAAACTTGTACAGGATTTATCGTTCGGTTCGACGACAGCGGACTTTTATCCTCCACAATGTGCTCCTCTGAGAATTTTTCTTTCCCAGCCGGAAAACACGGAATATCGATTTCGAGTTGTCACGTGTGGCTGTGCAATCGTGTCGAAAGAGTCAGGAAATTAGAATTGAGGGAAACTGGGGTGGAGTGTGTGACTAATGCGCTTGATCTGCTTTAACTGTGAGAAAAACGATAAACGAAACACTCTTACACTTTTGTAGGCGAATATTTGCAATTGTAGTTGTTTAATGCTATAATAAATAAAGTGCCCTACAATAGCTATTATAAAATCAGCACATTTCTAGCTTTCTTTATGCGAGAGGAGCAAGATCATTCAAGAGTCCAGGTAGCCGTAAACGTAATATGTCTGAATGACGAATACAATTTTTATTCGTTTCATAATTGACGGACTTTTTTCGTGTACGTGCAATTAAAGCTCCTCTGTGAATATCCGCGAGAACGGTATTGTTTTCTTTTCATTCAGTCTTGTATAAAAGGGTATTTCATAATCCAGATTAAATTTATGCTATAATTAACGGAGAAAGAATAAACAGTAATCATTACAGCAGAAGTCTGAATAACGATTCAATGCATTCTGCTTCCACGAGAATTTAATAAACCAATATATTATTAGCATGAAAGTATAATTATGCAAGCGTTTCACAGTGGAAACAATATTACGTGGGTTAAGGTAATTCTTCTATAAATCGTGTTTGTGCAAATACTCTTAACTACACATCGGCTAGCAATTTTCAGGTTTCTATATATTCGAACAATTGGCAATTAGCACGATCTTTTCCATTACAGAGAAAATAATTTCGCAAATACACCAAATTCTTTGTATATTTATGAAAGTTGCTATTAAATTACTCTTCTACATACAGACATTATACAATAACTATACAATGACGCAACAAAAGGATCGAATTTCCTGAGGATAAAATTATTGTTCCATGCTTAGTCACGAATTAGTTTAAAAAAATGTACACGCAATTAGCAGACGAAATTAAACTGAAAATAATCACGTCAGATCAGTGTACGGTTATTGTGCAATTGTTAATAAAAAAAAAGGAATGAAATGATCGAAGAGTTGTACCGAAGAAAAACTATTTTCGTCTTTCATCTTGACGGGATGTATAATGACGACGAAGGGGAAGTACGTATCTTTCATGAAAGCTACCTGTTACGTTACAATCGATCTCGTTGATCAGGTCAACATTTATAACATGTCGAATGACGTAATGGTTCGAGATAGCACATGCGATCGGTGCGTGTTCGACGAACCAAACCTTACGATCGATCCTACGCGTTTCCGTAACGAAATCACCCACGTGCGAAAGTCTCTGAATATTTGCGAACAGGTATTGAAATCGTGGGATCAGAGAAAATGGAGAATGATATTCGTATAGAATATTGCTATAGTTTTGCTCTACGCCATAATCGTTACGAAGTTCTAAAATTAAGGGTACACCTGAGTAGCAGCAGATGAATTATGATTACAGATAGTTTGTAATAGATACACTCAAACCGGCTCACAGTTCTATCATCTCTTGTTCGGTGGTGTACAGGAATATATGAAAAATTTTTAAAGGAACGGAAAGGAGATTTGCAGAGATAATTAGAAGATGAATACATATACCTATTGATAAAAAAGTATAAATACAATTGATACATTGGAAAAACTGGAATCTAATAGTAGTAATTTTAATTATCATAAAACTAAGCAATCCTAGTATACTAACATTTTCAAGAAAAATAAAACAGAAGAACGAATGTCTTTTTCATTTGTTATAGCTAATGAAAAATGTTGATAATTAATAAGAATTAACGAAGGGTGAAATGCAATGGCTGGAAAGAATAAGCTGTATTCGTATATCAATCCATTTCAAATCAAACTTCGTGCAATTGCAATGTGTTAATTAAATGTACAAAACATTTGGGCATCTCTAGAAGAGACATAGCCCATCAAAACTAAGGTGCATAGTTTGCAAAAGTAAAAACAAACATTTTAAAAATTGACCGAGACGGGTGAAAAATTAGCAGATACTTGTATAGTATCTTACCTTACCTTAAGGGTAAATTGAAATTATTCAAAGGTCCTCACAATTATTAAAAAATATAATATAATATAAAATAAAAATATTCCGCAACGAAAAATAGAACTAATCGTTTTAAACTTAATTAAACAACTCAGTCAATACTTCGCAGAACCTTTTTTTAATTCTACAACATCCAGAAATCTTTCAAACATTGAATTACCTAAGAGCTGAAAATAATCTTTAACCCTTCTTTATGCAAAATGATATCTTATCTAATTTTCCGTTCTAAATAATACCACAGGTGTTCCATAGGGCTAATACCTGCAGATTGTGAATAAGTTTTTAACCACGCAGGTGTACTCTACATCATCGCACACATTAGTACACTATTTTCTATTTTCATTGTTATCGCGCACAAAACTAAAACTGCCACCAAAACCCATCTTCCCGCAGAAAACAAAGACTTAATCTAAAAATACCGTATCGTACAGTTCGTTACCCAACAATCAAACTGTACTTAACAGCGTGTGCGAATGAATCTACGATCTAAGCAATTCCAATAACCAACTATCGATTCGCCAAAGCTTATTGCCCGCCGATCCAATATTAACCAATTAGTAATTAACTTCCAAGAAAATATGGAACATCGAGGAGCACGGTTCTAATCGCCCCGTCGAACCGCCTCTGCGGCCACGTTCCTCTTTCACCAAGCGTGCTGCAGCTCCAGCTGCAAGCCAATTCATACCGATCTATCCGCCACGTCAAACATCTTGCTACTACCTAGCAAGTAGATAATCCCACGCGAACAAGTTTCGCAGTTCATTGATACTGCCCCGTTAAAGACCTCGGCCCACGCCCAGACCTCCTCCTCCTCCTTTCCTCGCTCTTTCACTCCTTCTTCCTCTTCCCACCGGGCCCTTCTTCCTTTCCACCCGACCACGGATTTTCTCCTCGTTCCTTTTTTCCGTGCCATTTTCAGCCGGTGCAACGTCGGTTTGCACACTCGCCCTTGCGACGGCCGTGACGGTTTTAACGTCTCGTCACCCCGGGCGACGAATCCGTTCGGGTCTATGTATATGTATGCGGATACACGCGTACCCAGCCTCCTTCGTTAAATCAAGGGAAGTGTCTCGAGCGTGAACGAGCAAAATTGTCAAACAGATCGCGCGGGACGCGCTAACACTTCCGGCGATCGAGCTTCGCACTTGTCGATCCTCCGTTCGCGCACCCCCTGCACGCTTCCGCCAACTAGATCGAACTTTAGGAAAAAAATACAGGGTTTCCCCGATGTATATTTCCCGCCTCGATTCTCTGCGACTGCGGGCGCTACGAGGATGGATGCGAGACGCGTCTCGTGCACGCTTGCAATCTGGATTGTTGCTGCGAGTGGAAAAACGTGACGGTATCGCGGTACGTCGGCGGTGAGAAAAATTGATGTTCACTGAGAGCTGAGGATAAACTTCCGAGAGTGATCTTGAAATGTGTAATTAGTGTTTATTTCCCCCCTTTCGTTCCTTTCTTTCTCTCTCCTCTATATTTGTATGCGCTATTTCTTTGACTGGCTTCGTAATGAGACGAGACCCGCGTTGGACACCGTTCGACGTGTAATTTCGTGCACCTTTGACCCCGGTAACGCGTTTCCCCGTAACCGAAGCTGCAGCTCGCGGTGGAAACCGCCCAACTGAGCAACGTCAACGGCCGCGTTGTTGTTCGAAAGTGAATTTAATGCTCGAAGTTAGCGTACGTTACTGGTCGTTACTGGTCGTTACTGACCGAGGGAGCAGAACCAGCCACGATCTGGTTATTCTATTTAACGTCGCCGGAGCACGAAGCCACTTTCGCCTACGCCGTGAATATGTACTCCTGTTTCTCCTCTTGCTTCTCCACGGTTGCACACAGCCGGGCACAATAACTGCGCGACAAAACGAGATCTCGCTTCCCTTTGCTCGATTCTTTCAATGATAGGCGGTTTTCATGGTCTCGGTTTTCGTATCCGGGAAATTTCATGGGTACTTTCAACGTACGTTTAAGCTCTTAGCTGTGAGTGACGAGTATACTCGTCATGAAGAATTGGTAATTATTTGTGCAATGACGAGTATACTCGTCGTGAAGAATTGGCAGTTTTTTGTGCATTGGCGAGTATACTCGTCATGAAGAATTGGCAATTATTTGTGCAATGACGAGTATACTCGTCGTGAAGAATTGGCAGTTTTTGGTGCAATGACGAGTACACCCGTTATTGGAAGAGAAGTAATTGCTTACCAATCGTTATTAAAATTAAAATTTGTATGAAGACTAAATCGTATTTGTAAATTTTAGACATTTCAGAACATTGTGACACATCGTGGATGCACATTTTTGAACAGCGGCCCCACCTTAGCTAGGAGGTTGATAATTGGCAATGAAGTGGAGAACATTGTTCACGGCGAGATGGGAGAATTAATGCACGAATTGGAGTTCACTGTTGGTAATAAGAAAAGTGTATTGATGATTAACATATTCGCAAGTGTTGCAAAAGTCATATTAGGAACTGTGTGCTGGTTATGGCACAGCGGAACATTGATCGCTAACGTCGGAATATGGCAGATCTGCTCAGTGGGTGAAAGTTATATTGAAGGCGTGGGTTAAAGAAAAACTCTCTATGTTTCTTCAATCATTCCAAATTTCTTCCAAGCAGATCGATGACGCGAATCCACGTACAATTGTTCACAGTGACAATCGTGCAGGTCGTGTCGAAAGAAATATGTAGTATTGTAATATTGTTTTTTTATTTCATTAATAAAGAATAATGTTAGTTTTTGTATCTTCAGTCATGACCAATTATTCAGCTATTCAGATTGGTATTTTAATTTCAACCGAGTTTGAAACTGTATTTCGATTACTTGTAAAAAAAATCTAATAATTTATGGAATCACACGAATTGCAGTAAATGTACAGTTACTTATTTGCATGAATAGCAATGTTATCCACGTGTAATCAAAAATTTGTTTTCTACAATGACATACATGACAATATTATTGGACTTTTGTCTATTCACTATACGTGTAGCAACTTCTGGTATTGTACAATTAATGCACCCCTTAATTCCACTTAATTGAGGAATTTTAAGCTTCAAATATAGTCCTCTCGTTTTACCTCGTCATACGAGCGAAGAAGGGGAACAAACTGTAGGGGGGCATGTAGGAGAATCAACAGGCAAAGTGGAAAAGAAAAAGCTGAAGAGGAAAATAGAGGGGAAGGAAAAAAAATCAAGCGAAAGTGAACAGAGAAGTGCAGAGATAAAAGAAGCAAGAAACCGTGAAACCGGAGAAAAAGTATACGGAAGATTGTTAGACGGATACGTTGAGGGTTTTATTTTTACACGAGAATAAAGAACTTAAAAACAAAATTCGGATACCAATTAAAAAAAAATGTTGAAGTCAGGATTTTGTTTTTGAAAAACTTATTAAAGGATGTATTCTTCTTAGTTAGTAAGGGTAGGCCAACCTATATGTAAATTTATAAACAACGATAGGAATTTATGAAAAGTAAAAGCAATAGATAAGTATTGAATTTTATCAGGGCACAGTAGGAATTATTCATTGAAATAGCATTAAAAGTATGCTACCTGTTTATATTAAAATACCTTTCAAGTAATTACTTCTATATTCCTACAGTGTAATGTGCAACACAATCTAATTAGAATGATTTCTGTCAAAATTATAAAGAAAGAACTAGAAAACCCAAACTTTCTTGAGTCAACATTAGAATATCGCTTTCCCAAGCATCACGGAGTGTTCAACAAAATTAATTTATATAAAAGAAATTTAGTTTCATATCATAATTAATCTTTGCTGAATATTTTCGTTGTAGTAAATTCTCGCGTATATATTGTCAACCCTTTAAATCGAATCGCATACTGGTACTCGCTCCATATATTGCAACCTGTCTCTGCAAAGTTTATTCACCCCTCCACCGCCAAACGAAATAATAAAAATGCAAGACAAAATCCCCCATCAACCAGCAACACGTGGCTCATTACGATTCTCCGCATCTCGCCGGAAGCGTAGCAGAAAAACTGGAAAGGAAAATTCAAGGGAGTGTAAGAAAAGGATTTTTCGAAAAAAGGGTTTAATAAAAAAAAACACGCGAACGAATAAAAGCAAAGGGCCTTCGCCAAGGGCAGACAGCGTGATTTTCAGACGGCGATAAGGGGGGAGGCACGAAGACTTTCCAAGAAGGAAGGAAGTCAATAAAGACGGATGCGGAGAGAAACGGCGAGGGGAGGAAAAAAAAAAGTGAGACAGAGAGAAAAACAGAACCTGACCATGGATATGTGCACGTGATGAAACGCGTCCGCCCTCCTTTGAGCTAAACCGCCCTGCACATTCCATCGAGATGACTCCGGGGACCCCACTTTGTGTCCCCTGCGCGATGGAACGTGTGCGGGTGTTTCTCCACGCGATCATGAAGCAACACCGAAAGTGACTCTGAAGGATAGAGAGTGGCTCTGCCGGCGCGCATTATAAACGAACCTGGCAGGCACAGGTAAATCATATATTGTACTTTGTGTCGCGGTTAATTAAACATTGTAATACAATGATGCGCCTCGTCGTATGGCAACGACTGTTACATACATATATTAATAAAAAGGTACTTCATATACCTAGCATATAATATAGTGTGAGATACTTAGAGTGTTTAAGGTTGAGTACAAAATTGGGATGAAGTCTGATTTTTCCTTCGTAACACTTGCAGGAAATGAGCCAAACTATGTATTTTAGGTGTCTATAGAATTGTCTATACAATTGATATAATGGAGGTCCTCAAGCACCTTGGAAAGTTCGTGGCGTTCCCATTTTTGGGAGGACCTTCAACCAGTTCAACCACAGAGTGAACTTCCTAATGACTGGGAGCAGCGCATGTCATTTAGGGCCATAAATTATAGTCAAGTGGGCTCGGCCCACGAATAGCTTAAAGGGGAAATTCTATGGTCGCATCTTCTGTGGGAAGTCCTCTCAGCAGGCATAGGTGTTTTGTTTCTGTTCTACTCTAAGGTAAAAAGGAACTGAAGAATTTTCACTTGGTTAATTATTATTTCTATTTATACAATTCACTGCGCAGATATTTGTCCTGCAATGTTTTTATAAGTTATTCGTTCCAAATTGAATTTTCGATCAATTTCTGCGACCTCTGCGCTTTGGACTGCTTACCGTATTTTTCGGCCCATAAGACGCACGTTTTTACATAGACAAATCGTTTTAAAATTGGAGTGCGCCTTATGGTCCGAAAGTAATATTAAGATACGAAACTTTCTACTGTATCGAAACTATTAGCGAAGTTCCATTAATGGCGTAATATGTTAATAAAATTAGTACAGTACGCCAGTGAATGTAGATTGTTAATTACTTTTATGTTCCTTATGTAGGGTATTCCCAACCGAAGACGGCGCAGCTTTTAAAGGGTGTGACAACAATAGTTCAGACGAAAGTAATACGAACGGTGATATTAACGAGATGACTGATAGTACCGAGAGTGAAGATGAACTGGATATTGCTGGTACGAATTATTTTAACAGTAAACAAAAATTACCTAAGTAAGAATCTGAAAATATCTTTATATACCTAATAAAATATTCTTTTCCAAAAATCGTCCCATTAATTTTGGGTGTGTCTTATGGTCCGTAAAATACGGTAATTGAAATTGAATATTAAATTATATAGCTTTCAAGCAATTTCTACGTCCACTTTCCAAGCAAACTATGAAATAAAAATTGTCTTCTGCACTTTTAACGGTTCGAGATAAAAAAAAACCTCTAGTTATATATATATATATACATTATAAAAAGGCCACTACAAAACGTCTTAATTTGAAAAATTGCATTGTTTGCTCAGACGCCGGTCGCAAACCAGTTCCTTTCAAATTATTCACCCCGCGTCGTGCTGCGAATAGTCTGCGATAAATTAAAGGCTTATACACCAGCCTGAATCGACGTTCAAATTAGAATTGCCCGCGTTGAATAGTTTATTTCTAATCGAGCGTCGGATCGAACACAGAACCGCTCTTTTCAAACGGAACGCGAACCGAGAGAAAAAGAGAAATGAAAGGAAGAGGAGGCGCACAAGTGGCGTCGAAGAGTGGATATTGTCTGGACTTACGGACGTATAAGGATACTGGTGGTCTTTGCGCATTGAACGAGACAAGGGAAGCTCCATGTAGGGTATCCTGCAGGATCGGTTTCTCGTAAATCGTTCCAAGGGTGCAACGGTATGCTACCGTGAAAAAAAGGTAGAAAAATTGCGAGAGTTTACTTTTGCCCGGACTATTTGCGTCTATACACGTTCTCGAAACGTTCGTGACGTTCAATGAGAATTTTTCAATTGTCCTCGGAGCATTTAATAAGTACGATTGAATATTTTCAAGATTACATTTATACGTGACGACGATATGAAACGTGTTATGTTTATGTATACATTATTATTATATTAATAGTTTGATCGTACCTTAACTTGATCCACCAGCATTTAAAAATGTTCATTCATTATTGTTGTTACTAACAATATTTAATTTTCTTTTCGATTTATGAATAATTTTTATACCAGAATTTTCCACTGAATTTCACGGTTTATTTCGATCATTGGATCTATTATTGAAGTAAAACAAATTCGAAAAATAAAAACTAAAATATGGTAGTTCAGTTATGAAATATTAAAATAATCTTTCCTCACGTTCAGTACATCATTCAAACTGTTATAATAATCGAAGGAAAGAGAGAAATTATTTCAGAACGATTGCGCGGAGAATCGAACAAAATGTTTTCATATTAAACCGCAATTTTTAAACAAACCAAACATCTCTTTTCATACTCGTTTTCCGCGAATACATGTACGAGCTTTCTTATTCGCGACGCATTGACAATTTTCAAATAATTCTCAAACAAATCAACCAAACATTCTACCGATCTCCGTCAAAACTGACGTTGAAGAAAATTCCAAAATATGAATACCCTTGATTAAACGTGAATTCACACTGCCAGATCACCCCGATCACTTCATCCCTTCGCGCGTCCATAAACAACACCGAGTCCGAATAATTCACCTCGCAAGTTCAATTGGTTCGCAAAAAAAGGAAGAAAGAATACCGTAGATGGAACAGATTTGGCTGGCGATACCAGGAGGGACCCCCACTTGCAAGAAACCCTGGCGTCGAATAACAAAAATAATAAAAATCCGTTTCACGCGGTTCGACCCCGAGACACCTGCAGCGGTATATACCTGGGCAACAATTCCGTCGTGATGAGGCAATTTCGAGGAAGCTGACTCGCGTAACGTTGACCCTTAGCCGGCGTCGCTCGTATTTCTGTCGACGCACATGCGGGCACAGAGACGCGTTCGTCCGGATCGTTGCTGGCAAAAAGCGTGGTAGACCGGTGAAACAGAAGAGGAAGAAGAGGAAGAAGAAGATGTTGATGAAGATGAAGATGAAGATGAAGAGGTAGAGGAGGAACCGGGGAACTGGAAGAAACGCCACCTCCGACAAGAAACTTGGACTTGCGAATCTATGTTCTCGTTCTCTGCTTCTTGCGTCTCAAAGGGAATAGGGGAGAAAAGGAAATATGTAGTTTCTTACTGTCTACTCGTCTCTTTTCACCGCCACTATTACGCTTCAGCAGGATTTATTTCGGTATATGATTGTTGGTAATGCGTTTCAGTGGTTACTCCTCAGTTTCCCGCAGATTTCAACGAATCTGCTTCTGTTTTGGTCTGTTTTTCGTTAACACTAGAGATTCGCGGGATCCGCCAATTCGAAGGATTTCAAAACTCGACGACAAAAGATTAACGAATGTCCGTCAATATTGTACAGTTAAAATAATTATATTACGTTTCTACATTAAATTAATTCATTTTTTAAGAAAAACGCGGATTTTTGATGTCATCAATAGTTGTAAATACAAATATTTTCATGGAAAATTGATTTTCTTCTCTATGCACGCACGTTGCGAGCAATTCCATTTATTCAAACCCGTTGTGGGTTGGGGGACAAGCAGTTCATGTCATAGCGGTTCACTGATTTCACCCCTACTAATTATGGTTTTGTGTTCACATTCTACATCACGTTCACGCAAAACGTTGTTTTGGTAATAAACTTGCAAGAACAGTTATTTCCTATTAATTAATTAAGCCTCGATTTATTTTGTTGCGAAGATAAATGTATTTTTGACTAATTACAAAACAAATCGGGCTAGAATTGTACTCTAGCTGTTGTAAGTGTTCATATAAAAAAAAGCTACATTTAAAAGTACATAGTCCAGAGTCCAGATGATTGAAATCCCGTAGGAGTTCACATAATCGGACTCTAACACGATTTCGTCCGGATAAATGGTTCGGTCAATACATATACACTGTGTCATCGTTTATATCAATTCTTCTGCTTCTAAAGATGGTTTTGCTCTTTAGCAATTCGAAATGTCGATGTTGCATACAATTTTTGACATTCACCGTTCAGCTATTTGTATCGATATTTAAATAACAAATGTTTGCTCGTGGAGGCGTCTCTTTTGTTTCATTCCTACCCCCTACCCTTCTCGCCCTTTTCACCCGAAAAATGTACGGCACATAAAAGAACGGGGGCTGAGTTATGGCCGTTGGAGTCGCGGATAGAGCCTTCAAATATTACAATCGGGAACCAAGCAGCTTGAACAACGCGTATAAATGTTGGAGGACGAAACGGCCACCGTTAAAAGCACTTCACCGGATGAAATTGTAACAATGCTTTATTCAACATTGCTCGAGGATCAGGGAAATAACATTTGCCGAATCTGCAAATCGTGAAATAAATTGTTTTGCCGGTGAGGCAGTTACCTGCCGTAGCATTTTACAATAAGTTTCGAATCATTTGCAGACAATTTTATTGTCCCCAAAGGTAGGAAATATATTAAAAAATTGTATTACTTTCAGAATTCGTGTAATACTAATCGATTTTAACCGTTATAATTATTATATGCGGGTCCACATGGCCCAATACAGGTTTTTGTATTAGTAGATACCTATAAATTTCTTTAATTTAAAAGTTTTAAGTTTAAATAAGAACTGGCAAAACGGACATTCCCGTTGAATGTCTTCAAGTTTCAAATGTTTAAAATTAGTTAGTCAATTGTATTAATATTAAAAAAATGTATACTAATACGAAACCAGGTGCAGGACATATACAGTGTGTCCGTTTTAAGTGGCTATATGTGATTACAATTTCTATAACTATTAGAAACGCAAAAAAATATTTCAGATGAAAGTTCTATGACATCATGGGGGTCATATGGCATCATGATGATAATTGTACTACCTTGAGATATCGATGGAGGGTCCTGTGAAGGTCACATGGAAATTTTTAAATGGAACCCTACATTTTCAACTGCCGATTCTTGTAACTGATATTGAGACGTTTTCAAAACACTACCTACACATGTATTTTGTGCAAGCCGTTCTTGCGTTATTGACGCAAATTTAAATGTGGTGGTAATAATGAATCGTAAAAAAAGTTAAGCTTCTAAATGCGTCTGACATAAGAAAATGAAGTGAATTATGGCTAATGGAATGACGGATACTTGGCCTGAAATTCAGTATCCAGAAAAAATTAGTCCCACGACTGAATTATTTAAATAAATAAGGGAGAAAAATGAATTCTGAAACGCTCTTCAAACCATCCAAATATTCATACTTAACTTTCTGCATTCATTTTTACGTCAACAAATTTTGAATAACATTTAAATAAATTTGTTATTCTATGCTCATTTCGATAGACTGGCCAATTTTTATTTTCAATGTATTTTTAATACCAAATTTTAGACACAAGACAATAATTGAGATTTAGCTTTCCTTCTTATTAATCACATTAGGCACAAAAATAAATTGGTAAAAAAAAGAAAGCTTTAATCCAAGGAACGCGAATAAAATTGAAAACCGACAGATGCTGTGTATATTGATTCGCAACTCAAACACGTTCGACGTAAATCAACATTTGCTTTCATCATTCGTTTCCAGACATCTTCATTACGTAATACATAGCAGATGCTGCTAACCAACAAGCGAAATGAATATATAGAATGTTAATCACGAGCGTTTCTACATATTTAGCACGCCGTCCTTTATGTTCGTTTCAATAATTCACGCGAAATTTGCAAATTTATGTATCACATGGAAATTTTCGATGAAGATTTGCATACTTTGCACGGAGATTTACGGATTTTAAATTCGTTAACATCGCATCGTGACTAATTGCTTGTCTAACGCGAAATTTAGGACACTGACAATAGATATTCAGCGAAACTCGATTCGGAGTTGAGCCGTGATAAATACAATAATCATCAGAGTAATACTACATTTACAATTAAAAATATGTTTGCCATTGAAACTTTCCACACTTTCATTCCGAGGATTTAATAAATAAATAAATTTGCTCACAGCACGAATTACAAACGCGATAAGTATTAACTGTTAAATAATTTCATTGTTGGAAAGCGTATATTTGCTTTCCGCTTCAAAGCACTGAATTAGATTTAATTAATATCGTTACCAAAGCAAACCGATCTCTCGAAACCTTCACATTTTAAGGCACTGAGCGTGTTCGATATCTGACAAAGCTTCCGAGGATAATCGAAAAAGTAGAAGCCCCGAATTCTTCGCGATAACTCCGCCCCGCTCGCAATATTTATTTCGCTATCAATCGTGCCATTAAATTGCCATAACCACGACGTCCCCGCCGACTCTCAATTAAGATTATACTTCGGACAAATTGCATAGCGGCCCCCCCCCCTCCAACAGGTCTGACTCGTTCGCATCGAAAATTATGTCCCGACTAATATTCCAAACGAAGAATAATTCATTCCCCTTCACGCAACGAGGTCTGCCCGACGAAGAATCGAAGCTTGCACAAAACCAATCGATCCGCTTTTGCGGTATTCATTTCGTTAAATTGGCACGGGTGACAGATGCTACGCTATGCCAGTGGCAGGCACAGTGCAAACGAATTGCTAGTCAGCTGATTTTGACAGTTCTCCGTCTGTACGAGGCTCGGGGCCGACATAAGGGGGTGCGATGGGGGTTTGTGGCCAACACAATGGAATCTCTGCCGGCGCCATTGTGCACCGCGGTTTCGAGTATAAAGTGGATCGATGGGACAGGGTGGAGTGCGCAGGGTGGACTTTATGAATTTCTTCGTCTTTTCAAAACGCGAATAAATTAATGCTAGATGGCAGCTGCGCGTCGATAAAGCACGTGCTCGACGAGGAACGAGGAATCGAATGATTAATCGAAGTTGAAGGGGAGAGTCGGGTTGGCGATGAGTTTTTAAGTGAACAATCGGTGAAATTATAAGCGCAGGCATTTTGGGCGTATTTGCGGGAGCTGGCATTTACTTGCCAATGCTTCTTAATTATGCGACACTAGACTCGACAGACTTGTTTGCTGATTTTTCTAGACGGGTTAATTTAATGAATATGTGGTAACAAATAAATTTTACTTGATATATTGTTTGCTGCTGCGCAGTGACTCACGAATCTGTTCACAACAGTGGATCCGTTCACCCGTGTGAAATATGTAATCGCATTTATTGTGCGTGGGCTAAGTACTGCAATTGGTCTGTGTTAAACGCGAAGTCGTGGAGTATAAAAAACGAGGTCATTGTAGTTGAAATTGAAAAATATATGAAGAACCTGCGAGTTGTGTCTTGTGTCATTTATTTAGAATTTTTGATTGACAAACAAAAGTAACGTAGGAAATCTCTGCCCATAGACTTTTATATTCTTCATATTTATATTCTTATCGAAGGAAAAGGACACGATTTAGTTTTTGCGTCTAGTTCAATTTAGTGCAATTAAATATGTACCCCATAGTACAAAAATATAATGTCCAAAGCTCTCAACGCCTCAGTCCTGTACTCAGAATAAGAAAATTTGCAAGCTAACCAAAACCAAATCGTGACAATGAAGATTTAGCATCGTCCACTTTCGGTTTGTTTGAGTATGTTTTATACGTTCGCATGTACATGCTGTGTACGGTTTTATTTGGAAATTCCATTAGCGAATTTCGTGCACTTGGTCTTTTGTTCTAATTTCCAATGCTGCCTCTCTGACAAAACGAGTGTACCGACGCATACTACAGAAATGTTCTGTGCCCCATGAATTTAATAATAGTATCGTATAGCAAATAACTCACCCTGTTCGGTTGAACGTGCCAGCTACGCCGTTTTCCATGCCTCTGTATACCGTCTTCAGAAATGGTTAGGTCAGGCCTGCTGCCAACCAAACAACCCCCTGTATCATATTGGCCAACCAGGAGTCTCAATCGATTTCCTGGACAGATGCCCTGGGCAGCAAAAAGAAATAGTGTATAGCAATAACAGCGTACAACCAGCGATAACAATAACTGCTTAAAGTAATATCGTCAGAGTGACCGGGCTTTATTGCGTTGCTTGTTGCGAACTTTGTCCGTTGCGCGGCAAGATACTGTACGAAATACATATTCAAATAGCCAGGCACTCAGAAAAGATTTTTTAATTCATTAAATATCAATATTCCACTCACGGTGAAATATTTACCAAACAGCTAGTGCGACTTAAATTTTCATTACGGCAATTTAATTTACTCAAGGAAAATTATGATACATATAATTAAACAATGCATTCCTTCGTCCATTTTTAAAACAGTTGCATACGAACACCTGGGGCACTCCTTCGACCCTCCCTTCGATTCGCTTAATTATACAAGCAAAACTTAAGTACAGAACTACAGTTTCCATTGCTACCATCAACATAGTTTATCAACTTCATCAAATTGTATCTCTCAAGACATATTCATGTGGTTTAGCGAGATACAATAAGATCAACTATATACACATATATTTGCCAGCGATGCACAGTGGTCCAGATTGAAGAATAAGCTATTCGTTTGCTGAAAAAATCCATTTCCCCATATCGATATTTATAAAATTACTTTCGAGTGCAATGAAATTAATGAAATTCATTGAAAACTACGATTAGTAATAATACTCATTGCTTCAAGAACGATGGATCATTCTGTTTATTCCAAAGCCTGAGCAGCTAAATTTCTGTTCCGGATCACGCAGACCTTCCTCCTTCAAAAATTAAACAGAAGGAAGCCGACAGAGAGGCGGCCGACTCGTCGACTATTTCAGCCACTTATTCGTTCAAAGCATACCCAGAAATACATACTCTGAAACAGTCGCGCGGAAACGAAAGGGAGCTCCAATTAGCCATGTCTACAGATGGTGACGACTCCGTGAAATCGAAACGAAAATAAACCCGCCACCCTTATGCGTTTAGCACAGAAGGATCTCCCTTTGCCAAGGAAAAGGTGTCGAAATTTTTCGAGCTGCTCGCGTGTGCCACACGTTCCGAGAACGTCGCGACGCCAGCCGCAGCTGTCGAACGTCTCTACCTGAGGGTTATTCGAGGGCTATTCAAGAACGTGTACGTATACGCGCATGAAAGGTGAAACGTCGCGTGATCATGGGTATGGCGACAGTGGAAAATGGGATTCTGAAATCTGAGCGGGGGTTGGGGGTTGATATTGCGGGTAAATGGAATGTTGAGAAGTGGTTTGGTAGTGTTTACCGGGACTGGAGATACGTTGGTTCGAATGAATAGGGAATTAGCTGGGTATATGAACGTTGACGAGTACAAAAGTTTATGGTAATCGATTAGTTTTGCTGTTTTAATATTATATATACGTCGTGTGTAACTTGGCAGGCTGTTATTTGCAATGGAATAAGAGATGCGGGTAGTGGACAGATGCAAACAAATAGACCGGGTTTTCGTATTTTTCAAAAGTTTAAGGAGCCCTCTGGAAAAAGGAACGAATTCGTTTATTCACTTATTCGCAAGTGTTCTATCGTAGAATAAATTGTACAGAAAATTTTGTGAAATGCGTTTTCTGTAAATAATCTTATTGCGGTTATATTAATGAAAGTATAAATAATATTTCGGTCTGAAAAATAGGAATTTGTCTTCTTATCGAGAAAATATATAATGTCGTGCAAGCGGCTCGAAAGTTGCATTGGTGTGTAAAGAGTTTACACAGATATATCTCGCACCAATTTCTAAAATAACCCTTCGCGTGCAAGCTTGGGATTATTTTTCGTTGTTCGATTTAATTATGCCACAAACCTCACAGAGTTTCCGTTTTTCTGAAAATATTTTCTAATCCGAAACTTCTTATCGGTAATACAGGTTTGTATTACAGCCCGGCCTGTGTGTAACCTCCGACGACGAACAACGCGCGTTCATTTTCGAAACATGGACAGACGGCGGTCTGTGTACCTAGCTCTACAAAACTGTTCATTTGCCAGGGTATAGGAGGCTGAGAACGACAATGCACCGGGACACAGACCGCTCCATTACGAATGCTATTGACTCCCCATGAACGGCGAATGGAGAAAACAGGGTTCGTTTGATCAGGACCATTCGTACACCCGTTATATCGCACGAGCGCATCTGCCGTTAATTTTCGGGCGGACGTGCGAGACAAATCGATTCGAAGTCAATGGCGTGTTCCGTGCTAAGGCGCCAAAACCGGACACTTTGGCCAACTTTCGACTCAAACACTCGATGGCCTGTCTCAATTCGTGCCATTAAACGCGGCGCGTGATGATTCGCGATGGCGATCGAAGTGGGGAAATCGAATGATTCATTGTTATGGCGGTAAATTTTAGTTTAATGAGACGATACAGTGAAATGTGCATTGTACAATAGTACATCTTCTGATAGTTTGGCAGAGTCGAACCTCGAATAACTCGATTCACAAGGGAAGCGCTGAGAAACCTTCGAGTTATGCATTAGGGGTGTCGACTTATCGAAGTTTTCGAGTAAGAGGGGGTGTAATGAACGAAAATTCGATTTACAGAGATTTTGTAATTAGGTTAATATTATTACCTACCTATTTATTGCATAATTATACCATTCCGTGTTTCTTTCTTCTTATATCAGAAATCGAAGTCTGACAATAGATGTTCAGTTTCCTAAATTCGTATTACGAACTGTAAGGGTAACAATCATAAAAATTTGACTCATGGAATTTCGACCTGCAGAGGTCGAGCTTCGCTGAATTCGAGTTACTGACGGTTTATATTTCAAGTTGAAGAGGTCTATAAAAGCGTCATTGGTAGTAAGAACAAATTCGACAGGTATACGGCGGCAATAAATAACGATATTCCCCGGGTCAGGTTGATCCCAGCGGTGCCAGTGTGACAGAGATGGTTTATGGCGATCAAAAAGTTAGGAGATATGTATTTTTTTTATCGAAAATGTATCATTCAAATGAATCGAATAAAAGGTCAGAAAATTTCATCCGCTTTGAATATTCTGATAGATATCGAATACTATATTTTCGTTTGGGGTGGAATCGTCACAAATACTACACACAAGTTAAATAAAGATGATTCATATATTACGCGGCTGAAAATAACTAAAGTTTGAATGCTATAAGTAGCTCACTTTGATGTGTATCTCGTATAATGTAAATGTTTATAAATAAAGGATGAGACAGGTGTACATCCAGCCCGGGCTGTATCAAGTTATAACAAGAACGCGAGTAATTTGCTCGTAAACTTGTACTGCACCGGCTTACCCTTGTTTTCGTATTTCCAGGTCGAACCAACCCCATGGTTCCTATTCAACGAACACCATATGGGTTATATCACGTATACCTTCTGTCTATATCAAAGGGATCGATACGGTGAATGACAGTGCCTCCAAGTGGGATCGTTTAAATTAGAAGTTAAAGCCCGAACCCAGAAAATTTTTAATAATTACCGAAAGCAACTTCTTACCAAATTATTTATTAAATATATTTTGAGAAACTTCAGAGCATAAAGATTTCTAGCATGGCTCTATGAAATATTAAAAATGTATGGAATAAAAATCTTTAATACTCCAAGCCTTCAAGCGACCAATAAACAAAGATATTAATTGCCCCCGTTTCGGTTCATCACTAAATTAAAAGGTTATTCAAAATTAAAAAGCTGTTGCAGAAGGTAAAAGGGAATTAATAATAATTAATTCTGGAAAAGATTTAAAATTAACCAAAATAAAACAAGAATGTTTGCAATCAGCCTGCGTCCCTAATACAATACCCATAATCATCTGCCTAGCCATAAGCTGGCTGGCAATAAAATCTCTAAGAATCGACTTCACCTAAACACCGCCTATTCGAATTCCAAGCCTACATTGAACAAACAAGTACATATAGATATGTACAGCACACTAACACAAAGGCTGCTTTGACGCAGAAGAGCTCGGGAAAATCATAGATAAGATTGGCAAAGAGATTGTCATAGGTCGCGAAGGCAGCCTTTCGCGTTGAAATCTTTCGGCCAGATGTCGAACGCGGAAATGATCCCGATTAGACCGTACTTTCGAGTTCATTTATGTGTATGCAAGTACATCTCCCGTCGTTCTGGCTGCATGGATGAAGATCTTAGATCGGCGATTATAACGGTGCAGCTTAACGTCCTATTTCCGTGATAATAATGTCGTGTCGTGTGCAAGATACGAAGAGGAAGATCAACAGTTCGTCTCGATTGGTGAACGGCGCTAAGTTGCAATGATTTTTTTACAAATATTAATGCATAAATTCTGACACATTCTGTGTCTGCTAATAAATTTATATAATAAGCGTCCCAAAAGTTTATTGAATTACGTGATTCGATGTATTCGTACTTTTGTCATATTGCAAATGTAATTTTAATTTTGTAATTGTAATATCACAAATGATTTCGAAAGTATTGTATGAAGAATTCGTTGTGATATTAAATATGGATGATTTCGAGGGATGCATTATACATTTTTTGATGGAGCTTTCAATATTGTAAATATGTACTCCTGCTCATAAGTCATAGGACACGTAATCAAGTTTTATAAATACAGCAAAATTATTGGAATTTTTAATATAGTTAACGGCGGCCACAGTCTTTCTTCGTGTTTTATATAATTCGCTATGTGTACGATAAAAACACAAAAATCGTTAATAATAATTAGATCCTTTCGTATACGTATTCTCGGTGTGCCATGAGGAAACGTTTGTACTAATTTTCACATTCTAAGAATTAATTTTCTTGATATTTGTGTTTACATAATTTCGCCAAACTAATATTAGAAGTATATTCACAAGTGTACACGGCAATAAAACTATATATAATTTCACTAATTTACATTACATGACCGAACTTGTGAAAACTGGCAAGTGTCCTATGATGTCTGAGGAAATGATTTTGAGAAAACATCCTATGATTTAATTGTTAAATTTGAAACACAAAATATTCTACATGTGGGCATGTAATATTAATTCGCTATTAATCCACATTCAAAAATCTTCGATTATTGCATTCAAAAAACTGTGTTACGTAAAAATCTGAATAATATTATGCTACTGAAATTTTCACGTGTTTCAAAGAAATATTTAGGAGATCCGTTTTATAGCCAAAAAGATACGTATATTGATGTTACGATAGTATCGCCTGTCTGAAAACTGTATTATCATCCACTGCAATACTTCAGCTACGTCTACACGCCAATTTCTATAACGTCGGACGTACAACCGGCTGCAGCCAGGCTTTCGCTAGCGAACGTACACACGCGTTCTCGATGCACGCGGCCGTTTACATAAGTGGCTGTTCGATCATCAACTAGGGCAATTGCGAAAACGTGTAAGGAACAATGTGGAAGGCAGACTGAAGATGGCTTCGGCCGTGAATGATGAGTGGAGTCTTGTCTTAGACGAGACAACAGTGTCTAACACGTGTTGTGTGGCGATATAGATTGGAGAACGCGGAATTTTTAGAGAGGCAGAGATACCTCTTTTAAAAGCAGTATTTCTTGTGAAACAAGTATGATGCTTTCAAATTATTAATTAGTTCTAAACTCCCCATATGCGTAACATGCGTGGAACTTCAAATTTTAAAGTCATATTTTGTACATTTTATTTATCTCTTTTTTCTTTTTATATAACTTCCCGAATTATTTTGCAGTTACGCCATTCTATTGCAAGCAATCCGTTTGTTGTGCCACATTAACCACTGTGAATTCGAAGTTTCGCTTGAAATCATTTCAAGCATGAAAATAAATTGGAGCGTAATGGGGTAACGTTTACACATTGTAGTGAAGATGGATCTTCAGAAAACAAATTAGAATAAAAAACGAAAAGAAAGGAAAGTTAATTTTGTACCATTTACTTGAATAATAAAGTTTCGCCGTGTTTAATTGACAACGCTACTCTGCTCGCGCAACGATTCTCAATCAGGACGGGTGGTTCCACGTTCAAATGTTTTCAAGTAAAGCACCCTGTAGCCACGTGAAATAATCAACTTCTTGTTGAAAAGTAGCATGCAAAGTTCCGGTAAAAGAAGTAATTACCTGTCTACCTCGCAGCGCGCACAACCACCAACCCTCGAGGCCGGCGGTGTTTTGTTCCAGCACAGTAAGAACATCGCCCTTTCGAAAAGCCAGCTCGTCAGGAGCCTCCGCGATATTGTCGTACTGAGCTCGTGCTTTCACACATTTTTGCTGCAACAAACAAAAGTAAATTTTATGTACTACCGTTCGTGTTGAAGATAACATTTTAATACGGAGTTGTGCACACGACATCATCTATCACCGATTGCGTTACATTTTTTTTTGGTACAGTTTATGATGGTCGTCGCAATTATTATGCGACAACAGTTGAATATTTATCATATGTACAGTAAAATTTCTTTATCTTCCTGATTCATTTTGCTTCGCGCACCGATATTCCATTCGAACTACATATTTTCGAACAAACTACAAATCTCGTTGCACAGAACAAATGAAATCGCTAACGAAATGTAAAAGAAATTCCATTTTTACACGAAATCTAATCTCTCACACTATATCCGCGCATAAGACTATGAAAAACATCAGTAATACTCCAAATTATAATAAACTCAGTATGGTGATCAACTGCAAAATCAATATGTAAAATGCACTTAAATGCAGAAGAAATAAATCAAATCAAGATGCACGGTAATTGTTAAAATTTAATCTTAATAAAGGCATGAAAAATGAATAGAAATAACAATTTATAATCAAAGATACCCATCAAAATTTACTACTATGAAAAAAGAAAATGAACCTTTGAAGCACTGGTGCAAATAATTCACCGAATCGACTCGCCCACATTCCCTTCCATTGATTTTAAAACAAGTACCAAGCGGATTCGTCTTTCTAACCAATTTCTCGTTTCTGCAACTCGTGCGACTATTTCGAGTCGCAAAATACTGTTGCAAGATAAGACGAGCACTTTAGACGTATTACAGGACACAACGGTTGTCGCTCGTTTACGAGGAAACCGCCTTGTGTATGACTCGGTTTCCAGTGAGCTCAATTAGAGTGCCAGACCAAGATTACAACGATATTCTCGCCATCCATTTTTCACAGCAAACAATGATATCATCCTGTGTCTTTGATGACTGTCGGCAAGGAATCGCGGCGCCTTCATGATCTTACAATTAGCCTAATTTAACTGCGTATCTCTCTATCGACATGGGTGAACTGACTGAACTGCAATAGAGAATCTTGTTGCTTCATGAATGAAAGGCTCGACTTACTGCATTTTTTTCTTATCTCGTTACGCTTATTGTTTGCGAAGAAATATTTTAGAACGTGGTTTATCCGTGGCGTGCAAGAATGTGTCCAGTATTTGTCATTCCAAAATTACATGTTTCAATGGATATTTTGTTTGGAGACGAAACAGATTGGAGTTTATTTCAAATAATATTAATTATTGTTTTTTCTGCCTCGAATGAAAGACGTCTGATGAATCGAGAGTCGATATAAATTAATGTTATGTTAAAAAATGAATGGACCAAATAAAAAAGTTTGTGCCAGCACTTATGTGTAAATCAAATTAATCAAACATTACTCGCCGATTGTGAGACACTTTTTTAATATTTTTTAATACTTGTATAATATTTCCTGCACGAAGTATGAACAATTTGATACAAATTCCATACACGAGAAAATAATACGTGAGAAATTGTAATGAAATCATCGATTATGCAAAATTCTAAACCCCTACTGACACACCTTTTAGCAATGCACACTACCAATGATGTAACGAGAAATATAGTAAATATAGTAAAACGTTTAGTACCACACGAATAACTGTCAATATGAAAAATATGGTTCCCCTGTCTTTGCAGCTCACAATCAGTGAGTACGTTAATTACGTACAAAATGCGGCGATCTTCAATTAAACGATATTAAATGTAACAATATATCACCGTGTTGTACGTAGATAAGTAATAATTAACGTTGATATAAAATAATGCATGCACAGCGAACGATAAGCGTTCAATTGGTGAATTTTTAACGATTACATTGTCAGCGACTGGCTTTGACAAGTTTCAAGGAACAATAGAGTAATGCAAGCTGAATAAAAGTTTGCAGTAACGATCAAAGTTCCTTTCAAACGAATTAACAGTGATGCCACTGAAACGTTTTTGGCGCTTAATTCCCAATTACCTTGAAATACTGTCGATTAAAATTTGAAGAGCAAACCGCGGAACTTTTGCTCTCCGAATAATTGAATTTCACGATAGTTTCTCGAGACGACGTGAATTATATATTTCGTTCACGTTTTCATGGAAAATTAAAACGTTTCTGGGTTACACGAGTGTAACGCTTCCCAGTGCCGTGAAACAGATTCTGTTAATAAAAATGAATTGTCGTTGATAATAATATTGAAACAGAAACGAAGAACGGTATAATTTTTCTAAACGGTTGTACATACGTGAAAAGGAACAAATGTGCATTTTTCAGTAACAAATATTTTATGCGAAACCACTTACATATGTATTATATTTTTATGTAATAGTAACAATGCAATCAGTCGAATTTTGCCTCTCCGATGGAAATTGATTTGTAATTCAAGAATGCCCTTTATCTTCAATTAAAATGTTTTAATAATGGTCCACTTCTAATTGCCACATTTTCCAGCCTATCTTTACAAGGATGCTGATAATTGGATCACGCTTTCGTCACTTCAATTGAGCGCAAATTAACGACGACATTTCCGTAACGTAGATCGTGCCAGACACGAAGACGATGGAAAGCGTTGCCAGAGGTTTTAATCGAGAAGTAATTAACACACGCCTCTAGGTGAACGACTGCCGTGGTGATTAACTGGTCAAACGTGATTGGGAATTAATCTCGAATTAGCGAAGTTAATTCCCTTTCTAATTCGTTTTTCAAATGTTTTTTGATCCGCCACCTTTGGAATCCAATTATAGCTGTTATACTACAATTCAATTATATTCGGGCATCGTTCGTTATTCACTAAAATGTAGAATAGTTTTTACATTCTTCCTGTGAAAAATTATAATTAACACGAGTATTGTCAATAAGAGCGCATCATTGAAGGTGATATTTAATGAATTAAAAAATTCAACGGTAATCTGAATATTCTTCATTTCAATTCATACATTGCCAAACATTCATTTCTTTTCTTTATTCAAATATTCGACATTTATTCTTGCATATTCATAATTATCTATCACGTTCAAGATATAAATTTCATTAACACCGTCATAATATTTAAATACCCATAGTCACATTGCTTACGCTGTTAATATAATTATTATTTTGTACTGGCGTGGGAAGCTAGAAACGAAGAGGACAATGAACAGCCAGAAGTGAAAGTGCAAATGTATGAAACATTGTGGTAATGAGCGAGTGTTAATAGGTATGCCAGAGAGGGCACTTCTATATCTATAGAAATATAAAGCCAAAAGACAAATGCAACTGCATAGTATAGCATGTTTGTAAAATCCGGAGAAAATAAGCGATAAATAGAGGATGGTAAATAAAACAAATGACAATGAAACTAACGAAAAGCGAATTATGTAAGACCAGATCCATTTCTTGACAACAAAGTTGAAATAAATATTCCATCCGATTATTTTATACAGTTCGTACAATACAACCAATGGCAACAAGTATATTTCATCGACCAATCCATTTAACATAATTACTAAAATAACAAAAACTATTAAGCAATCCTATTAAACTTCTCTATACTGCGCGTTCAACGCAACAAGTGATAGGCGAAATTAAAGCAATCAACCCTTCGCCGATCTTCCTCCAAACTTCTGCTTTTAATCAAAATCGAGGCGAATATTTCAGGTTCAATCTATCCGACAGACTATCCACCTATCGACCCTATTTTCAGAAGAATCGGGATGCAGAGACCACGACATAAATCGTCTAGGAATGCAGTTCTTGAGGTTCGGCAACTTGAAGGGATGCCGACCTGTCAACGAACACGTCGGGCCAGTTTGACAGGTACGCACAGGTACTCGCGACCTTTTGAACTGACAGCTGTCGGTTGTGGATGGTTCCAGTGGTTCGAAGCAGGTCATCGCGTGGCATTCGCGTGCTCCAGTGATACCAATAATTATACGCGTCTAGCCGCCGCGATTAGGCGTTCGAAACGAACCGCACAACAACGGTCATAAACGAAACTACACAGGGACGAATTAATCTCCGTATGAAATTTGTAAATGCAATGCAAATAGGATATTTTGGGTCGAAACGGCCCAATGTATTATATGTCTATTATTATTAATCTCTCACGTGTTCACGAAAAGCGAACACGTAAGTTGAACATTAGTCTGCTAGTTTATTTGTTTCGATATTGTTTGCTTCTTTACTATTTCCGGCAGAACAGCTGAAAGAAAAATATATTTCAATTACACGAGGTACAAAACAAACAATTATCAAGGAAGCTTGTATAAAAAATAAGTACCAATCAGCAACGCATATAAGCTTCATTTACTTTATCTTTATGATTACCTTCGTATTCGACATTTTAAACTTCTGTTTCTGTTGCAGAATTCTGTATTACTATGACATGCATTGTTTAACGCACACTGACGCAATCTGATTATGATGTTTAGGTGATAAAATTGAAGAAGAGAAGAATCGTTCGAAATGAAATGAACAAGTTATTTCAGAAAAACGGGACAGTATTAAATAGCGATCTATAATTCCACTTATCATCTTTCCAAAAGTTAATCGAAGTTACGCAGTTCTGCATTTCTTCCGCGATCAAATTATCGCTGCCTCGGCCGGAAATACCGGAATCGAGGTGATACAGTCGTTAATGTCGCTTGATTGTTCGAACGGTAACGTGAAATTAATGGCCCCGTGCAATCATACTCAAGATCTTTGTGGCGTGAAACATAGTCAGCTTCGTGTTATAGAGTATTCTTTACGAGGGGATCCGCGTTGGGTTTGTTGGAAAGTGGGACTTCAACACGGCGAAGATAAGCGTAATTGATGTAATTTAAGGAGTTCGTTTAAGACGTTTCACTCCGCTGCTATATGACGGTGTATTTTGTAAGACACCAGTTCTAACGAGATCTTTGGCGATTCTTACGGTTTCGTGAATTAGAAACGTTGCTTTTGTGCACCCTTGTGCCTCTCCATAACTCCTCAACGCCGCTTTGAAATATATCTAACAATATATTTGTAACACTGTAAGTAAACGGTCTTAAACGTTATTTACGCACACAGTAGAAGCGGCATAGAAATAGTTAGAACTAAAGGCAGACACCGAATGCAAAATTCTGTAAAATTCTTCGAATAATTAATGTATCTCAAAAAGAATAAAATATTCCGCCAGAAGAATAAGTAAATAAAATGCTGTCTAAATTTAAAAAAAAAATGAAGACCCAACACAAGTCTTCGCATGGCCAAAATTCACTTCGCTTCTTCAAAGAAACGCACGACAAAGGACTGCGAAAAATCAGAATGGCAACGAAAGAAAAAAATGAACGTCAACATTGCCAAAATATTATTCCACCAAAGTTACCCCCAGTCCCCAAGCAATCTTGATCGAGCAATCGTCATCGTCTGCGCAACATAATCGCGAGCAGAAATTCTAAATGCAGAAACATCCAAATAACCGCGTGGAACGGAAGTGGATGCCATGGACGGAAGTTCGCCGGTTCCATTAACGCGTCGCGTTTCAACGTCGCCGGAGCATTAAGCCGAAATAATTCCAGCGAGTCGCGTCGAATCGGTCGATGTAATTCGATTAAAAGCCGCCCAGAACGAACGGACCCCCATTACACCATCATTGTGTCTCCATAATCCATATAGCCTTTGTTACGGGGCCCGCATACCTGTGCAAGCGCGGATGCACCTGCACAAACATTTCCATGCGAGTTCGCGACAACATCCAGAGATGTTTCTGGTCCTCGTGTTTCAGATGCGCACAGGTATACGCTTGGTAGATGCAGGTATGCACGTGTGCACGCGACATTGCATCGTTCGCCTGTGTTATTACTACATTGTTGTACGTATGTACGTGGCGGCGTGTTATCCCGCACAGGAGACTGTCTTCTCTAACATTCCCATTAGAGAGGCCGTGGATGCATTGTGCCATGACTGTTGGACAATTTCGATGCGCTGGAAGAAATTATTTACAGGTCTACGTGGGCGGTGGCGAGGGGGTTGACTTGAAGAACTGCGAGGTTAATGAGAGAAACGAGCAGACAGTGCTTTTGTTTTCTGATTATTTTTATTGTTTTATTTACGTTCAGTTCGATCTTTTGGTCCAATGGTTGTGCGAAGAAAATTGATTTCTTATCCTTATTTTGTTGCACATTTTTTTGAAGATTTGAACGGTTTACTTCTTTTTTTGTTGTTGGATAGTTAGATTTATGATAAGCAGCAGGATACAAATCCGTTTCAGCTTAATGTTGGTAAAATATATACATATTTGAATATGAATTTTAACAGACGATTAAAACAAGGACTATTTGTTAAATTCTGCATTATGTATTATACTAATTTATTTTATTTTGTTTAGATTCGAATACACAGATTCTCTTCTAGCAAATGCTCAGAATAATCGTCTGCAATTTCTTTGTTAGCACAAGACATTCTTATTGAGAGAATCAGCATTAGCGACTCGTGGAATATTATAAAATAGGACAACCAACGTGGTCGCGCGAGATGCTAAACGTTCTTTTACGAATAGCTTCGTTTTGTTATATTAACGCAGAGTTAAAAGCAAGCAGTGCGGGCAAACAATGCAAATTTTACACTCTGCATCCTTCTGGACTTACATTTCAACCAATCGCGTTTCATTTTACGCATTCCTCCTATGTAACGATAGAACACGTCAACGTAATAATAATTTTTATGTTGCATATGTTGAGCCAGCTTCACTTATTATCCAAGTCTTCGAACTCGAATAAAATTTTAAAGAAGAATGTGACAAACGATATTATTACATATTAGATATATATGTACATCCATTTTTACAGATTAATTGGACCTATATCTACATAAATAATAACTTTTAAAGTTATTTTCTTCACTACTACTACCAATTATTATTATTTTGATTACGAACAAATTTTTCTATGCTGTCCGTTTCTGTTACAAAGAACAGAATATTACCACTGCACAGTATATGTGAAATAATTTTTGTATCACCTTCTAATCTACGATATCACATCTTTCGCACAGCTTAAACAATATTAATTTATTCCCGTTACTTAATGATGAATAATTCCTGAATTATGTGAAATTGATTTGCCTATTAACCTTCGTGGACAAGCGTATGTACTTCGGCTGTACACCGTTCCACAGTAGCCCATGCATATACCGTCTCATCAGAGTTACCTGCATCACGGTCGTTGCCATTCAATATTAAATCCATCACTAGAACCAAAGTCTTCTGCTAATGAACTCCGACTCGCATAATTCACCACGTACCTGGACAAGACGGCGCGAAACATTCTAACATTGATGGAATTTAATATCCGATGGCAGGCACCCACTGAAATTCCAATCTTATGAAAGGCGCTATATTTTCGAATCGATCTACGTTCCGATCGCTCTTCGAACGAACGTGTATGCGGGCACGATGCTCATACCTGCGCATCATACGCGTTTACCTGGCGAAAGGTGTTTTGGGGCGGTTCTTGAGCCGACTGGGTAACATATATCTCGAATCTAAAACGCGGGTCGAGCCTAAGCCAATATTTTGACACGGGACCATCGTGATCGTTTCTGTAGGTAGGAAGACGACCTTGTAATCGGGCAGGATTCAGTCATCTTACAATTTATTCCATCAACATGACATACGTAGTATGTAAGTTAGTTTGATGATACGAAACGTCAAAGTTGAAATAACGACGGCATTGTGATAAAAGCTTTCCTTTTGCCGTGACGTTACAAAATGTAACGGGCATTTATCTACGTTGCCGGTTGAAAAAGGTTGCAGTACCTCACGATTTCGGACAAAATTATACGTTCTTGTGCAGAGTAAATTTTTCTACGATCATTGATGATATCATTCTCAGTAAATGTTGAAGGCTACAGTGCGATTGAAAATTAAAATTATGTACATAATGATAAGTGAAATAGGGGAGATATTTTTTTTAATGTGTAGAACTTATTCAATCGTTTTATTCTTCACTGGAATTCTAATTTTCTTAGAAACTAACGGAGGCCGGAAATTTCGTACAGTGGGTGTATTTTGTTAGGAAATTTATTATTTGCTTTAACATTCTTTCCTCCCTACGCGTATGTTATTAGTTTAAGGAATTACTCATAGGTCGTTACACCTATACAAATGTTTCTTGAGCGTTCTACAAGACAGAAGTGTGAACTTTTCTTTGTCTTCCACAGGAAAAACAAATCCTCCGTCTCTACGAGGATCGTGAAATATAAATTTCAGGCGGAAACCCGGTTGAAGCTAGATCAAACAACCCTGGCCCAAGTTATTTGTTCTGCCTGCTTCATATGGTAAATCACGGTGGGCTTAACTTTCGCGCGATGTCCCTAGTCCTATGGCTCATCTTTTGTGTCTATGTATTTGGGTGAACCGAGGGTTTCGAAGGTTTTCACAAAACTGTTTTTCCATTCATGAAAAAATATACTGATAACGTGAATCTTATGTGGCATTCTATTAATTCCATATATATGTGTAGTTTTTGTTAGTTAAAAGGAAACGTTTAAATCAAACTATATCAATTTAATTTTCCAGACAAATTTGCTGGAGCTTCTATGCTACCCTCCCAAGTTCTCATTTAATCTTGAAAATTTAATCTTAATTTAATTACCCACAGTATAAATAAGTACGGCCATAAAGTTTCCTTGCTGAAATACTTTAAAAGATGGAGATAAAAGGAGGAAAAGCTCGTGAGCGTGCTAGGCTAGGTTCAATTTAAAGCGCACGATTACTGAACTAATATTGCTTAAAACACCTTGAAAAGGAAAAGTCTACAAGTATTGTAAAAAAATCCACGTTCGCGGACAAGAACTAGAAAAAGTAACAACTACTTGAATATTTCGGAGGATAATGGAAAAAAATCTCCACATGCGGTATCCAAAATTCACTTATCGTAATTGTGAAAGGGTATTGCAAGGATCTGCTTGATATTCTTTTCGTCATTCTTTTGTCTTCCACCTAGATTTCATAATTTCAGAAAATTTCGAGGACATAAGTACTTACGGCACACTATGATAACCGACTTTTCGTGTAAATCGTGCTTCTGCTGTGTATCGTGAGCTTCTATAATCTGCCTATTATTATAATACATTTCTTTTCCTTGATAACATCATTTTACTACTTGGTCCTTATCAGTAGAAATATCCATTGATTTGGTACCATTTAGATAGCATACGTTACATAGATTAAGAACACGAAAGTCGTTTATTAAAAGTCGCCATAAATTGCTCCAACGATACCTACACATATATTAATAATTCCAAAGCGAGAAATCTGAAACAAGCCAGTTTGACTTGCCGGTGGTGCTAGTGTTAATGGGTTAATCGACACCCGTCTGCACCCTAAAAGGACAAAAGTACAAGCCTGCCTGAAAAACCAAACAAAAATGCGCCTAATGGCAAGTATCCGTGTTCACGCATGAAACAATACAACACGGGACTGCTTGGCCAGCACCAAGCTGAAGCTAATTATTTCACAAGTTCGACGAAAAGCGCCCAGTCGGCGCGGTTCACTCGCGATAAAGCTGCCCGCGCGAGGGTAACGAGCGATAAGCGCGCGCGGATTACACGGTGGTTATTATGCGACGAATATTTTACAGTCGCTTCCCGTTCGATTTCGTATGCAAAACGTTCCTTTTCCCCCCCAGCTGTTTCTCGGGCCGCTTGCTCGAGTCTGCCCAGCTCGTAACAGCTCGCCGTGAGTCAGTTTGTCGAAGCGTGTTTGATCGAGGGGGCACACGTGCGGATTTCGGGATGGCACAATGCTCCTGACGACGGTGAAGCTCGTTGAACGACCACGAGATCGTCGAACACGCGTTATTTCGCTCTCAATAGCAGGGACAACTTCCCCTTTGCAAAGAGTACACGTGCGCCGTTGCGCAAGGGTTGCGGGAGATCGAACTATGAGGTGCTTGAATAAATTCGAGGGATGTAAATATTTACGTGCTTGTATAATAACGCTGTTCCAGTCATGTATACGTCTTTCAGGACGTGAAATTTCTAGGAGTTCCGATAAAGAACAAGCGAGAATGAGATGCTACGGGGCATGATGGATAAGGAGTGGCCGGCGAAGATTGGAAAAGTTTCATGAGCAAACGGGGAAATGGCGAAAACTATTGATTGGATATCAATTTGGTTTCTCGTGGGAGTGTACTTTGTAGACGTAACTATGGCGAGCGTATCTATAAGTTTGCATTGACTGTTTCAAGTTGGAATTGAAACGGGCTTGGAAACTTTCCGAAATATCTGGACCGTCGCGTGCAAGGAAGATCCAGTTCCTTTTTGATATCTAGAATATAAACTAGTATTTGTTATCTTCCCGATTTTCTGAAGATTGCAAAAATGATTTTATTCAAGATTGTTGTTTTCTCAAAGTGTCGAGCCACGTTAATAGTCGATATAATACCTACTAGTAAATAATAAATAAAATAATAGATATATCCAGCTTCGTATTTCACTTTATCCAATTTATTTAGTCTCAGCTAATATTCTTTCATACTATATTACGAAATGAATCGTTATTCAAAGTGTGATCTCGTTATGATCGCACTATAATATTTCGTTGTTTTGATTTTGTGGAGTTAACCGATTTAGCCAGCCAGCGGCGCGTATATATTGATCGTCTGAGGTTCCCTTTAAAAGTGCAATAATGTGGAGAACCCTAAAATATTAACAATACATGTTGACCGTCAGAATCTCACCGGGCATGGTATCGATACATGTATGTACATGTATACATGCATATATGCAGAGAAAGAAAGATATCCATGCACGAGGACAATCCTGTGCAACAGCCAATCCCCAAGCTAATCGTGAGATCTTCAAACGATTCCCCACTCCCAGGTTCACCCTCATGGTCTAGGGTGGCGACCCGGCCACCGTGGGTTTTCGTGGTATCCAAGCGTGAGCTCGTAAAAATCTTCGTTCTCAATCTCCTTTTGGTTCGTGCACGCATCGACAAAGGTGAAGTTGAAGAGGACACAAGAGTTCGCTCATAAAGCATGACCGCGTTTGTATCGCGCAGACCACAAAACCCAAGCAGCCGTCCCGTGATAAGTAGCCCCATATCGATACAGATTTGTCGGGGCGTGTTTAACCACGGAAGGGTTAAAATCGCTTTGCGACACGTGCCCGTTCACGTAGCGTAGCACACCGTCGCGGAGCACCCTTCATCTTCGCCTTTACCCGTTCTCGCCACTCTCGTTGTCATCGTGCGTCGTCTGAACGATCAGTTCTCCCCGTAATTAAGGTCCCCATCCATCCTCCGGCGAGCTTTAATTACGCTCTTGGTCGACGAGAGAGCTTGGGATAGGAGTCTGATTAGAAATTGAGCCTCGAGAGCTTTTCCATCCAAGAGCTTGTCAAAGAAAGAACGGCCCCGACAGGCCACTTTCCAATCTTTACTCATTACAGCGAAGACTTTTATGCATTTACTCGTGGCAAGCTTTTCTTGTTTCTTATCTTCTTTACAGGAGACTCGGAAGATTGGATGTTTGGGAGTAATTAAGAAGAAGATCGGCACTGATTTCCGATGCTCTCTAGGGGGGTTTTAATGAGCTGGATTTGTGGTAGAGGGTAATTTTTTCAGAAATATTTAGTGCGTAACGCGTGGTGCGGCGAATATCGTTCTTTATTCATTTTGCCCGCGTTAATTGTCGCGGATTCTTGTACAGAATTACATATTTGGAATTCATTACAAATATGTTTATACATGTACGCACAAATGCCAAACCGTCAGGTGTTTCAAACTGTAGGCACAGAAAGAGGATAATCTTGAGTTGAGAAATTTTAATTAATTACCAACAGTCTTTATAGTATTAACGTCGAATCAATTAATTGTTACCAAGCCATTCCAAATTCGTACAACAAAGGAAGTGAGGATTGGTAAAACTGATTAAACCATAATGCGTGACGCTTTATCAGCTAGTTTTACTTTAAGATAAAAGACAAAATGGGAAACGCGTGTATCATAAGAGTGCATACCCACATTTTCCCACCTTTATAAAAACGTCAAACATTTCCAAGTTGCAATGCATTGCAATAATTCTGACGATCAGATTAAATTCTTAAAAAAGTGGCAGATAACCGACCCACAATTCGTACACGATACAAAGTACGTCCAACAAAATATTCGGTTACGCACAAAGCCTCAATCTTCCAAGATGGAATAAAACCATGCCATTCCTAAAAATATCATCAGACACCCTCCCCAAATAATAGAATCGCTCGTCGCGTTAAAAAGAAACGTTCACGCTGTCGTCCGCAAACTTGAATCCGTAAAAGAAAATTCAAACCGTCCCGGCATATTGCACGAACGAATAAAAGGAAATCACCGTGTCCAACGGACCAATGAACCACGTACATAAATCACCATGCCACTTCGGATAACACTTTCTGACAACTCATCCCGAACACATTAACAGGTACGTATATACATATGTATGTCGAACAGCATCGAGTGTTACTATGTCAATATTGCATTTACATCCGGTGCTCAGTATCAATATATGTATACACGTATATGTACATACATGTATGTGCAGTTCATAAATTTTCTACTTCGTTTCCATGTGTATACATGTAAGACGCCTTGCAGCAGAGTCCCGTTACGACGATGGGTTCAAGTGGACACTCGCGGGATGAGTATACGCTAGTGTGTATCTGCAAGTCGGTAATCCAATTGGAAGCAGTGCTCGTAAGCTACTCCGCGTTTGTGCCGAGAAGCGTGTAAGTGCTGTTTGCACGTAATGTCAGGGTTAACGCGTCGATGGGACGATAGCCACGAATAATAGGATCGAACTAAGTCACTTGTAAAATTGCTGGAAGGGGATTTGCGACGGGTGTTGACTTTTCCCGCGGACGACGCGACGCGGTGCAAATCTGTCATGGAATAAAAGAAAGCCGATGGAAAATGTAGGACGCGCGTGTGGATGATCAGGGATCGCGCTAAACTGTTGACCGCGGCAGGCGAGAGAATAGTTTGTGCTTCTAGGTACAATTGGACATTCGTTTTTCAATTGCCAAGGTATCCTTCCAAAAGCTGTGTGGAAAGTAATTTTTTAGAATGCGTCATAAACGATTTATATGAATAACGCGGTAAAGATTATTAAAAGTATTTGTTATAAATAACTGCCTCTTCCGAATGACCATTTTTCAATTCACGACAGACAGGTTTAATAGGACATGGGATACGTACATATTATTATGTCCAAAATAAGATTTTTCCGGATTATACGGAAAGTTGAGTAAACAATTGAGTAAAAATTATTGCGATCGTGAAGAGGGTTAAACTATTAACCGAGGAAAGCGAGTTAAATTGACCTCTGAATTAGAAGTATTTTCGAAGGATTGATTTATTCGTGAAGCTTTCAAGCACATTGAAGGTATCATCGTGTTGAAAATTCACATTGCAAAAATTCGTATTACAGAGAAATAAAATAAACTGAATCATATTTATTATCGGTTCGCAGAGTTACAATTTGTTGGAATTTATAGGTTTAAACAGTAACGTGGTATTTCTATGAAATTAATCTAAGAATGTTATTACTAAATACTGGCCTATAACAGAACAATAGATAGGTACTCTGAAAACCTCAACTTCATTATTCGACAGACGAACAGGTTTCATTTCAATTCACAAGATTAACTTTTTCATTTGCCCTAACACGATTTACTGCAAATGTGATTTTAAACGAAATTAAATTAATAAAAACAAACTGCCTGCCACAATTTCGGAATTATCGTACAATTTGTCATCACAATTACAGAATATGTACATCATCATTCAAAAACACCGTGCAATTCTGCAGCGGCAATGAATAAAAACAATTCATTTCAATAATTGGAGAAATTACGGAGGACCAAACGAACAGGTCCGTTCGTCAAATGTCTGCTGCGTGAAGGGAACTATTTACGCTTCGCGTAACAACGACTCCCTGACAGAATTAATTAGAGCGCTATCGTGCCGCGCGGTTCTAAAAAAGAAGAGAACCAAAACGAACGAAGGCAGGCGGTAAAAATTGAACTTTCCGCCCCAAATCGAAGGACGTTAAAACTTAAAGCGACCGCGGGGGGTGCTTTTCAGTCGCAGCACGGCGAAACAAAAGCAGGAGCCATCGAAGGGAACGGTTTAATGAGGGACGTGAGGGCAAGCACCGACGACAATTATGCGATTCGCGATACAAACTGCCCACACGTCGTTTCGTTGTCAATGGACGCGTGCGTACATTATTCTCGCCCCCGGAGAAAACGATCGTGAGACTGGAATCAGTCGTCATTCACGAACGCGTGACTTCCTCCCCGCACCGCGATATATTAAACTCTCTGAATCTGGGAGGCTTTAATGGTTACGAAATTTTTGTAACGCTTGAAAAAGTGGAGATCCGATAATGAAGCAAAAGAAAATGCGGCGGAGTATACGCGTATGTACTTACACAGTCAGCCGCGTAAGTATCATAACGTAACATTCAAATGTAAGATGTTGGTGTTCGGTGTCTTATCGATAGGAGTGTTAAAATTCATTACTTTTATGATGCTTTCAACTAGTGGATGATAAATTTATCTTGCAACATGAATATTTTTCGTTGAGATTTTGGTGTTTGATAACACATGGGAGTGTAACTTTCTTTTTCTTTTTGATAAGGAATTTTTTATACATCATGGTTGTAAATATTGTCTAGAAGGTTCACCATCTTCGTTCTGTTAAAGGTACAGATGAAAAGATTTAAAATGATTTCGTTTTATACACCATATTCGAAATAGATAGTAAAAATCATTCTGTACAGTGCCTTTTACTTTTCACAGTTCGATGAAACTACAGGGTTTTGAGTACAAATTGAGCGAGAAGATAAGGCGTCAATTATTTAGTTCCAATAATAAAAGATAGTAAATAGTAACTACATAGATATCATTTTATTAGTTTTCATCTTCCAATATCGACGGCACTAAAAACGACAAAATATTAAATATATAATAATAGCGATATAAATTTTAAACCTAACAAATAAAAAAACATATTAAACACATTGAAAATGCAAGATAATCAAGTTCTTTCATCACTACGAACTTTCTGTCTCCGAAGTCAACGTAGCAAATTTTGCTTGCAAATGTAAAGGCGAAACTTTTCTACTGCGAAAAATTTACCTAATATAAGATACAGAGTTTCCTCATTTACCAAATATATTCCCCGAAGTTTTCTTATAATCCAAACGACGTAGTCAAGCCGCGACAGGACAATGGGCGCGTCTGATATAATACCAGACAGGGAATAATTGAAATACGTGAAGGGGTATTCAGTTGGGACCGGAGGCTAGTTGCACCTTCTGTTCGCGGAAGGTGGAGAATTCGAGATTACATATACCGAATGGAGGGATGCTATCATCGAGAATTTCGGCCGGCGGAATGGACGGAGCTCAAGAAATCTACATAATTCAATTCCCATCCGACGGAAGCTCGAATTGACGATCTTATCGTGCACCTCCCGCCCGAGGCTCGGCTTGAAGTGGCTGGCCAAGCGCACGTTACCAGCCCGTCTCCGTAGTTACCCGATTTTCCATGAAAATGTCACCTTTTATCGGAAAAAATATTCATTGAATTTTCTGTTGTTCATTAAATCTATGCAGGAGGTGGAATTGTCCAGTAAATGAGAAGGACTCGCAGTGAAATAGAAAGATACTCTTATTCGATGTATGTATATAAATGACACTTGCTGGCTAAGCTATGGTTTGTCTAAGACTGAATGAGTCCTGGCCCTTGTGACCCTGGCGATGCTGGCGACGGGATGTCGACCCCTCGCAGGACCATGTGCCTTGATCGCCGCACGCATAAGCAAGTCTCGTATCGTGCCAAGGCACTTGACGACGATCTCGTATTACTTTATATGACGATCGTCTCCTTGCACAATATTTTCATTAAAATCGGAATTTATTTATTATTCATTATTATTTGCGAGGATGGCATTCAATTTGTTCACTGTCTTTATTTGCGAAATTGCAATTCGCAGGAATTTGACTATTATTGAATGTTTATTATTATTATCATTATTATTAAGGTTATATAGTTTCTGTTTGCTGACACGATATTCAGCAGGAGAAATGGCGCAAATTACTGCAAGCTGTGCTGATAAGCGAAGCGAATATAATCGGGTACAACAAATTGGTTGATTGTTGGAGATATAATTCATTCGTCGGCGGTCAATCATTGTAAGAGGTCCATTTTCATATTAGGTATAATGCATTTATTGCCTGCCACACCTCTACGGCCGAAATTCGTTTCGCTTTATTATTTGTGCAATAAAGGGGAAGATTTGTACCAGCGAAGTGTGCGCGTTTACTGAATTTTATAAACTCGAGGAAAAAGGATTACCATATTCTCGTAAACATTGCGCCTTGAATAAAAATAAAAATCGGGACATTTTCCATTGAAAGAATACTACATATTCCATAAATCTATCCCCCAGCCTGTCCCAAGCATTAGTTAATAACTTAATTGCCGCCCCGTTTAATGATCAAATGAAGAATCCTAAATGTAAAATGTGTCAGATATTTCACCACCGGTGCAATTTCGCTCAAAAACCGCCGTAACAGCACTGACCGTCTAAAAATGAAAGGGTCGAGGCAGCAAAATCGAGGAACAGCAAGCGCGTCGCGCAGCAGCAGGTTGCATTATACGATTTTCGTATCACAAATGCAGGATGGAAACATTACGGACAAGGTGTTGTCAGCGTATCGTGGGCAATATATCTCGCGCAAGATAAAGTGCATTCTGCCACGGTATACCGGAGCCGCTTGGCCGTGCTTTAAACTTACGTAGATATTATCGCCGCGGGCGAACTTACTCTAGAAACTCGAGGAAATATGTACTTTTTTAACGAGAGGACAAAAAATTAGGGTCCGCGAATGCGTTGAGTTTCTCCCTCGTGTCTTGCGAGCAAATAAATCGTTTCATACGGGGAAACGTTGTGCGCGTTTCATTGCGGGGGAAAAGAAAAAAATTGTCATACGAAAATTGCTGAATCTACCTTGGTACAACTCAAATGCATTTTCCAAATTTTCGTTTACTTCAACTGAATTCGAAGTTGCGGTACGTTGCAACGTTAATTATTTATCGAAGTAAGATATTTTTCGTGGCGTGGATGTGCGTTTTTAGTGAAACATTTTCTGCGTTGAAAAAAACGCGAGAAAAATAAATGGAGGCAGATTTATTCGTCAGTAATAATAACAATCACGAGAAGTTATCGAAGCATTGAAAGAACGTGTACATTTCAAACAAAGTGATTTAACACTTGCGTAGTCAAACGGTAGAAAGGATAGGGGGAAACAGTAGTAAGAGGGGAAAAAGAATGAAGCAACGCCGGCAAGTTAAACTCCATAAAATGTGCGGGTAAAATAGGAAAGCTCCACGGCTGGTGCACGTGGAGTCAGGTGCTCGGTGGGCAAAAGGAAAGAGATAGAATGTAACGGAAGAAAGAAGATACTGGAAAACAATAAAATGAAAAGAGCCGCTGCGGAATTAAAATACCTGTATAAGGTACAAGAAAAATATCCTTTGTGTCCTATCCGAGTGTGACATCGGTTAAAGTGCATCTCGAGTTTCACGCGTGTAAGAAGCGTGTAGATAGGAGTAGTACACCGAGCACCGGTCATTTTTCTCCTCGTCACCTTTGGGGCACAGTGCAACAAGGTTAACGAGTGTTCAGAATAGGTGTGGAATATTTTACAGCCTTCCTCCGTTACATAAATTCGTTCACTTCAGAATTTGAGAGAAATAATTAACACCTATCTACATATTTCCACCAAGAAGATCAAAATGGTATATAAACGCTTTATACCACAATTTACTTTCATGCTTGAAAAGATTGTAAGTGCACGTAGTTTATTATGAGAAAATAACTAGTGACCCTTAATTCACAGCGGGCGATGGCATACAATTAACGGGAATAATTATTGGGGAAATTATACAAAAACTGAGATAACATTTATAAAATATTGGTGTCCGGTATGTGGTTCACAAAGTTCCATAGGTGTATAGTAAGTTAAAAATGAAATGGATTATTTCTATATCATTTAAAGGAGAACCAAGTAATAATACCAAGAACTTGGTATTTTGTACCAAGTTATAAATTTCAATAATTTTCCAAATCTGGCTTAACATTTGTTGTATTGAGAGGCAAGCGATACTTTCTATAAGGAAAGGAACTTTCGTGAATTCGTCTTATAATTCGCATTGTGTTGAGTTTTCACAGTGCTATCGAACATTTTGTGGAGCAATTAAGTTTTCTGTAACGTATTCGTAGAATCGAGATGCTTATTCTTGCACCAAGTTTCGTGCAAAAGTATGGTTGGGAATTTTCTATGGGAAAAATATTGAAGGATGCTTAATGATTTTTCGTATCTTAATGGTGTACACGAATGTACATGGACATTAATTTTCTAAAAATAGTCTCTACAATAGCGAGTAATCTCTAGTATGAATAGACATTGTTAACCCTTTAACCCTCACGGTCGAGTCTGTTACGAGCTGCTGCACTAGATATGGTATTAGTATTCGTAATTCATGACTTATTCGACGATATCTTATCGTTAAATGCATTTCTGATAACACTGTTTGCTAAATATTATAAAAAGCAATGCATTTTACTATCATTCCTGGCACTTCTACTCAATTGATTTGCTCTTTGAACATGCTTAATATATCCCTACGTACAATTTCCCCAACTTTATTTATATGTTATCGCTGCAAATTATAGTTTAACCACGATCACAATAACGTTAGAAATTAACGTAAAATCTCTAAGTACAAAGGTGGTAAAGTAGCGTAACATAATGTACAATGTCACAGGGCTAAAATAAAAAAATATTTCTCGTGTCCCGTGGAGTTATACGACTTCATTAGTCGCATGGATTTTCCATACGATTCCCATAAAAACGACTCGATTAATCGAACGGCGCGCAATAACCAAACAAATTTCCCTCGAAAGAGTTGCAATCCCTTGTGAATGCGCTGGAACACGGTCTAATACCGTGCTCCCCTCGAAATTAATTTCGCAGAGAGTCCCCTAATCCTATGCAAATCGCGAAATTAGGCGAGCTTCTAAACTGCTGGAAATTAGAAAGGCGTCGCCTATGAGTCACCCGGGATATTAAAAATACTGCAGTATAAATGGCGCCGTGACTAACGATGCAACGTTGAAACGGATGAAAAGAATAACGATGCAGCAGGCCTCCTTAATTGACACTTCCGGTTCCGTATAAGATATTAGCCGACCATTGCGGCTGAGTGTCATCAACGCCGATTCACGCACACGCGATCCTTTCCAATCAAACGATAATTAACGTCGGTTTATTTATTTCTCGTAAAGCAATGGGATATCCACCCACGGCGTAATAAAATTCGAACGAAATGATATAACGTTGATGGAACTCTATATGAGTGAATGCTGTATTTCTTTTCGTGACAGTTTTTTCAGAAAAGGGTAAATCAGCCGACAAATTATGTCTCACGAGTCGACTATGTATTAGTTTATACAAATATTATTCAAAGTGTTTAAGGTCTGGAGAATTTTAGCGAACGAGCTGATAACAATGTTGGAGATTAAATCGACTGGTTTGAAAACATTTCGTAGTTACGTATAATATGTGCCCGCGGATTCAAATATTTAACCCATTAGCATACCAAATTTTCAGTATAATTAAGTTTGTGCAGGTTGAACAGTAATTCAGTGCACTTTAAATGATTGAAACGAGTAATATAAAAATCATCTGGCCAGAACTTTGGCCGGAAAATGATGGCGCGAATAAAACGATTTATTACTTGATTCAGGACCTTGAGGTCCCAATCGAAATATCAGTTAAATAATCATCGGGACGGTTTAAATTGGTTTAATTTTGTTCTTGGAAGAACGAAATAAAGCTAAATGATGTTAGCATTATGGTGTAAAAATAAATTGCGGCCCTCCGGCCAATAATGAGAGGGTGGTTCCACCATTGCCAATAACGGAGAATAATTAAAGCTTCGCCAGTAGTCTGTTCGAACGAAACATCGAACCTCGAATCAATACCACCATGAACGATTGCCCCACGCATAAATCGTCGCTTAATTTGAATTTATGATATCGTGAGGGCGAACAAGCGACCCCTTAATAATCCCTTCACGCCTTATGCTCGTGGTGGATGCATCATCGTCTACTCTTGTACGAGCTTACAATTTTGTCTCAAACCTATCGTACACAGTAAGTACCTAAACGATTCACAATGGCGAACGTTCTAAATCAATGGCAAAGTAACGATCCTTAAAGATTAAATTAAATTAATTTAAATTTAATACAGATCTCCTTCGATATTAAATTCCATACTAATATGATCCTTTGTTCAATTAAAGATCCTTCTCGAGGAATGGTTAATTGATCTTTTACTCGCGACTACCCCTATCGAAGGAAAACACGTCCCTTCAAGTACACAATTTTGCGACACTTAAAACAATCCGATTACATTATCTTGCACCAAAATTCGGGTAATTTCTTCTATTGACAGTTAGCCAATGATACCGGGAATATAAACTGCTGCATCTAATTTCGCTGGTGCACTTCAAAGCGGGCACGTGGATTCCGGTCCATCTTGCAATTTCACGAGATTAAATGAGGTAAAGCGAAGTGCTGAAAGCGGACAGGCTCAGGCTGTAATTGAATATGCGGCGATTAGATCGAGGCGTTACGTTTCTAAACACGGTTTACGGAGTTCAGGGTGCATCGATATTGAAATTATCGTGCTCGTTACACGTTCACGACGATATCGTGGCATTAAATTATTGCTGGCACCAGACTGGCGTCGGAATTGACTTGAACGCGTGACTTTACGGACTGGTATAATCGCGGCCATTTTCCGATTCTCGACGGCAAACAGCCGTGCGCAATAACGAATGAACAGGTGATAAATTGATCCGCGCTAAACAGTTCAACCTGTCTGGCCTGTTCGATCACATTTCCACGAAAAGTGGCACGCTTGAACATAAATTGCAAGTTCACGTTAAACTATGCAAGTACTATGTATGTACGTATGTATGTAACATCGATTCGAAGTAAAGAGTGGAAATTAAAATATGTAAATTGAATTATGTAGGTATGTATCTACAAATCGAATACGCTTCTAATATCTTAAACTAGAACTAGGTATCGTAGTTAAATATATTTAATATTAACGTTGAGCAATTGATAAAATAGTACGGCAAGTGAAATGTGTACGTGCGATTTTATTATTGAGGTGCATAGTATGTTTCCATATAATATAGCTATTTTTAATTGCGATGTATTATAATTGATCATTAGAGCGAATGCTAAGGTATCAATATTCAAAATTATAATACCGTTGATAGTATTATCTGTCTTGTCCAATGGGAATCGTACTACATATTTATGTGACGTCGAAATTACAATCTGGCAAAATTACGTGCCACAATTTCGTCTTTCGAGGATTCGCGATAATTTAATCGGAACGATACATATAGGGAACATATGTATATACCATATGTATGAACATATGGTATAGGGAACATATGTATTAGAATTATTCAAATTTTTACTCTTCGATAAGACGTATCATGCGCCCATTTTTAAAAGAAGTCTAAAAAGAATGATTACTTTATACAATTTTCCGAAATATAGAATAGAACAAATGTTCTATTTCGCAAAATCGGCGTACATTTAACCCTCGCGTGAAAAATTGTAAATGCGTTATTTTAGATCAATTTAGATAAATTTTAGATAAAAAAATTACACAGTCTCGCATATTCACGGGAAACATACATACCTACAATAAAAAATATAGGTTATTCCTAAATTTAAAACTGCGCTGTCACGGTTTTCGCTAAGATTGACTCAATATTCTGTACGAGGGTTAAATTAATCAGAAGCTCGATTGAAGTCAAGAAGAGCCGTTCGAGGGTCGTATGTATATTTATAGGCGTGGCACTGTCCCTCGTCCTGCAACCAGATAGTCGTCTAACAGAATTGCAAATTGCCTACGAGCGAAATAAAGTCGCGCGAAAAAGTAGGACAAACGGTCAGAATTTTGTCATTCGCAAGATCAGAGCCAGAACAAAAGCTTGTCCACGAAACAGTTTCTGAAATGTATACAGCCCGAAAGCGGCCAGTTTATTTCTGCTCGCTGATTATTATGGGTTCGGCAACCCAGTTTCAGTTTGACTCTATAAGCGGTTCAACTTGGGATGTTCTATTTTTACGAAGTACATATCCTCCGTGCGATTCGGTCTAATGCACCGTGTCATTAGCCGCAATTATGGCATCGTCGCTATCTTCGCCATAAACGAGAATTTATAAGCCAAGAACGAGGCGAGGTGGCAGTTTCTTTCACGCCTGCAACGATGTTCCACTTTCGTTACGAACGCGACAGAAAAGCATGGGAATTAAACGAAAGTGCCCCATTAAAATGGAGAACGCAACGCGCACGCAGTAACTCTAATTTTAATCTAATATGTAATACGTGACAATGTGACACACATACTCGCGAATAAGTACTGCCAATTAACCCTGCATAAACGGGGAATTATACTATATCTACTTAGTATCTCGCAAAATAGATGATACAAGAAAGAAGGAAAGTGGTCAATAATTCTGCGTGCAAAAATTCAAGCTTGAAAATTTCTCTTCCCTGTGGGTCGTAATTTTGTTTGCCCGACTTCCACAAAAGCATGGCGACTATCTAATGTTGCAGCATTGAAAATTCTCTTTTCACCTGATTCCAAGCAGCGATACAGAGATTTCTATGATTCTCCAAAAACTGACCAACGATACCCCATTAAGATGCATCGAGGTGCAACCTCCCATGCGCATCTTGCGAGGACCCTTGTGAAACAGAAAAGGGTTGCGGAGTACGTGAAGGCTTTCAGGACGAATGGATAATCGGGAGTCCTTCCCCGTGCTATCCCCTCGCTGTCGCGTAATAAAAGACCTGCGTTCTCTCGTCCAAGAGTACCTTTTCGTGCTCACTTTTTAAACGAGGGTGCAGCGCATCGGGGAACAAGAAGAAGGAGGGGCAGAGCGCTGATCTTTCGCTATTCGTTCACTAAAATATTTAACAGGTTGAATAGCTCGCAAACGCTTCCCCGATTGTAACACAGCTAATGGTTCATCTAGAAACGAAGCACACTAAAGAAGTGTGCAATCTCTCGTGTGATCGTACAAACATTAATATATGTACATTGAATGAGAATGACGTGAACGTACGCGTCATCGGGATTTCGTATCTTCTTACTGGTGATGCGTACACATATACGTCTGCGTCATGTGTCCTGTCCACAGGAATGTGGTTCTGAGGAAAGAGTTTTCCCAGATATCCAGGCCTCTCTTTTACATATGTACACATATTTACGCGTTTAGTACCTGCGAGTGTTGTTATCGATGTGAACAGTTGCATAGGTGTTTCATGTGCTTATCAAGGTAAGTGGAATTCTTTATGCATAAATATAATGCAAGCGAACAAACTTTTGTATTATCCTCGTAATATTTCCAAGGCAGAAATTGTGCACGAATACACAGAATTCATACACAGAAATACGTTCATTTAAAGTTTGAATGTTTGTAAAATATTGGCAAGAAGGATGTGCAGGACTTAAGTGTTGCACATGCTCTTATTTCTGTAGCTTATGGAAATGTGAACCAACTTTTTCTACAAAAGTTATTAGCAGACTATTCGGTTTTGTTTTTTAATTGCCCTAAATTGTATTCCTTTTAGTGCAAACTACATGTATATGTATAATATATTTGTGTAATCGTCAATTTATTAGATACGCGTTTCAAGTCACGTTCAACAACATGTACTACATAATCCGTTTAAATAATACTTGACACTTGCCCCTAATGTTTAAGGATATTTGATAAATTATTGTTCAATCAAATGCGTAATAACCAGGCAATAATAAAAATATATAATTCCATTTAAAAGTTATGGTGCTATTGAAATATTTGCGGGTTCGGGTAAATAGAATTCCATTGTACGTAAGGAAAACCATAGAGAAAAATGAAAGATTTAAAACAGAAAGGAAGAGAGCGGAAGAAGAATGGGAGAAAAGGAAATGTATTTACCGAGAGAAAGCAGTTAACCACGTTTAATTTTGTTAATCGTTCGAGAAATTGCGTTCTAAGTTAGACACTCATTACGATTGGCCCCCCCCCGAATATTAATTAACGTCAACCGAGACGTTTTCGGTCCCTTCTCGCTCCATCCAGCCTCCCATTAATTTTGCCCCCTAATTACCGGTCGCGAACTCGTAATTACCATACAAACTCAAGGGTTTTAATCGGGGGAAAAAAAATATTCGGCCACGTCTAGAGGGATTTTAAGATGCTGACACGGCGAGAAAAGGGGGGGAGAAAGGAGGCACACGCATACACGCGTCGCGCACGAAACTTGCTCTCTCGTGCAACGCGGTCTGAAATTGCCGATCATTAAGGGCATCCGGTCGCTGAAACGTCGGCTCCACAGTTCACCAGACCAGTTTCTGTAGCCCGAATCAATTTGCAGAAGCCGCGATTGTCGCTTCTTTCCCCGACAACCGAACGAAATGGCCAATGAAAAGAGAAGCACTCGTATCCGCCAATAAACAGCAACAAATCGCGCGAGGATTCAATTATTTCCATCCGTCACCTGGCTCTCCGTTTTCTTCCCACTGATAGCGGTTGGCTGTCGACTTTGCGGCCTCGCAAATTAACAAATACAGTCGGGCGAAAAAGCTTACTCCGCAGCAAACAAATGTAAAATATTACACATTTAACCGTAGAGAAAGGTATGCGCGATTGGATGGAGAATAAATCATTTGTTCAGTAAATCTTTTAACTTAGAAGCGATTTAAATATTATTTAGATTAGAAACATTTTGAGCAGCGGTGTAGGTTTTCTGTATTTATTTGTAAAACATTGGGAACCCTTGCATTTCTTTGTACGTACTTTTGAAATTGTCTGTATGCATAGTTCGTGACTTTCGTGTTTGCTCTCGGAACAATTTTACTCGACAACTTTCTTTTTTCCAGAGGCGGAAGAGTGTTCTTGGTTTAACGGTATACGAAGTTTTAGTCTACACGTGCTGAAACTGGAATGTAGATTTGCAAATTTTAATCACAAATTTACTTTGTTAGCCCAGTTTATTGTACATGTATTATAGGTTTTGTAAATTGCGCGCGAATGACGAAAGAGAGAGAGAGTGAGGAGAGGGAGAAAGTAATCGAGGGATATAAGAGGAAGATCACGGACAGGAAGAAGATTCGCGAGAACAGAATTGTATTAGTAGCTGCGGTCCGCGACACTTTATTGCATTACAATATACATATAATAAGTAGATCTTTTCTTTTCTTTTCTTTTCTTTTCTTTTCTTTTCTTTTCTTTTCTTTTCTTATCTTTTCTTTTCTAACATATGTATATGTATATCTTTCCAGGGCAGCAAATAATATCTAGGTAGGTAAAATAATCAAGGAGAAATCTTTTCTTTCATGAGTCATTAACGTATGGGTAAGTCTAATTCTGCATTCCTATAGCGTTACGATGATAATTTAGAAGAAATCGAATCACGTATATGAAAAATTCAATAAATACGACTATCAAACTACAAATATAAAAATTATATGAAAGCAAGTGAAAAGCAAATCTAAATGAAGCATTTACTCATGTCTTCGGAATGGCAGTAAAAACAGAATTGTCTCTGAATCACAACAGATGCACACAAACGAGCGTGGAAAAAACCAAAAATTCTCAAATATTATTCGAGCGTCCCAACCGTAAAGGGGAACCATAAAACCAGCGAATCGTTTTCGAAACGGTGAATTCGTGGCGTGTCCACTGTCCCGCAAATTTCTCTCATCCTCACGTCTTCGTTGCAACGAGTCTTCCTCTAAATCGATCCCAGATGTTACCTCTAATTCCATCAGGTCCGAGCGAAAGGCAGAAAATACGTGACGCAGGACAATTTTACGAGGGTCAGCACGTGTTGCAACGTGAATTTCGACGAGGTAAACGAAGAATAATGAGGGGAAAGGTTCTCGTTGCACGTTTAAAATACCGCGTCGCGTTTATAAACGTGGCTAGCTTGAATGGGCCAAAGTTCTCGGCAGTTTTTGCAAGCTGTGCCACGTGCAACCCAAATGTTGCGCTCAGCCCAGTATGTCCGCGTTTCACCTAGTACGTACATACATGTCCGTTGCTGAACTTAAGTCGACATTAGAACCTTCAGATGCATACATGCATATAGATGCAATACCGTGCATAAGTAGTCGGATGATTGTATACAGTACACGATTTCTTCCTCGCTTTCCATACTATTAACCGCTTGAACAGTTGCACTATTGTCACTTATCAAACCTTTGTACGCGGAAATTATTTCAACGTTTCCTTCCGCCAACTCGATAATTAGAAACGTACTTTGTCAGAAAGGAATGACGGTTACTTTTATATTTATATTTCTTATCATTTGCTGATCAAGTTATTTAGAAGAAGAAAAAAATCGTGTATTGCACATACAACCGGAATTTCGAGTTGCAGGAACAACATGTTATGGCAGCTGTACAGGTATTCCGGGGGTAAAGGGTTAAGATCGTTTATGGTTATTTGTTAATGTACAATAAATTGGGTGAGAATTGTTTAGATGCTTATTTGGTAACATTTTTTATGTACTACATACTTCTTGTGTGGCGATATGGAACAGTATAGTCTTTGCACAGGAAATGATAATTTATGTATTTATAGCTACGTAGTAATATTAAAATATTATTACATATAGAGACTGATATTTTCGATGCACGCACGATTGTAATTTTAACTTAATTGCAAGCAGAATACGAAACTACCGGTTGGCGCTAAGTACTAGCTTTGCTTTACTGTTACATTAAACAAAATTTGTTGAGGAAAGGGACAGTGTGCATAAACCAGTAAATAATTGCTTCTATCCTGTAAATATAACTAATTTCGAGATTTTAAAAGATCGCCTCGCAAATGTTCGAACAGTATACTATTATATTCTGTTAATACATTATTATGCAAACTCCTGTTTATTATAAACTTAATTTTCCCCAAAAATAGGAAATTGATCAACCAAATTCTTAACGCACCAACAAACCAGAAGACAATGTATGTCAATTTGCTAGCAATACGAATACGTGATAAAATCTACTATATTCTCTCACTCGACCCTCCCATTCTAAAACAAAAACAGAAACGCGGGAAACGTCGAAAAGGAAAATGCACGTTCGATTAGCGCCGTGCTAATTCCGTTCATTCTTCAGGGGTAAGAGGAAAATACGCAGTCGACTTCACGATGGGACCCCCTTAGACGCGAAGTAGCCTCTCGACCACGGAACAAGTTAGGTCTACTCGTGGGAAGCAATTCCCCAGTAATTGTGTACGATTCGTCGTTATTCTTCGTAGTAGGCTACCGCGCGTTTAAAGGGCCGCCCTTGAGGTCCTTCTGCAGGACACCAGAAGCAAGGACCACCTACGTGCGTCTCGTGTTACGTGCATTGTCGCGTAGGAAGACGATTCCAGGCCCATCCTGGCCTATGCTAGCCGTGAGAAGACTGTGACTCGACCGGACAAGAGGAAAAAGAATGCCGAGATGAAATACCTATGGGGACCAAGGACAATGCGCCGGCGAATTTCTCCAATACGTCGCCCTTTGGTCACACCATGAAACAAGAAAGTTTTCTTCAAACCGTAGAAGTCGACCGCATTTTTCTTTCGACACGTGGGCGAAGTAATCATTCGCAAACGCGAGATCAAAGGGATTTTGATTGCTACTTTGTTCGGATACACGGGGAGAATGTAGATTTATGGACAGGTGAATATAGCGTGGGATTACTTTGTGAAGATACGATTGTTGGTTTTTGTTACTGATATTCGTTGGCGAATGCGAGATAAAGTTTCTGTTGAAATGAAATATCTGGCGAGAAATTATTTGACGGAAAATCGATCATTGTGGTCTGGTCTTTGTTTGTTGGTTTCTGTTATTGAAAATTTAATCCGTTTAAAATTTTCGTTCGCAGATAAACATGTGTATGAACTGGAATTATATACATTTAGTTAACTGATGGAAATGTAGATGCATACATTGCTCCTAGAAGTTCATCGCACAGCCCTGTGTTTGTTGTACCTGTCGACAATTATTTTCGTATTGACAAAACAATTTTTAATAAATTTGTAAGTCAACGTCTCGCTCAATATCCCGTCAATCCAAGCCCCAATAATTAACTTGTAATACGAAGCTCTACGACTGTCTTATCTTTTCTTCGGACTGACTTTAAATTAGCTGTAAAATCTTTAAACAAATCGAGCACTCCCAGAAGCTGACAAATTTTGTGTGTCATACAAAACCAATTGTTCTATCGAAAAGTAATAGATGACCCCATGTATACTCGATCACGATGGTTAATAAACGATGGAAGATTATTACTCACTTCATTTACTTACCTCCTAACAATTAACTATAAAAAATCGCAGTACAATAAATTTCCTTCCAAAGACGGACTTCGTTCACTCCCATCGCTCAACAAATCACCCACCCCCTTTCGTCACAATGGCGAACGTACAATTGTACCTCTTTCCATTTTCTTCGTGGAAAAACAAAACCCCCCCCAAAAAAGTATTCCTCGAACGCGTGAGATAACGGACGATTTATCGACGAGCAGTTTTTCTTCCCCGATAAAATCGAACATCGAGCCAGCCAGCGCCGAGAGAATACACGCGTTCCCGTTTCATTCGCCCGTTCCCTTCAATTATCCAGACAAACATTCGTCTGCATAAACATTGCGCCACTCGTTAAAATTCATACGAACCCTTTACCCGGGCCCGTAATGCATAGGTTGAGCCCGTAACCGATCGTGACAATGGCCTCACCGAGAGCCAACGCAGTCATTTCGCCACGAAAATCACACAGCATCAGCGTGGACTCGCGATCGCGTTCTTCGAATAATATCAATTTGCAACACGTTATGGGGGGGGGGGGGGGCCAGCAGAGGAAGGGTGCAGTACGATGTATCGCGGATACGACGTTTTACACACCGTCTAATCTCGGTGCCGAGAGTTCAACCCCTGTATTTGTCCGCGTAGAAAGGTTCGTGATCGAGGCTACGTTTGTTCACGCCTTTTCGTCGCTTTGGTGGTTTAATTCACGGATGGCGCAATATGTAAGACGATCGGGGGAGAATTGACGAGAGAAGTGGAAGGCGATATTGGGATTGATGGCAAAAAAATGTTCAATACATTTTATAATAAATATCACCATAAAAGGTTGTATGGTTTCGTTCGCCTTCCAAACGGGATCCAAACGGAATGATGGAGGAGAAACGTTATTGAAGACGAGGGAAATATTCTTACTTGCTACTGGGTCTTAAGGTGTGTGTTAAGAAGCTGGTGATAAATTAATAGTGCGATGTAAAGAAGGTGCGCGGTGAATGGGAATGAGATGAAGGAAAGAGACGCAGGTAACCCTCGTATAACGCGGTACTTGAGCAACACAGCTTCGATACACATGACGCGCTCTTGAAATTTTTAGATTTTCATCTTTTCACTTTTTCCAGGGTGTTCCGTTTAAATTAAAACGGTGGAATATCTCGCGAGAGATTAAAGTTATCAAAAGAATGTTCTTACAATAGTTGTTTGGTTCAAACGGGGTAATTAGATGGTGGAATTAATTTTTCGGTAGGTGTAGCGGTAGGGGAGATATCAAATTAAAATTAATTTTTTTGTATGAGACAGTATTTTTTTATTAATACTATGGTACCGCATGCCGAGACGAATACAATGACCTGCGACATGACATCATTCCGAGCAACAGAATACCAAAAAGTAGATCCGATGAAGTAAAATATCGCTAGACGAGCTCAACGAAGAGAACCAGAAAGAAGTGTCGCCCAGAAGAGATGGGCCCTTCAACTCTGACCAATTAAAAGTTGTAATTTGAAACCGTATTCCACTCTTAGAAAAGAAGACGCGTTTTGCGGGTCAAATCATTACATAATCTACTCCAATCGGATAAAAATATATTCTTGTTTGTCACGCAACTGTGGCTTATATAATTTAAAACAAAACTTTAATACCATTTTATAAAAATTTAGAATCTAACCCCGTTTTTCCTATTCGATCTCGTTGAAAGTCTCGCGTAACGCGATTTACAAAAGCGCAGAATTTTTATAGAACGGAACATCCGCGTTACTCGGGGGTTACCTGTGCACACGTAGATATTTTTCGATTCTATCTGCCGTAGAGAGATGAAGTGCCCATGGTTTACTAAATTTATATTCTTCTCAGTTATATACAAAATTGTTATTACACATAGTATTACGAAACATAATTGCCCGCAATTCTATTCAATAATTAGCTACCTCTAAACTCTGTAATTCCCGATTTCCCTCGGATTTCAGGTCGTTACGAAAGCTGGCTGAACTAGAAATACAACCGGCCTGAACTTGAAAATAAATATCACATAAAATTCGAAGCTCTAAGATATTGTTACCAGAGCAATATAAATAAGGGTAACGCAATCGAGACGAAACCGAGTCTATGAATGAAGATGGTTTTAAATGAAAACCAGTGAGCATTTACTAACGTTTTCGTGTTTTTTCACCAACGATCAGCCAGCACTTTACCCGCGTAACATTAATTGCAAGAGGTTCCATTCTGACAGCGTACTCGATGTGCGTAGCAAAGTATGTATTACGTTACAAGCAGGAATGCACCCGGAGGGAACAAGAGTAAAACAGCGATGAAAGGAGAGAAGAAGCGCGTGACGATAAAAAGTCGATGGTAACCACTCAGAATCGATACATACATTCGTGATACACAATCGGCTGTATACGTATGCACATATGTATGTGTAATTCGGGCCACGTGAGTGTGTGAATTCTGTCACGGCCACGACGTTCTGTATCACTGCAATCGCCACGTTTCTTCCCGTTTGACAGCTGACAACCAACAATCGTGTCCTTCTGTTAGCTGGACAATTTTCATGGAATGTCTGCTGGGCGTCTGAAATACAGGGATCTTGGAACATGACGATTCGGTTGTTAGATAAACTTCGAAATGCTGGTGAAAATAGGAAGTTTCATTTGGAATCTCGAGGAGATTCGATGGGAGATTTGTTTTCTATTTTGTATCGAGCAACTGAAGATCGAAGGTGCAAAGGTGTATAGCAAAGGTGTATAAATAATAGAGCAAGGGGAAACGACGAAAAAGAGTATGAACCATGCCAGGAATATTAAAATAGGATTAATAAGAAAATTGAAAAGGAGGTTGACGAAAGAAATTATTTTCTACGTGAGTAAAGATGAGCCCTGCAATTCACGTGTGGCGTAACTCCAAAATTACCAAAATGTAGTATTATTACAGAAATATTAAGTATTAAGTTTGCATACTTGTAATTTATCTGCCGCATATTTTCCCGTCAATGTTACGCTGCAGGTAAGGCGCAGGTATAAAGCACTACACGAAAGTCAAATTTTCACAGTGCCAAGAAAATGGACTTAATTCGCTTGTCAACTAAGGGTTTATTTATAGCAGTCTCAAATTATATACAACTATACCTATAATGTATGCGCCAGAACTTTGTATACCCGGTTTATTTCTGGAAGACAATTATTATACCGTACACCCCCTCTATTTCCGACCAAAGTGAAACACTAAATTTCGAATCAGCTGTTACGTAACGAACACTTCGTCTTATCAGTCGAGAGTGAGAGTAAGCATCGGAAATGATAAAGTACTCCGGAGCAAGAAAAGCTTGCCGGGCAACTCCGTGAAAGCGACTTCGTCTACACGGTGTTGCAGCACCACGGTCGCTATCAAAAACTCGCGAGACGAAGTGACTCATAATAACCGAGCGCACACACCGACAGTCTTGAAACATTAACCATTCAAACGAGATTAACATGATTAATTCTCGTTGCATCGTCCATGAAAAAAAAAGTAGCATCTACCAGTAGCTTCCGTAGCCTTCGACATATTTATGTATGTGTATACCATGTATCAAACGAGATTGTCCTTTCAATAAAAGCATGTATGCATACATCATATGAAGTTGAATATATGTATATATGTCTATAAATATATGATGTAAAAGAACAAAAAGTGAATGCATTATCAGTAGTGGACCCTTGAAACTTTCAAAGGAGCACACATAAAAACCCTTCTATACATATGTATACCACCTCTCCTTCTGTATATATATACATACGTGTTTCCCGATTACTCAACGAACCAATTTCTTTTCGTCGGGGCTGGAAATCGAAAACAAACCAGCAGTTTGTCACAGTCGTCCACATAGTTTCTATGTAGACCTGCTAAAGTGGCGCACCATGGTCTTCGGCGCTGTTAAATCGAGCTAATGCGCCTCCTTAGTCCAGACATCTCAGATTTCAAAGTGAAGCCTCTCCCAGAGAGGTTCACTCGTCGCTGTTCCTTTTCCCCGATTTTCAAGCAACGCCATAATCGTGTGTAAACACAAGGGGTTGCGCTACTGGGTTTCATTCACGCGCTCGCCGTCACTTGCACCCTTCTTTTTTTATCACCCAAGTGCTCGTGGGAATCGAAGTTACGGGGTTGCACCTAGTGTTCTTTTTTCTTTCGAAAAAAGGATTCATAGATGGGTGAACAGCGAGAGCGAGACATTGCACGATTTCTTCTGTTTTCTGGCGGAGTGAGGAAAGTAATTGGGTTGGCGTTAATTAAGGGAGCTAATTCATACTGTCGACTTCGAAGTTATTCGATGTTATGTAATATAATAGGCATGTATATGCAATGAGTAAATACGAAGATCATCGCTGTTGCACTTCTACTAATAGAATATTTAGTAGAATACTAAGAATCTATACGAAAACCATTTCAGACTCCCAATCCTTAATAGCTACGATTCCTTCGAAACTTCTGATCCACATTTGCGATTTCGATCTTTCACGTTCCAATAGAGGGTACATAGTTAGCTAAATGTTGACGTTGCGTTGAGTCAATAACCGTGCACAATATGCCATGCAATTCGTCCGAAAAGAGAGGTAACGGTGTTGCATAATAATACACCGAGGCGTATAATAAAGTTTAAACAAGCCCCGTTCGCATGCAAAACGGTTCGTGGTTTTCAATTGCGGTCAGGTCGAAATTAATATCATTATTGTGAATTTCGCGGGGCGATCGGGGCCAGAATTAAGCGAACCACAGGCATTTCTGGTAACACAGAAACAGGTATCCACCGTGCGACCAACCGGATCTCCCTCGATAGGACTTCCGGTTAACCGAACCCTCTAGCTTCCGGCGAGGAGACCGATGACTCGTGAAATCGAAGGGTACAAACGGGTAATTCGATAGAATCCATTTACCTCCCCGAAAGCGAGAATAATCGAAGACACGAATTTTTCCGTGCCAACACGAAACGACGCTCTTCCGTATTTTACGCTCTGCTGCAACGAAATTACAATGCCAGTCACTTCTAACGAGCAATATAATAAATATCATAGGCGTGCCCAAACTTAGAAACTACCGCCGGAAAGCTTGTCTTCATTTTCTTTTATTGTCTACGATCTACAGTCTGCAGTGTATTCTCCACGTTCTTGAAAATAGTTTATAGTAGTAGCAGTAATTTTTCTTTTCGTTGCGCATGATCGCGTATCGCAAAATGTAGATAATAATTGATTATCGAAGAGCTTAGTATAAAGGGAGAACAATTTTGATTAAATTGATTCATTCCAATTATTTTGTAATTACATTTCTAAAACGAGCTCCACTTGTCCAAAGAATTTCATTTTTATTAAGTAATTGAAATTTGAAAATATATAAACATATAAACAGGTGCACAAATTTGTACAGGTAAGTACATTTATCTACAAATTTATCTAGAGTAGCTGGTATCAAAGTTAACACATTTTCCATAGAAACTATCACATTCAAACGTATCTACAAAAGCATATACTGACGCAATCCGCCACGATTCCCCGTCAAAGTTGCATTCATGATACCATAAAGAACACGCTTTACTACCCCTCGACAAAACGACTGCACCTCTCTCTCTTATTTAATTTCCTACTGCCAAGAGACTCGGAGATTCTGCGGAGATTTTATACACGTATTCCTCTCGCCGATAAGATGACTAGTTTCATGAATTCAAATGAAACACAACGAACCTGTCGATCCTATAATGTAACTGGAGCAAAGCAGTAAAAGAAATATCAAGAATAATGCATATATCTATAAATAAACCGGCAACTTCAGGAATCTCGTAGACTCCTTGGATTTTACAACCCGAATACGGTGACTCCGCAGTAAAGGGTTAAACAACCCAGGGTAAACATCAAGCAAACACGGTCCCAGCGACGTCGACGAAGATCACTGTTGTCCCGAGGAACCTTCGTCGTAAAGAAGAATTCCGCGTTCCCACAGATTTCGTTCGTGGACCCATAAACAAGACTGCTCGTGCGCCCAGCGAAGGGGAACAAGAGGGGGCGAGAAAAAGAGAGCAAAGGATCCAGTATCCAGGTTACACCTTGAAAAGTAGCAACCGCATTGGTTATGCGCCAGGCAATAAATACTTTCGAGCATCGGCAAAGAGAAAGAGATTGCGGCTGGTAAACGTCCGGCAGCGGCCAGCCGTGCCAGCTCGTGAGTCGGTGAAAGACTTTTAAAGTTTTACGATCTTGTACGAAGCTGGCCGCGCGCGAACTTCGAATGGTTGTCCGCGTGTATGTACATGCCTGCGATTACCGTGGTCAAGCTCGTAATTTCTTCCGTCCATCGTGTTAGGGGCTTGTTCACGAGTCGACTCGAAATTAGAATCGATAGGCGTACACATGTTGCTACATGGTACTGTTGAGGCGCGTCGCGTGGATAGATGTTCATTCGATTGCGCGGAGATTCGTGTGGGCGATTAATTAAACCGACACTTGAGACTATTTTCGAACTGTCTTGAACGGATCGCCGGGTGAATTATAAAATGATGTGTATCAAGGATTGAGGGTGTTAACGATTATTGTATACCCGTTAGCGAGGAAGGGGTGTTTCATTAAACTCGAGAGGGAATATTGTTTAATTAGAAATGTATAGATGGGATTGTTTCTTTTGCGAGAAATATTCGAGAGCAATTTATTTATCCTTGTGCACACTCTTGTATTTCATATGCCGATTACATACTATGGTTAAGAAAGAAGAACGAACTACGTTTTTGGTTGCGAGAGACTTTTCAGATTTTTGTTGCTTCATTCCTGGGAACTTCCTTGTAATGATGTCGAAGTTACTAATCGGAGATGTTCCGTAGAGATTCGAATTGTTGATTGCGATCGTTTTACTACGAAATAACCGAGATTCATTTGCAGTGAAGACGAATCGAGTCGCATGCAATTTGTAACAATTACAGCTGCGTCGACAAAAGAAAATCCACTTTGCGAATAAATCAGCTCGCCACGATACAAGGTTTCAACGATTTCCAAATTCGCAAGAACTCGCAAGATTCGATAAGAAAAGAAAAAAGGAAGGAACACTTACATATTTCGCCCCATGCGTTTCTCCGTTAAAAACCGATAATCCCGTTTAATTAAACGCCGCCATAAAAAGCAAAGGCCATCGAGTGCCGACGATAAGAAATTTAAATGTTCATTAAACACGAAGTATTCACTTTGCGACTTTATGGTAGGAGAAACCGTTTCGCAACGAAAGGTACGAACGGCTGACTCACGGTCCCGAGATGCACCCGAGAATCTTAAATTCACCGATCTTTTTCCGTTGCATAACTTTCTCGTCTAAAATAATCACGGTTAAAAATAAATCTGACAACTGTGCCCGTTCCACCTGTGACGTCCTTAGAACCGTGGAAAAATCAATTCCGCAAAAATTCTAACCCGTCTAGACAACCTTCCCTTCCACGAGCCGTTCATTAATATTCATATCACCGGCGGTGTTCTCGCGCGCGCGATCCAATCGATCGAATTCTTTTCCTTCGACTGCCCCATCGAATATCAATGAGATCTGTATCGATGGGCTGGGGAACGTGTTACGGAGAAATCGGCCACGTAATCTTCCCCGTTGGTATTATGCGGGAAAGGCGACATCGTGATGCCTACTGGACGAATCTAAACGGCGAGTGCCCCGAAGGAATGTCATTAAAGCTAAGAGTCTCACGTGAGAACCTACGGGGGATTTAAAAACTGAATCTTGACTTTCACTGCACGTTGATGCCGCTGCTTCTGTTGTGAATGGTAAGCTGTACGGTTTTTTTTCGCCACTTTAGATGCACTGTAGACATATCAAGGTTTTGTCTTCTGAGATTTGAGGAATGGATTTTTATTGCAGATATTAATAAGTGACATAATCAGTGTGAACTTCTTGTACAGTATTGGTACAGAAAGTAAGTATGTTATAGATACGTATTATAGCTTTTCATGCAGGTATTTGCGTAGGAAAAAATTAATTGTCTCGCATTTGCGTAGAAAAAGTTGAAATACATCAACTTTGTCTGATAACATTTCTTAATGTCAACAATATTTTCTTGTTACCCTTTACGTGCTTCATCTTGCATATTTGATATGTACCTACGTATAATATTTTCGAATTTTATATTATTAAATGTATTTATTATACAGTAATTATACAGTATTTATCAACATTATTATTGAACGTATTTATTATACACTTTTAACGAACCATTGCAATTATTGAATACATAACATTTAATATTAGAAGCATATACCAGTGATGTCTGTTATGTATTACAGTATATGTATAAATGATTTTGACAAATATTTGGGAGTTTAAACGTACATAGATAAAGAATGCAAGCAATCTTATCGTCGGAATTCGAGCGGTTGCATCTTGAAGAACGCATACAGTGGGCCGCGTAAGTGTTCGTACACCCTTCAAAGCAGAATAACTTTTTCTAAATTACACCAAAAGACTTTTTCTTAAAAGTTCGAAGGATTAGTTTACTAGTTAAAATAGCAATTAGTCGGAATCGCAAAACAAAATAGTGAAGGCACTATTTACAACCTTTTGTCTGAGCTTGCAATGAAAATACAAAAAATTCATTTTGTACATTTATGTCAATCGCACGCAACAATTTCTACGCATCGTCTAGTAAGCTAATCCGTCTAACTTCCCAAGAAAATTCAAATGGTATGGTCCAATTTTGAAAAAGTTATTCTGCTTCAAAGGGTGTACGAACACTTAAGCGGCCGACTGTATATAAAAGAGGAGTTATGGAGCGACGGTCGAAGTTTAGGAGAGTGTTGCAGTTAAGTGCATTCCCGGATATCTCGCTTCCTTGCTGGCTCAAGTGTAACCGTTGCAAGAGATTTATGGGAAACTTCCAAAAAGACAGGTCGATCCCCCCGAAACTCGGAAGATGTTACATTTCTCCACCCTCGGATTATTCAGCTTATCGAACTAAAGTTCATTCTTCAAGTTTCAGATATGATAATCGAATAACTCAACGCGACATAACTAACCTACAGTATACATATGTATATGTAAGTACATATGTATGTATATAAATGCAAGCAGTATATCTGACGCTCATAAATATAATATTAGAACGATACAGATTTTGGCGAGACTATTTAGGCCCACGCTCAATGGGGTATATATACTATGGATATACGGCACACCTTTGAAAAAGATATGAGTATAGATGTTTGACAAGAATAGCCCCTGCTGTGGCCTAACTGTGCCTAAAACAATGGCCTGCTATGGTCTTGTTAAAAAAAAATAGATTAAAATATGTAGCTTCGGTACTGGTACCAGGCGGTCATTTAGCAATACCAACTCAATCTGCTATGTACTGATTGTGAGTTATTTTTGGTTAGACCCGAACCGTTAGGGGTAATTACTATATGGCAGGCCATAGTTTATATACCCATACCTCATCCTACATTTAAAGGCAAAAACTGTTTCTCACGCTATTGTTTGCACAGATGATCCTTGTTTCAGACAGTGTACAATGTCTTTATTGTAGTTATACCCTATATAAATCGTTATTATTTAATTATCATCCCCTGTTGTAGGTACATAGCTGCGGCAACCCTGGATTTTATTCCCTATTAATTATGTCTTCTGACGATTATTGGTCTCTTTTATCATTCTGCACATACGAACAGTAGTGCGAAGCATACTCAAATATATGGTTTGTCTATATAAAAATGGAGGCACGGCGATTGAGGCAAAGAGCCGATGAACATTTGAACAAAAATTGACAATTAGTAAAATATGTAAGACTGTCGGGTTTAATAAATACATATTGTATTTACCGGCTTGACTACCTTATTCTTCGAATTTGTAAAGGCGTTTGAATACATGCGAACAGTACTGTAAGTAATAATGGTTGACCTATTGGACACTTTAATCTTTAAAGGTGGGGGACAGAAATAAGCAGACGGAAATTCAATAAAGTAGAAAAATCGCGAAACCTGTATAATCCAGCACTAATTGACCATTCAATCGTATAATTAGACTACTAATAATAATTAGTATAATTAGAAAATCTTTACCACAGCCACATCGACTGATTGGAGTAGCAAAATCATCCATATTACTCGACCACAGTAACATTGATTTTTCACAATTTTAAATTCTTTCGACATAAATGAATCACGTATATGTATGTAGACATAGTAACCGTACCGATTCATTTCGTATATCCTCTCGAAAAAGAAATTGACGCACTGAAGTAAAGTCTGCAGGTTTTCAGAACGAAAGTATTCGATTTCCTTCGACCTGCCTCTACATAATTAGACACGAATATCTTTTCATCCTCTTCAACGAAAGGGCTTTCTTAAAACTCTTGAAAATGGCATTACTTAAAGTCGTTCATCTTCCGCCACCCTTTCTCGTCTCTGCGTCTCCAATTTTTCTTGCCCCATAAAGGATTTAGCAGTCGTAGCAAAAATACTCTTCACTGTTGTCCGCGAAATTTTTTAGAATTTTATAGAAGCTAACAGATATCACGTGACAAAGCCTCGAACAAGGAGATCGATATGTACATATGTATCGTACGTATTCTTGTATACCGATGGCGCGGCGTTTAAGACAGCCCTCCGACCCATCATTCGACTTCATCATCTTCTTGTCACTCTTAATCTTTGCTCAAGAACGAGGCGCTGTCTTGTAGCTGCCTCTTTAGCCGCGACCACAATGGAACAAGCTAACGGCATCGTCTCAGAGAGGAAGAAAAAAAAAAAGGGAGGAAAGTGGAGGAACTAATCCGTCAGTCGTAAAATCGATATCGGAGTCGTTCCGTGTTCCCTGTTATACTGTGATACTGTGCAGCGACCGTTCTGTCAGGCGAGGCTGAATCAACAGAAACGAACGGGCGTGGACTGATATATGTGTAGGTATACGTGCGTGCGCTCGGGGGTTAATCCACCCCTTTGGTATTCTAGCTTTACTTTTTCTCTTTGTTGCGGGGTATTTCGACTCTTTTCGTTACGTTCGATTTCTCGTTTTCTCTTTGTTCGTTTCGATTTTCAGTCGCGTGTCCTCTTTGGAGTTTTACGAGATTGAAATCTTCTGTTAAATGTTTGGACCATTATGTTCGAATGGTGGGGAGATGTTTAGATAATTCAATTAATCAAGTGACGCGTGATTCGTGCAAAATATAGAAACGTGCGTTTAGACGAATTTTTCTGTACTGTTTTCAGTTAGCTCAATAATAGTAACAATAAGTAATTATAAATAATAAAAATCGAATTTAAAGTTTAGCAGTGAAATTTGTATTAATAACAATGCATGCAGATAACTATCTTGTATCGTGTTAACTTTTGAATTGTAGAAAATAAAGATTTGCTACCTTTATTAATAATTATGCAGCCTCTATATTATTATAAATAGCATTCAACTAATTGACTCATAAATAATTATACAAATATTCCCATTAATTGGGGCAAGTAAATTCCGAGATATTAGCGAAATGAATGGAACCAACAAATACCAATGAAATTCTCTCAGTTCTCGGCGAAACAATCTGAAGATGCAGCGATACATAAATCAATATAAAACTCAACCAGTTTTTATTGCGATTAAACCCATTAAAAGGAGAAACCCAGGCATTCGATTATTAACCCCCATACCCCTTTCATTCCTTTTATTTTCTGCTTCCCCGGTTCCTTCACCCTTTTCATGGAGCTCATTGTTCAGCTCCACAGAATTATTCCCACCCATTTTATCGTTCATTTCGATGAGCAATAGCTTCCTGTTAAACAAACGCACGCTTGCCGATCGGCTTGATCGAACATGGTTGGCGAACGCGGAACAAATCCTTCTTTCGTTATTTGCTCTGTCACAGCTTGACGTTTCGATTTGTAGTTACAACGAGATGGTAATCGCGTCCGTTAATCGAAGGCAAGAGAATTGGATTCTTTTTTTATCGCGGGGGTCGTTTTTGGAACACACAAAGTTTGGTACATGCGAAATAAACTCGGCGGTTTGTCATTAATGGTATCCCGGAATTTTCAGATGGTATATTTTTTTAAAAGTATTAAACACCTGCGATGAAAAATTTAGATACTAAACTATAATAAAGAAAAATGTTAACAGAATTTTAATATCGTGCAGTGTAATAAGTATATTATTATGATTACCTATTTCCCCTTAATCATGTTTATTATGCTGAATAATTTACAATACGGACATTAGTAAAAAAATGAAATTCATTATCCTACAATCTTTCGGCGTTTTTGATCTTACAATTAGTAGAACCAAATCATAATTCATCTTATCGCCGTCTTTAAGTAGCGCAAAAAACTGTTCTTATCGTTCTTTAGCAATATTTATTAGAACTTTGATTACGACACCAGAGATATGCACCAAGTACCCACGCGTTCCTGTACTAATTTCACATAACTCCTTACGCAGAAAGGAAATTTTACCCCGGCAATAATTCAATCTGTTCGATGGGGGCATGTGCACGGAAAATAAATGGACAGTGACGAGCGAGCAATAAAGGCTGTCGACGTTACACGCGGCTTACAGATATATTTAAATTGCGCTTGATTGAACGCCGTTTAATTGATATTCAACAAGGTGAATTGTTTATTGGTATCTCGCAACAATTCTAAGGAATACCGTGCGTTTTGTCCTCCTTTCTTATCGCGACTTAATTGAACGCGCAATGGCGTCCAGTAAAACCGTAGGTCGAGACTGCCTATCGACCTGACGACGAACGATAAGTGTGCCCCCGCCGCTTGTCTCAAATTGAATTGCATCCGATTGCCGAGAAGGAGTATTCCCGGAATTATGAGCTTCTGTAATGGAGCAATCGCGAACGTAACTTGTCGACAACTGTACGCACAATTCTTGTTTCGCGTAACACAGAAACCCGTTTAATTAAACGAATTGCCTCGGTCAACGACGAGAATGAATGAAAGAGCGGGCACCTCCTGCTGAATGCCTTCAATGAAAAGTTTCCATTGAATCGGGCAATTCGTGGCCTCTCCTCGTTCTAAATCGTAGTTTCCAATAATGCAGTAGAGCTGTTTAGTTGTTATGCCCTAAATCCCTTGCAGGATGTGTATTATTAGATTTGATGAATCTGAAACACTGGAAATAATGATACACCGTACGTATCCTTTAACACCTGCCTTACGATTTTTCATATTATTTGCATTGGGCCACTCTACAGGTTTTACAATTCACAATGGTTTCATGCAGTGGCGAATACTATAACGCATCACACTCATATATTTTTTGTATTTGGATTTCACCCCGCGTTACGAGTTGCATTCGGGTCTTTCGATCTTCCGTGCAATTCGTGTCACGAGCGTTCCACGTTGCTTGTAAAGCAAGAGATAAATTATAAACATTGGGTGGGGAATATTCGAGATACTTCGTATCCTCCGGAGTGCACTGTATCAAGATTTAATGTTTCCTTCACGTGGTAAAAAAAAAAAAAAGTGGTATGCACGGTGAGATTTATGTGAAGTTTTTATCGACTTCTCAAAGCTTTCACTCATTAACTTCGGAGACACGACATTATTCATACACATTCGTGCAATTCTTTCAGACTTTTATTCGGCCAATATTAAACGTCACATTCTCTGCGAATTTCGCTGGTTCTTTTTCTCGTATCTACTGTGGGATCAATGATACAATTTCTTTTTAATCTACATGACATTCTTATACGGATGCTGGTGGTAAATAAAATAGTTGACACGAACGGCACACATTTGTAAGTTACATATATATATTGGACGTGACACGTTACACGTGGTTGTGAACCATATGTTCCCCCTTCTTACTAAGCCTGTCATTACTAATGATACTAGAAGAACTAGAAGATCGCTGACAGTCCTGAATGAAGCTTCCTAATGAATCACCGTCTCACGGCCGCGTAATAACTGTAGGTCATAAAGTTGAATGCTCAAATATTCTTTGGGAAACATAAGCGTGACGAATTCAACCTTCGCTGGGTACCACGGAATAGCCACGCGTTATCGAGCGGCTCATGCTCGTGAAAATCTCGCGAAATTCGTGTTTTCAACGAATAATTCATTCGTCATCATAATTATTTGCTTACGCGATAAATGGTAGGTACCGGTCAGGTGTAAAAGTTTTGTCAAGGAACCAAACGTCTAGTACCGAATACTAATTTCGACCTCCCGTAAATAGCGAACAACAGTCAATCTGGAAATATTTTTACGCCGAATGTTCGCTGTACAAATCATTCTAAGTCGCAGTATTGTAAAACTATTTTTAACTTCAATTATCAACGGAAAAATATTTTTAAACGCAACGTTCGAAGTAGGAATAACTCTGGGAAATTAAAAACAGCGAGCCAATAATAATTTGCCAAAAGTAGCACCGGCAGCTGTCTATCCCGTATTCAAGGGTTGCCAGCGTATCCTCCCCCAAATACATATATCTCAGCGATAACGCTACCAATTTCGCCAATGAAGGGACGAAACCCAAACGACGACAGAGCGTGTCGGATGTTTCGAAGGCGCGCAAGATTGCAGCAAAGGGAGATGATATTTTCCCGTAGAGTCGAAGGGGGTTGAAAGGAAGGCAATATTTCTCGGTTCGTATGCCGGCAGAAGGGTCCAACACGGAACCCATCGTCGAACTACGCGCGCCTCACCCGCCAGTGAACCTAATCTATCGCAGACGAGGGAGGACGGACACGCCAAGGGGTGGAGGAAGCCTTCGGGCCACCCTTATAGACTTTTAAACTTCGTAAAAGGGAAAGCAGAAGCTCCTGGAATTCGCGTGTAAACGACGCGTTCGTTATTTTGACTGCCCCTCCCGGCGAATCTCGCGCGACTGACATGATTTTCATGGATTTAAAAGGCGCACACGTGTCGCGATAAACATAAACGAACACAAATATTGGGATATCGAAGGGAAAGAAAAGTTTATTGCGTATTCGTGAAATTATTCGGTTGTAATCACTGTTGGAACAGATCATTTAGCTGGAACGCCGAAACGAAACGGTCAGACGAGACAATGCGTTTTTATTCCTACTTGGACACCGAAGTAACGAAAGACACATGGACGAAGTGAGGAAAATCTCTTGAATCGATCTAAAGACATAGATAGCATAATCCAAGATAAATAAGTCCATTACTTTAGACTCTAACCTGGCGACAACTTCTACTATAGGTAGACAGAGATTTCAAATTCGAATCAGCTTATCCCTGCACTCTGTACAGCGAAAGTTCTCTCGAATGTAAATGTGCAAACGGAATTATTCAAAAACTCCCTTGGGACCTCGTAGTGGTAAAATTCTGTCTGTGTGCTATATAGAGTGTGCAGTCCAGCCAAGTTGAAATCTCGCTTCATGCACACGAGTATGAAGCATGACTTCTTTTTTATGTAGAATTATGTTAAAATTTTATGCAACTAGATGCATGTTGCGTTTATCAAACGAGACGCTGAAGGATTCAATCTTAAGCAATCTAAGTATATAGGTAATGTAAAAGAGGCCTACTTCTTTCCCCTCTTATCTTTATAGTAATTTAAGCATCCAAAAAATATTTTGATTACGGTAACAACGTTACCTTATCTGGGAAAGTCGCGTTGCGATTTAAAAATTGTCAGAAGTAATCAACGACTGTTGCATTACAATGAAATGACAAATGAAGCTGTTTATTTCCCATCGATCTGATTATTACCGTGTTTATGCAAGTATGAAATACAAGATATATGCAAAAAATATACAAAGCTATTGTATTATTTCATTTATTATCATTTAAGTTACGATAGGTATACGGTAACAATTATATTAATGTTGCTGATTGTAAATTCGATTAATTTATTAATTAAAATAATCAGAATCGATGTATGCTCCAAATATGCAAAACATGCACAGAGTGCAAAGTGGAGGGCTCAGAAGCCAATTAGTGTAAATCCAGCTTTCCCTGGACACGAGTTACGTAGTTCGAAAATTGTTGAACTCTTTATTGTTAAAACATAATGTACATATGTACATAATGATATCAAAATTTCCTGCCTAGCTACTGTTTTCATATATTTTGTATAAAAATAGCTTACAGTAATATCTACTTGAATAAAACTTCTCTACCTGGCAATATTTCTTCCCGAAATCTTTCTCCAATGACTAAAAAATGCATCGAAAATTTTTCATCGCGAAAACAAAATTATCAACAATCATATCAATCTATGTACGCAATTCTCAATCGGACTGGCTAAGTGTACCTGAATCTCGGTACACCACATTTAACAATAGGCACGTACATTTTCAACCATTTCCGCAACGCCAATAAATACCACGGAAACTATAAAATGCCGCACACGCATCGTATTCATTCTGGATACCGTCCGACCCATAAAACGAAACCGGTTAGGTAATTAGACCAAACCGTACATGCACCCCGGTCCCGACTTTATTCTACCAAATTCTCCAATTTCATCCCCCGCACTCCTTCCACATCCTCCGTTCATTCTCTCGTGCTCCAATTCCGTGCAGGCTACAAAATTAGCGCATGCAAATTAGCCAAAGTGAACCAACCCGAGAGAAAGAGAAACGATGGGTTGAGGGGGAAAGAGAGACAGACAGAGGGAGATTGGGGGGGGGGGGGGGGGGGGAGAGCAAGGTAGAGCGAGGCAGGTTAATTTTCTTTCCCGGTCTGCTGACCGTGACAGTGCAGCTAATCCCAAAACGAGGGCACTAGGGGCGTTTTCAAGCGCGTCGCTCACGGCTGAAGGTGGTCCCCGTGTTCCAGAGTTCCAGCAAGTCCATCGAGGCTAACTGCACTTCGCGGGACGAGCACTCGGAGTGACGTGTTCCGAGCGAGTGTTCGCGACGGCCTCGTTCCCTTCCACCTCGATCTTTCTCTCCTCTGGACCGCTTTTTGTCCCATCCCTCTCGCGTTTGCACGAGCACCTGGACTTTCCTCTTCTTCTTCTTCCTCCTCTTTTTTTCTCTTTTTTCCCTTTTTTCCTCTTTAATTCACGGCACAGCCGAGCCCCCCCCCCCCCCCCCCTCTTTGTTACACTTTCGAGGACCATCGAGGAAGCCAGTTTATTACGCGACCCGTGCAGCCGTCCAGCCTCGCGACGTCATCCTTTTTTCCGCGACCTTTCCACGCGCGGATAACTCGCGCAAGAAACGTGCCCCGTTATCCTCGCCCTTTCGTCCAGCCCTTTCTGTTTGCTGTCTGTTTGTGACTTCTCTGTGTGCGGTGTACACGCGTGCAAACGGTTGGCTGCCGAGGGTGGAGAATCAGACCACGCAGAGATGGGATATCAAACGGACGAGTACGGTGACGGTCAGGGATGCGAAACGGGAGAGAGCAGTGGGTTAAATGTGAAACATTTTCGCAACAGTTCCAGGGCTGTTCATGAGACTTCAACGAGCACCTTTTTCGGTGTCCGAAGCTCGTCGACTGGCCACGGTGGGACAAGAGTTTTAGAGGACCGGCCGATCTGGGAGAACAGGAACTGTACTATCGGACGAAGAGCTGTAGGCGAATTTGGTTTCTCGCTCGGGGAAATAATCGAACGATGTTTAGATTCGTAGAATATGTCGACACGTTCGGTTGGTTTAAAAGGGCGGAGCGGTATTGGAAATGTACATACGCGGAAGGAATCGATGGATGCATATGTTGGCTGAAAAGTCATTCGTATCGCGGCGATAACGGACTTATGGAACCGTTTATCGAAAAAAATTTGCCGAGCGTCGCTAAAAATACACCGTTCTATCAAACGTAAATGGATAACCGTCACAGGCGATATCGAACACTCGAGCCCGACTTTTCGTAGTATCGATACGACGAGGTTGAATAAACGTTTCTTGTTCGATTATCTAATCTTATCGTCGCAGCTCGCGCACCGTGCCGAGTCCACCGTAGCAATTTTCTCGCTGCAACAACGTTGAAACACGTTGCAAGATCCCACGAGGGACGATTTTACCTTGCGCTACTTATTTTGCGTGACTCTGATCGATATACGATAATCCTGCGAGACGTACAATTTCCTCGGGAGCGGACGAAATTGCGACCAAAAGTGTAGCAAACAATGAAATTATCGGGAAGCTGTATAAAGTGCTCAGAATCTCGTCGGGGATTTATCCTTCAACGTGAAATGCAAATTTTAACGCTCCTCGAGAGCAAGGCTCCGCAAACGTTTCGAGGCATTCAGTATTCGGAAAAGAATTGCTGAAACGAGAGTCAAATTTTCGTGTCGCATTTTCGGCGTAGTGGCCCTCGCGAAGTGGCTTAAAAAACGGAAGCAAAAGAAAATTCTGGCTGGTTGCCTGACCTGCTTGGACAGCGTATCGAATGGCGAGACAACGTAAAAGGATGAAAAATTGAAATGTCCACGAGATAGGACCGCGACACGAAACCGGACGACCGTTGAAGAGAAGATGAAATAAACAGAAAGTACGGTTGCCAGGGATCTGCCACCAAGAAACTCTGCTCTTATTAATTTTCCTTGGAATTCGATTAAAACTGGTTTCCATTCGTTTTGATGTTCGCAAGAGTGCCTTTCGAAATTCATGAAGGATCGCGCGAAATTAACAGTCTGTCGATTTTGTTAAATTAAATTTTATTCAGAAGTTCATTTGAAAATAATATATGTAGTCGTTTTTATGCACACATCGTTGAGAGAGTTTGCATAGTTCTGTTGAATTTCACAGAAGAAACTACACGTTGCGTTTCTGATACTGGTTTTCTACGTTTAGCCAATTTTTTCCCCTTCTCGTCAAGTTTGTAAAATATACATTTTCTCAGGTTTACCGTGAAGTTTATTGTTCCCATAAAGAGGCCATTGATTGAAGAGGCAATTGATCTTAAGTGAATAATTGCAAAAGGCTTGGAAAAACTAACAAATAATCCATAGAGAATTCATTCAAATAATTAAGTGAAACCTTAATTAACTAGTACATAATACGTTCAAGTGTTTCACCATCAGGAAAACTCTATTTATCGCTGAGGGGCAAATAAAATCCCGTATTATCCCCAATTATCTTCACTTTCTCCTCGTATTGTACTAATTTAATTAACTCAAATCGAATTCCAATATCGTAGATTACCGCGCTTAAATATATAACTCCTCTTCCTCAAAGAGAAGAAAAGAGGTCGTTCATCGAGACACGCGGGATAAGCGTGTGGAAACTGAGGGAAAAGAAATTAGATCAGCCATCTAAAAATGGGATCGTTGACCCAAGTACGACAGAAAGGGCGACTAGTGGATTCGTGTGAGATACGAGTTACGCGTACTAAGTGTCCATAATTTATTTCTTCCAACCACGTACGGTTCGCAAGAAAGATGTTCCTGCTAGAATCCTCTTTCGTCGGAGCACGCCATTCGTGGTACAGAATCGCGAATAAATTCGGATTCGCTGTTACTGTTTTATCTGATATCGTCGTGAGAGAACTGTTGACTGGTCTGAACGAGTTTCAAAGACATCGAAAGCACCGGGCGCATTTTTCTCGCGGGAAAGTTCACTGAACCTGGGACGACATTTTCACCGGATAGCATTTTATTTACGCTTAGGAACACATTACATATATATGTACATTTGAGAGCAATGGCTAAGGGAGACTCGATGCAGTTTTATGCCGTCCAACCAATAAGCAAAAAAGAATCGTGGGTTACAGGTTAGGGTTGTTTCTCTTTTGCTTGTTAGTCGGAAAATATGAAATTCTAACAGACCTCCCCGGTGTTCTCTCCAGTAAAGTACAGGTAGCCAACGATCGTACCTGTATTATTACTGCTACACTGGAGAAACGTCGATTATTCATTTCCCAACGCCAGTCCTTAGGAATCCATAATATTTCGAGACGTTTCGGTAAATTAGAACAGTTCATCGCGAAATCTCAGATGCTCTAATTGAAACGCAACAAATTAAAATCAGTACACACGAAATAACACGAGATATGATTAGATGTAAATTACCGGACTAGCAGTGAATTTCCAAGTTTCCAGTCAAATTTCCAACCATAAAAAGCACCGCACGCGATTTGCATTCTCTCCAATAACCATAAAACACCAAATGGGATGGGTAAAATGGATCTCGAACTAAAATGGTAGGGCAGAATTATACCTGGCCGAGAGACAACGTTTCCACGTCGATTTAAGAAGGATCCTCGAGATTGAAGGACTGTGTCAGCAGACACTTGGAAAGGGACGGGGCAAAGGTATGCATGTTTGCCTTACCTGAAGCTGAAACTCGTATCGTAATAGGGGGAATCCACGACATTGCGTGTAAACGTTTTATTTATATGCGCCACTAATTCGCGTCGAATCAAGAAGAAGAAGAAGAAGAGGAAGAAGAAGAAGAGGAAAGAGGAAGAACGAAGAAGCAGCGTATAAAGGTGGAAGAAAATGTGAGACAGGACGATGGTGGAGATCTTGGAGGCAGTAAAGTGAAGAAGAATGAAAAAGTAGGACCGCCTACGGCAGGTAACCGTGCACCTGCTCCATATAGGCGGGCTGCATCAGCGTCGAGATGAAATCTCGTCTTTCGAGCTGACCGTGCGAAACAGATTCCATCTAGTGGATGGTAACACACGAAATGGGCGCATCCCTTTCTGTTAAACTCGAATAAAGGTGTTCATTAATCCGCAGGCAGAAGATGGTACGTGTCTGTTCACAACGGAGAGTCGTTGTTTAAAGATTACAGGAAAAATAATTAATCATACAGGATTTGAAACTATACGCGGGAGAACGGAAAATGTATTATGTATGTCGAAATACGGTGACTCACAAATTTGTTTACGAGAATTGATTGAAGCGTTTCGTTAAGCGTGTACGAACATAACAAAAGCAAGTGTTTGCTGCTTAGAGTGGCAGAATATAAAAACGAAGTAATTACTCCGATAATTTATTCAACATTTATTTGAATTGCACTTAAATTTTAACTAAAAATATGCGATCGAACCTGGCGTGACGCTGTATATTTCAGAAAAATTCTTTCTCTGTGTACGTGGTAACATTTCTGTATACAGGGTGGCGCAAAAGTCGCGAAAGGGTTCGAAATATTCATCATTCCATTGAATTTGATTTAAAAAAATATATTTCTTTTTATATATTACACCACTTGTATTTGTATTTCATATTCTGCATTCTGTATTTTTAAGAAAATATACCTTTCCAACATTTACGATGCGAAAACTCCATCGCGTCGCGAAACAGAATTGGAAAAACCGTCGCTACAAATATCACGCAACGTTCAATAGTTGATCCCCCGCGATTTCAAATCTGACGTTTAATTGAACACACGTGTACACGCTTGTCGCGAAATGTCTATTTCACGGTACGTCGACAGGGCTCGTCGAATAATCCTATTGTGCACGAGCTGTGTCGACAGCTGTCAGCTTTTATCAGAACGCTGTTTGAACGGTAGAATATTTTATCGCAATTTAAATTTACCGTGAGTTCGCCCGACCAAAGAAACGGTCTACCGGTGACATCCGGCTTGATTTGCATATCGCGACAAATATTTGTAAAGAAAGGCTGCATCGAATTTTTATTCGCGTCGTTGAAGCTCCTCGTACTTACGCGTTTTGTATCGCGAAAAGTTGTTTAGGATCCGATGTTCGTTCTTCGAGGTCCTTTTTAAGTATCTCGCTAACGTGCCCGTGCTTCCTTTGACAGCCCCTGAACACCTTGAAATCGTAGCGTGCCAGCCAGCGAAGCAGAGAAATGCTCGCGTGTACGAAGAAGCTTGAAGACCGTGAGAACATCGCTCTGAATTACATCGTACCCTATGTCCTCGATCTTCTAAATTACGATGATCTCTATCCCTCGATCCTATCGATCGCGAAAACGACTTTAAATTGCAGACGGAGTCTGGTTCATTGTTGTAATTGCTCGTGGACATTGGGCAAGGTTCTATGAAACAACTGTATAGATGACACTTCTATTTGTATGGATGCAGGACTTATTCTCGAGCTATGAACACTTTCTATCGATGTGGTGTAGGTATTTCTGTAGATTATTTGAGATTATATTTTTGGTTGATTTGGTTAAAGGCCTTTTAAAGCATTTTAAATAGTAAACAGTTAAATGTTGTATCACAGATTTGTTCAGGTGCTTGTAAGTTTTTTCTTGTCAATGAATGCGTTTCGTGCATGCTTGTTTAGTAAACGAGATTACATTTTGCGAACGAGTGAACCAAACGAAACTTGTGTGTCACGGTAACTAAACTCTCGCTGAAATAATCGTGCATTACTTAATTTATCTTGCGCAGTGTGAAGCTTATTATTACGATCGGAATATTTGGTCGTTTCGTTCCACGTATCGTTTCATATGTGCGACGGACATTTGTCTCGTTGAATTACTTAATACATATATACAGAAATAATGAAACGCAATACAAATTAATGGGGCGCGAAAACGACTCGAAAAGCAAAATGAAATACATCACATATTCATATGCAAGGCAATTGAAGAGCTTCAATTCCACATTAATTTCTGACAGATATCAAATACATTACCACCGCAATATGTTACAATACTCAGTGCCAACATTTTACCAACTACATATATCTCAATTTTTATTTTCCTTCCAAATGAAATGTGCAATAAAAAATCGAGCAACTTTTGCAGCAGACCCTTTACAATTCTCCTGCACAATATGTGCAATCGCAGTTCGAATGTTACGGGAAACTCCTCCCAAAGAACATTCACGAATATACTCGTTTCTGAAATCCAGCAATTCGCTTACACACGATGGGCATACACACAATATATACATATACGTACCCCAAGTTGCAGCACCAAGTACGTAGAGAAGCATGTTGCAGCGTCGATTGGCAACTATCGAACGGCTAAGAAACTTTTGCGGGCACGGAGAAACTTCAGACGAAGATACATCAATGAGGGTCAAGGAGGGCAGGAAAGCATCTCGAGAAATCAAGATCGAAAGCAAGAAAGAGGGAAACGAGAAACGAGGGAATGAAAAACGAAGGAAAAAGGAAAGATCGTCCTGGCACCAACGCAACGTGTCTCGGGCCGGAAGTTCTGTCCAAATATTTTATATGGGGGTGCCAGTGGTGGCACAATGGACAGGTCATTGGTACCGGTTTAAGAAGATTCTATAGCAGAATCTTCCCACAAAGGACGCAGACTCCTTTGTCAACCGAGAACGCGAAAGAGATCCACGGTTAACTTTCTTTACTAAATCGCGCCTATTTCTCTGTGTCGCCGCATAAAACGCTTGGGAACAAGGAGACTGAAGCGTGTAACACTCCAGAGAATGTACGTATGCCCTTTGAAACATTTGTATAGACCTTTAGATATTTCTGACAAATCTGCGTTTAATTTCATTTTTTCCCAATCTCAGAATAATAGTACACGGAATACATGAACGGTGAAATAATACAATTTATGGTTTCGATCGGAGAACACACTGGTAAATGTAAATTGGATCCATGAAAATACCTTAACATTTAAACACAACAAAGATTTTGGACGTGTTAGGAGGAGGAGTGCGCATTTATACGCTTTTACAGATATGTAGTTAAAACAAAAAATTTGAATTACGAATGACGGCGCCGATGATGTGTAATACGGTCGTAATTGTTTGGATTGCAAGGTACAATTTACCGCAGGCATAATTTGGAATCTGCGTGACAATCAAATGTATCACTCCATGCAAATTATTCGCACCAGCCATACCATGTATAAACAGACTTCTAATATTTAAAACCCTGTCGACGCAATTTCAAAATACCAATAACATATGTAGAAATATTTAATTAAAAGTAGCATATACGGACGCCGATGATTATGAAAGATAAGAAGAAAAAAGAGTGCTAGATTTTTGGTACGGAACAAACTCTAACATATAACTTGAATCCAAGCAACGACTGAAGTAATCTTGAAGTTCAAACTCGCACGTACCGCAAATATGAGCGAGCCTAAAACAAATCGCACGGAACTGCAGCGAAGCACCAATTTCACGAAATATACCCCCACGTCAGAATCGAAAGATTTAAAGGCGTGACGTGCAAGTCACATCCCTCGCGGCACAGGGTTACCATAGGGTCGTCGAGGCTACATTTACGGGACGATAAATTTCTAAACGGGGGTGGGAATAAAAATCTTCCAACTACGTTTGCAAGACGAGTATCTGTCAACGCCAAGCACACCAATATTTCTTTCGACGATGACAGATAATATATCTTTCAATGCCAGTAATCGTTCGTTTCATGCGCTTCAGGCATCGTTCTTTAAAGTGTCCACCTGGTACACGTAAACACGGCTCTCTTATCGATAATGGCGCAATAAAACTCATAGACGTCCGTGTATATCTACTTCCGTTTTCTTTCTGTTCTACACCTTTCGTACAGTTTTGCTCCTTTTTCGAAACAAACACGTGCACTTTGTTACAGCTCATGGCAGACGCGTAATAGGCTCATTTTTATCCCTTTCTCGATGCACGCCCCTTAATTTTTTTAATATTCTGCCTCTGCAGTTTAATATTTTAAGTCAACCTTCGTTTATTGAAATAAATTTGACTATACTTATCCACATATTTCTTGAAGAATTGATTTCGTTTGGAGTTTTTGGTTGGCGATTAAAATACGATACAAATTTCTTTGGGACCTTCTGCATCCTCGCGTCAGATTTATTGTTCGAGAAATATAATGTGTATGTATTGAATCATGATAAGGGGTTGAAAATAAGTGACCTGTACGAATTATTAAAGTTGAAGGCGAATCTTTAAAAATAACTGTTACTGATTTGCGTATGAACTGCATCAGACATATATGATATTTATAATGATTAATGTAGAAATAATAATTGAACAACTTCGCAGCAGACTCCTAAATATAATTGTGGATGATCATTCACGATTAAAGCCTCCCCGAATCGTTCAAAATAAAATGTTAATTAATAATATATCATGAAACGAAGGTTATGCAAAACTTGATCGCTAACTGAATTTATCCGCTCTATACTTATAATCATCATAATGTATCCTTAGTTTACGATAAAAGCATGGAACGTCTCTCGCATAATACGCTACAATATCCATACAATCGCGAACGTTCCGCAATACAATACAAAAACTAATTACCCGCGTAATTGCAGCGGGATAACGCTGCTACAAAAGCATAAAGAATTCAACAACTCTCGTATCTCGCTGTCACGCAAGGTATCTCATTTATCATTACTCATTGCTGAACTGACAAAACCGATATCTATTTTCCAAGGAATTCTATCTGTCATAACTTTCAATGCCATAAATGCGATATCTTCGTATTTTCCGTAGAATCTCATCTATCCTCTGCCCACAGGCTAATCGTGAACAATCACGTTTCACCGTTCGTGCAACTGGAATCACGCAGGTGTAGATTGCACCTTAGACTGCGAGGTAAAAAATTCTCGTAGCGAGCAGCGAGTTACTCGTAGAAGTTGTTATCCCGTGTGTACTCATCATCGTCGTTGCTTTTTCGTTTTTTTTTCATTCAACGAACTTTACTGCCGTGCGTGCAACGCGTGCGGGTGAACAAACGAACAAGCTATGAATGAACAATGTATGGATATAGAGGGGAAGGCATATTCTCTATTTTACGTTCTATATTCTACTTGACGACACTTGAATAACAACAGAAACGAATCGATTTTCAATAATCCCTCGCGATTTTTAATTACTAGCAGACGTTTCTAAAGGCTTATTACAAAATTGGAATATTTATTTGTTCCTGAAAGTTGATGCGAGTGAAATTATAATTGGAAGAAGAATTAGAACGGCGTACGAACGTATAATTATTATTCATTAAAATAGAGTATTTTAATATTGAAAATCTTTTCTTCCTTATTCAAATAAATTCGCGTTACTGTGTTCGCTGGAAAAATAGAAATGTACTTACGAGATATATTAACAAACCTCGTTTCTCCTATTACACAAATTGAAACCGGCAAAGCCATTTCAACTCGTTTCGTAATTGTGGCTCGTGTATAATTAGTATTCTTAAAAATCACCGAGCCTGCCTTTTATTAAACGTGCATAAAAGAAATATTCACAGCCTGAGTATTTTTCCCGTTCCATTTCCCGTACATGTGCATATTTCTTTTTCTTTCGCTCGAGGCATTTACCTAGTAATTGCCATTTCGATGAAGACAATTAGACACACTTTCGTACCTGTCGTCGACTCGATCAAGCGTTCATTTTCATTCCGATTCGCGGGAGGAAGCGATGTTTATTCATTTTTCCAATTTCGTTTCAACATCTCCAGTACCGGCCAAGTCCACATAATGACACGCTTACCTCATACCGCGTAGCTGTATACAAGTAAAGCGTCCCGATGCTTGGCTATGCACTGTTTGAAATTTCATTCCACGAATGACTTTGCTCTTGCAACAGCTCACGTTCAATGGAAATGCGTGTCTCATAACGGACCCGGAATTCGCACTCTTCCATCTCGTCGCGTTGAAATGCAGAATTGAAGACGGGAAAAAATATTTAGACGTTTCAAAGGAATAACTCTACCCCGGTGAAATCCGGAACATTTGCGAGCGAAATCATGCTTGCAATGTAGCTGTGTGCAGTTTATTTCCTTTTTCTTGTGATAATTAACACTACGTTTACGGAACGCGTCAATTTGACGCATTTCAAAATTTGAAATACAAAGATTAGTGAAGATCCGTGAGTATTATACATTGTACAATTAAAGTAATTACATTTCATTTCGAAATTAAGTGAATTAATTTTTTAAAGAAAACGCGCATTTTCATTGGCTATTGTTAATCGTAGGGAAGTCAGTAAAAATAAGTGTTCAAACTTGTCCGTAAATCTAGTGTTAAAAGGATGTAGAATACAATACTTCATGTGACTAATATGTAGAAGAATTTTAAGCAATAGTAGATTAAGCGTACGTGAGCGCTTGTGCAAACGAAAATCCAACGAATTTGTATTGCAACAGTAAACAGTTAAATGGTAACGAAATAAAGATGACTTAGACTAAAAGTGTATAATTAGTATAATATTTAATCGAGAAGGAACATTTCCAATTAATCGGATGGATCTGCCTCGCGTAATTACTATTTTTGGAGCATCACTCTATTCGAATAATTCACCAAGAACTTTGGCAAAAATATTTTTTCTTAATAAAGGCCGCGATAACACTTATTACTCCAATTTACAAAAACAGTTTAGTATTTATTTCCGCTGCGTAAATTCGTTCACACTTTCTCGCCTTATTTATCTATTCGTCAAAAATATTTCCAACGTTCGCAATGAAAGATCTTGCCATAATATATTTTAAATGCCTCCAATAGGATTGGCATGAGCGCATATATATAAAAATCAGCAACGCACGTGTTTCACGATAGCGTCACCGTTCAATTTTTCCATGTCACAATCGTATTTATGACATTTGCAATACTCCCGGTTGGAAATTAATGGACGAATCATCGTGGAAAGTGCAGTTTCGTGACGTTCACGACTAAACTGCACCAGTGTTCGCGCGAAGAAGACACGCGTGTACTGGCATAGTTCGTAATGCTGAAAGCACGCAGGAAATTGTCGCACGGGTTAAGTGTCAATAAATAAAGCGGCCCGTCACGAGGCAATCAGACTAAACTTTACGTTCTATTCTTCTTGATAGCGTTTGCCTTTCTAGATGCCGAAATCAATTGAGACGATACGTTGTATATTTCCACGCGGAACTCTTGTCGGCTTTTCAACGTCACGTATTCTCCGGCATCGAGAAAGAGAGACTAACAGTAAGAGATATCGAGAGAAATGTACATCGGAGTAATAAAGCAGAATGTATCGTGCACGAAATTGAACGGAACTTAAAAAAAGGAAAAAATAAAGGGGAAAAGATTTTATGACGACAGAAAATTATTTACCGCCAGCTGGGAAGGAATGGCACAAGCTACATGGTAGTTCTATAATAATTTTCTGACGAAAATTTGCTTATTGAGAAATTGCAGAAGTGCCTACTGCCCTCGTAAAATAGCTGAGAGGGACTAGATATGGAAGAAAATATTTCTTAGAAAAAACTCCACTCCAGTTTAAATGTCGTAATGCAAGAGTGAAATGATTGCAAGATTTTTTTTCCAGTATGATATACTAGTCTATTTTAAATGCAGCAACATTTTTGATAAATTTAACTGTGCTATTTTTTTTATCGTTGACGCAGCGAAAGGAAAGACAATATCTTTCCGGAATGTGCGCGATTTGTAACGCGATTTCTGTTGAGGCAGGGGCATTGAAATGATCATGTTGCTCAAGATCGATCAATTGCGATTACGCTTTTAAGCGACAGGATCGTACGATCTGTTAAGGTACGGAGTTACTACCTGGTGAAGTATAAAGTTACCAGATCGATCAATCGTCCCTAAGAGTATCGTTGCTCGTGTTACATTTCCTAGCGTAAAATCATGCACAGGTATGACACGCGGTGCAATTCAAGTTGGGCATGAAATCAGGTACTTTATTAGGGGATATGCAGGATAATAAAAGATGGGCTCGTAGCTTGTAAAATAGACAATACTCGACAACTAGTGAGAAAAAATCCTAATGAGCATGGATCGAAAGATGAATATCCTCAAAGTTATGAACAATTTTTCAAAAATCACAGACTTAGATGATTGTAAAATAAAATTAGAAAATAATGCATTGCTTCTGGGAAAAAGAAATTGTTTATAACTTTCACGAGCACTATCTATCCTAGAATTTATGAATTTGTGAACCCATTTTTTATCACACTTTATAGAATACTGCGGTCAATGAATTGTTTATGGGCGGCGATTAAACGTTATTAATTGTAATATACCTGCGTCGTAAAGACTACAGTGGTTAAGAATTGAAAGGCAACTAACATACACATTTGTTATGGACGAAAGGATCGTTGAAACGAAGTTGAACGTATATAATTTATTTGAATCACGTACTGCTCTTGTGTCGATTTCAACTGGGCGCCCGCAGAAATGCAGCTATAATTGCCAGGCATCTAGAATTTCCTGCTGACCCCTATGAATTCGCTCGGAATTATATAACGAGAAATTCATTTCAGTATATGCATGCATTGTTCCATTAATATAAAACGATCGTATATCGAATGTATGTACATATATGTACTTTCTAAACTCTCTCTCTAGCGTGTTACACCTACCGCTAGTATCAGAAGTATCAGCTTCTACGAGTGTTGTTAATAAACAAACATAAGATATTAAATCGCTCAAAAAATTCATGTCGATTTCTACTTTAATTTTCGGCGACTGCGAGAAAGTTAATGAGACAAGTTAATGAAGTATACATATGTAATATAATGTGTGTACTCATACATATGACGATTAATGAATGGCAATACTGTTATTCATAAAAGTGAGAGGAAGAAAGATTCGTTTGAGAAATGAACGAATAATAATAAGAATCAGTTTCCGTAGGAGGATATAGCAAACAAAAGTCCAAAAACGCTAAGAACTTATAAAATAGTCTAGCAGAATAAATTGCCTTAAATGAAGGAAGCATCTTGGATACCTCTATTTTTAATATTATGTATATTGCTTGAAAAAAAGAGAAAAGAGCAATACGTTGTACTGTTCCAAAACTGCACCGCAACAAAAAAATACATAAACCAGTACACAGAGTGACCGTAATCTTAAAATCGTGCACCCTGTTTTTCGCAATTACAATAGTCCCTAATCATCTCACTCGCGGTGTAGATATTACGCCCGCCACAGAGAACGTCCTAACACGCCCTTAGGGCAACAAAGTATCGAACTAACAGCGACCGGGGAAGTTCCAGATTGCAGGAAAAGTTTAGACAAACGCGGTTTCCACGGGGTGCGGCCTTCAAATCGAGGAAACTTCCCCCCGTCGGGAAAAGATTCGCGCGAATCGAATTCTATTCAAACTTTTCGTCCAATTCTCGCACGTCGCGCGGCGAAAATAGAAGTTTCGCCGCGTAACTCGACCGGAAGTTGCCGGAAGGGGTGCGCGGACTCGAAGGAAGCATGCTGGAAGAACGTCGCCGGACTCGACAATTTCGTGGAAAAGATCGATCTCGCGTGCTCGCCTCACTTTCGCAACCCTTTCTGATCGTCGTTTCGACGTTACATACGTGTGTACAGTTGCAACGGAATATGTAGCACGTAGCTCTGACTACTTGTTGCTAACTAAATGCTCGGCCAAGAGAGCGAGAACAATCGCACCCGCTATAAAGATTTCTCGCGGGCAATGTGACGCAACAGGCCGTGCTCTGTCACAGGTACTGTTATACCTGTGATACCGACACGTTACCTTTGTTCCCTTATCGCCGTGACAAGGTAATGAATGCAGTCAATAAATAAAAAGAGCTTATGGCGGCGTGTACGCGCGAAGCGGCCCCCGGTTTTAATTGCGGCGAACCGTTCGGTTGCCCCTTTACGGACGAATTAATTGCGGACTTTGGAAAATGGTCGAGAGCCTAGGAGATAATGGTTTTTATTGTTGAGACTTCTGCACCGGTGACGGGGATATTATTGTTGAAATTTGAGAGTATTTTTATTTGACTGGTTATTTGTAATTTTACTGCGGCGAGGATTTGTGTTTGAGAGAATTGCGGAGGGAGTTAGGTATTATGCAATATCTTGTTAAGGATCTTTGTGAGACGATACGAATATATGTTACTACATTTTTTGTTAATACGGAAAATTTAATTTAATGTTCACGATTATTCAAAATATTAATGCACTTAAAATACATTATTATATATGTATATATTTTTTAATACCTTTTACTCTAAATCATATTATATTATGTTTTTTTTTCTAATTGCAGGCAAATCAGTGTGATCTAACGACGATATGATCTCGAATAAGATTAACAGTATCTTTCCAAACAAACTGTACCATGCATATCAATTAAGTAAATAATATCTCAATCAGTTATTCTCTTCCTTCAATCTAGAATCAATCAGTCAAGAAAAATCTACATTCTAATGGATGCTAAATTGTATTGTATATCTTCGTTGGTTTAGTACACCGACGTTCCACATCAGCGTGTAAATATTTATCTGCGCCATGTGTTTCCTAGAAAGTATGAAACATGATTGGAAATTAAAAAGGAAAGGAAAGGAAACGGAGGGTGCGTTTGAAAGACGTCTACGGTGGTGGTATATAGGGGTTGCTTGCCCCGAGACCGATCGATCCCATGGTTCTCTAGCTATCCCTACACGGGGGGTTATTTTCTATCCTGGTCAATGTCACGTTAGATTGGAAATCCAGCTGCGTTTTTACTCCAATATCGGGGTTACGCTAATCTTTCGAAGTGCTGTTCTATTTTTACTCGTACAAATACTACGCCTGCACAGCGATACAATTTTTCTTTCCAATGAAACCAAATACATAGTAGTAATAATTACCTTAATTCACGAAATAATTTAATTAATTAAACGATCCTAGATTGCTCTGAATTAACATATGTGCACGAGATACTTAAAGTAAATTGAAATACAGAACTACGAAATGGAACAAATCGTTGAACGTACTTAAGGTATACAACAAAAATGTATATCTAGATATATTCCTGTATATCATTGGTAGAAAAGTATTTAAAGTAATTTATAATAAACAAGCATCACTTTTAAAAACGTAAAACACATTAAAAAACATAAAAAGTAGCAGTACAAATTATGATAGAAACAAATAAAGTTTGTATCAGCTGAGAATGACGAAGAACAAAATAGCAGAAAACAGTAAAATCTCTCTGAACCGATTCAAAGAAGCAAATATTTGAAGGATGCGGTGTAAATAACAAGGATTCGCGCAAACCACATTTGCATTTCGAGGAAACTTCTACCTATTTATTGTTCACTGTATCAAATAAATTTGACAAAGAACAAACACAGAAATCGTAAATCGAATCGCGAGCAGTTGAAGCTATTTCAATGAATTCTTTTCGAAACTGGGACAAACTTTGTGCTGGTTCAAACGATATTTGCTTTCTGTCAAAGCCGATAACCAAATGCTTCATAAATGTACGTACAACTTCGTATGCATTCGAAATATTCTCAAATTAAATCACAAGTTTAGTACATAATTTCCAGATTTTCCGTAACCATTACTAATTCTCAACCAAGTGAATACTTTTTTTCACCACTGTAATTTCCTTCTATTTACTTATATTAAAGCTTGAACGCGTTACTTCTCTTAAGCCCTCTTTCATGCTAGATTTTACATCTCGTGTTTGTCAAAAGCATTTAAGTTGGAATACGTCTTATAAATTTTCGAGTATGTATCTAGAATAAAAATGAATAACAAATTAATGACAAGATGATTCAAGCTTTACCCAATTAAATCCTACACGTGACAATAGAATAGAAATTTCGAATTATCCTATCCCATGCAGCAACGCAAATTCTGCAAATACATTTGCAAACACAAACATACAAATTGTCCGAAACTTACTAAATCCCAGTTAGTAGAAAAAAAGAAGACACATTCAAAAAGCTAATTTTCATCAATTTCAACGCGTCCACATTTAAACTAATTACTTTGACGCCACCCTTGCAAGGTGCAAGTCGACGCCAGTCCCCTACATCCACGTTTTCAAACGTATGCTTACATCCCACCGCACATGTGTCTATAAAGCGAGGGAAGACCACTGCGTTTGACCCTTCCTTTACGCAGTGACCATTCTCTCGAGAAATAACCAACACGCAACCACGAGTGCAACTAACGGTAAATTAAAACACATTAAGAGAACGCGATTATGGTACCTACACGACGGGGGCTGGAAAGTGGGGAAAAAGGGGTTGCTTTGAAACTGGTAATCGTCACGAGCCAGTACCGAACCTAATTACTGTATTGATATTTACGAAATCTCGTTAACCCTTAAATGTTATACTCTGGACGTTGAAAATTACGCAATTACTATGGAAGGTATCACAAATCGCTAATATTTATTGCGTTACTACAAATAAATATCAAATCCAATTGTTCTTGCGTTAATGCTACATTAATAATAAAGAGATCTAAGCGGGATTGGTCAAGGCTCTAATTGAGAGGCGCATAGTGCGAGCAGATCATAAGTTTAATTTGGAGCGGAATTTTTTATTTGGAGCAGTCTCACAGATGTTCTACGGTAGTTAATGGTTGAGCGTTTGGATCACGCTCTTCGTAAACTGAGCCCGACAAATAGGTGAGCCATATATCGAGCCATCTCGTTCTTTGACGATGTAATGCGATATCTAATAATTCTCTTAATGAGAACTTAATGCGATTGTTTCGACGAGGCAACGGGATAGTGATAATCGTTTTAAAGCAAACGAGTACGTTCTCCTTTCTGTGGCCGATATTAGATGATATGATAAAAGTGGCAACGTGTTATTAAAGTAAGGTTCTTGGGGGATGTTGGTGAAGAAGCATTTATGAACTTCGTGGTATGTATATGGGTCAGTAAAAGGTGGTCGTAAAACGGGCAAAGGTAGAACGAACAGTGCTGCCGGTTAATATTTAATACAGTTAAAGAGTGCTATGTAAGTAGTGGAGGAAAAATGTCATAAAAATGTACGGACGAATGAGACCCCGCAAAATGCAATTTTCTATTCTTGGCTTGAACGCGAAACGCTTTGTTCGCCTGTTTGACACATGGAGAACTTAGGTCGTCGTTTAAGTTTACCGCATATTTTAAGCGCAAGTTTTGTAAACCTTGTTACTTACTTGAAATATAAGAGCGATGAAATATCGGATAGTTGAAATTTTCCTTCGATTTGGAAGGTTAATTATTTGAAGAATATTAAATTGAATACTTCAAAGAATTTTTTTATATTCAATTCGAAAAATATTTTAATAGGACGAATGAAATGTGAAATACATTTTATGCACTTGTAAAATGATAAATTATTGCACTTCAAAATTCTATCGGGCCAATTTTTGTAACCTATTTTAACGTTTGAAGATGAACTAAAATACAGAACAAAAGGGACGAATTTAACATAATGGGCACGAAAAATGTTCGAGTGAAGCACGATTAGTTTTAATAATCCCTCAGTTAGTCGAGTTTTTTCTGGAAATAATGATGAATTGCCAGGACGGTCGAAATTCTTGTTCGACGGACCTGCTTCTTAGATCATAATTAACTCTTCAACGTCAACAACGATGGCTATCAATCACTCGATCAATTACAGACACTGCGACATTTTAATTTTACGGTGGAAACATTATGAAGATATAATGATAGAGAACGATCTACCATACGCTTAAATACTTTATTATTACTTTCTACTACAATAGTCTATTATTTTTATCCAATTGGGAAACACTGGTGATTGAAATCAAAATCAAAATTTCTTCGACAATTACCCTGTTAGATAATCCAGAAACAAGTTGAATAAGAAAGTAACGTCAAGCAAAAACGGTCTTCGTCATCTTGTAACGTAAATTTTCATAAAAATAAAAATTCTGCCCCGATTATTTAACAGTAAATCAAGCCTCGTACTTCTGTTTTACAGCGTTCATTCATTGCCTATAACTATCAAGAAATCTATATTAAATCGTTACCCAGCGCATTAATCAATCATGGAATTTCTGTCCCCTAATGGATATGGTTGATCCAACCGTCTACCACTCGGGAACAATTTACGAACAAAGGTTAAGAGGAAATCCAAACGTGAGCAGTAACCGATTCCACGGATTATTTCTCACATTTTCCCGCGAGCCAACGTTTCTAATTTCTTCTCACATGTAGGCGAGGAAAAGAAAAAAACGTCGTATAGAACGCGTGAGGATTTTCACTTTTTTCGGCTTAAAACCATCGAAATCCCCTCAGTTATCGCTATCCTTAAAAAATGTATTCCACCAAACAACGGGAAAATTAATATACGAAATGGTAACAGCAATACCAATTTCAATGTGTGTGAATCGCTCACAATTAGTCGGTGCCTTTATACACGGTTACACGTCTCAGATTGATCAAAATTATTCATAAAAAAAGAAAAGAGAAACGGTCGATTTGTGGCAAAAACAGTTTGAGATTGGCTGAAGTATCGCGAATTTTGCAATTATACGCGACTGTGTAGTCGACAGTACCAACAATTGCTTACAGGCATTTCTGCCTGGACAATCGCGAGCAAACGAGGAATTTAAATCGCTGTGCACATGCGGCTGTCAAGCAACCGTGAGTATATATGTATATACGTTTTCGTTTGTCAAAGAACGCGAAAGCCGACACAGAAGGAGCGATACCACAGAAGTCACGGTATTCGTGACGGGAGGTCGAGAGTTGCATCGTTAACACATAACGTGATCGTTAACACAAAGCACGCGCTTAAAGAATACTGAATTTACATCGTTAAGGTTCCTCGCCCTTTTACATCGTGGAAATAATCACGTTCATCTCATTCGCGATAAGGTTTCCTTCGAGGATCGTTGATTATTGAATTTTGTGTTTCTTTCATACCTCGTGGCATGACAAAGAAATGTTGTACCGTTTAGGGCACTATGTATGTATGTATGTTTGTATGTAGCTGCATACCATTTGATGCAAGGAAGGACGGTGTAATGTTTGGCATTTGCTTTCCGGTAGTGCACTTATGCACTTGATTTGAAGATATTTTTGTTAGTTGACAGAGAACCACCATAGCATTCTGGTAATGTAAATTCGGATGAGAGGACTTAAGACTGCAGGAGATTGGAATATTTGAATATTCAACGTGTAGGTATGAGAAAACTGCTGATTGCTACCGGGTTAAAGGGTTATTTCTGTTAGAAATTCTACACGTTAAGTACATATCCGGCTTTGTCTGAATATTAGTGTCGAGGAGACTCATGACACATTTTAGGTTCAATACATTTACAAATTAATATTTACAGATACGAAATTGATTGTATAGATAGATTTATTTAAAATTTCTGATTATTCTGAACACAGTATTAAATTAATGATTCTGCATCCAACTCTACTCCGAATGCACATTTATTTATCGTCCTTTTAAAGCGATCACGAGGTCCTTGAACGCGCTTCAGAATTAATCTCTTTGCGTTGCAAATATCTTTGTTCATTTGTCATACTATCGATTTTCCAGCTGAATTTTCCCTTTACTACTCCGAGATATCACCGTTTCCGCTTATGTACTTGGATTTCTAGAAAAGCTTGCCACGATCACTTTGCATTGTATTTGCATGGAACACGCATGATAGAACCGTACAATGATGGGAACGGAATCGTGATTTGATAACATGTACAGGGTGCTCGCGTTAATAGTAACCATTACCTTTTCAAATAAAGGGCAATTATGTATGAACATGAAAGAAATTAACTAATTTTCCCAGGCAATAAAGATGGTGCAAATTAATTTTCAATCATTGAAATAGGCTTTGTATAGACAGAAAATAGAAAACAATTTCAAACCACTCTGTTCACTATTCATTACTGATGCTACATAGCTATCATACATACAACAGGATCATTTGCAATAGCAAATGCTGAGTGATGATAACGAAAACCTGCATTTCCAAACATTTATGTAAACGTGTTTCAATCAATATGAAAATATAAGTATGAGCCATTAAGAGATTTTCTGCGAACAATTTCAATGTATGTATTTATTGTATCCCCGTCCATTAAGCAATTGACTGTACAATATAATGTTTCCATAAATGGCAAGGAATGTGTGCCAACGCATACACGTATCTTTCTTACGTGGACGTTCGCCACTATCATAAATAGCAATTAATATCAAGGCTGGAAATAGAACACCAATAATTTATTGCTGAGTTAAGGGGCAGTTCCTTTCAAATGTAAGACGCTGTTCTATAAGTGGAAAGTGATTCAGTGGAAATGAGGAATTACATATTTAAAGTAGTCGTCTTATACATATATCAAAGCGTTTTATATTCGTGGTATGCAATAGTAGTTTGAATAAAAGAGATTATAAGTTCAAGATCTTATCGATCAATAGATATATTACACTAAATGACTCTTGATTCTTTTGAGCGGCATGGATCAATGAAACAAATTAACATTACTGTCCTTCAGTGTTAACAACTAACGCAACGTTTAACATATTTAGCCTGAACATGCTTTTCCAATAAACTTCGATTGAGAAGAAATATAACTAAATTATGCAATTATGACTTTGAAATTTCTTTGAAATAAAAACCAAAGAACGAACACTAATTAAGGCATCCTTTTTCGTTTTGTTATCAAGAAGATACTGCAACATGCGTAATCATTATTAAGGAAAATAATTTAACGAGGCTGCTCCAAAATGAAATATTTCATTTCAAACAAATTTGCTACATTAAAAACAAGATGTTTCAAAAAAAACAAAACACCATTCCCACAAAATCAGCCCCAGAGATGATTTTGTTTAGAAGGGCAGAAATACCCTTTACGGGTATGCAGCGCTAGCAGTGTTCAGTCGACTTTCGAAACAATCGATAAGAGCCGCCTTAAGAATTCTCTGACCGTGTACGTCACGCACCTTTCCACGAACGATAAACCTGAAACGAGCCTGACGTTCAAGTTCGACGAAATCCGCGACAATGAACATGTAAAGAAGAGGCGGATGAGCTCCGAGTCATCGTGGATACCCGGAAAATTATGCGACACTAACGTGGACCAAGTGACTTTCGATCAGATCCGTTTTGGGAAACCCGACGATTCCCATATTAGACAGTGAGTTAATGCCTATTTCCATTTGATAGAATTTTTCAATAAAACCGTTACGATATCGTATCAATTGCGCACATTGTATCAGACAATCGATATTCTGGGTTGTTTCGGAATTTGATCAAACTATTCTTTTTTCTACGGCCCCTAGAGATTTGAAGCACATTTTGAAATGAGCAAAGGCTTTAATAAATTATTTTCTTCTGCCTATCGTTACACTATCCAGAGTAACTGGCTCCGCATAGTGCGATCAATTTTTTTTGAGCAAATAATCGCTGCCCGCAGTTATTGATGGTTGCGAATACGTTTTACCAATTGGAGCGGAATGGGTAGAAGAAAAACATTTGTCGACGGTGCAATGATAATATATTAATGAAATTAATGGCACTGAGGTATGTATGAATTAGACTTTATATCGTTCTCGAGTGATTGCAGTGAAATAGGGGCAAATTAATTAAAATTATTTCGAGGCGACTGCAAAGCAAAGATCAAATATTTGTAAAGCTGATACCAATGGTGGAAATTGCAATTAATTGGATTGTATGTGGAATGCGGAATAATTATTGCGTACTAAGTTGTGTTTGTAGTAGAATATAATTATAATAGCAGGGGAAGCAAAATTTAATTTTATGGCGAATGCAAATCCAATTATTTTAACGATATTGATAATCGTATTATGATTGCAATGTCCACAGGATTATTGCGATCGTATGATCAATATCAATCGATCAGTTAATGTAAAACAATGTGAAACTGATGTGAAATAAATATGGCAATAACTTCCAAAGTAAAATAAAAAACATTGAATAACGATGGTTAAGGAGGACGGTCCTTCGCATTTACTTGTTCGGACGTCTTCAATAACACCGTTGTAGGTATGAAATAAAATAATTAACTCTTTTTGTCCAGTATTCTTCAGCCAAAGATTTCTTTGTTGTACATATATTAGCAATATACGCGGTACACACGCAAAGCCATTGTCTGCCCAATGCCATTCTCTATCTTTACATCATCTTCCTGTTATTACAAAACGAAAAATATCTTATACATACACGTTTGCCACCAAACGCCTGCCACCTTTTACGATCGGACAAACAGGTATGTATATGCTGTATTAAGCTATTATACAAGCTAAATAATTAACAATTGCAATGTTTCCTAATAATTTTTCCCTTTAAATCGTATGTTTCATACTGACAAATTACTTTTTTCTTTAAAAGAATCTAAGACCGTACTCGTATCTTTCAAACCATAATAAGTAAGACAATTAAATATATACACAGGTGTAGTCTGGTCAGTTAGTAATTTTCAGGGCCTATTACTACCATATTGTAAAACAATTAACTCATAAAAATGGGTGTTATCATTTCTCAAACCTTCCTCTTTCTTTTTCGAAAATGCTAGAAATTTTAACTCAATGGAAACACTGATCTCTGCTTACAGTCATCATCAGAAATAGAGGATAGCTTGGTACACCTAATATATAATGTACCACGACACCGTTCAATTTAACTTGAACTTGAAACAGTCATAAGATATTGAAGAGACCAAGAAGATTACCTATATAAAAAAAAAGAACCTCGAAACCAGTTTGCGAATATGCCAGTACTCATAAGCAAGACACGGCGCAATCGGGTTCAAAATATATAACGCACCGGAATTCGATTAATCGATTCGCGTGACATTATCGATGAACTAAACGGGTCATCAAGCGTTAATGATCATTGACGTTTATTACGTAGGGAAAGAACCGCGGACATGAACGTACAATATTGATACAACGTGATGAGACACAAGGAACTTTCTTGTTCCCACAAGACAGTGTTCTTGAACCGGCAACTACGAACCGCAAATATTTGTCTTTTCCACGCCATCTTGACAGGAGTGGCGCGCTGGTCCGACGCTCTAATAGTACTGTTATGATGAGCATCGGCATTGCCGATCAATTTCAACAATACCCTGTTAATCTTTTGTCATTGTTCTCTTCCCCCCAAAATACAGAGTAGAATCGTTTGAGCAACCGTCAAATCGTATAAAACAATTGTCACGTACACGATTTCGCGTAAAGGAAAACGCGCAAGGTTAAGCAACGATGAATGTAGTAATCTCTACTTGCCGGCTATATTAACTTCTCTGAATTTGTCACGTTATAGAATGAATGTAATCAAACAGTCGCGGCTCACTTCGCGACGTGCCGATGCGCAGCTATATACGTGCGAACATTGACAGATAGTGGCGAACTCACGCCAAAGACATTCCAGGAATTTTGCAGCCATGCCGAAACGAGGTTACATTGCGAAGGAAGCGGAAAGGAAACTATAACTGAAATTCCTGGAAGACATAAACAAAGTGGTTCGCGCGTTACACGAACGGTTCAGAGAGGTTCGGTTTTCGCTGTCGGTAAAAACGCTGACCTTAGCGGAGGGAAGCGAACTTTCAGGTTGAAGGTCACAACGCGGTACAGATGAAATAATGAGTAAGAGTACATATTCAAATTGTGTCACTTACCTGACCCAGAGTTGTAGGAATGATGTCAGGGGTCTGTGGTAACATTTTGCCGGTGATCTGTAGTCGACTGCCCCACGAGTCAAAACGATCTTGCTGCACACACGATTAGTAGCATAATATCCTAACCAGAGAACAGTGGAAAACACCTTGACAGGATATACATGCACAGGGATCGATCACGAACGAATGGACACTCCAATCGTTTATCACTGGCCGATCGTTTTGACGCACTGTTTATTTATCACGCAACAGTGTATGTAGTTTGTCCGATAATGTAAAATTGGTCGTTTATGTAAAATACGATCGATTTTTTCCGCGTCGAAGGCGAAACAGCGAAGGTGAAACGACACTACCTTCTCCTACGAAGTCATGCGCGAGACTGACGGGTCCGGGCGGTGTAGCTGAAGCCGAGCACGACCGACCGCTGGCGGAACCAGCCGAACACCTATCATCCCCCGAATACGCGCGACCATGGCAATTCTGAAAAATCGCTATTGAGCACCGATGAAGGAATTGTCACGTGAATTGTCGTTCCAATTCGCAATGAATGTTAATGTTAAGTAGGGTTTTTTAATATCAGGATTTGGAAAAAGAAAACTTTTGTTCAATCAAGTTATGTTCAAGTTTCGAAGATAATAAAGAATGGGCGCCATTACAATGCTTGAACTGGATGTCGCTTTGCTTTACGCCAACGAAAGTTATAACCATGGAAGGTTAATGCATAATTTATATTGAATATTAAAACTATTGTTACGCTGACTTTCAAGAGAATTAAAATGAATTTTAATTTTCAAAGTTCACTGCCTAATTAGTCCATGTTGGTATTAGAAAAAGAATATTAGAATTTTATTCTATAGGCGATTATAGTATTAGAATACAATTCTATAGAATCTATGGTATATGTAGATGATTAAATTATCCTATGTGAAACCCACCATTGGAATGATTCTACTAACAATACGCTATCCTATTCCAGGTTTAATTAAATCACATAATGTTCAATTGTTAATTGACATATCAGTAAATGAACGTTCAAGCACGAATCGGTAGAGATAAAATTAGATAAACAAGCTATAGATAATAGGAGTTAGAACTTAATTTTTCTTACACAATCTTTATCTTCCTACAACAAAGTCGATACCTTTGGACAAGTAATATTTCTTTCCTTGCGGTATCTCTGACTCACGTCTTTCAATAAACAATTAATACTGTATAGGTATTATATACTTTATCAAACAATATTGATACAGGTAGAACGTTTCGAGAAGCCGGATTAATAACTATACCTCACATCTAGTGCACGCAAAAATGCACAACAAAATGATAAAATTAAATCCGCAATATGAAAATATAAAAATATAAATTGCGAGTACATACTTGCATACGTAATTTACATAATGAACTCTATCGAGCAAGTCAAGTAATAGACTCAGATACACATTTCAATTTTTAGCCGAATAAAAATTCTTGCACTCATGACATTAATAAATATTATATACAGCAAGCCAAAAATTAGAATCACAATAACATTAATATTCATAAACATGTGTACATTACAAACTAATAAATTAGTTAGAATACAAAGCCAACCATGAAAATATTACTTTACACGTAAATATTACCTTACCCAAAAATAATTTCGAAATTGCAAACACTGCACATGTATAATTCAACACTTTTCGGATTCAAGTACATATGTACTTCAGCTAGTCTTCCGTTGTTCCACTATTCCGCAACATTTCATCTGGATTAAGGCCGAGGAACTATGTCACGTTGCTATTGCATTAACACACATACGTTCCACGAAACGAACGTGTCGCGAAAGTATATACGAAATTTGCAAATTAAACTTTGCCCGATATCGTACGTCGTACATACATCATTCGACCGCTGCTACCACGCGGGAGGACAGTTCGTTCTACGAAATACAACTTCATTTCCAAAGGAGGGAGAGTTGCCCGCCATCAGGAGCTCGTTTGTATTCACTCTGTAATGGTTACCTCGCAGGACGCATAATCGTCGTATCTAAAGAGTCGTCTTGCGGACGACAAATTCCTTTCTCCGGTCGCTTCGGCCATACTTGGAATTTAAACGCCGCCTGCCCGAGACGAACCTTTGAAATTCGCGGAAACCTCGTTGAAAGATCAAACACTCTGGCTGACATTATGAGGGGTCGACGTGAAAGCGGCGTATCGGGCAAAGTAGAAGGACGAGCATGAAACAGGACCTTCGATCGGTGCGGCGAAACAAAAGGGCTCTGTTAAAAATATCGGTTACGTCAACGGGTCATCCCAGAATGGAGTTGAATCTTGTACTGCAGTACGCGGGTAGCTTGTTATTATAATTATTATTCAAGGCGAATTTACGTTACCATAGTTTGTCATGGCCCTTTTTTCATTATTGGACTTCTTCATATTTTTTTTAACAAATGCTGTATAATAAAAATATATCGAATAGTCGTTCGTATTATTCTTAATTTTAGATGGATTAATAAATGCATAGCAATCGGACACTTTATCCTTTCGTGATTAACTCATTTACATGTTTTGTATTATTTACACAGCTGTTTTAAATATTTAATAACTTAAAGAAACCAAAGGGAATACAACGTTATAATGGAACTTGTACAGGTAGAGTATTTTTTCTTTTTATCTCTATGTAAATGAAATAGGTTTTAACTAGCGTATGTCGTAATAAGACCGGGTATCTTAATTTAAAGTTAATTTTGTACTTTCTATTCGATGTAGATACCGTGTTATTCAAATGTAACACTTGCGCTATTATTTAACAAAATTAGGGAGAAAAATAAATCCTATTATTTAACGTTCTCGTTATTTGCTACTTTATTTCATTTTGTGCTCTGTCGTGTCGAAAATTCGCGAATTTTCGCAACTCTTGTCCCACCTGTTTAAATTAAAATATAGTAAGGCGCGAATGAAGATTACATCACTGATTTCCAATAATGTCGACAAATTCTCAGGACCGCTGTCACAAAATGAGTTCTTGGCGATGGCTAATGTACCTGGAATGAGCATACCTTTTACCGAAAATGGTCTACCCGAATTTTATCTCACACGGTTCAACTACAGTAACTCGTTTGAAATTAACTTGACTAACATTCCCCTGTGTCATTAATGGTTCCATAATCATCCGAAGGTATAGGTCATTCTATAGAAATTTGTTGCTTTTGTGCATGATAATCTTCCTAATCACGCATAAGTAGACTGCGACGAATGATTAAGATTAAACAATTATCCTTAGTGCTCTGTTAAGTGACAAATATTTTAGACATTATTACTAGAATACCAATTGAAACTCTTCTGAATGAAACAACATCTATCATTAGATATTCTTTCTATAAATAATCCCGCGCAGCTTATTTTCTAATATCTAAAGGCAATGATAAATCATAGATTCCTATCCACGTTACTTTTACATCGCCCGTCCTTCCATTCGTAAATAATGCACATTCTTGTATCGACTTATAAAACATTTAATATCCTACATCAAAAAACCATAACATTCATCGATCTCTTCAGCTGCATATTCCTCCCTATCCGTCCACTATCATCACGAATCTTTACGCTTTTTCACGTATCCACTTTCCCATTTAACAAACAATAGCTCCCGTCCCGCTGCTTTACGTAACCGAGACAAAAGATAAATTAATTACAGAATCTACTCGTATCGATTCGAGTATGTGTATGTACGCTTACTTCCTACTGACTTTCTACGGCCTACATTTTATCCCCGATAGGGAACGGTATTATCTGCATCGACGAACCAACGACATCCGGAATAATTCACCGTGAAATTCCACGGGGTCGCGAAGGGGGGATTCCCCTTTAATTCAAATATCTAATTTACGTTTACGTTCCCGGGTCGCGCGTAATAGCGACAGATACAGCGAATGGCCGATGTATCAACGGAAGAGCTGGCGCCGCTCGAGCTACAGAAGGCTATCCATAAAACATGCTCGGTCGAATGAGTCAAACGAGGAGAAAGGAACGAACGGCAAAGGGAAGAAGACAGAAAGGGTAGCCCCGACGAGAGAAAAGAGAACGAGCATCTTCACGAGACACTTGTCTTCTTTGACCACCGAGGAACGCTTCGGCAAAGGGGGCTCGTTTACACGAAGGGTGTAACGGAGTGGCGCTAAGGTGAAACGAAAGATGGAATAAGAAGGTGGATGGGCTGCGAGACAAGAATCTCGTAATCGATCAATCATACGACGCAGTATTAGTTCTACTGTATGATTTGAAGTATTTCGATATTTAGATCAGACGTGTGATCATAAAAATTCAATCTGAGGCATCAGTGACTGCAATCAGTGGCAGTTCCCATAATCCCACGGCAGTTCCCATAAAAATCATGGTCAGATGGGAATTTGAAGGGGCACGAAAGGTAACACAAGGTAATAATCTAATGCGATGAGAACGAAACGTTAATTAATATTGCATTTGGTTATGTGAAACATTTTTGTAGACTTTTGGAAGAAAATGACGAAGTGAATTTTCTGCAATGTATTATAAAATTGCTATTAAAATTGCAATTGGTACGTAAATGTATCTTTAACAATTTGATACTACTTTCGTTTCATGTCGCAGATAAATATGTTTGTCATCTACTGTTTAGTAACATCGTATACTCAATTGTACTTTGCAGACTATTGACCTGCCTTCATGCTCGTAATTGCGCGTGCATTCATTTATGCAGCTACTAAATTACAAAATTATGTCGAGTACAGAAGTTGGTCGTTATAGTGTAGCTGGTTGTACAGTGCAGTGTTTGGTTAATTTAGATATTAATTACTTTCTAGCCATTATGGCATTTTAGTTACCGCTCAATTTCCTACAATTTTCAACACCTTTGGAGTAATCGGCTTCTATCGGTCATTCCGTTATCAAGCAAATCTGTGATACGTAAATCTACCTTCAAATACAAATACTTAAATTAACATAGATACCTAACTATGAATAAACAGAAAAATGAGAAACATTTGCAAACAATTGTGTCAAACCCACCAGTCAGTTGCAAACCGAAACAAATTACACGATATGTACTACGGGCGCCATGGCAATTTCAACTTGTTTCCTTTTAAAGTCAACGTTCGACGACTTTTTTTGCGCGCGGTTCGCGCCGCGGAATAGATCCGCGAAGCAGCCCTGATCTTCGTATCTCTCTGTGGAATATCCGTTCATAAAACATTGCCTCTTGAAGGCGAAACGAGAGGCGGACGAATCGGCGACAGGCTTAGCGGAAAAGGGCAGAGGCAGAAAATCGAAGAAAAACGCAGAATAAGGCCGTACACGAAACGGAACGACAGATGATGGGGCGGAGCAAGAGCTTTCTTTGGAGTATCTTTTCGCCACGGAGATCAGGGGAAACGACAGGTAAGAGGTTGATTTTACCGTAACGCAGGTGGGAAGAAACAGGACGATCTGAAAAAACCGTGGAAAAAGGGGTATTGCAAAGAAATTAAGGAAATTATGCCGTTCGAACGAGAACTTCCGCGAGCTAATTAAAAGTTGGATACAAGTTGAATACGAGTTGGGGAGGTATTGAACGATGTCTCGGGCCGTTAGTCGATGAAGTTATTTCATTTAGACGACTCGTCGGAGCAAACGTGCCAGTGGCGATGCACGTTTTGCGTTCTGTTCCGTGCATCGAGGAAGAAATAAGCGGAGAAGTACAAGACAAAAAGTAGTCGAATGGTTTCACTTTGAAATCGTTCCTTCCTTTCTTGCGCGCTATGCCTCGGCTCGCATTAATTCGTGCCACGTTTCCTTCTTATAATTGATCCACATACCGATCCAAGTGCTTTTAGGCGCGAGTGGTCTCTGGATTTTCGAGTGGGCGTCTTCTTTTTTTCTTCCCTTTTTTTTTTTTACTCTAACGCCGCGTAAACGAACCAACCGTGTTCGCACTTGCAATTGGATTCTATTCCCCATGCTATTACACGGGGTAAGAAAAAAGTTTCTATGGCGATGAAACGGTTGTGTATCACAGAGACGCTTTTAGCATTACGATCTCAGCGGTACTCGGGATGCTTTGACAAATGGATTTGTCCAATCTTGTGAGGCTTTCAGTTTAGGCTGTAACTTTAAACGGATGTTGAAATGTTTTCTCGATTACGCTTCTCTCGCTGGTGCAGGATAACGTGCGGAAAGAATGCACAACATATCACTGGAAATATGATTTTGAATAAGCGGAGCATAGAACTGCATTCTCGGATTGGACGCGTGTATAGCTGAAAAGGATGTGGCACATTCCATTGGCAAGCAAGGTTTGTTAAACAATTAAGCAGGGAGTTGATTCGCTACGTCGCGATACGTGTATAAGATTTAGTATTGGCACTATCGATACGTTCGCTTTAATACCGCGTGTAGAATCAAATTGGAACTTTGTTGGAGGAGAATAAACCAAAGCATTTCGTTCTAGCTTTATATTTTGTCTGATATATTTTAATGTAAAGAACTTTCGCGAAATTAGTCACAATCGTTTGAACATCGAAACTAGATGTAGAAATACTCAGAGCGTGGTATTAGAATAAAGTGACTATACATATGCATAGTCCCTGCATGCGCAGCCCTTGTTTTGTTTGCATAAAGTGCATAATTTTCTATTTCAACCTTACTTTCAAAATTATTTCAGAACAAATGGAGGAAGGGTGAAAATGAGCCCTTACAGTCTATAATAAACCGTTTTTAAATATTTAATAATCAATTGAATAATCTTAGATGATATCTAATTAAACCAAGATTACATATATGAAAATGATTGATTTCTGAAAAAGAAATACTAGTATATAACAAGTTTTTAACCATCCATTTGCATGAATGATTAATAAGAACGAATCTCGGAGAATAATAAATGCCAGGCTGCAGGATTTATAGAAACGACAACTTTCAGTAAACTCTTCTGAAATTTCACTTACGCGAAAACTGGAGCACTTGTTACCGTAATTTCGGAGCAACAGCTCGTGTACAGTGACGAAAGAGACCGAATGATAAACTTTAATTCCGGGCTGGTTGGCAGGAACGCAAGGTAAAACCAGACGCTGGAATCTTGGTAGTGCGAATCAATCTTATTGCTAGTCTCGTCTAGTCTGCTTCTGGCAAAAGGAATTCCTGGAATTTTATCAGTAACGTATTCAAGGGGTGTACTTACGCATAGTTGCACCCCATAAAGGCTACAGTTACGTGATATTTATCTGTATGAATAAGAATAACTTGTGCTTTCGTCAGTTATTACAAATGTACAAAAAAAAGCATAGATGTTAGGTTACACAATTTAATAAGCAACTAAAGAATGCAAATTCGATTATAATTTTAATTTAATTCAGATCACTTTTAATAGTAATAAATGAAATAAAGTACTATTTTAATCAAACAAGCGGATATGTTTGATACAACATACCGCAACATTATTATTATTATTATTATTATGATTATTAGCGTTCAACTCTTTCTTTCCTTTCATATTCCTTGTTCTTTTGTTTTGTATTCTTTTTCTGTGCATGATAATAGTGTAGAATATTTGCGGTTTAATTATTTTAAACCACTTAAAATCGGTAAACGAAAGTCCACAAGCGCGACCAAATATTAACAGGAAATAAATATTTAAAAAGAAACTTGTTACATATTCAAGATTATGTGCCACCTGTGCTTGTGTACGCATACGACACTGAATTTTATTTGCAGCCTCGTCGAAAAAAATCCTCGGAACCGAAGTAAATTCCCAATCGTGAAGGAGGAACGACGATGAAAATAGATCTTCTGCATTTGCCTTGCAGATTCCTCCAGGTGCACCGAAATTACTTGTGAGAGAAACGTCGCGAACGGATATAGCATCGATTATTCGTCGTTTGTCGCATTGCTGGATGGGCTCTGCTTGCTCTACTAAAAAAAAGAGGCACGTAGCTCCAATTATGGAAATTAACAGTGGCCATATAACGAAGTCATCTCTTGCATATGTATGCGCGAATAGGGGAACGCAAAATATTGACGTTTGGGTTAAAGAAAAACTGAACTAATAAATAAAACTCAACCGTACACATGTATATGTGTGTATTATTTTCCTCATTTTAATAAACAGACAGACACTTCTGGCGTCGAATCTTTTATTTCTTAAATAATTGCAATTTATAAAATGATATATAAAAGTGGAGAATTATGGCATTGCATTATAGTATAATAAAGGGCAACTCAAAGAAATTAAACTATGCCTACCTTTAAGAATAATGGCAATATGCAATTGCGGAATCAAACATATTTACTAAATATTATTTAGTAACTTGTACATATTGTAGATATATTCACAGATTTCTAAAACGGTGTAATTTAACAATTTTAAGTAACATCTTGGATTTTAGGTGCTATCCAAATATTGTAAATAATTGTATAGCTGGAATGAACCTCGTTTAAGGTTTCAAATGCTTAAATAAAAAAAATATATATAATAAAGGGAGGATTCAATTTCTTCGTTCCATAAAAATAACAAGATTGAAAAGAACCATCCTTTGTATTAAACGTAGCAATACCTGACACGTCGAAGTTCTTAATTACTAAAGCTTAATTAGATATGTGGTATACTATAATTTCATTTAATCTATGGACTATAAATTCCTCAATGTTCTACGGTTTCCTAAGAATATAATGCTAATTCCCTTATCGCTACCATTTTATCGTGCCCGATACCTATGGCAGGAAAAGTCATTGCTAAACATCACAATTAAGCTCTGCTAATCCTACGCAATTCCTCCAGTCGTCCTTTATTCTTGAGAAAATGTACGAACTCGTTTTCCACAGCAAAGTTGAGCGGCAAAAGACTAACGAGACACGCAACGAACAATCAACTTTCCCATCGCGCATTTATTGTGATTCCCTCGATGAACACAATTATGTCCCACTCTTGTGCACCAATGTACATACTCCTTTCCGTAATTCGTTCCAGCAAAATTTTCCCCCGGATCGTACGCTTAATCGACCGCGTGTAATTTATCTTCCGTCTAATTATTACGATCACCTTGTTATTTCGTTGATCCATAAAACACGGAATGGGTGGAGCTTTTTCTTCTCGTCCATTGTGCCCCAACTACGATCAAACCTACGAACCTTTTCTTTTACTCAATTTATCTGCCGTAAAACCGCTCGACGAGCACAGAGGTCTGTCTCTGTGTCTGTAGATAGTTGTCCAAGAAACGGAAACGACGTTAACAATGTGTTATAGGGCGCACGTTACAACTTCGTCGCTCGTTACAGTTTGTCCAATAAAGAGCATTATTGAGCTCACGAGTATTGAGTGCTCGTTTCGCGACGCTTAAAAATAGACGACAATGGATTTCGCGTAAAGCCTGCAGGCAGCTCTTAATTATTAACACTCCATTACAATGCTGGTAATAAAACAAGCGTTTACGTATGCGTGTTATTCGTTGCAACGCCCATGCCGCGATTAAATGTCCTGGAGGAATTGCATACTAGGGTGGGGAAAATAGATATAAATTTAAATGTCGACGATTGGAAGTTCTCGTTTAACGTCTGTTTGAATAACCTACGAATCACTGTGAATCTTTTGACAGCAACTAATAATAGTTGGGATTATTTGTATGAATGTTTCTTTCACTCGCGATCAATGTACGAAGTGAAGTTTTCGAATATCAAGTTTTCAATCTGTCCATAATAATTAAAAAATAATAAGTCACTGTATATATAATTCGCTGCGTACTATAATATACATGTGTTCCAACTACGCATATATGTATTCTAGTAAGCATACCCAATCCCGCTAACCATGAAACTGCATATCTTTATAAAGCTTGGTAATTCCAGAGGATTACTCTCTCTCTCTCTCTCTCTCCTTATTTTCAACACCATCCGTTTATTGTTACTACTTCTGATATTACAAGCACTATACTATTTTAAACATCGCCACAAAGAGTTCGCAAGAATATCTGCAAAATAATCAATAAAATAACCCTGCACCCGAATAAAGAACATTTCCTCCGCTGATATTACATCCTTCAATTTCGTGCGCGCCAGCCCCAACATTTTTTCCCACGAAAGCCTATTCTCGACAGTGCGAATTTAATGTACGCGCTGATTGCACCCCACGGGCGCCTCTGTTCGAACGATCAAACTAATCCCGCCGCGAACGCATGTGCATTGCTCGTGTCGAGCAATCGGGAAAGTAACGAGCGTACCCTCTCTGCCCGCGAGACAAGAGAGGGTACGCTCGAGGTGCTCCGGAACGAATGTCGGTTCCCGAACGAACGGCCAGAGATATTCCGGTTCGTGAATAAATTGCCGATGGCAAGGCCACAACTAACGGCCGCCAGTCTGGCGTCGATATTCCTGCTGCTGTTTTGCACACACGTCGAAAGATCCACGAACGGTTCGTCCTCCGGTTCACGCGGCGTCCTCCTTCGATCACCTCTTCATCCGGCCGACCGGACGATTTTACGGATTGCTCGTAATTCACCTTTACGGCTGCCCCCTCCGACACCTTTGAGATCGGCGATTGCGACACCGGCGGGGGAAAAAATATTGCTCTCCTTCGGGTGCTGGACAATTTGCGACCCGTGTTTCACGGGGGCCATTTATTCGCCAGGAATTACCAATCGACTTGGCTGGTTAATTAATTCCACCCGCAGTTTGTATTTAGTCTGTGCTTTCGCCTTGATCTCGTCGTGATAGGTCACAGAGTGGGTTTCAATTCGATTTTACGGACGGTGTCGTTGACTTTTTCATGGACGCCATTAACGACGCGATAAAACGGCACGTCCTTTCCTTTTTTCAGATACTCGGATCGAACGAGTTTCTTCGTATTGAGATGATCGTTCCGTTTTTTTTTTCTTTTCTTGGGGTTTTCTTCTGGGTTCATTTGTGCTTACTGTTCCCTATTATTCTTTCGGAGCCGATGAAATAATAATTACTATTTTTCGCGTGCTATCATAATTTGTTATTTAGTTGGAAATAGGCATGTTGTTCTACAATGTTACATATTATTTTTTCGTTATACTGTTTGTTTCTGTTCCATTTATCGCACTGGTTTCGTAATCGATGATTTTGTGGGAGAAAATGATGTATGTTTAAGTAACACTGCTAAGTTACAAGCAAGTAAAAAAATATCCGTATAATAAGAATGAGAAAGTAGTAAAGGAAGCTTTATGTAGTTTGTATAATATAGGCACATTTTAGTAAATACATATGTGCATACATATATATAATGTAACATGCATATGTAACCGTGGGTTAAATATAAATTATATTAAGTCAACCCATAAGTAATGTCGTCCTTTCACAGGAAATACTCTACTATTCTATTTAATGCAGCAATCAAACTTATGTTTTCGAAATGAAAGTACTGTTCAAATGTTCCAAGCGTTACGATTTCTTTACTACACCTTTTATAAATAGTTTAAATTGTACATGTTTCTTCATAGTTACAGTGCCTATACGTTGCTGAAACTTCATTTAACATCCCTTTGTAAATGTTCGTTTAAACGTAGAACATTATTCTGTACATCCTATATGTTCGATTTCATTACTTATGAGATGACCTAGTACATATACAAAGAAGATTTAATCGCGACACCTATTTATTAATAATGATTCATAATCTACATTATAACTCTCCCTATACTGAGCCCCTAATTGAATATTTCTTTTTCCTCGCGGTAGCCTCGTCGCCAATAAAATATTAAAGATAAACAGCAACGATCGCAAACGCATTTCGAATCAATTATATTTTTTCCTCTAGGCCATTTCCCAATGTTCGGCATGACAGGCCAGATATTCAATCGAGCGATTAGGTAACGTTGAAACGTCAAGATAACCATATTGACAGACCATGCGAACGTATAGCGTGAATGAGATAGGTATGATTGAATGATTTCGCGATACATAATTGAATTCGAAATGCTGGAAAGTACTGTCGACACGCTCATCTGTCAGTGCAACCCATAAAATCAATAGGTTATATAGAATTTTATAGTTATACCTTACACTTCAAACCATCCAAGAAACATGATAAATTACAATGCAACAAACGTTAACATCAGTAATGAGGAGTACCAGTTTCTAAAATGAGTAATAGCGTCCAAAAAGATGTACGTCGCATTGAAAGCAGGAGAAAAATGTTATTGTCCATTTACACTCTGTGATATCGAGAGATTAATGAAAAATCAGCACAAACAAGTAATTCCTGCAAATGATACATTTTAATTGAATAGCGTAAATCTTAAGCGAACAATACTCGTACAAAGTTTGTTTACTATTTTACATAAATAGGTAAAATAAAATTACAAAAACAAAGGGTTACAAAAAAATGAAAAAGAGATGTAAAGATCCAGTATGTCCAGCCAATCAATCACCATCAAGGTATTAAAAAGACGTTAAGAAAGCATTACGAATGTACAACACTTTTATCTAACAGTTTTATCATTTACAGCAGTCAAAGGGGGCCGAAAAGTAGGCCGAAAAAGCGGTCCCGTCCGACTAATACCAAATATTCGTCCACGAGATCAAAACGAAGATCGAAGGAACGGGCAGAAAGGTCGAGAAGACGTAGTCCTGCAAGGCCTTGTAAAAAGTATTTTACAGAACGATTTCTTCGTTATCTACTTCCAAAGATCGAGTTATGAATGATCGTAATAAATGATCGAGAGTATGTTAACCGGCTTTGAAGTTTTTTATTTGTCTTCTAGCAAAAAGTGTCAAACATCTAGTTCCACCGTGGAAAGATCAACATCGACGATGAGCATGCGGTAAAAAAATGGCGAATAAATTATAATCTTTGTTCGCGACTACGTACATTCCGCGTAGGGAATATCGATGCACGAAGCAACAAATCCTTTTCTCAGCCTTGCATTCTCTGGCATCCCCGTTCCCATGCCATTTCACTGATTCAGTGAATAATTGCTATACTTGGAAACTCCAACATATTACCTAACGCACTAAAAATGCGTAAACGGCAGAATATGCTGCTTGCAAAACTGCTCGTAATTATATGCAGAAACGTTGTATGATTGTTATGAATTTTTGTGCGATCACATGATAGTATATAAATAGCATATAAATATATTAATTTAAGAAGGAACGCAACCGCAATAGCAACTTGCTAAGGCAGGAGGAACGAACAAGTTTTTGCGGAATTTCAAAATATTGTTACAATTTGTGAAATGTACTGCCTCCGGGGAAATCAAGAGCGCAATTATATTAATTTTCACTTTACACGTATGCTTAACCCTTCTGCTATAATTTAAGAGCCGGGGAATTATTGAGATCTAGAAGATCCAGCTAGATCAGTGTTGAATCGCGTAAAGGAATCCATCTTTCATTGGCATAACAGAAAAAAGGCACACAGTCCACGTTATTCGGCAAAAAGGACAAGACGCAGGAGATCTGGATGCCGGATATCTAAATGCAGGAAGAAACCGTTGAAAACACAACAGGCATCTCTCTGCATTTGCGTCAGAGGATCCAGTTCGCAAAATTTGAGGGACCGCTGCGACTGTCCATCGAAATGTAAAATTCTTTCGAAATACGGCGACTGTTGCTGCATGCAAAAAGAAGTATTGGAGAATGTCACTTTTCTGCTTAAAAAACTTCCTATGTTCTAACATACGAGAAGGAATGTTCAAACTAATGCAGCAACAAGACAATGCGATCAAATAAGATTTGTATTTCAGAGAAACAGGAATGGAACGGGAGAAAATGAATATTCAACTGGGAGGGATCCGCTCCAAAAATGTCACTGTAAACCATCCACGTCGAGGTTTGAATCATTCCAATAATAAAAATGTTCTTTCAATACAATAAGGGATGCAACATTTTTTTTAACCGACATCTAGGCCACGTCGAAATATATTCGCCAGAGGAATGTCGAGATTACGTAAAAAGATAAGGGGACTTCGTCAACCCTTGGCTCGATGCGAGAAGTTAGTATGGAAAAATTAAAAATGGATAGTTACACGAATCTGTCTAAATTGTTATTTCAGTCCTAGGTGTAATGAACCACGTGTGTGCAGATCATGCCCCCTACAAACATGTTGCTCCAATACTTCTAAACGAAATCGGAAACAAAATTATAAGCCTGCAGTAAGAAATCGCTAAAGGAGGCAAACGAGCGTGTACAATACTATACTATCCAATCGAACTAAATAAAAAAAAAAGTGTTGCAATGTTTGTTTCCAGGCGAAAAGAAAAGTGAAATTCCGTCGAGAAGTAATGAATTAAGGATAATTTCGATAAGTGTTTCGTTTGTATTTGCTTACAAAATCAGTATCATTGCTTTAATTGTAAGAAATAATTTCCATTTACGATCTAGTGGCATGTATACTTAACAATTAAGTAATTCGAATATAAATTATAAATTGGTATTGCATGAGAAGTGTTAAGCGGCATTAAATAGGAGAAAGATCTCCTTTTACAAAATACTTAAGAAATAAATCTGCTTTGTGGTAAAAATAGAAAGTACATGATCAAGCGAAGCTCGCAACATAAAATCACAAAAATTTACGAAATATCTGTTCGATATTTCCACGGAATCGTAAACCATTTCACGACTAAACAATGTTATGAAACCAACATACAATACACAAACACGAATGTGAAGTTGTTCTTCAAATATCAACGCTAATCGTTCTATTCGTACAATATTAAAAAGTCCATAAGCATCGAGAAGTCTCTCGTCAGAACAATATCTGTGACATATTCTTCTGTGTGTAATCTGAAAACCGCGAACCTGAGCTTTGGAGATATGAAGATCTATAAAACGAACTATTCAATCCATTAAACTAGAACGAAATGTTACATTAACGTATATTATATCGTATCGTAGTTCGTGAGTAAATATCGTAACATTAATAGGTACTAGTTGGAAAAATATAAAAATGGGTACTGCAATCTCCCATCTGTGGCAACAATCAGTGTGCTTTCTGTTTCGCGTATATTGTTTACAAATGGTACATCAATCAAGGCAGTGATCATAAACGAAAGAGAAAAAGAATGACACGATTATTTCCAAGACATATACTCGTACGTATTCATTCATCATTCAAACGACCATTAATTGTTCATTAAATACCTATGCTAACTATACTGTGTGTCAATCATCATTTTCCACTGAAACGGAATTAAAAAAAAAACGAACATCTCCGGAGTTTGTTTATTATTAGAATATGTATACCGTCGGTTTCTGAAGCACCAAGCTTCAAACATTCTGCTTCGATGCGAAGTTCTGTGACATAATGGACCGAGACAAGGCTCGTCGGTGGTAAATTAAACTATTACATAACATACTGTGTATTATCATCAATACATTGGAATGATCAGTCTCTTCTCGCAGAATTGGCTACCAACCGTCACCTAAATAGATCCAACCGATTGTCCAGCCAAGCGAGGCAATCACATTTATTTCTTTTCTTTTTCTACGCGTTGCATGAAATATTTCGATGAGAGTTTAAAGAATTCGATTAATAGTATGCATGCGCTACAAGCGCGGACTGCTGGCAAGTCAAATAAGGTATCCTCCTTAAAGACATTCCTGGTTCTCATAGTCTGGGAAAAAGACACGCTGCGTACGTGATAATATTAATTCACCGCGTGCTGCGTCTATTGGCTTTACGTAATTGCTTCTCGATCTCGAATTGCCGTAAATCTGCCCTCTGCAAGAAATCTTGACGCTCTAAATAGCCATCCTTGCCTTTATTATGCGTACTAATTTCTTCCTCCAAGTTCTCTTGTTTCTTGAAGCTGTCCCAATCTAATTTCGACTTTTCTAGCGTGCTAATTTTCGCCTTTTTCCCTAGCTGTCCAAGAACCGAGGAAATACCTCCCAAGCCAACCCTTCGAACGCCTGTCCCTTTATCAGACCCTCTTCCCGCGGAGGAAGCAGAGTTTCCTGTTTTCCCAGAATTGTTTGCTGACGACAGCGACAATCTTGCCTCTGCAGAATCTGCCGACACTTCTTTCTCGATCTTCACCTCTTCGCCGGCAAATTCGAATACTTTGGTAATCTTTACTTTTTCCTCCGCTTTTGGTTTTTCCAAGGATGGCAACTTCTCTTTTGTTTTGTTCGTTGAGTTTTGCGCCTTCGTTCTGGGCACAACCGGGGCTGCAAAAAAAAGATGTAGAATCGTGTTTGAACAATTGTAGTACGTCTTTTGTGTTTAGGGAATAGATACAATTTAATACACTTACACGTATCCTTCATAAAATCAGCCCAAAGAGAATCGGCTCTCTTCTTCTCTTCTTCTTCGGTCAGCTTCTTTTTCTCTTTGGACTCATTTTCCTGTTCCTCGTCTTCTTCCTTCGCTTCAGCTCCATCCGTTGTTGTTCTACCTGTTCTTCTACGCTTGCTAGATTTGGCTTTACCAGTCTTGCCTCTCTTTTTTCCCTTCTTCTTTGTGGATTCCCTCTTGTTCTCATCGTTCTCTTCTTCTGGACCACTCTCTGCATCGCCTTCGGACTCCACTTCGGAGACCGGCTCGCTGTCCGCACCATCAGGAACATAATCTTCGTCATCTTCGTCAGAATCAGATGGCAGCTGATGCTCCTCGGTCATATTCAGCTACGACTTCAACCTCCGAGTGACTATAGAGGAATAATACAGATTTGTTTACGATAAAACTAGTTATATTAATAAAATGTAAAGACGCTGAAGAAATTTACTCGAATCTACATTATTTTGCGTAAAGTCGAGGAAACTAGCATACACCTTCACATACTTATTTTCCTAACATTTATTTAACAGCGCATTATATTCGAAATAATGCATAAACAATTACTGTTTTCAAAATAGTCAAGCTATTTTGCAATCCCTGCATTTCGTACACAAATATGCAAATTTACACCCATTGAAGTACGCGATTGAGCAAATTGCCTCGAGCCAATAATAGAAATAAACTTAGTTACTGATCTTTGCTATTTTAATACTTACGTATTTCTTCCCCAAAAAAATAACGCGTCCTTTCGTATGAAAAATTTAGTCGCACGGCGAACCACCTTCCGGAACTATCGTCAGAATATTCGAAGCGCTTTTCTGTTTTTGCCGTTAATCACTTATTCGCTGTGCGCTAATAATCGTCGGACGAAAATTCATGAATGGTTTGCAAACACGCGACGGACGAGACAACACCAAACACGTGAGAAAATTCCGTAAAGCTTAACAGCCGAAGAATAGGAATTGTCTCACGATTCCGCAAACGATGTATTCGATGTACATCGTTGGCCATTTTTCCTTGCCAAACGCCATCTTTCAACGAACAACGAATTACAGCGCAACGTGCATGAATTTATAAGTGACATTTAAATTGTTTTATACTATTAAGACAGGAAATATATCGTAACTTGCATAAAACTGATGGATCTCTATTTTATTAATAACTGAATTTTGTACAAGTTTCGGAAATGAATCGTTTGGAATGTGTGGGACACTTGTAGTGGCGACATCTGTGAGGAATGATATGCTTAAATGCAGAAAGCAGGAAGATCTACGAGTAACTTACTATTGAAGTTCTAGAATCTGTTTTACTCGTGCCCAAACATCCGATACAATTTAATTGAAGTTAAATGTTCATCGATAATAAACTACGATATAATATAACATACGTACTCTTAAAGTCCTTCTCGATAACAGTAGTTTCTATTTTTCTAACAACAGTTCATCATAATTAATCTTTACCTTTTTTAAACAATGCAAACACTATCGCATGCCTTTTAAAATTCTTTTCATTTCGCCTGTTTGAAATGCGCATTTAAATTATAAATAATTTTTTTATATATATTCAAAAACTACATTTACCAAAGCCGTCTCTTCAGCGACATAAAAAGGCAAACATCATTGAATAATTTAATGAAAAAATTGGTCAGATGATTTATGTATCTCCGTTGCGATTAAAAAATTTACACTAGTCCTCGCGTGTTTTGGGAATTTCTTCCTATGCGTACGTATAGGTAGTTACAAATGTCTTACAAGGGGAACGTGGACAATTACACGGAAAGGTGTCGAATTGCGGAGTACTTTCACGAATTTGTCAAGCAATAAGTCAACGTCTACTTCAGGATGTTAAATAGGAGAGGCTGGGTCACCGCAAACCTCGTATTACAGGATCCATTTCGAATCCTCCTTTCACCGAAATGGTCAGCAGCCCGTTCACGAAGATTTCAACCGGATTAATAGATCAAGCCCCTTTTTCCCCGTACAGTAATCTCTGAATGGAAAAAGTGGTAGGTAGCAGAGGAAAGGGAAACAGAAATGGAAAATCGAGTTCCCTTTAAATGTCTTTAAATAACGCGCTGAAAGATAATTAATATGGATTGCTACGGAATTTTCACATTATTAATAATAATTGACAATTCGAAGGTGGTAGAGTTTGCCAGTTAAAATGATAAAGCAAGAAAAAAAAATAAGCAGAAATGTAATTCGTTCGAGTGTTTACTCATACATATTCTCAGCTATACCTTCAAATAGAGAAACCGGCATGAAAAAAATATAGGTAGGAAATATGCCTACATAATTTATTATTTCGTACAAGTTTTTTCGATCAGAGGAATCACATTATAATAATAATTGACGACAAACAATCGAAAATATCGCAAACCTGCAGAAAGTTTGTACACGGAGGGAATGTCTGCGCTCTTTGAAAGAGATTAATTGCTCCCGTATAACTATTTGAAATTAGATTGAAAAGTTCGAGAATAATTCCCTGATCGCGTTTCATTTCTAATCCAGAGGTTTATATTCACCCAAAGACAATTAGAACGTAAAGGAATGTCTCGGATATCCGGAAGACAAATATTCAGGGTAAAGGTCAATTCCGTGCGGGGAAAAAAAACCGCTATTCGTGGATGTATGTGTACCGAAGGAGGATAGAAGAGGAAAGGATGGACCAGGTGGCTGCAGATGACGCAGACCTAAACGATTGGGCGAGAACCACCAGGAAAAACGGACGAAGATGTAGCCAAGCCTACGGAAGATGCTTTTACTCTTCGAAAAGCTCCGCCCGATTTTCAGAGGCGTCTCAAATCTCCCTCTTCCTCTGCCAATGTTCCCTTTCTTCCCTCTCTTAACACGACGTCCTCCTCGTCGTTCTCTTCTTCTTGGCCGAGAGTTTTGACGTACAATTAGTTTCGCGTGAGCATCGCGACCTATCGTGACATTTCAATACAAGTGGAAGAAAAAAGAAGTTGGTCTCGTCGAACGGAGGACCAAGTGAGGTGAGGTGATCCATCTTCATCTTTGACCCTTGCAAGAACTTGCACGCGACGAGGAACATCAGGAACATCGTTCCAAATCTTTCCTCTTCGTTCTCCTCGAGAAAATTGGAGAGAGACGTATGATCGAAGAATATTTCATATTGCGTGCAAATTAAATCGCGAACTATTTCATCTTCTCGATTCCATAAGAAACTGACAGTCACAGGACCCTGTCTCTCGTGACGAATCGCGATAATGCAGCTATGATGCTCGTGGGGAAGTAACGTGCAACGATACGCATAGTAACGCAGTGCAATAAAATAATTGCAGAGGATGCCACGCAAACGACGCGCCTCGACGCCGACGTTCGACGCCGACGACGAGGAATTCGTCTCGGATGAAAAGTACAGCAAAGACGAGTTGGATAATCGAGCGCCGCGAAACGCGGCGAACGCCAGAGAACGTGCACGAATGAGGGTGCTCAGCAAGGCGTTTTGCAGATTAAAAACCACTTTACCTTGGGTACCAGCTGATACAAAGCTCAGCAAGCTGGACACCCTTCGGCTTGCTGCTACTTACATCGCTCATCTACGGGCGGTGCTCAGGGACGACGGGGATGCGCATTCGGAGACAACTAGATCGTTGTCTCTTGCACTGGTGAGTTTCAATTACGCAGTTTTGTGTAATTGTTTAGTTGAGCGAACGATGGAAGGGACCTTCGATTTTCCTCAATTTCCTTTGGATCCAATATAAATGAACCCTTTCTTGGGAGGGAGCAGGGGGAGAATGGTTTATGGTTGAATTCTAATTTATCATTAAGTCATCCAGGGAGATGGTACACAATAATTGTTTTATTTATGTATGTGTGTGTATAATAACGTTGTTCCATTTGTAAATAATATTTGGAATACAATTAACGCTAGAACTACCGATAGGTTTTGGTACTATTTAGACAGTACACGTTAGACGTATATACGTTAGATTATGAACACGAAAGTGGTTGAATGGACATTAAATAAAGATATATAATTGTCATTCTGTCTTATTGAAAGCCATCATAAAGTGCTGCAACAATACCTATATGTTAATAACTTTCAAGCAAGAAATCTAAAACCAGTGATTTTAACTGGCTTGGTAGTTCTAGTGTTAAATATGGATAAAGCAGTACATGCGATATCTAATAAGATAAAAAGTGTTTTGGAGATTGAAAAGTGTGGGCTAAAACATTTTGTGTTATTTATTCGTTGTCGTTTATATTTTATACAACTACTTGCAACTTGTATTTATGTTCTTTCATTCAGAACCATTTCTGGGTTTTGTTCTTCAATATTTTTTACCGGAGTTTTGTTGTTCAAGGGTTCTCCAAAGCATAATGTGCACACTGCACTTTTTCTATTATTATTTTTTTCCTTTGTTCAGTTTCCTTCGTTTTAAATGTACTTATTTAGTTTCAGCAACTTGTCCCACCCCTTTGAAGTATGTTAATAATTTATTGCTCTCGTTAGCGTTGCTTTTTTCCAATTTAATTATTATCCTTTAATTACCAAATATCAATAGTACAGGCAGTCTACATTCTACATATACCTTTAGAATTATAGCTTTCTAATGACTAACAAAGCACGGCAACTCGCGAGATAAGAAAAATATATGCCTGCTGAAATGCAAAATTGTTTGCAATTGTTATATTTTCATAACTACGTTTAGCCAACACGAAATTATAAATTACAGCATACTCGTTCGATCTTAACGTAATGATAAATTTATTCAATGCAAACTTTACACTCACCTCATATTTTCGATGTGCATTGTTCACTAAAAATGTAATATTCAATTTGTTGAATGTCTTAAGTGATCTAAAATTAATAATTGCAGTTGGTATTGCCCATTTAACAAATCGAAGATTTATTTCCGTTTCCATAATAAAGTATATAGAGCAGGATATTTTCGCCGAGGTTTTTATATAATTGCAATTTTCAGTATAATGATTGCAAGTTTGTAAAATAACAAAGAATCCAGGTGGATCCAGTCGGCGTCAGAACGTCATCATCGCAGACGCGTTCTCTGTTTATGTCTCTCCAGGTGGATCAAATCACTCTTAAAGCTACCACCCATCCTCTTTCACCATTAATTCTAAGTTAGTTCCGTTATTTGGAGAAGGTCGTTTTATTCTTCTTACATTGCAAGACAATCGATCTTATATTTCTGTTCCCCTGTATTTATTCAATTACATACTACTAAACTTTAATACACGTACGTAACAGCAATAGAACACGAAAAACTGACAAACAAAGTGCTTCAAATATTACAAAAAGAAATTCAACTAGTAATATAGTAGCAATAATAATAATAATAATAATAAGAGCAACAACATGAAGAATAATTATTAAGCTCTAATCAAATGATGATTTCTAAGAATATTGTAAAAAATGAACAATGCTCAATCTATTTGCATAACATATTATAATATCATGCCATATAAATATACAAAACCCTGAAAGTTAATATATTCGTCAGCAATACACAGTTCTCAAAATTTAGTTAAGATAGTTTGATAATTAATATCATATAATTTTAGTCATGTTTGCCGTTGAGTCTAGGCGAATGAATATCAAACGAAACGTTTACTTAATTCGTTTATATTTTTTGTTACAGTCATGGCCATTTGCCCTCCAAAGCGGCAATGCTTCCGTGCTGATGAACAACAGTTGCAACGTATCATCGTCAACGTCATCGAATTCTAATCAGTACCGTGGTCAACAGGGAACCCACGAGATCCAAGATTTCCATCATTCTGGACATCAGAGCATGTCAATGCGTCACAATCACGAGCCACAGCTCTCCTATTTCTAATACCTCTATGGAACGACGTATTAGAAACTTTTTTCGACAAACCAAAGAGAAACGTTCAACTCATACACGAAAAGTGTTGTTGCTCGTAACGATACCAAAGTAATGACCATTGAGGTCCCTATTTATTTTAAAGTGCCTTACTATTCATCTATTTATTGATCTATTTTTTAACGTACTAAGAACGACCATTATATATTTAATTGTAATCATTATTGTAACCAAAGCGTAAGACCTAGTCCAGTAAAATATAATTTCTATAGTCATAATTTACAACTGTGTCGTTTATTTTATAATTATTCACCTCCACATTTTAATCCATTTACATGAACAGGAAATAAACTTCATTTACCACGTTCAGAATTTTCTATCCAAGCAGAATACGTTTATTGGGGGAACGTGATGGAATGGCGGTTAGGTTCAATAAATAAATGAAATCTTAACTTAACAAAAACAGCCCAGAAGCAAGGTTGTGTTGTCATATTTACTAAAATTTTGTGTTTAAATAGATTGCTTAATGTAGCGTTTTCCTCGCGACAAAAAAAGGAAGTGTAGAAAATATACTATTTACAAGCAATATTAAGAAAAACGAAAAATGAGTTTTTCTCCTATGGGTTTTAAATGGGGAAAGCAAAGTTGTACTTTTGTTTATTGCTTTGATAATATAATACTTGTTGTATACGATATTTTGGAAGCATTGGCGCACAGAAATTAGGATGCAAAATTAAGTAAACATTAAATCTAGTAGCTGAAAAGAAATTAAGAAGTCGCTTACGATAGTTGTTCTCCCAATCAGTTATGCCAGAAATGATGTTGATCTAAAAAAATAACACTTACTGTGATTGGATGAATGAATACAGAAAAACTGTATAAGATTTAAATGGCAAATCTATATATTTTAGATATATTATAAAGCTTAAAGCGAAGTAATAAGTCAGCAATATTTGGGGCATCTTATTTTCCCCAAGAAATTATAACGAAATCATGAAAAATTTTAACTTGCGCGCTTTTGCTAAACGCTGTAACGAAATACATAATGCGAAATCGTTACAAATTATTTTCGTTATAAATTAGATTCAATGTTGAAAATTGCATAGGAATTAACTGGTTTAAAATAGAGTTCCGAATTGAATTGGTTAAAGAGAAAATAACAAAATTTCACGCGAGAACTCTTGACACTTTTGTCAAGTAATATTAAATTAACGATTGAACGCGTTTGGGCAATCAGTAAACCCGTGCTGAATTCGACAAATTCAAATCTATTTTGAAAACACAATTTGATGCATCGGAAAAAAAGAACGAGTGGTAAAATAATTTATTTCGTTACACGATCGAAATGAATTACAAAATGTACGTTTAAGTGTTAGTTAATATTTCAAAGGAAAGATTTCGTACAATGCCCGAAGATTATAATATTTATGGTAACATAGCATTCTATTTAATTCTAAAAATATTAATTCTGCGGAAACTTCGGAACGTTATTAGAAAAAATTTGTGCGGCTTCCGGAATAGACACAGAGGAAGGACGTGGTAAGGAAAGAAGGATAAAGAACGCCAAGTTAAATAAACAGAGCGAAGGGCCTTTTGTGTAAACCTGAAACTAAAATAATATATCTCGTTCCATCTACAAATCGACCGAGGTTTGGGCGTATCGTTTGAAATCGTCATATGTCAATACAAACCACCTTTTTGGGCCTTATGAATCATGTGTTTCCACCCAGTTTCTCACCATTCTTACAAATCTTTTTTACGTACTCTATTATCTATGGCAAGAAAATCCTTTCCTTCCGATACGAATTTATATGCCATTAGTTCGACAACTGAGAACATCATTTTGTCGTTTCACATTTTCACTTTCGAGGTCGTATTTAGTACTTGCTAGTAAAATCTTTTGGCATTCTTGTATTATATTACATCTCTCTTTACATTTTCTATAAGTGTTAACCTGGGAGAGAGTGAAGCACTTAGACTTTAATGACACATAAAAATCAAAAAATTAACTTAAGCAAACATACTTTTTCTTACATTCCATTATATACTATTGCTTTCTAAAGTCCATAATATAAAAGATATATCACAAAATGCCTGTTAAAATCGGCCGAGTTGGTGGGCAAGACAATTGAACTTGTTTAAAGAAATAATAAACAAATGCCATAATTCCGACTTACAGGCGAGCTAGATCAATGATCAAATGACATAAATTAAAGTTAGGAGTCTAAGCTACAATTTCCAATAGGTGTTATCAATATTCCATACGCGACTGATTTGTTATAAACAATTTAACATTTTAAATAATAATGACGTGAAACTAGATAATGTTACAGCAACGAGATAATTACAGGCGAGTAGCTTATTCTTTTACCTTTCATTTGACACCCCATAGATTAAAAAATACTCACCAGGAACCGAGATAAAAATGTTTTCCAAATCTATCGGTAACGTTATGCGTAACACAGAAATGGTCCAGGGGCGCTCGAGCCCCACAAACAGTCGATAATTAGACATGTGGCGCCATCTCGCGTTTGCGGCCTTTAGAGCTGTTTGTTGCGCCTTCAATACCAAATTACTGGATCGCATCGTTAATTTCAACAATTGCGGTTTTCTCGGCTTCTCCACTTCTGGAGGCTCCAGATTAATGATCGAGTGCTCAAAGTGATGGTAGAGGATGCCGCTACACGACAATAAACGATTAACAAATGCGGCATGCGCTATTTATTTGTTATAAACAATTTTACAATTCAAATTGTTATTACGGCCAACTGCACATTGTTGCAGCAACGAGGTATTTTTTCGCTTGTAGCTGATTCGTTTCCCTTTGATTTGTCACCCCATTTATTAAAAAATAACCACCAGGTGCCGTGATAACAAATGTTTTTAATTTTATCGGTAACAATTCATTTTCGCCGATTTTTAATTGTGAATAACATTTAAACCACACATGCCATATTGTTCAAACTAACTCTACGGAGATAGCTATGATTCGTAGCTTTGATTTAAGACCAGTCCGGTTAAAAAGTTCGCACTAGAAGCCGAGAAAAACGCATTTGTTTAAATTAACGATGTAACCCAGAAATTTGGTTTTGAAGGCGCGGCAAACTGCACGAAAGCCGCAAACGCGAGATGGCGCCACATGTCTGATTATCGACTGCTGTGGGGCACTAGTGCCACAGACGAAATATACAAATAGACAAGACTTCCAATGTATTTTTTCGGCCAGCATTTCTGGTACCCCGGGTCCCATTACCATTCCCGTGTCACTCGCAAACTTTACCAAAAGATTATAGAAAACGATGCAAAAGTTAAATAATTTTAAAGAATTCTTTTGTTCTTTACCGCAATGGAAGGCAACAAAGGATATCAAACAATTAATGATAATTAAAAATCTGTTAATTAAAAAAGCACATGATAACAAGTTTTCTTATTTCAATTGTACCATCAATAAATGAAATAATTTTCAAAGTTATACTTTACATTATTTTCTGATAAATGACAATGAATGATGTAGAACTACTTACGATTGAGAAAAGACATGTATATTTTTTTAATACACAAACAATAAATTTGCCACCATGGAAAAGGTAGTGACGATAATTGTTTACTACAATTGTTAATTGTATATTTACTAGACAAATTCTTTAATTATCTTTTTCATTGGGGCAATTGTGTTGTTAATGAGAGACACGATTTCTTATTTATATTCAACTAATGATAATTACGAAGTAACTCATTCACTAATATAAGAAAATTTCTACGATTAAAGAGCACGATGAAACAAAGCAATATGACAATGATGTAAAAATGTAAAGCAAGAGAAGAGCAAATCCTAGAGGTTGTTATATCTAGACTGCAGAAGTATATGCAAATGCATATTTTAGGGAACTGAATTACACAAATGGGACCACGACAGAAGTACGTTTCACCATTAAACGATTTCAAAAATAAATATTTTTATTTGACATATTTTACATATTGCATATATCTTCCACATTCTGTTATTAATAAAAATAATATACGAAACGTATTTTATGTAAATAATTAAATGGAAAAATATAATATCCATCTTGGAGTGTTTAAAAATTAAAAATTGAATTACAAACAACGATGAATTTTTTGTTGCAACTTTGTTAACTATCTTCATAAAAATTTATTTTTCAACTATTTTCTCGTTCCTTTGAATCATTTATTATTTATCGGCCAACAGAGCAATCTTTAGAAATATTTTAAACCTAATTTCTTTGTCGCATGACCATCATTTCGTACTGTTACTGGATAGAGACACCATTTAACGGGTCTTCAAATTAATCGTGTAATGTCATGATTCATTATTCAAAATGTCTTATACTGTGTATAAACACCCGGTTTGGAGTTTAATACTTTGAGATTATCAGATTTCTTTATTTTGTACCTTTGATTCTCTGAAATAGAAAAACGTGAAAACATGAAAATCGTCGCCTACATTTTTTGCACCCTCAGAAATGAAGAAACAAAAAAATTAATCTACTCTATCGTTATTCGTTGATCGTGGATGTTGCATGCGACGAAGATAAACTCGATTCAGCAAGTGTTCACGGATAAAGAAAACAAAGTTGACAAAGATCCATGCAGATTAATGATAAATGTTTTTATTACTATTGTCATATTGTATTCGACGTTGACTGCCCGTAGCCTCTCAATTTCCATCTGATCGGGTTCGTCTTGAGCACTGTTTCATATGCTCCATTTCTGCGGAAAATCCAAATTGTAACATTAGTAGGCATACTGTTTAATAAAATACCACGTTGCGCCATATCGTTGATCGACCAACCGTTCTGAAGTGAAATTATTTCAGCATCTTTTTCTCTCTCCCTCCTTTCTGCACTTTCTAATAATTCCTGCAAATGTTTTACTTGTGCTTTTTTAGAGGAAAGTTCTTCCTCCACTTTTTCCAACATTTAAAAAATAGCGAAATGATGATGTAAATATTAGAAAGAAATTATTAATTTATTACACTACACGTTGACACGTACCCGACGTTTTTCTTTATATTGTGTCTTGACATCATCGTATTTTATAGTAATTATTGCCAATTCATCTAAATTAGTCTCGTAATCGTTTGATTGTTCGCTAAAACTGTTCGCAAGTTCTGCTTCTAAATCTTTGATAACTCTGTCCTATTCAAATTACTGATATTCCTGCTCATTAATTATATACTCCTTGTCTATCAGTTCGCGGGGCACATTTGCAGGGACACAAGGTCTTTGTCCACAGGCTGACGTACTAGGCCCTTCTTGATTCCGAGTGCCGAAAAATATAACTTATTATACATAATTATACAGTATACATGTATAAGCGAACGTTCAGTCCCGAGACTTTCGCTTATATCGGGACTTTACTGTACAACTGCACCACTTTCCTCGAAATTTAACTTAGTCTGGATCTTTAAAAGAATTGATTTATGGAATAAAAACTAGATGCTCCTGTTTAAAAAAAGAACGCTACACGTGACACACGCATCTCATTGTCAAATTCATCGCCCCCATGTTCCTCCCCTCACCCGAGGGTCCATGGTCGCACGATACTCTTCGGTTCGGCTCGAGTTGAGTCGAAATCACATCGCGATGCATCGGGGCGATGAAATTGACAATGAGGTGCGTGTCACGTCAGGCGACCCGCCTGTGCTGTTCCGCTTTCATTGCGCGGCAAAGAACAAAAGAATTCTTTGACGAGGGTCGTAGGTCCAGCTACAAGTTGATCAGAAATAGTAGAAGTCCAGTAGGTACAACCCTGGGATCGTAGGTTCAGCTAAAACTTAGTCAGAACCCGCAGAAGTCCAGTCGGTACGACCCTAGAGTCGTAGGTCCGGCTAAAAGTTGGTCAGAAACAGTAGAAGTCCAGTAGGTATGACCCTGGGATAGTAGCATTTACGGAAATAGCGAATACCACCGAGCGCAACCAACGCGCCGGCGCGTCGCGGAGTGGAGTCGGTCGACGCGCGGCGCGCGCCCCGTCAGTCGCGATTGAAGCGTTGTAGCGTAAGGTTGTTTATGTAGTTGAAGGCTAGCGACATACCTCACTCTACAACACAATAGCACCTCGGGCTTTACTTTACCATCGTGGGCGCTTGATTATTAGCTTCTATTAATTAATACGCTTTTAACTGACAATCGTTCTACTATCGCAACAGTACGTTAAACTTTAATGATTAAAATCTTTCTTGAGTCTCCTTTGCTAGACGAATGACCGATCATCCAATTGAGGATGGACGCGTCTTCGTCCGGCATCGAGATTTTCTTAATATGAGATTAACTAGCCGTTTGTTGTAACATCGCGTTAACTAACTTATTAGTTTCATCGGTTCTTCGAATCTTTATTACATTTTATTCCGTCACTTACATACTGCTTTCGCCACTTCGAATTCGATTCTGATTTTAGAACAGGTCTATTCTTTTTGTTGCTAGTATAATGGCTAGTATAATTGGCTGGCAAAGAATAATATATTGAGGCTGCAGGAATGGAGTATTGAGATACAATTACTGCGATGCATAACAATCAGTTCGATGAGATATGATGGAGGACTGGTAACATTTAACTTATTATCCCAACGGTTTATGTATATCTCTTGTTATCTGGCGATTGGTTTTCGGCTCAAGTTCGTTTCCTTCGGTTGAAAGTTATTGAACACTTTCAGTATTGTATATAGATTTCAATACTTACTTCTCTCAATTCGTATATCCACGTCCATTAAATAATGAAAACAATTAAGTAATGAAACTAGTCAGTAAATTTCATTAATTCTAAACGAAAAATTGAAATACGTTCATGTTTCGCTTCATTTCGGTCGCGATTTCTATTGTAGCTTCACTAACTGTTTTTAACAAACACTTTCATTACCTCTGTGACCTAGTCACAAGTACAGCCAAATTGTATTTTCGATGCAGGATTACACGCGTTGTTACGTACTTGTTGCCATACCCTAATATTTTCGAATTTTCATTTCTACGAGCAGCTACGACAATTTATAAATGCGCGATATTATATATTTACTAAGATCATGATCACCTTCAAAACTCTGACAAAAAGCAGTCACAGTATGCTTTTTATAAATCATTTTATTACTCTTATAGACAATTAATAATAATTAAACCTGAGTAATAATACGGTAGTACTTTACTAAAAAAAAAAAGCAATACTTCCTTAACAGACGTTTGACAGGATGAAGAAATAAGACAGACAAATAAAATCAAATATGTATTGCTTCAATTTCTACCTCCTCTCCTCATTTACTAACTTGTACAGATTTCCTTTCAGAAAATTTTGATGACCGCGCGCAATGCGGTTGGTAGAGTCTTTGCTTGCTCCGTCAAAGTTCTTTTTATTATTTTTTGAGCGCAACCGCTCTTAATAATAATTAAACATAAATAACAGTAAAGAGTCGCGAAATTAGAGTCAGTGTTTGCTCCGAAATAATACTCTCGCGAGATTAGAATCACTTTGTTTATCAATCATATGTGTTCCATTCGAGTCAGTGACCTGTTCGGCGAGTTCGGGCTTTCATCCATCAACTTGACGAGTAAGTATCTCCTTATTTCTTTAATCTTGTATTGCAATAATCATTAATATTTAACACATTATAAAAGTACTGAAAATACAAAGATTTTTAATATTTTCTGCTCTTTTTGAATGTTTCAGCAGCTTCTATGGCTTCGATGGCGACGAGCTTGCTCGCACCCCTGGTGTGTCTGCAACCGGTGAGTGGCATGCTTTAAAGTTCCTCTGGTCACTCAATCATGTCGCAGGACGAAAGGTCCGAACCGACACAGGTGACTGGTTGTAATTACGTAGATTTTTCTGGCAAGCATTGTGACCATGGGTATATAGAAATATACTCATGAGTAGCAACTTCTTTACTGTTTTATATTATATGAGGATAGGTCTTCTTCTACAACGCGTTTCAAATTAGTTTGAGAATTTTAAGAGAGAAATTTAGTATAAAATATATCACTATGCATCTTTTTATAATAGAGTATTTAATTGAATACGTATGAAACGAATATTTAAATAGTTATTAATTATTAAATGAATATAAAGTAACGTCCAGTATTAAACGTGCATTACTTTGTAGTGGAGAAGTCGGATACCCTTCGACTTCGTTTATTTGTCAATTACAATTACTGCACAATTATAATAAAATAGATAATTATTGCTGTTAGTACGAATGTCGTATTTCATCTTTTTGCTATTTTGATTGTATATAAAGTAAAGGTATTTACTTACCTTGTCAATTTGTTGGAAGTATCGAATAATAATATTATTCGGTGACCATATTAGTCTTTCGCGTATAAAGATATCAATAAATTCACTTTTTGTGTACGTGATATTAATTAAACCTGAATGTACAAGAAGACAAAACGCGAACGGGTAGATCTCGAAATGAAAACAATCAATTTTAAAATCAAACCTTGCCTTTTAGAAGCAATGCTTTGATGACGGGAACGCCCGAGGATGTTTCAATTTAATTCAAAGTATATTAAAGTAGAGTCATTGAATAATTTTTCTAATAAAGTAGAGTCATATATTGATCTCGTATATATACATATGTATATTTAGCCCGTTAGAAAATCAGTATGTCTTTATCGTCTTTTTAGACGAGGATTTCCAGGTTTAACCCTTTTCGTGTTCACTGCCCGGATCCCACTCACGTGCCCCAGTGCTACTTGGGTGGGAAAACGGTGGTAGAGCACGACGATATTTCTTTAGTTTATAAGCCATAAAATGATTTATTTTTCGCGACTGACAGTGCGTTTGGTGTACCGTGCACGACGTAATATTCGCATTGTGTGTGTGGTTAGGCTGTGGATTTGCGTCGTTCCGTACCTAACGTAGTTACTCTGACCAAGATTAGATATCCATTAATTTAAAACAGAGACATCATTTTTACTATTAATTGCATTAATAATCCCTACTATACTGAGGCACGAAGTTTTTGTCATTTAAGATGACAGAGGCCAAATGCCAAAGAGAATCGAATATACTTATCAATTGCTATCAAGTGCCTCTTGTATCAGTGCTATTTAATTATTTTATTAAATATGTATTAAATATATCAACCGCGGCGTGGCTTTATCCACGCGAACGCAAAGATCCCAGCCACTGTCAGTCGATTTCGGAAAAATGGTACGTTGATTAGAGTGTGCAAGTTGTGTGACAACACTTGAGTGTCGAGGGCTTCCCGGGACGCCTCCCTAGTATAGGCTTTTGCACCCAAGTGTTTGACTGAGAACCGTGGAGTGTCGTGTGTTGGTGTGTCTGTTTGCCATTTTTTTAAATATAGGTCTAGGTAAGATAGGTAGTATACTTTCTGGTGTGATTGATAGACATAAGTAGGTAGGGCCGGGCAGGTTGACACAGTCTCTGATCGGGTAGGCACTATTTCGCGTGTTCAACCTGTTTCAGGAAATCTGATTTCAAAAGTCGACGGTGAAGCTGCGGCGCGAACGAAAATGCGTTCGCCTCTGGCTTTGCCCATCGATTTTTTGGAATCCTTCACGGTCGTGGTCGCGATTTAGGCCTCGAAACGAAACGTGTTACATTATGCTCGAGGCTGCATGTGTGAACGAAGAACGATTACAATTTTAATCGTAATCTTTGCGATTTTCCGTAATCACAATTTTTACGATTTTATTTGGTCGTGATTCGGCCGCGTGCGTTCCATTTAGCTCCGCGATTTAAACTCTTTATTTCACATTTATAAGTTTTTCCTTGGTTTCCGATTAGAGCCTCGAGCCTAGATTAAGTTTCAGGTGGCATTACATCCGAAGATACGAAGAGGCTATATGCCGAAGAGGCCCGACAAACTGTCACTCAAGAGGGCAACTACTAATGGTTCGCCATTCTTTTTAAGAATGGGGAATCATTCTATGTTACTACTTTGTCACTGTGCTTGCATTTTCATTTGAAGAATTTTTATTTGTACTTGGCGACGCACATTCCGGCCCAACGATACAGCCCTCCCAAAAATATCGCGCTTCTTTGGAGTTGCGAAAAACTTGAGAACAGGCCGAATTAGTGTTGCGTTAAATGCCACGCAGTTTTTCAAGTAGACTCGCGGTTTTTAATTAGAGTTGCGAGCAAATGAAAATCGTGATCGATTTAGCGTTGCGCAATGATATCGCAATTGTTCTTGCAATTTTGCTGTTCTTATCGTTAGTTAAATTGTAGTATTTTATAATATATTTTACATATGAGAAAGTCTCTAGTGATGCGAAAATTATTTTCGCGTCTTGAGCTTTCAGCTAACTTTTCAGAGGATCTTCAATTACATTGCTTTTTGATATTACAAATAGTTTACTGTTTGCTTTCTATCAGCCTGAATAAATAGTGTTGCGAAATGATTGCATCGCGAGTTCCAGTTAGCGTTGCGTTGATTAAACATCGCGTTTTTCATTAGAGTTGCGAATACCAGTCCCCAACTGCTTCCAATTGGTAGCCAGTTTCTGAGCTACCCTGGAGGGTGGTATATTATCGTCAGCCAAAGATCATGGCTGTCCAATTCTTCAGAAATTCTTGTTCTATATGGTGTAATTTTTCTTTTCAGTGTTTTATATTTGTCTTCCTTTTTATTTTTTGTCTTAATAATTATACTACCTGGAACGTCTGTTGTTGGAAATACTGCTAATAATTTGCATACATAATAGTAAATTACTGTGTGAACGAAATGAAAAAAAAGAAAAAAAAAGAAAAGAAGGAAAAGAAAAGAAAAGAAAAGGAAGAAATAATTAAAAGAAATAATTTGTGGAATCTTTGATAAATTTATAATAACTCGAGACAGTAGATTTCAATTAGAGACATTACTAGTGACTGCTCATTATTAGAGTTTGACTCTTAAATCTTTTCTCTGAATCGTTGCAATTTTATTTTCACCCCTTTTTTTAGTAGAGCCAATTTTATGCGCCTGCCCCTGCCGCTGCCATTTTAGCTAATTACGGGTGTTAGACGAGTAATTAGGCAGGCCGAATTATAAATCGAACAATAAGTTCAGCTCTTTATGTAGGTAGGATTTGTTTGAACACACAATCTTAGATCTTTATACAGGCAGGTTTTACACGAATTGAAATTATTAGACTTTTAATTAAGCAGGGTCTATGAAACTAAAAATTGATTCTATGTAAGTAGGATATTATAGAAATTGTTCTTTCAATTGACCTCTTAGATGTTATACTAGGTAGGGTCATACTAATTTTGAGTTAGATCTCCAATCAGGCAGGGCACATTTGAATCTAATCTAGTATTTAAGATGGGAGGATTTATTTTTAAGGTGTGTCTTAGTTTTTAAGACAGTAGTTTTAAGACAGTGTTCACCACCGCAACAATATTTCGTTGTCTAGCTCTTAAGATCGTAGCATATAGTTTTTTAAAAGTTTTATTTCAGGAAAATGAATCCTCTCGCAGATTTTCTTTCAGGTTTCCTTCTGATATTTAATTTAGCTTTCGGTCGTGAATTTTCTAACTACTCCTCTTGTTGTCTTACTTGTACTACGGTCAATTAGTGAACGTTCTACAATTCGACAATAATAGGAGACTTTTCTTCCTTACAAATGATAGTAGAATTAGTTTTCACGTAATTGGAGGGTGGAAGGGCCCTGGCTGGGGTGGGTCTTCAGGCGCGTTAAACTCCACGGGGTGAGACCTGGGCAATCAATTATTTACTGCATAATTATTAAACGTTTAAGAGACGTTTGATAATTATGTGGAAAATAATTCGAGCGAATGGACTGCGTATTACACTTAGGATACAATGTACAATAATGGCCGTTTTTGTTCGTTCTTTTTCCCAATTAATGTTCGCCGAGACATCGCCACCAATCCTTGGACCCACTCCGAATCGGAGTATAAATTATACTCCGATTATAAATTTGGAATTATATATTTTCAGTAAAATCTCGATTTGAGCACTTCGCTCGGGTCCGAATGCGAACGCTAATCGTTTGCAGACACGTTTATAGCAGGAATTGTCTTATATTAGTAAATGAGTTACTTCGTCACTATCTTTCTCATTATGGCAATTTTATTGTTTTTGGGTTAAAAAATATACATCTCATATTACTGTACGCTCAAGTTCGTAAATAGTTGTACATCATTCATTGTCATTTACCAGAAAATAATGTAAAGTATAACTTTGAACATCATTTCATTTATTGATATTACAATTCAAATAAGAAAACTTGTTATAATGTATTTTTTGAAAATTTTTAATTAACATTAATTGTTTGATATCCTTTGCCGCCACTCATTGCGGTAAAGAACAAAAGAATTCTTTAAAATTATTTAATTTTAGAATCGTTTTCTATAATCTGGTGGTAAAGTTGCGAGTGACACGGAAATGGTAATGGGACCCGGGGTACCAGAAATTCTGGCCGAAAAAATACATTGGGCAGCTTGTCTATTCCTATATCTCGTCGGTGCTAGTGCCCCAGCACCATTTCCATATCACAACGTTACCGATAAAATTTTTAAAAATTGTGATCTCGGCTCTTGGTGGTTATTCTTTATAAATATGGTGTCAAATGAAAGGGAAGAGGACAAGTTACACAGAAAAAAATACCCCTTTGATGTAACAATATGCAGTTGGCCATAATAACAATTTGAAATGTAATATTGTTTAACACAAATAAACAGCACATGCAGCATTTGTAAATCGTTTATTGTCGTGTAGCTTATATGCACTAGAAGCCGAGAAAAACGCAATTGTTTAAATTAACGATGTACATGTAATCCAGAAATTTGGTTTTAAAGGCGCGGCAAACTGCTCGAAAGGCCGTAAACGCGAGGTGGCGCCACTATTATGATAATCGGCTGTCGGCGGGGCTCTAGTACCCCAGTTCCATTTCCATGTCGCACACAACGTTACCGATAAATTTTTTAAAAAATGTATCTCGGCCCTTGGTGGTTATTTTTTAATAAATGGGGTTTCAAATGAAAGGGAAATGAATAAAAAAGAAATCATATATAATAATAATTACGGGCAACTGAATAGTGTTGTACAAAAGGGGATGCATTGGGTCAAAAAGGGATGCAACGGAGTAAAAGTAAATGCAAAGGAGCACCTTAATTCAAAAGCTGCATTCTTAGATAATTTATTATACTAAGAAGAATAATAAAAATATAGCTATATGATTTTCAAGCTCTATTAACTTGATTATATAAATAAAAACGTAATGCCATTTCTCGTCTGTGACCTGACCTTCTGCAAGAGTAACAAGCGTTCTCTAAGCTCCCCGAAAGATGTTGCTAGCCGTAACAGTTTTCGTTCGGTGCTTTCTGATGTGAAAACCTCGCTCATGTAAACAGAAAAAACTATCAATTCCGAGTTATTACAAATACAAATGTGAATCTTTGTACTCCTCGTTTTGTAAGAAGTACGTGTTTCTCAACCATCAATTTGATTTAATGCCAATATATCTGCGTTTCTAAATTTGGAAGAGTTAATTCGTGCCAACGAGTGCGATATGTCCTTCGAGTATCTGATCGATCAACGCAAGAAAAGCGACGAAAAAGAACGCTAGAGGAGCAAAGAAAAAAAGTTTCACGTCCGTCTGTCACGTTACGGAAATTACAATTCTAAATCCCCAAGGTAAGTCTCTGCTATTGCGACACGATGCTTATATGAATCCTGAGGCGGATTCCCGTCGCCGCCGATTGAAAAAAAAATTGCATGCACGCATCTCTCTTGATTGCGATCAAGGCCACGAAAAATCCTCGTCGATTGTCCATGAGAAATATAGTGTATCAAAAGTGTTACCGTACTTCTTCGCTTTTTATCAATGATCGAAGAATAATTTCTAGACAGTTTTTTATCTATAATTTCCTGTAATCGCGATAATAATAATAATGATAACAACAGTAGTAGCGATAATAATAAGTTCGTCCATACTAGTTCAAACTGGAGCGAAATTTCCTGTACTGAAAAATCGATAAACTCCATGACAATAATAATAATCATAATAATGATAACGATGATAACAATAATAATAGTAACAATAATCACAATAGTATTTATTAATACAGAAATTCTTCTGTTTTGTTTAAGTTTATTTTATTTAGTTCACGTCGGATACACGACACAGGATTATTAGCGTCTAGTATATTACGCTATGGTACAATGTTAAAAGATATAATAAACAGAACATATTCGTTAAAACTGTAAAAGAAATATAGACAAGCTTGTTTAAATTAATTGAATAAGGTTCATGGATGTTGAAAGCTATCGATTTTCTGCATTTTTAATACTATTGAGAATTATTTTGAAACTATTGGGCATGTTGTTCGGGTCTCTTTCATTTCTATATTTGGGGCAGTCCTTTATAAGACGTTTAACCATGATCCTCATTATTTTATATCTTTTTATTAACTATATTTTGTTATTATATAAAAATATAGAACATAGAAAAACTCCCTGCAGAATTGGATACAGATTTACTTGAATAAGTAAATGAACTTAGCTCGATTAAATGTTAAACTTTCCGCGTTGAAATCACTGTCGCGTGTCTATTAAGAAACCGCTTCTTCTCGCGTTAAAAATTCAAACGGCTTCGCACGCAATCATTTTTCTAGATGCATCAGGTACGAGGTAATTAGAAAATGCTCGTTTCAATTCATTTGAATAACGCGTCTTTCGATAACCACAAGATATTCTTGACATCATTATACATACATAGGACGTGCCGCACGACATATGTGCCGCTTTTGAAATACACTTGGAATAATTAGACTTGAAGATTCATCACCTATCAATCACATTAATCTCTTTATCTTTCGCACGACTTCGTCCTCGTAGTTAAGTGGATATTTGGATATTAGGTATCACTTAAAAACATCGACACCACGTATGTACATAATTGTAAGCCTAATTTAATCCTTTCAACGATCGCAGATAATCGAAAAAATAGCTCAGCTTTGGTTTAATTATAAATATTCCCTCAACCACGTCAAGAGCTATTATAATCTTCAAATTGCTTTTCAGAAATTATTATGATAATATTCAATTGCGACATCAAATAACCAGCAAGTTCAATCACCTTAAATCTTCTACAGCTATTGTCTTCTCTTAACGTTTCACATTTTCTGTTTTTCTTTTTGCCATAACAGTCGTTCACGCGAACGAATGAATTTTATACTTTCACAGAGATTCAATCCTGGCCGATTCTATCGACAAATGGAATTTGATCTTTCTTCACACTTCTGCCTTCGAATGTTTCAATAAATGCGCGTACAACTCTAAACGAGACTTTCTTTAATCGCAAAGCTTTATTTAGCAACGGTTCCCACACGGAACAACCGTGTACATATGTACCTACTTGCATACGCGATACTCGCGAGAATAAGCGCGCGTACAGTCGGCCCGTTTAAATTCGAACCGCTGAATGGCCAATAAAAGTTTATTCCAGCACGCGTGGCAATGAAAATTTATCGCATGGCTGTGATATCATGCGAAACGAAACGCAGGTGCGCCGGATCGTTGCCACGAATTCACTTGCGGTTTCTACAAAAACATAGAAATGCGTGTACCCCTTTTACGCAGAGTCGCTGCTTCGAACCGTGTCCCTCAGCTCTTTTCTCCCCATTCTCTCGTTTCCTTTTTTCACGAGGCAACGATATTTTCGACGTTATTACATAACTATTGCATTCCGACGACCGCTCTATTCTTGAAACGGTCGAACGGCGTGCTCTGCATTTTTCGATCGTCGAGAGAATACCTGGTCGGTGTAACAGGATCGTCTAGAATCGTCGGTATCGTGGCAATTTCCGATCGTACGTCATCTGCCTTATGTTCATATTGGAATGATAATCTTGAAACAGAGATTACGGTGATAGTGACACTCGGAATAAGGATTTTTCTGTTACTGTTATTATTTGTTGAAACGCCGTTTTAGTTTATGTTCATTGTACCTCAGGTGGATTTTATATTATGTGCAGAGCACACGTTCAATATCCCTTTTTGATAATTATGGTTAGCGTAGCTGCTTTGACGAATGCATAGGAAATTCTTAACGAGAGGGATTTGAAGCCAGCTTAATTTGTTAAAATGTATACGTATAATGTGCAGAGTTAATAGAATAGACATTCACCCCCTGTACTCCGATTTAATTTCCCGTTGGAAAAAGATTTTAAACAGTTTATTGTAAGAAAATAATTGCGGCCCTGGATACACATACACATTTACAATATGCATTAGTCGAATATGTGATTTCGAATTTACAGAGACGTGTAGCAAGTTAAAATAGAATTCTCGAATGTTATAGGGGAAATCTGGATAGCACCGTGGCATGCTATTATTTTTAAAACAATTCGAAACTTTCGCACGCCGTTGCAATGACATAGTGTCTTTATGTGAATGGTTTTATAAATAAAAATCAATCGCGATACACGCGTGGTTAGTGTGGTTACTAAAGTTATGTTCATTTCTTTATTTCCGAGGGCTCTGATCTAATTTTCTATCGCTTAGAAACTTCAGAACTTCCGATAGTGTTATCCGCATATTTACTGTGAATAATTGAGAGATATTTCATTTAAATCGTTATCATATTCTTAGTAGCTTGTAATATTTATAAAATAGAATTCTGTAATAAAACCGTACAATATAAAATCGAGCGGTGCTCGGTTTCAACAAAGTGGTAAAAGAAAAAATTCAAGAAACATGTGACCTTAGTACTTTTTTATTCAGAATCTACCATTCTATCGAAATTATGTACAAAAAATAAGTCATTCCATTTAAAAAAATAAGTGATCGTCATATCTCCTTTACGTGCCACGTGCCAAAACACTGTTATTACTATATTATTAAATGCTTTAAATTCTATAACTCCCATTTGAAATATTTTCGCATATTGTTTAAAACAACGAAGATATTTCATGTAGACAGAGTTCGCAGGACACACGGTATGTGCTAGAGCCATGGTATCCACTATGGTGCCCAGTTTTACCCAGGCCATGGGGTAAAACCGTACAAACTAAACACATTTAAAATCTCTATCTTTTTTCCCTACTCTATTGTTTAGCGTAAACTATTAATTAATTAATAGTTTAATTAATATTAAAGTTATGAAACTTTTTTCTTCGCGTATCGTTTTTGCTCCGGTTTCCCATACATTAAAAATGATCGCAACAATCAAAAGCATTTACAATTAACATATAACAAGCTATACTATTTTACATTATACTGTGCCCCGCAATAGAAAGCGGCGAAAGAGGGTAAGAGAGCAACGGGCTTCATTGGGAAACTACGTCGATTCATACAATATAATTTCACATGGCGAAGTTTCCTCGAAAAGCCACGAACGGAAATTACGCTTTGCAAGTACTGTTATCGTGTCCTGAGAAAAAAATGACCAGTGATAAGAACACACGTGTTCGAAAGACGAAACGATCGCTCCCTCGAGTCGTATTAACGTCACACAATCGTGGATTGTCGCCTCCGTGAGTGCAGAAGCACCTAAAATGGTGAATAAGTATCCAAACTCGCGCAAAACAATTCCACGCGACTTTTATAGAAACACTGATCAAATTTTCCCACTGCAGCAATAATAGAATCGATTGTCCCGTAAATAAAATAAAGACAAATGTCCGAGCACTAGAATATCAAAGGAGTGAGTACATAGTTGAGATTGCGATGAGTAAAACTGAAATATAGCTTATTCATTCTCACATAGTAGTAAAGAATTTTATCGAATTGCAATTATCGTAAAGCTTACTTTACACTGCTAATAAATACCAGGTACAAAAATTGTTTTACCGTTTCCGTTAGTTACATTTTCTTATTGGCAAACTAATTTTTCGACAAACGGCCGGAAATAATTGCGAGTTCGTTGTATGCACTAGATCCCAGTTTACGAGCAAAGTTTAGTCTGCAGTTGCATTCGACTAAATCGAAAATCGATTCAGCTGTATCGTTGTCGTTTTGTTGACGAGACAAGTCCTAATACTGCACGATGCAACCTACCCTTCGCAATTTAATTACCCGGCAATAAAGCCAAGAGATTAATGATTTTGATAATGGTCAATTGGCCGTAGGAAATATAAATTAAACGACACGTACTGTGCTAGCCAGTAAAATACATGAATCCATGCCGTTCGAACATAAACTACTTTTCAATTTTTCATTTACAACTTCCTGAAGGCGAACATAAGTATGCATTAAGTTTCCTTGGACGTTTCATTAAGAATCTATCTATATGTATATCCAGATCCGTCTTGAAATTGTTTAACCAAAATACTTTTCAGTCAATATGATGATTATATTATTTTATCAACAAATTGCGAATCGTCTTAACTTGGGAAATAAAATACTCCAAGCAATATCCGTAAATCTGGTGTCAAATATCTGCTATTCGTCAAACACATCAAATGAAAAACGAAAAACTGGAATAAATTATTATAGTTGTTATAAAAACGATATTTGTATAATTTATTTTATTCTGTCTGTTAAACGTTGATTATCTTCTACGACTGTAGAATAATTTAATATTATTTGAGAACGAACACCGAAAATTTTGCTCGAGCCAAGCATCAGTGTATGTGTTGATAGAACTAGCATCGTACAATCCAAATGCCTTGCCCGATCAAGTACGCTAGTACTTAATTCTCCAACCTTATCTACCAAGCTTACACACCGTTATCACGAACGAATCTTTTAATTTCTCCTTTGTCTAGTCGCAATATCGAGCCACCTGTACGGTGTTCGAGCGACGAAACGATTTCAGACGAACAAACATGTATGCACGGTGCTTTCAGAAAATTGCCGAGTAAGCGGACGTAAATAGCTATTGATAAGGCAATAATAATTATCTAGAAGTAGTAAATAATGCAAAGGACATGTATACTTGATCTCTAAAAATCTCGAAGAATATTTGCCAAAGACAAAAAAGAATAATGCTCGCACAATGTAGTGTTACGCAATGTTACAATTTTTCGCATTATTTATTTCATACAGTATATTGTTTAATATTACTCTACTAAACACCATATTCCATTTTTAACTTTCAATTATTCTAAAACAAAACGTGAAATCATTTATGCAGTATGCAATCGTTAGAAGTGAGTTCGACTTATTTAATCAAATTTTTCACGAAATACCTATGCACATATATCGAGCAAAAAGAAAATAAATATAATTTCTGAAGTTTGCCTAATTGAATGTCAATATCTTGTAGGAAAAATAATATATTATAATTGGAAATTGGGTGCGTAATAAATCCGCATTAAAATTAATCGAATATTTCGCAGATTCTATTACACGTAAAAAAGTTACGTTTCATAACCCATCGTGATGCAATAGGTAAACAATCTCAAGATGCTTCTGCTTACGTTCGTACACTTGAAAGTGTTAGATAAGCAGATACAGAATCATCGGTGCAAAGCGAGTGCACACCACATATTATTGAACTCGCGTCAACCAAACTGTTCGTACGTTACTTATCGGTACAAGTATCAACCAAACGTTAATCCTTTTTTATGGTCATAATGACTGTTATCAATCACACCTGGGCGATGATCGAGAAGTATCAATTATTTGTTCTGAATAATAACCACGTGTTGATAAGTGATATCGAAACTTGAGTGAGTACGCATGTACCTACTTAAAACCTACTAACACCTACCTACCTAAAAACGGTAATTTTCTATGTTTACGTGATTTTTACCCAAAATTCAGCAAAGTAATTTAATAAATTCAATTAGGAATAAATGAAATGGGATAAATTAATTAAAATTACAAATGTTTTTTTATTTCGATCAACGTGTAAGTGCTGTAAATTTGTTGTGCATTATGCAGAAATGTATCTGCCGGGAATTAAACTAATTTTCTTCGCACGTTTTAACTAGATTCATTGTAAGGCACGATTAAGATATCATGTCGACCCAATATGCAAATCCAAGCCACAGCCACACAAATCTTATAAGCGCACTGTTATCGTGCTAGTTAAACACGTGACAATCCCATGGCTGTAATAAATTAGATCAACACGGCGGTCGTGCCAAACGAGTATCGAAAAATTCATCAGATACAGTCGTGAAAAGTGATGACATATCGCTGCTTTCGACGCCTTGGCGCATGAAACAGTATAATTTATACCCTTATTAGCATTTAGTTACTATATATCGAACAATAATTTTTCTAAACTAATTCTGTAATTCGGCAATAAATCGAAAGATAGATGTACTAAATTAATGATGTAATAAATTATACATAATTTATTGCGCGTGGTGTCAAGTTATCAACATATTAGAAATCAGTCAGTATCTTAGGTATAATTGAAATTGTAAAACAGAGGCGACGAAATGAAATAAATTTTATGGTTGTACTATTATTGGAAAGTGTACCACGGTAGAAAACAATATTGCAGAATGTTTCAGCACATTAATGTTCGTAACGCAATGTTCATAAAGGCTATAGCCGAACAAGGGGGTCAAATGTGCCCCTAAACCAAATTCGACTTGTGATGTACCATTCGCTAGCTTATCAAGAAAAACCCATTCGTGCCAAGTTTCAACCCAAGTTACAGCGAAAAAACAAAATTATAGTTTTTGCTCAGTATCTTCCATTATAGCGCAAACAAAATTTTGAAAAAAATCTGAGTCATTGCAATTATGGAGACACTTATTGTATAAGTTTTGCAGATTTTTAATTCGGAAAGTCGAGCTGCAAAAAATAAAAAACGTCAAAAAATGCTGAAAAATGTTGATTTTGTATTGAAGGAATCTTTTTACCACAATTATATTTTTTTTGTAGGTACATATTATTGATACTACTACTCTCAACTTTTTTCAGATTTTTAAATTGGGTGCGCCGCAGTTAAAAAAATTAAAAACCGATTTTTGCGTCGTTTTTTGCATGACAAAGTAACTTATAGGGCGAATTTTCGTCTATTCTTTACGAAATAAGTGTTTCATGCAGTGTTTAATGTTTTTACGTTCAGTTGACCAGCATAGGAATCAAGAAATGTAAATAAAACGAGGCGATTGAAGTCACGTTAGTCGGTTTATATGCTAAAATATTCACAACATTTTCAACGGCGTCGATGATTCCGCGGTAAGCCGTCGGACTAGTAAACCGCTACAAATATTTTGTAGGTTCGAGTCCCCCTCAGGTTGATTTTATTTTCTCCGTGAATTAACTTTTTTTTATTCCTAACTATAAGACAATGATTAATATTTGTTTACAAATGTTTTAAGAACATTTTTTAAATATAGAGCCCTAAGCAAACGCACAAAAGTTGCTAACTAAGTCCAAAGTAAACGCACAAAAGTTGCTAAGGCCTAAGAAAACACAACAAAGTTGTAACAAACCTCGCGAAAAGGCAACAAAGTTGCAAACAAGGCCTCGCGAAAAAGCAGCAAAATTACAAACTAAGCCGTACGAAAACGCAACAAAGTTGGCATGAATCTTGACAAATATTTGTAACAATGTTGTGCCTAAATTTTTGCAACAGAGTTGCAAACTAAGCCCTAAGAAAACGCAACAAAGTTGCAAACGACGTCTCGCGAAAAAGCAACAAAGTTGCAAACAAGGCCTCGCGAAAGAGCAACAAAGTTGCAAACAACGTCTCGCGGAAACGCAACAAAGTTGCACAAATACTTGACAAAAATTTGCAGCAAAGTTGTGCCTAAATTTATGCAACAAAGTTGCAAACAACGCCACGCGGAAACGCAACAAAGTTGCAAACAACGCTTCGCGAAAAAGCAACAAAGTTGCAAACAAGGCCTCGCGAAAGAGCAACAAAGTTGCAAATAACGTCTCGCGGAAACGCAACAAAGTTGCACAAATACTTGACAAAAATTTGCAACAAAGTTGTGCCTAAATTTATGCAACAAAGTTGCAAACAACGCCACGCGGAAACGCAACAAAGTTGCACAAATTCTTGACAAAAATTTGCAACAATGTTGTGCCTAAATTTTTGCAACAAAGTTGCAAATTGGTCGCTAATGAAATGCAACAAAGTTGCAAACAACGCCTCGCAAAAACGCAACAATGTTGCCACAAATTTTACGCAACATTGTTGCACATTTTGTGAAGAATTTTTGCAACATTGTTGCATTTTCTTAGAGCCCAATTTGCAACTTTGTTGCAAATTTTTGGCATGAATTTTTGCAACTTTGTTGCGTTTCCGAGAGACGCTGCTTGCAACTTTGTTGCGTTTCTGAGAGACGTTGTTTGCAACTTTGTTGCGTAAATTTAGGCACAACTTTGTTGCAAATTTTTGTCAAGTATTTGTGCTACTTTGTTGCGTTTCCACGAGACGTTGTTTGCAAGTTTGTTGCGTTTTCTTAGGGCTTAGTTTGCAACTTTGTTGCAAAAATTTAGGCACAACATTGTTGCAAATATTTGTCAAGATTCTTGGCAACTTTGTTGCTTTTTCGCGAGGCCTTGTTTGCAACTTTGTCGCCTTTTCGCAAGGCGTTGTTTGCAACTTTGTTGCGTTTTCTTTAGGCTTAGTTTGCAACTTTGTTGCGTTTCCGCGAGGCGTTGTTTGCAACTTTGTTGCTTTTTCGTAAGGCCTTGTTTGCAACTTCGTTGCCTTTTCGCAAGGCGTTGTTTCAACTTTGTTGTGTTTTCTTAGGGCTTAGTTAGCAACTTTTGTGCGTTTACTTAGGGCTTAGTTAGCAACTTTTGTGCGTTTACTTAGGGCTCTATATTTAAAAAATGTTCTTAAAACATTTGTAAACAAATATTAATCATTGTCTTATAGTTAGGAATAAAAAAAAGTTAATTCACGGAGAAAATAAAATCAACCTGAGGGGGACTCGAACCTACAAAATATTTGTAGCGGTTTACTAGTCCGACGCCTTACCGCGGAATCATCGACGCCGTTGAAAATGTTGTGAATATTTTAGCATATAAACCGACTAACGTGACTTCAATCGCCTCGTTTTATTTACATTCCTCGAATCCTACGCTGGTCTGCCGAATGTAAAAACATTAAACACTGTATAAAACACTTTTTTCGCAAAGAATGGACGAAAATTCGCCGTATAAGTTACTTTGCCACGCAAAAAGCGACGAAAAAACAGGTTTTTAATTTTTTTCACTGCGGCGCACCCAATTTAAAAATCTGAAAAAAATTAAGAATAGTAGTATCAATAATATGTACCTACAAAAAAAATGTAATTGTGGTAGAAAGATTCCTTCAATACAAAATTGACATTTTTCAGCATTTTTTGACGTTTTTTTATTTTTTGCAACTCGAGTTTCCGATTTAAAAATCAGCGAAACTTATACAATATGTGCCTCCATAATTGCAATGTCTCAGATTTTTTCAAAATTTTGTATGCGCTATAATGGAAGACACTGAGCAAAAACTATAATTTTGTTTTTTCGCTGTAACTACCCTCCCAGTCGAGCTACAGGGTTGAAACTTGGCACGAATTGGTTTTTCTTGATAAGCTAGCGAATGGTACCTCACAAGTCGAATTTGGTTTAGGGGCACATTTGACCCCCTTATCCGGCTATAGCCTTTCTAATATTATTTGGACCAATTCTTTATTTGCTACACATATATCTATCTTCATTCAAAACAATTTCTTTTTAACGAAGACGCGATATTTTTGTTCAACGCATAACGTTGTTATCAGAATTTATATTGTAACCTACCTAGTCATGTCCATTTCAAAATAAATATATTATGATTCATTTTACGCAATCATAATCTTATTTCTAAAACTATTTTCTTGACAATAGTAACAAATATAATAACTACAATAATTATGCATAGAAGGAAGGTACAAAGGAGCTTGTAACATAGCATAGTATTTTTTATGTACTCAATATCAAGCTTACTTGTATGTTACAGCTTACTTTTCGCTATCAGAGTTAGAAATATGACCACTTCCTTCCTTTCGTAACCTTCGTGCCAACGAGACAGAATTTAACACACTTCAAAGTAATACATAAAAGTTAAAATTTAATTCCCCCTGATAATCAAGACTTTGTGAATCCCAGAAATCCACTATTAATTCTCAACAGCTCCTAAACAGAAAAAATTACAGTTGTGCAGGTTCAAAGACATTTACATATACAATTATTGTAAAACTAAATAAATTGAGATCATGTTATATTTGTCACCTATAGGTAGTATGTACGTCAGTTCTAAGTGTCTATAGGTGATTATTTATGTAATTATCAACGACACGAAAAAATGTTTCACATAAAAGTAGTATGGTATCATGGGGAACATATCATGATGATAATTGTATGACCTTAAGATAGCGTTGGAGTGTCCTGCAAAGGTCACAATTAAATTTTTAAATATAACCCCATATTTTTTACTGCAGATTCTTATAGGTCATTTTGAGACGTTTTCAAAACACTACCAACACGTGTATTTTCCATGAGCCTTTGTTGTGCTATTAACATTCAAAGTTTACTTGTCGCCAGCATTAACGTTGCTCAATGTACACCGTGAAGAGTTTGTTCGTTCGGACTTTGTACGTCATGGTGGCCTTAAAAAGCACCAACTTTTGTGTGTGTATCCAGCAATTTATGTAATTTAAGGTGGCTATCCTTCAACATGCCCACATTATGAAGAATACACCTTCCCTAGAATTTCAAATGTCACTTTCGCACATGCACTACTTATTCGTTGACGCAATTCTCTTATTTCCCTTAAAAATAACACTATACGTTCTACCCGAAGTTCTACTTGCCCGATTCTTGTCCCAATTTTAAAAGATAAAAGCATCAGTAGTTCTGCAATATTCGCAATATTTAGGTCTATTAAATATATAATAAATTTTATGCACCACAATTTCACATGAAATCCCCCGAAGTTATTCGTTTGATTTTTTTATTTATAGCCGTCCCGAGACCTCGTAAGTCAACAAATAAAGTGCCTATGCCATATTCGCCACTCCTCTATCTCCGATTCCATTGTCCATCTATTCTCTCAAAAACTGCATCGACGACGCACATAAGTACTTAGCAGACGTAATAAATGTAAGGACGCGTAATTTGCATAGCGACCTCACTTAAAGTCACGGTCGGCTTGGTGCAAATCTTATAAATATCATGTGGAAAAGGTCAGACATCGGGAGAAGTCACGAACAATCGTGTTGCATTGCTCGACAATACCATGGATAATGGGTGGAAAGGTAGAAAGTGAATGCATTCATTGGTCGCAATCTGCTCCCCGAATCATTATGCCTGGATAAACCGCTTACATCATAATCAGCCTCTCATTATACCTCCCCTATTACTCATTTCGCTCCTTGCGCTTTCGTCATGCATATTCATGAACAGCCATTTACGGCATGCACCCGCGCGTTTTGTTTCCTCTTTGATTTCAAGGTTCTAAGACGAATGGATTTACGTATGAATAGAGTTTCTGGATCCGGTGTTTGTATTTTTTTTAAACAAGACTAACTAACTTTATAATTTATAGCTCGGACGGAGTTAACAAGGTATTACAGGTTGGCAGACAATTATGGTGATGAAATTACATGTTGTTCGTCGTAAGCATAATGGTGCCGAGTGGAAAACATTTGAGGGTTTGGGATTTATAGCCGTTGTGAAAATATGTTTGAACTTTCTTTTGAATTTTTTGTGTACAGGTATGGACGGGTAAATTATGTTTGCTGTACATGTGATTCTAAATTCCCCTCTTAATGAAGAAAATTCGAAGTGAGAATCGAAATATTGATGGTTGACGAAATAGATAAAAGGGCTTTTAGAAGGTAAATCGAACCTATTGCATCTTAATTAAAATTCATGACTACCTGCTACAATATTCACTTGCGGCTTACTTTCGTTCCATTTCACCAAACAAAATATTGTTGTCATCGTGAAATCCATTATTATACTGATTTAGCACTGTGTAAAATCGTACAAAATAATTATTATTGTACTCATTCACTTTATACAAAAATATAAGTCCAACAGCAAAACGCATTGAAACCAATGATGGGCCAACATATTTATATAGAAATGAGGAAACGTTGTCTAAGACGTTACAAAATATTTTAATACTGAAATGAGTATTAAATACTTTTAAAATAAAAGGAACGTCACCTTTTGGTCTTACCGTAGCGTATTCCAAGGTCTCCATAATAATTAATTTACTCCCCATGCTGCACGATTAAGTACTGCAAACGATTTTCGCAATAAATCCGCGTTAAAGACTCCCATTCCGGTTCGTATATACCAGCACAGAGTTTCCTGCGCTCTTAAAGCAAGATCCATGATCGGCCCTGGGAAAGTGTACGAACAAATGACGCTTTTAGGAATCCCGTGTCTGCCAGTTAAAGGGTGGAGTAGTTTGCATGAAAATGTAACGCTTGAAAGCCCTGAAATGTCGTCGGAAAAACATGGTTCCGTGATCGTTAGTCAGAAATCGATGTCGATACACGGTTCGAGGGTACAGTAAAGCGGCAGTTGAATCGTAATTACGGCAAATGCAAATTGCACCGTGCACACGCCCGGCATGAACTGGTCCAACGTGTCATTATTGTTTATTAGCGCGAACACTTGCTGCTTTTTATCGGGCGCGAGATGCAACGGCGTATTAAGAATAACCGCGAGGCCATATAAGTACGTCTACGCGAACAATAATCCCACGCTCCGAACTAGTACGGCTTCCTTCGGGACGATAACGAGGAAAAATTGTTTGCTGCTTTTGCGTGAAACCGCGCTCGCCTTAAAATGACACCTGTGAGAATATTATATGTGGTGTAGCGAAACGCGGACTGAAAATGTATACTAAAATGTAAATGTAAATGTCACTTTGGTTCCGATAATGTTCCAGTTATCCGACAGTGTCTTTATATTTGGCTGGCCGGTCGATTTAAATACTGCAGAGTTATCGGGAATTTTATATATTTGTTTCCGAGACATTGGAATTCATTCAAGAATTAAGTTAAGTTTGATATGCATTAGGAGGTACATATTTGATGTAGAACACGCAGGGTATCCGCGAATTAGTTTTTCGATTTTATACTACCTGTAGAACGATCTATGTAACTTGAAATGGTGAAATATTCGTTTAGATTTTCTAGCAGCTACTACGAAATTAATATTGTGTTACGCCTGTAAGGTTTCGAAAGGTCAACTTTAAATTGCAGGTACTGCCTCAGTAGCTGCATACCTATGCACGACAATATTTAACATATTTATGTAAATCTTATATTGTGGAATTATTTCCCCCTCATTTATATATTGGTACAAAAAGCTGGATATTTAAAATGCACATCTGCTTAAAACTGCATAGGCATATATTTTCCATCCATGTGCAACATATCTTCCCAAATCGATCTACGTTAAATATGTGTCTAAACATGCTTTACAAACACCTCTGCTCCCTATAAAAGAAGGATAACACTCCACGAAAATTCAGAAGTGCGAACTCCTTGTACTTCTTGTACACGGTTCAATAATTATCGAGAAATGAAGTTCTCCAATTTCTCACGTCGCGTTGCCAGCATTAACTCGTTCATTCTTCGAAGTTTCCCCTCTGCACGGAATGGCGCTCGTGCAATCGAACCGACAGAAATCCGAGACTGAAAAGTCAACAACAGCTTGTAATCGCGCGAATTAACGCGCGTGAGTGCCGGCTGAATGCGACACGCGAGTGTCTATTCTTAAGAACTTCCATTGATATGCAAACTCAGCCACGGCGTGGCGCGCGCTAGATAAGCCTTATCAGCACGGCCTACCTACACGGGTACGAGCTGCTCTGTGTATTTCTGGCCATTGGAGCAACTACGTAAAGCATAGACCGATTACGTAAATTAAGTATGTATAATAATTTACGGCCACTCTTCGTTCTTGTTGTGAATGCGATCACGCTGCCCCCTATGTTGATGACCGATTTGTCGTGCCAGTTTCAGTGACGTTGCAGAATAAATTTCGTGGTACATTATTGGTATTTTGATGAGTTTGGTAGATTTTAATAAGATATGAATGTCTTGGAAAATGGGTGACTGGTTGTTTAGTTTTATCATTGTCTTTTATAGGTAGGTGAAATTACATTAGCTATTTATATTTTGTTATTAATTCCCGTGCGAATGTAGATAATTCCTGTCCTTTCGATAAGAAAATGTGCGAATTCATTTATATTAGAAGCCACGCCGCTGAAGCTAATCGAATTAAACTTTTAGATGCTATCAGACCCTGTTCAACCTATCGCGAAGCCTACCTCCCACCTGTTATTACATATTTATGTACACCAAACATTTTCTCGCGGTATTCTCGCGGATTTTACTTATGCATTGCTAAAAGCATATGGAACGAAATGATTGTAGCTCGCTTGAAAAACAAACGATAAATATTTCAAGTAATAAATGCTCGCCAATCATTTCTCGCCCCTTACAATTTGTGTACAATTTAAAGTGCGCAATAAAAACAAATCCCAAAAACTTCTACAATTCTACAATTCAACGACACAAATTTAAAAGATAACAAACTGGAACAAATATAAATATAACAATCTCAGCGAGACAAATAAAAGATATTTGCATAGATTATCTATCTTAATTATAGCGAAACGATAATTATACAGCTACTCTCGTTCGTCCCAAGAGCGTTTCACCTTCGGCAGCTATTATCGTGAAATTAAAACCGAACTATACGACGTACACCGCGTTAATTTAGTCACGAAGATTGCCAAAGTGAACTTCCCAAGAATGTTCACCAGCGAGCGTAATGTTCACGCGCTATTTCGCGTGCAAAGGAGAACGGAAATAGGAAACATAATCCATGATCAGTAATTACCCTAACGGCACTTTCTCGTCCGGTTGCATTCAGCTGTTCTACGACAAAATAGTTGGAGTTCCACGCCGGAAGAAGCTGCTCGTTTCGCGTCAGCCTGGAAATTCGAGCGAATCGTCGGGCAACAAAAAACTATGAGCAAAATGGCCAGAGTTAGAAGGGAAAATAGGATACGTGGAAACAAGGTGACGCAAAATCAAACGGGGAGCCATTCTGCGGCTGGGAGCCGTTCCGGCTCGTAAAGTGGCGGAAGAAACAGAGAATTCGTTTGACTTCTTTGCCCGTCAAGCGGCAACAGGAACGGGCAGTCGCAGGTACGCCTTTGTGCAGGGGAAATTTGCAAAGATGATTAGCCTTCGTCGTGCATTTGCAAGCTGTCCTCGCGACACGAACGGTTACGCAAAGAAAATAGAACGACAAGCTAGAAGATGAAAAGGGAGGAATTTCTACAGCTGATTTTATTCATCGATCGTACGTTCTGAAGTTCTTTTTTCTTATTTTTTATGTAAAGTATTTTTGACGATTATCAACGAACACAGTTCGTTTTAATTTTATGGAACTGATATATTGTTTTGTGGATGCAATTCATTTCTCTACCTCGTGGAATATGTACCTACTTTATTCCAGTAGAAATTGATATCGTCGGCGATTAAACTCGGAATAACACCGGATGTTTTCAAGATAGCACGCATTGAACATGTAGAACAAGTAATGACCTGAAAACAAGTCGTTCAACAATGACGTTTTTTTCCTAGCTGTTATCGATGTTCGATGGCGTTCAATAGAGTCTTAAATACCAATCTCCCATTCATGTTAATACGTATATGAACTATGAAGTAGAGTTAAGTAATGACCTAATCGAGAATTAAAATAGTCATTGCAATGTCCTCATTTAGATAAAGTCATTTATCTTTCTTTTTACAAACAATCATCATGCGCAACTGAATTAAATTTATTCTGCCACTTATGTAATCGAGAGTGAGATATCCCCAATGCACATATTGGAGCCTCCCAAAAAATATTGTCTTCGGTTTTCGGGTTATCGCTCGACTATTTAATCTCTAAGAACACCGCGTGGTCAGGAATCTGTAATAATAATATAGAAACAAATTATACCTACCTTCGATCAATTTTCATTAAAGATAGAAAAGAAAATCCTTGTAAAATAGATGTGTAAAACGAATTAATTCTTGGAATTATTATACTACTACCTAGGCATCATTATTATCTTGCATATAAAGGTAAGCCTGATAATTTTTACACAATAATAACAAGTTATTCCGCATGCTACCAAGTCAGGTTACTCTTAAAAATCGTACAATTATGCTACCGTTTCAAAGAACCCCTCAACCGTCCGCAGCCGACCAAAAAATAAGATTCCCAACAGAAATGCAAGACCCTGTTGCGAATACACAGTAGCGACGAATATATCGATAAATCCTGTCCCCCCTAATTCGCTATCCTTCCTTGCGCCACAAAAGTCATATACATGTATATACACCCATTCCCAATAACTATTATCGTGAATAACCACCTTAAACTCTGATCCCGAAATTGCTCTATCATATCCCAGATAGAGAATCCGCTCGCCGCACAGTCAACCCCCGAGCCGTCGGCCGTTTCGCGTGCCTTCGCCAAAAAGAAACGAGCTAAAACGTTCCCCAGGACGAGCAGAAAACACTTTGACAAAAAAGGCCCCGCTCGAATCAGATGCATGACCTTTTCGGTGCCGGCTCCGTGGGAGATAAGGACACGAGGAATGCACACGGTCGATTTGTGTCCCGGGTCCGATGGCGGAAGGGGAGCTGGATAGCAATAGGTGCGGCCCTGACTGTCGGCTCTCTCAGGCAGAGAGTGCAGGTGCGCGGCCGCCAGTCTGTCGCCAGGACCCCCTCCAGCTCTCCGCGGACCCTTCTTCGGCCCCACTGCTCTCCTTGCCCCGTGGAGGACCCAGAGATCGTGGACCCCTCCGACTGTTCCCCCTCCCGTTCGCGTCGCCGCTCGCAAGCCGAGAGAAGAGCGAACGGGCCACCACGGCACCTTCTCTCTCGCTTTTTTTCCAACGGGGGCCCGTTCTCTGTCTCTCCGGGTCCGTCGGCGTCGTCGTCGTCGTTGCAACAGGTAGTGCGTACACGAGGGCCGCCTGTGAAACGAAAGCGCTCACGCCTACCGTGCGCGCCGGATTTGCCTTTTTAATGAAAATTCGGCTTGGCCGTTGGTCAAGCTGTATGTACAGTAATAGGTGTATACGACTGTTGCATTCTGTGTTTGATTACCGTGATGGGGTTTACACTTGGGAGTTATATCGCGTATACATACATATATATGTATGTATATTCGTGGGCTAGCGATAGCTTGGGAATTGGATTCAGGTGGATTCTTGAGCTTGATGGATTTATAGGGGAAAGTAGACGCGCCGTCGTGTTACGGGAGCAAGAAGAATGATCGATTCGGATGGGATAGATGGGACTGTGGCTGTACACAATGGGAGCATTAGTACATAAGAATCATTTGGTAGAGGCTGGTGATTTTACGTGTGTGATATTTTGTGGAATGTATTACTGATCTTCAATTCTCCCTATCCTTCTTGCAATGTCAATTGTTATAAGAAATCTCTGCGTCGTCCAACTCATTCCTGCACCAATCATAATCACGGCAACATACTGCCTAGCTTATAGGTACATACGTTGTACATGTCTGTACGTTGGATATTAGTGCAAATGAGTTATTCTGTAGCACGTCGTCATCAACAGGTAGCGAGGATATGGTCTACAGTTAGTAATAACCCTTCCAACAGGTGGTGGAAGCTCGTTTAAAATTGCGACTAAATCGAATAGACTAATGGCGCGTTCGTTCGCACGCTGACTACTATAAATCAACGAGGACCTGTAAAGGTAAGATGTTCGGCGATGTTGGGTGGTCATGAGAGAAGGTACAAGCCAGGGCACGTTTGAACTCGTCATGACCTGTACGTGAGGAGATGAAAAGGAATGCAAAGAAAATACTGTGGATTCTCCTACGCTTGAAAGGGGGCCCGAGTTTCGGCCATTTGAAATTCCTCGGTGGCTTAACTCGCTACCTTATATTACCTGGCGCTCGTCAAAAGCCAGATTTCTGGATAAGGAAAACAAAACACCGGTGTTTTGATGTTCTTAGACACGGATGATATTTGCACGTGTAACGGAGAAATATTTATTGCCCGGAAAAAACGATCCATCCTGAGTCCATGGTGGCATTAAATGTGAAATTATTGACCAAAATTTGTAATACTTTACATTTCAGAACATTCTACAAATAAGCTTATATATATATGGTATATGTATTGTCCATGTTTGCAGCAGCATCGATATTATCGAACACCTGAGATTCGTAATACTTTATATGTACATACTTGTATTTGGAAATAATTTGATAAAAAATAAATTGTACAGTAGAGCCCCCTGTATTCGAACGTTCTGTTATGAGAGAAATCAGGTTAAGATTGGGATGCCAAGAAAAAGTCTCATAATTTTAACATTAAAGCAAAAAAGATATTAAGGTAGGAATGTCTATACTGAACAATAGTTTTAATTGGGGTTTTTAAAAGAGAAGGAGGGGCAGAGAAATAGGGATCTTAACTATGTTTAGGTTTTAGGTAGCAACGGAAGTCTTTCAATTTTTCAGATTCCCTATCTGTAGGTAGGAATCACAGCCTATACGAGCTCATTTAAAACAAGTTAAGGCTTTGCTTATTTTGGATGAATTGTATTGTTTGGATCATAGTATTCTTGGCAGTAAACTCAAATATCTTCATTAATTCTATTATCATTATTTTCGTCATCCTTGTTCTCGATGTTTTTCAATATTTTGTTCAATTTTTGTAGATTATCACTACAACAACATTGGAAAATTTTTGAACGTTTCTAAAACATCAGCATGTCACGATTTCACCAAAGTGCCTGTATACGTTCGATCGAAAATAATTCTAACCAATGCAGTTACTTATGTCAAGATATTTATATAATTTACTAGCAAAAACGACGTGGGATACATAAACAATTAAAAAACACTTTCAATTTTCTCGCCCTGTGTAAAAAATAAATGAAGGTTATCCGATTATCCGAAAGTATAACGTAGTAACGTAGTATAAGTACAATATTGGTATCTATTATTACACTTGTGTCTCATTGTCAGTATTAATTCAAATACGAGAAGCTCTACCGTCCACTGTTAATATTTGCTTCTTTTAATATGACACAATTAAACGCAAAATTGAAAGTAAATAACTTTCTTCGCAACAGCTGAACAGTTGAAAGGAATAACTGTTCGACAATGTCTGGAGCTAAATAGTATAGGCAATAAATGTTGGCCACCGTTAGTACCCCTTAGAGATAAATGAAATCGTAATTTCAAAGAAATCTACAGTATACTATAGTAAACTCTAAAATTCGGAACTTCAAATATACCAATAAATAACAGTATGCCCCCGGAACAATTTAACGCTCTCTACTGCATCGAACCTCGACCGTGCTTCACAACGTTTCGAGCGAACCATAACCAGCACTTTAAAATTCATCACCTGTCCAATCTTTGACACTCCTGGCGTCGCGAGGACGCCCACAGTTTCACCTTAAAGACGTAACGCCCTAATTGTTTCGAGCTTCAAGATTTCAGACAACGATACTGTATACATATACATCGCACGGTATACCGTCCCTTCCGTATCGAATCGATAATTTTCGCGTTGTTCTTTTCACCGTGCCACTTCGCTTCGAGACACGAAAGCACGGAACAGGTTGCCTTTCGGGTTCACAATACGAGCCAAGCGATGAAAATCACGGATTGGAAGCTTCACTTCCTTTTTCCACACTTTCCGCCAGAGAAACCAGACAGGTGTCCGGCCATCAACCTTTTTTTTACGAGGTGGGGGGTCAATCTTCAACGATCGTTACCTTTTGTTCCGACAAATTTCCCTGCATAGCATCAACCACTTGCGAGGACGTGACTCAACGTCCATTTTTACAGCCGGTTGCTCATTTCGGTCGGTGAAACGGGTCGTCCTTCGAGGAGGTCGGTCTGATTGTCAGAGAAGAAAGACTCGATGCTTTATGCAGTGTCAGAAACAATGCAGGTATCCATGGCACGACGAAAAGATGTCGGTTGATCCTCGGCCATCATAATGCCATTGCCGGCCATAATGGTATTGTCATGCAAAAACAAACGAGCCGAGGAAAGTTTCGTGAAAGCAACACGGCCTATCTTGTTTATGGCCGTCCGTTGACAATACAGTCCTGTTGAACACCTCAGCTGCGTGTCGTCACCTCGAATTTCCGACTACCTGCTGGCCACCGATCGAATTACGTTGTCTAAAATCGTAAATAACGAACGAGAACCGTTCAGTTCTCTTATAAATCATGCGCGTACCAGGCTCGTGTACACAGTCTAAAAAATCGAAATGGATTTGCAGGTGGAGTGGCACTTTACGAGGACGTACGCAGAGTCGATTTCGATTTTTCTTCGGAAAAGATAGAAATCTACGGTAATTTGTAGCGCGTACGTATGACGTTCAACTGTATTAAAAGATCAAGCTTCAAGATAACTCTGGGGCGACGCAAGAAAGATGAAAATGATGAGAGTGAAGGAAGTGCAGCATTTAATTTAGCGATATTTCCTTCGAGTGCTTAATTTATGCACACGCGTTTGAGTGCTTTAAATGCGTGGATTATTTTACCGGCTCATAAAGCCGTTTGTGCGAACGATCCTTTCTGATTATTTGAACCAGAGTATTTGTTATATTTATTTTTACTGCGAGTGGATTATACGAAAGTACTGTTAACGGATTTGATAACATTAGACACGACGTCAATGATTCGTTGAAAACCCCATAATAAATTCTACGTACATATTATTATTATTCATCGATTCTTTATTATAATCATTATTTAATTACTACGTTCATGAATCGAATTAACATTTAATCCTTCCATTCCCCTTTATTTGCCAGTTAATATCGCTGTGAATATAATATTCCACTTTATTGCCACCATTTAGCCATATACAGCCCGCATTATTTCATAATCTAATATCAATCTCCTCGATGTTCCCATTGAATTGAAAACGGTTTCAATCTGTTAACAAGAAATTCGTACGACGAAAACGAAAGTATATACGTAGGTACATACACGCATACATAAATCGGACAAAGCTCTATCTCCCAATACCTTCCGCCCCTCTATTCACTTGTCAGAACAGCCGGCCACCGGTTCAGAATTTCCCAGCTAAATGAAATCATAATCCCCGTCGAGTATGCTAACGCACGCGAAAACACAATTCCAATTCGAGACGCGAGGCAACGTCGGGCCCGAAGTTTTCCAACGGTTGATCGCTGCTGCTTTTTAATTAAACGTCGCCGTTTGTACGACATTTATTTCCAGCGAATTCGTCTTTTTCAGCACGCTGGCCGTGCACAGGTAAGCCAGTATAATCTCTAACGAGCGATAAGTCCCGACCGTGGATGGTGTGTAATCACCAAAACGGTCATCGTTGTCGCTTGTGACGGGGTTTCACCGCACCGGTGCGAGTTCCCGATTCAGAGTGCCGGCGTACCTGCGCCGCACACCTGTACAAGCCCAGGTTTATCGCCGTATAACCAGCCTGCCACCTGTGCGGCAGAGATGGTCGCACAGGTGTCTTTTAAAGCATTTCATTAATTACAAATAGGAAAGCCACGGCCCCCGTGAGCCCAGTCTCGGCACGGCAACCGGCAATTCGCGGGACACCTGGTCGAAACACCACGGATTTTCTGCTGACGGCCTCGACGGTCCCTGAAACCTGCTTATTTCCTGGTACGCTCGATCGAAAGGTCGCAATAAAACAACCACGGCTTGCAGAAGGGGGGAACAACGCGTTTAACTGCTGACGAGGCAACAAAATTACACTTGGAAGCTCTTTGGAAAAAGGGAGAAGAAAACGGGCGAAACGCACCGGTCGAAAAAGCATTACTCGAGAAATGAATTGAAGACGTGCCCGGAATGGTTTATTATTCCTTTACCTATGAGACTTTGAATCTCCGTGAAGGGCGGTATTTTGCTTGGATTACAAGAACGGAAAATATCATTGGCAATAGCTTTTTTTTCTACCTTTTTATTGAGGTAGGAAAAGTGGAAATTGGCAGTTACTGTAAATTAAATGCCGGACAATATTGCAATTGTACGATAATTGTCGAGTACAAGAGTGGTATAGTACTACAGTAAGAGGACCAATGAACTTGTAAAGTAATAAATACGTACATTTGTATGCATACCATTTGCGCAGGTGCACCGTGTGGCAAACGGTTAATCCATATTACTACACCTATATTAGCCACCTATTAATTTCGACTACTTTGGAAAAAGGGGACGAACAAATTAGTGAAAGGTCCGGGACGAAAAGGGTTCCCGCAACGAATCGCAGACACTTCGAGGAATAATTCGTTCGCCCACTTACAAGAATCTGTGCAATCATGTTGGAACGGTTTTATCGAGCATTCGTGTGCTATCGATATATCACGTGGACACGTGTTTTAGGTAACAACTTGCGTCGCACAATAAAGGGCGTCTATACAAATATAACGGTAAACTCGAGAATCCCCAGGTGTTAGGCCTCGTAACACCTGGACGAGTACTCGAATTTTCTCAGGGACCCCTACCTTCAGAAAGTTCAAGGTTTCCAGGACCCCACTGAGTGCAGATGTAGATCTAAAACGTACCCCCGGATTCGCGTGAGGACAACGATGTTGCAAGAACATCTGCCACAATCGTGCGGACACCGAGACGAACGTTGTTGCGTTATATAACAGAATAGTAAACGCGTCTGACAACACTTTATCGCGGCGTACGTCGTAAATTACTCCTGTACACGTACCTGTGGACGGTTTGGAAACCGCTATAAACCTGATCGTCTTATTGATCGGTTAACGAACGGAGAAACATCACATGTCACGTTGTGTCAATGCGTCTTTCCTTCACTGGAACGTATTAACGCAGCTGTGCCTCGGAGTAGAGAAAGCTGGACACGTCAACTCGCACGTGAACCATAGGAAAGTCTATTCGAAAACAATTTAGATTACATACTTGCTTTCATGTAGGCTCTTCCACGTCGAAGTAAGCTTAACCCCCTATACATCCGTGTGCATAGCTTGGATGTAGCACGTACACACGACGTCTATGTTTCGTCAACCTTATCCGAATATTTTGAAATAATTTTTCCAAGTATTTTGGACTTGCCCCATTTCGTTCCACGTACCTCATCGGTATATTTATATTCTGACGAATATAAACGGGGATGCTGAGGGTTAATTTCATTGTGGTTTCGTTAAATCACCAATTTGTGCTCTTGGAATAGGTAGATACAGTTGTCATCGGTTCTGTGACATGCAACTTCGTGGTGCAGAATATGTGCCTACGAATACCTTGTTGATTCTTTAAAATTCAAAAGTACATAGTAGATTTCAACAGTTTGTTAACCAATGCATTCGAGGAACAAACAATTTCATTCCCTTTAAATCGTTGGAAAAATGATTTCCATAAAAACGAAATGCCATAACTATATAGTATTGATATAAATTAATACGTAGAGATACAAAAACTTTTTCCCGTCGATCACAAGAGTTTCTAGCAGCGAGACTGATCTTCTTAAACTCCCCTGGCTAATTATAATTCGCTTAACGATTACATACACGAGGAACGTGCCCCGCAGCCCATCTTGCCGAGATTTGTTCAATATCAAACCTAACTCCATTCCGCCAATTGTGCAACAGATATCTATCTGGGTATGTCGCGACAGTAAGAGGAAATGATAAAGCATTTCGTGGCGACTCGTGCAGAAACTCGTCGAGCTGGTCTACGAGAATGTCCTTATCAAATTATTATTGCCGCGGCCACATTTGGGATGAAAGAAAAAAAACGACGGGTCGAAATCGCCCCTAAAGAGGAAAAGCAACGCTCTGAGATATTTCCTAGGGGGCCATTTTCAAGCTTGCGAGGCGCACACCTGAGAAGGTCCTACGGACGCTAGACGGTGTCGCCTGAAGGCGTGTTCTCCAATCTTAGCAGAAATTCGAGCTCTCCCTCGCGGTCGCCCAACAATAAAACAACGGCGTGGGGTCCGTGGTCGCGATGGAACAAGGCAAGAACGGAAAACAGGCTCCCACGAATCCCACGACACTCGTTTTGAGCCGTGAAGGAAAGGCTGCGGGTGTCCTGGTGGCTCTCTGGAGTCGGGTAACGAAAGCTTCGACCTGCAATCGAGCACGATCAAGGCTTCGATGAAAGGATCCGTAGCCAGTAGCGCGAAAGGTGTCTCTACCTCGCAACGGAACGGGGGAAACATAAATTATCCCATTCCATATAATTATCTTAAATTGTCTGTCGTCTTCGTCTTTCAATATCGCGAACAGTATCAGGCTCGCCGTGAAATTTATTAGCCCGCGATGAAAAATCGTATTTCTGCCATCTCGATGAAACTCTCGCGACACAAATTGTGACAAACAACCAATGTGTGCACGTGTACGACTGCTTCTACGGCTTCTTGATCGCACGCACACAGACGTCTGGGCCGTCTGTCTCGCACAGGTTACGGCCGACTTATGAATGGTATCTGCACACGTTCCCACGTCACTGAATGAGTCTCAGGTCTCTCACGTCCGGCAGGATTATCGTGCCCGGTCGCGTTCTTCGCGTAAACCTTGCGAGTCTCCTTTCACGTTTTCTCCCTTATGCTCTTCTATGCTCTAGTTTTGCTGCGTAGGAAGAAAGAAGAGATTTCGACAACACGCGGGAATGCCTTGGCAACAGAGACGAGAAAGAAAAAGGAGCGGTGCTCTGTGCCCCGACCAGGCGGATGGCAGAAGGTAGCGAAACTAGTTGCATAACGCACCGTGCTCGCCGAATTCGGAGGACGTTGGTTTGCTTCCGGCAAACTTGCTTTCTGGAAAGCAGGAGAAAAACTCGGAAGAGAATCGTTCGCGGCATGTTGGTTCTTCAGTGAATCGTAATACACACTGGAGCGAGATCTGCGAGTTATAAGACTGCGATTTGGCACAGTTAGTTGGAATACGAGGCACGATAGTGGAAATATTTGTTGCTCTAGTCAAATGTTTATCGACTAGCGAATTCTGCTTCCCTTTAAAACGATTTACAGTTAGCTATTTAGGATATATCATGCTGTACGCTGGAGTTAATAGATAAAGCTATCCAATCCATTCGATCGATCCATTCCTCTATTTTTACGCCAGCTACCGATCTCAATCAGCCTCGTGATTTCAAGCTTCCTACTTTGTCCGTGTATAGTTGAATATCTATGAACCCTATGGCTGAAAACAATTGAGCAAGACAAAGCTGCCCCTGAGATCACGCACTTTAAAGATATTTTTATCTTCGATCTATCGTATGTGTTACCGTGCCCGAAAAAAGGATAGCCTATATTCTTTTAGCGTTACCGATTTACAGGTTTTGATGCTTTCTATAGATATCGGTAAACACTTCACCTTTCCATGAAAACTAAATTTAAACAGTTGAAAGTAAACACAAAACTGATGGCTCTTCTAAAAACGATGGGCTGATACTACTTAATATTTATTGTACAATATTTCCGACTTCAGGAAAGTTGTCTACGAACGCAGCAATAATTTTTCATACATTTGGTTACCGGATAAACGTGTGCACATACAGCAGAAAAGGTATGATATTCGTCATACTTTCAGTAAAAACTTTCCTCGACAATAAATTATAGTCCATGTGACATTTACGTTACGCAAAGAAACAGGTCCACCCGTTAAGTTGAATAGACAGAATTACAACAGAGACAGTAAATTATTTTTGTATGCACCTAGAACGTATGTATATAGGTTAATCTGGAGAACACGTTGCATATATGGAACAGAAGGGGACAACTAGGATACACGCTACAAAAAATGTATTGGCCCCTTGGCTACAAATCGAAACTCATTTTAGAAAACGAACTTTTACTTCATAAATCTATAGATACTAGCAATTCAGTTGTTGCATTCACCTGCAAATTCTAATTTAGAAACATTAGAAAGCACCATAGTAAATGCCACATGGCTCGTAACAAACGAAATAACAAGATCTTCAAATACCGTTAGCAAAAGGAGAAACAGTATAATTTTGGTGGTAATACGTCAAAAGACTTAATAATCAGCCTAAAATCCGGCAGTAAATCTACTAAACGAATGTGTGCAGATGCCGAAATATTCAGGCGAAGCAGACCTTTGAATTTCATTCGATTACGTAGTTAATCCTTTAAAATTTATGTAAATATCGAGACATCAACATCTACGCGTTATTATACCGATTCCCGTCAGGCAGATTGGACACAAGTAGCCAGGATTGAGCACCAACAAAATTATTATTAGCAACGAAAATTCGTTCCATGGATAGCTTTTTTGCACAATGCAGGCGCCTTATTTGCGGCCGGACTAATCCTGCAGGCACCCCCGATGACCACGTCTCACCCCGGCGTCGATGCAAACGATTATCGATTATACCGTAAGCCGGGGCGAAACGTGGCGGAAAGAAAATACATCCATCCATACATACGTAATACACGGATTCCCGTCACGTTCTCCGTGAGGCGAAAAAAGAAGTTCGCGCGGGAGCTCTCGGACGAGCGGGCGGTTCAGCAGGGCCGTAACACAAAACAGGTGCTTCCAAGAAAAACAGGTGTCCGTTCGTAGCCGTCGCTACGCCGGGGCCCGACGGTGAGGCTTTAGATTGCGGCACTGACAGACGTGCCGACCGCCGGACGAACGACGGACACCTGCACGCCTCCGATTGTACGCAAGATCGGTCCTACGGTGTTGCTTTTTCTCTCTTTCTCCCTATTACTCTCGAGCGGTGCGTTTCGTTGCACCACGGCATTAGCTATCCTCCCTTTCTCAGGGCCTTCGTCGCGTCCCGTCGGTCCTTCCGTGGCTGTTGGAACGCACAACGGTGGAGGGCTGAGAACTACCACGGCGGGGGAGAAGAAAGAAGCGGAGAAATCGTAGGAAAATCTACACGGCGACGCGGACGAAGAGGGATAGAGGCTCTCGAGGAGTCAACGAGACTCCATGGAAAAGAAGGAGACCGAGCTGGTGATTACCGTGGCCGAGAGTAGGAGGAACGCTTTGGCGCAGTGGAGTAGCACGGACGAAGAGAGATTTCTGGTGGCCAGACGAGGAGGTAAAAGGGTTCGAAGCGGAAAGGAGAGCGGCTATGTCGGCGCGGTAAAGACGGAGAAGGGCGCTTCGTGGGACGAAACAGAAGGAGCAGGAGGACGTGAGCGTGTGAGAGAAACGAGAAGCGAACGACCGGCTCGGACGAGCCGACCGGTTGAAGGAGGACGAAGAGATTGGGTTATGTCGGAGGCGCCGTGATTCAACCGAACGCGCAGGTGTGCCGCAGACTGGCCGGCGCCTCTCTGGAATGCGCGACCCCTCTCTGCGGCCCTCCTCGACGGGCCGCTCGCCCTGACCCCCCTCGCCCTCCGCTCAAACCTCTTCTACCGACCCTCGCGGCTTCGCCTCCCCCTCGACCCTCCTCGCGACGCTCTACACACACTGCGGCACCACTGCCAGTCGCGACACACGATCGAGACCGCGAATTGCTAGCGATGGAAAGGATTGTCTCGCGAGCGAGAGGATTGCTTCGCGAGATTTTTTGGTCGGGTACGGATGACGAACGAATGCTTGCTTGGAGCCCATGGATGTATGGACAATGCGCCCCGATTAGCCGGCTTAGCCGAGACAGACTGGATTAGGAAATTCAGATCCGAGGGGAAACTGTTCAGAAGGAATTTTGTCGAGGCAGTGAGAGGCTTGCTTCGAAACTGCAGCCACCAATTTTGGAAAGATGGCGATTATGTTATTAGAAAATTAAGGGAACTCGGTTAATCGGGATTCTACTGTGCATACCGATAGGTGAGAATTTTGGTGTGGGTATACTGTTGATTTCCTGTTTTCGAGGACGAAATGATTCCTTTGGCGCAATATTTCGTACGTGTCCCTTGTATTTGTGGGTAATGAATGCTGTGTAATTATTAATGATTTCATGAAAAGTACGAGGGGATTATTTGATGGTGTTTTTTCGAAATGTTTGCCAGAGTTCAATAAAGAAAATGATGAAAAATAGTGAAATAACGTGTGCGTTTCGTTATATGGTAAAGTGAAAGTAATACATGAAAATGTTACGCACGGTGTGACTAAAAATTTGAAGTGGGTTAATAGATTTGGTGGGCATATTCTCGTGACAATAGGTGATCATAATGATCGACAGCTTGTTGACGTTTGACTAGGCAGTGAGGACTACATCCTTCGTATGGATATGTAAATTTTTTATTGCACCAATTCACTTGCAATAATAACAGGGTGATGAGAGGTTCTAAAGTGCGTCGTGACTCATAGTTTTGAGTCACAGTTCTAGGATGTACTCCAAAACCATAAACGTTTAGTCAGTGCTTGCGACACTGATAAAAAAAAAAAATACAATTGTGTCCCAAAAATAGATATCTTCGCCAGAGTAACCCCGATTACCTTGTATAAACGCTTTCTCTAAAATTCTAAACGATACTCGGTAGACCATCTGCTCTTCGAATCCTAATACACTTATAATTATATTTCAAATACCCACCATTTAGTTCGCCTAAGACTCAGCAGGTCTATACCAATTAGTCGTTTCACAGACAATTAGCATAATCTGAAATGGACATATACATCAGAAGGTGAACGAGTAATACAAATCGTATGATACAATTCATCAGGAATTTATTCAAATGACATTATCAAGCGAAAATTCTCCAGTTACCGTCTTCCATTCTACAATGTGGGCATTACCGCATAGACTTCTGAGAACCATCAAATGCCTATTAAACCTCGAATCCGCTTCAACCTAATAGCATAATTACGAATCGTATTCAAAGTTGTTTCAGGTGTCCAATATATATATATATATATATATATATAAAAAATAAAATATCATAACCGCAGTCATGAAAATTGCATTGCACTAAAAAATTCGAAGCCAACTACATCCCCTAACACTCGAAATCACCTCCGAATATAATCCCGAGCCTTCTACTTCCTCGAAACGAGCTATCTTCCCTCGAGCTCACAGTGCATGTACAGTATAATATAATGTATACCTTTATCCGTATGCTAGGTCATTGAATGGGGGTCTCGGGCCCATCGCTAGAGCTGCGGGTCTACACAAGAGTAAAAGACACGTTCGTGTTGCATGCACGGCTGTGTGGCTTCGACGACGGCTACGTCACGTCCTCTCATGGCAATCAGTGCAGCTGGCCACCAACGCGTTCCCACGGGGCCAAACCGACCCGGCCGGCCAGCTTCGGTCGCCTTTGCGAACGCGCCTTTTACCTCTTTCTCTTTCTCCTTTTCGCCCCTGGCCCCTCTCACTCTTACCCTCTGTGTATCACTCTCTCTCCTTCTCTCTTTCTCTCTTTTCCTCTGCCTGTTCCTTTTCACCTCCGCATCGTGCCTTTCCACGTTGTTTCGTGAAGATTACTCACGCTGGTGCAACAACGTTTTTACGTGGCGCACTTGCCGTGTAATACCGTCGGTTCTACCTGATAGAACAAAGTTCGATGGCTCTTCTTTTTTGCTTAGAACGGGAGATCGTATTCATTGTCGATGCGTGCCGCTCAATGATGATTTATGAAAGGATCGTTAGGATTTTATTGCTACTTATATACGGGACGGGGAACCGGACATATATGCGCGGGTACGCTTAATGGACTGTCGCGAGTAACTGAAAGACCGTCCTTCCTCAAACGGACGGTCGTTTAATTACATATCTATCGTGAACGACAGCCGCCGATCAGCCGATACCTGACTGATGACCAGGTTTGCTCGCCGTTGAGGTAGAGGCTCGACGATTGTTCGGTAATTGAGGAGGTTCGAGAAGTGAAACTACTGTTGTTGCTGAGATCGACGGTTAATTGTGTCGTTTAGTTGCTCGGAAAACAATTTTGTCAGATTTATGTTTTACTCGAAGTTCCTTATCGTTATATTTTCTTAAATACCGGTACCTTCAATGATATTAATAAACGTATAAATAAATCGTAGATTTTTATGAATAAGTTTGTCATCGTTTCCAGTACTTTGATCGCATTGCTTCATTAAAGAAAATTTTTCTTCCGAACGTATCGCCAAACGTTGCAAGCCACCGTTCAAAGAGCCGCATGCCTCGTTTCAATGGAACGCGTACGTGCATTTTAAATTTAACTCGGTAATGTCTTTAGCGGGCACGCGTATCATTAAAATGTTCCGCATGCGCTAATCACCAGACACACGAACGATTGGCGTTTCATTAAAAATATCCGCACGCACGGCTCCTCTTTGCTTCGTTGCAACTCTATCCCAGTGGCGCGTAGAATTCAGTATGGACGTCCATTCCCATAAAGTCAACAGGATTGTGTAGAAAAAGTGTAAATGCGCCGTCGAATGTGTTTATTTCTAATGTCCAATTTCCCTGTCGAAGGTAGTATTTGTGTTTTAATTAAAATTTTAATAGGCATGTTTTTGTTATCAATGTTGCCTTCAATCTTTAAGGAATAATATTTGCTGAATTTATAACTTCGTACAGATATACATTGTAGTTGCATTCCTTTTTAATAATTCATCCAATTGTTTACTGCGATAAATCATTTCGATTCTATTGTTTAGCTTTATCTTGAACTTTTCATTTTAAGTAAGTCATTCAAGGCTTAACGTTCGTCTGTTAAAAAGAATACCAATTGTATTGTAAATAAAAATTGTTCCATCTTTTTGTATAGTGCACTTATCATCAAGACACTGCGTTATACATATAGACAGATACTGTTAAATACGATAAAAGTTTATGAACAGACTTCACATTACTCATTGCCACGGATTAATATCTTTTACTCGATTTGTTAACTGAAGATAATAAGCTACCTTGTCATTTAGGTCACCAATGTCTTCACATGTAGATATACATGAATAATAATTTCTTAACTCAGAGATGCCCTATTTTTTAAACGCATTATTATTTTGTATTAGGATAACGTTCATACCTATCCGTGTATGATCATTAACTTTTAATTCTCCGCGAAAACGAATTCCCTTTAAAAATACAACCTAGGTAACGGGTCAATATTTTTTAGGGAATTCTTTTTAGGGGACTCAGTCGAACGTAATTAACATTGTTGCTAAAATTAATATTACAAAACATCTGTACAGGATGTGAAACATAAACAATTTTTATTTAACGCGTAATAAAATAAAAATCATCTCACATATTGCAACTAAAACATAGCTTCATGCAATGAACAAAGGTATCTAACCATTCCGCAACGTTACCTGTTCTCCTTCACTATAATTAATAATTCACTGAAAACGTCCCTTTGGATGGTTGCAACTCTATTCCTGTGGCGTATAAAACAAAACAACACAGCGGGACGAACACGAGGGTTCTTCTTCACTCTTTTTCTTTTCTTCCTTATCACCTTTCCAGCCCTTTTGCATTCGCCTTGCCTCATCCTTTTTTTATGTTTCTTTATTTCTTATAGATACTTTTTTTTCTCCCCTCGCATTTCCATTATTTTTACCAACGTACCTGCCAGGTAAGGCACGGTCGCGCTGCACACGTGTGCGTGAAGCAGCTTTCGAGACCTTCTTCCTGCAGAATTCGTCGCCACAGGCGTACTTGTGGGAGGCTTTATACGGTGTCCGCAGTGGAAGCGATCAAATGAATTTATAGACGTTGTTATATTCCCCCGTATGGTAGTACATACCACCAGCCTCGTGTGATTGCTGTTCAGGACCGCCATGGTGGTCGTGCTCGATCGGCAACCATGGTGAAATGACAAATAGTCGCTTTTGGGTGACTCACTTTCACGTGAAAAATAATTGATGTCTCAATTGACATGGCTCGTGCAATCAATTGAATGAAATATGTGATTAGTTTTACTCGAAAGAAAAAAGCTTAATCAATTTTGGAGGGGAATTCTATTGTTGTTCATTTCCACGGTGATTGTAGCGTAATTGTTATTCCCGGAAAGACGAACGATATTTTCCGTGACGAGAGTAAATTAACTCTTTTAAATTAAAAATTGCAACTTTCTGTGTTCCAATTTTCCTTTATTAAAAAAGAACTTGACTACGCTCAATTATGCCTTGCACATTATTTGTCTCCAATATATTATTCGATATTTCTACTATGTAAAATCGTACTAATTACGATAAACATCAAATCAGCAAATTAAAGTACCTACCAACGCGCGCCAACAGTTTTGCTTTTTCTGTACATAATATTTTTTATTCTTAATACATTCATTTATACCTATGAATATAAAATTTTCGTTCCCTTCGCAGAATATCACCGTAAAATGATGTCGGATCACGCGCATATTGCTCGCAGTGACGTATCGTTTACGAAAAGTTTTATGTACAGAAGGGAGAAGAAGAAAAAAGTGTCGGACAGAGAACAGAGTTGGCCCTTGTGATATACGCCGTTATCGATCCGACGTGAAGTAACGTTGAATGATATTACGAGGGTGACCAGTGAACTTTCAGGCTTTTCACGATTCGTTCCCAAATTTTGATACGCGAGTCGTGGCCCGATTTCAAGAAATATGGTGACAGGGGTTAGAAGGGTAACCGTGTGCAATAGAAACCCACTGTTTCGTGTCTTCCCGTGCTATCGTCCCTCTACTTTTCACTCTAAATCACGAGATAATGATGCACCAGAAAGCAACAAAGCAAACGTTATCGACTGACTGTTCCCTATATAATTATTGAAATCTGAATGGGGGATGCAACCGCGTAAATTATGTGACAGTAATGAGATGCATTTTACCAATATTTTCCTGCTACCATTTGAGGCGCTGTGTTAGACTAAATCGATTTAATGAATTTGTGACGCAATCATGCTGACGCAAATTCGCTGCAATAATACAGATTAGTCTCTGGTTATCGGCTATTTATGCGACACTCCATATACATAAATGAAATTTTCATATAGGACACGAACCTAATAATAAACAGCGAACGCAGGAAGAAGAAACGTTAGAAAGAACGTAACATCTAAATGTATAATAATTGTCACGATTACTACGCAAAAATACAAACAACATTCCGCCTCTGTTTCTTTTTATCAGTATCCTCTCTGTTTCCCAGTGAAATGGAATTCGCTCATTTACAAAAACACAAAAATCGTCCGGGCACTTATCTTCCTTTCCACTTAATTTCTATTAGTCCATCAGTTACGGTGCTTTTTCTCGTCTACCCGGTTGCCATACCTGTAGTCACAGGTTTCGCGGCCACTCGGAGGATCAGCTGCGTTTATTTGGGTTAAAACCACACCGTGTATTGTGCATTGTGCGCCGAAAAGCAGCGGGAACATCGTGGAACACGGCGGAACGAGTGTTCCCCGGGCACAACAATGTTCCGGGGACGGTACCCTGGCACACCTGAGTTACCTGATGCATTTAGTACCTGGGAACGGTCCCAAAAACGCCAGAATTTCAGGCCCCGTATAGATTTCACGTTAAATGGCCGCCGTAAACGACTCGCTTCCAAATGAATTTCACGCCGTGACAACGATGACCGTGAAAACGAGTAACTGTGCGCGAGTAAAATGGTCAGGTAGCAAAGTACAGCTTAAGTATTCATCAAGCGGAGAACGAGGAGGCAGCGAGAGACAAATACCTTGGTTTTAATGGGATTCGTTCGGTTTTCTACAGCTGTCTGCTCGATGTATACAGGTTGTCGGAGAAAAAACTTGCCCACGCATTTATCTTCTTTGCAAAATACATGATTTTATCCACACACATTTTATACATGAATGAAAACTACAATAGAAATGATTTTAAAATGTATTCATTGAACGATGCCTAATTAGACAAGAACTAACATGGCTTTGACTAATATTTCAATCTTCCATATTTCTCGAATATATTTTATTGACGCTTTTCCTTCAAACATGCTTAATACATTTCTCGAAACCTTTCCCTGCCTTCTTCTTCTACCACTGGGAGATACAATTATCGTTGAATTTGCACGTGAATACTGATTGTGAAATGGACAAGTCAACTCTTATAGATAAATAAATTGAACTATAGGTTCAGCTTCTGTGCACAACACTTTATTGTCGCAACGAATATTCATCATTTACATTCTATTTTGCTGAATGAATCTCGTTACCCTCGTGCAATGGTAACGTTTAATTATGGCGCAATGCCGAATGAATCATCTTCTTTGGCTATAATAAAATTCTCTGAATTTAAATTCAAAAGATTACCGTCGTCGCTTGTATCCCTATACATAATCACCAACACACAGTTCATAAAATTCCCTTTTAAATCCCTCGAATTGCAGTACTGTAAACAGCGTTTCGGGCCGGTTGACTAGTGTACGGCACTCGTCTCAGAAAGCTCCATATATCTCAATATTAACACTAGCGTCAGGGAACCCGTCAATTTGATGGATTACAGATTTCGGAAAACGGAGGTCCGTTAATATCGCGGAACTAAATTCATTCTGTCTTACTTCTAAATTAAGTAAATTGATTTTTTAAAGAATGTGCACATTTTTATTGACAGTCGTTAATCCGAGGCGAGTCAGTAGAAATAAGTCTACAAACAATGTCCGTAAACCTAGGGTTAAAACTAATTCCACGAACCCAAAATTAACCGCGTACATACACATGCACATGCACTCTACACACATTTCTCGTCCTACAGTGCCCTTTCGTGAACATCACGGCTGCGCTCCCATCTATCTGACTGTAAAATTCAATGTCTAGCCGCACAATGCGCGGGTCTGTTCTCAATGTGCACTGGCACTCTGTTCGCGACGCTAGGTGAAGAAGCCATCGTCGTACCTAGTGCTCTACATCTGCGTTGAAGTCCCTCGAGCAAACGGCTCGCCGTGAAAAACGGGTCGCGAAGCGTTTCTCGACGGTGCTAATGAAGGACAGCCGCGTTTACGTGCACCGTCGCGGCGTGCCACGCACGCAGCAAACACGTCCGCACACTCTCCATGGATATTTTAAAAACCGACGACGAGGTGTAGTATTTTCGCGGTACGGCCCGTTTGAACAGCTGCGCAAATAGCGGATCCTCGCGGCACATCGCCCAGCGATTTTTGTCGCCCGTTTCGGCTCGCGTGTGTTTTTATTGCGCGCACTACTTTTATATACGCGTACACCGAAATAATCGGTTATTTTCGCGTCTTGAATGAAAGGGCCGGGAGGATCGGTAAGGATGTGCCCAGAGACGTTGAACGAACTTCGATTTTCCTTTCCAGGATTACGGCGTTCGTTCGAATTTCACAGGGGACGCACGTTCGAACCAGCTGCGGTGGTCGAATAATGGGGATCATTAACTGAAAGGGGTCGGAGTTGTTCAGATTTGTCTCTTATACATAATTCGAACGGTCAACGTCGCGAGCTACGAGTGGCACGTAACTCCGTTTCCATTTATCTATTCCTTAATTAGCGGGCTATTGGTGCGTCACTGCGAGTATACGTGCATGTCAAAAATGTCCTCTTCCCGTACCTATGTATGTATATAACGCACGTTCGAACCGGTTACAACGGCCTCTGCCGCGTAGAACCGGATATCGAAGGATTTTTCAACGGGAGAACCATGTCATCTTACCGATACCTAACAGCACATACCTGATACGTGCGAAGATAAAAATCCTTCAGACCGCGAACTTCCGCAAAATTTGAACGGAGCATGTACCAATGGAACGGAAGGCGGATTTAAAAATAATTCACGGCACACACCTGTACAGATTCAAATTAAACGAAAGTTCGAGTAAAATATTAAAGACGGTCGCGATCGACTTATGGGCACCGTGTCGAATCGCAGCGCAACGAAACGCATTAGTAGATCGTAAAAGAAGATAGCGCTCAATCGTGTCGTGCCCGATTCCACGATCTCCCTGCGTATTCCAAAGATCGTGACGGCTGAGAAGTTCTGCGCTTACAATTAGCACCGCGTCGGAATAGTGGAGGACAGAGATGGAAAGGAGAAGCCGTGGCGAAGCGAGGGAGCGACAAGGAGGAAGAGAAATGAAGTACGACGAGGCAAGTGTGGGTATATAGTTATAGCCGGCGTGGCCCTGATACGATGTTACAGTCTGTAGGCAGTCAGGAATCGGGAGGGTCGCCCCACAGCTAACACGTGCAAGGCGCACGTGCACTCCGAGACCACTCTAGCCTCTGGCGCACAATCATCGGATGCCAAGATACACTCCACGGAATAATTTTCGAGGGGCACTCCCATGCCTTCCTCCTTCGGCTCCGTGCAGCGCGAAAAAAGAAATCCAGCAAATTCACCCATGAAGGAGAACGAGTTTCGACGATTTAGTGACGCACACCGGTTGATCCTCGCGATGCGTGCTCGATCGGAGGAGACAATGCTCGTGGGAGACGCTGAGTGGGTTAATTATGAGGATGTAACTGATGCCCTTCATTTTAAAGCGCAAAGAATCACCGCATTTTATTTTTTTTACTTTTTTTTTGTTTGACGACTATGGGTTCGGTGTTTGAGTCAATTTTTTGTCGGGGATAAAATAATTACGGGGCTGAGACAAATGTGAATAACGACGAAGAGAATTTATCGCCAAAATTGATCACTAATCATTTATTTTCGATGGACGATGGCGATTGATCCTTGTTTAATTAGCTCTATTTGTTAGCCTAATCCGATTTTGCCATTAATTAGAGACGTATTTCTATTATCTATCATCGTGGAAGTTACTTCAATTGCAGGCTAATTAATTGTCAACATTTAACAAATTATCAAGCTCTCAGGAAGACCAAACTATCTTTCCACGGTACAGTGGTTACATACTTCGTTATTATACTCCACATTACCAATGCCCAAGATTCCTTAAAACCCCTGCAAGAAATCCTGTTACAAACGTATTTGTCGCACATAATTCTTGCCGTTAACAACACGTTAACCCGCAGCAACCCTTCATTGCGCCACCTTTCCACGTAAAACGTGAAACTCTTCCCACTTCCGGCCCCCCACACTCCAACCTATTGTATCTACTAATTACCGCATTCCAACGATTCAAACCGTGCATCCCCCTGCAAGCCTCATAACGCATTCAAGTATATACGCAATCCTCCGTCCCCAATCCGAAATCTCGCATCAAGTCTGTCCACGTGAACCATAAATCCTCGTCCCTCCCCCCATTGATACACCCAGACGGGTCGACGAAGACAACGCCTCGTTTCCTGCGCCTTTTCACGAAAACCGTATACCCTGCCGACCGTCGACGGCCTTGCATACACGCTGGCGTGGCGTCGGCGTCGCGGCACAAATTTATTCGCGCGAGTGTACGAGCGAGCGTACGAGGTGAGTATATACCTACGCAGGCTATCGCGACGGACGACGGACGCGATGCGGCAGGAAGCACACGATTACGAGCTCGCTTTGGGGTCGTTCGTGGCCGGTGCGTGCACGCCAGCTGCAGAGATGCGCGCAGTTTCACCGGTCGCAATCTCGTCGGCCCGATTTCCAAGGGGCGAGAGCACGGGAGTGCGCTAATTATAGGTACGTACTATAGCCTTTCTTTACGACAAATCGCAGCCGGGGCGAGCGCATCAGACCGCGAACAAAACGGCTGATCGAACCAGGGACCATCGATAGAGAACGATGCACGGCAGAAGAATATTTTGTTCACGAGAGGGGAGGGGGACGCGCATATGGACATGCCCGTTTTATTTGCGGGCCTAGAGAAGTCTCGGATACTGCTGCGAATGAGACAATTAGACGATCGACTTTGGGCAATTTCATGTGAAGTGTGCTGCATAAATGTAAATACACCTGGGACACTTTTACACAGGGGACATTGTAAAAAAGGTTGGGAATGAATTGATTTTTGCCGGTTCAGAAGGTTTGATGGCTTCTGGCCAATTTTCATCGGAATTTATTATTAATTCCTTCTTTTTCACTTTGTTCTTGGTATCCAAAGGAGCAATTGAAATACGGTTTTATGATTTGGTAATGAATTTTTGGAGACAAGGGCAGTGGCTCATATTACTACCAAATAGGGTTGTCAGAAATCCTGAAGCTATAAAGAGAACATTACGGAATTAATTGAAATAAACACATTTATTAAGAACAACATTGCACAATTGTAGAAAGAATAAATTATTCTTATATATTATTTCTAAATATACCTAAATCGATAATACTATTTACTTACATATTCATAAATATAATATAATTCACAAAAAATTAGTTTCTTTGGCTGGAGAGACCACGTCCTGATAAACGAACATAACATGACATGGAGTATCCTTCTACCCAATAAAATCGGTTATTTAGTTTCTTTCCATATAATAATATGAAGAGAAAAATATTTATTCGTTATATAAATTTGTTAGAATCTTTTGGTTCTTTGGGAAAAATTTTCTTCAAACATTCAAATTTTTTAAATTAAATTAAATTATTTTAAATTATTAGATGTTTCATATTTCTTTGAGGTTGAATCATAATAATTATTACAAGAAATATTCTTGTCGTTATATGTCACAGTTATAATTGAATTGACTGTTGATACATTCAACCTATTCCTATTGTGCCCCGATCGTTGGAAAAATTCCAACATTACTACTAGCACTAAACGATGAGAGAGTTTACAGGTTTAAGTTCGAATATTAAATGAAAAGTAAAAATTCTCGCTTCAAAAAAGAGAAACCGAGAAAAGAGAACCAAAGTGAACAATTTTGCCCACACGAAAAAAGAAAAAATCAGAACATATTTCCTTGCTTTAACGCTCCCTGCAGTTTCTTTGAAAATCACAAAATATACCAAGGTAATTCCCATTTCAATGGACACGCATGCAAAAGCTTTCCATTGTGCCTGAAACAAAAACTGTCCATCAAACAAAAGGACGACGATGAGCGACAAAATCTGTTACGGAAGGGCGTTATATTCTTCGTAATACTTTATTATAATACCCTCCCCTCTACTTGCATACTGAGGGGGCTCACGTGTTTGCCGTTTCTTTACTAGGAAAGTCTTAACGTTTGCATCATTGGTAACTGAACCATGCTACCCCGAATTCTTCACGCTTCCCGTAAATATGAAATCGATATAATTTATATGCACTTGAAAGTGCATAACTCTAAAGAGGCAATAGGTATACTGTACCTCCTATACAAGCTGCGGTAACCAGAGCACTCGGAGATTAATGAATTGAACAAAAATTAAAATCTTACAAAGTACCGTCAAAGATCCCCCGCTAATACTCGCAACCTGTCAGCCTATAAACTCAACCTGTCGGATAAATTAAGCCCCGCCGAGTGAAATGGAGTGACGATAATTTATCGCGCAATAATCAAACGAAATCCTTTCGCCGATTAGCGGCGCACTAATAACCATCCGCATCCACTAAACATCGTGCAATATTATACAATCCCGTCGAGAGCATACCCCGTAGGTAAATACATATACCGATCGTTCCTTTCCCCGTTTGTTTCGTTTTCTTCATAACACTTGCGTCCACCATTGTTCGCTGGCGTTACGTGACTCTGTGCAGTCTCTGTACGCGCGATAGATTCACAGACGTAAAGAAAAAGATCGTTCGCCAGCTGCGGTCGTAATTAATTACTTCGGCATGCGGAAAATCGGCATGGCGCGCAAGCCTGGCCGATCCGTCGCGTTTCTTTCGCCGCGTGATAATGGAAACGAAACAGCACCGTCGATTACGTAACCGACCTTTCAGCCTTTCGTTTATCGTAGACCGTTACGAAATGTTATTGTGCGTACTCGACCTTCGTATCGAGGCGAAAAGAGTATCCGCGCCAAAGATCGCGTGTCTGTTTTACTTTTTCTCCACCGACGTATCCAGCGTATCCAGCCGTATTTTTACACGCTGGCTTGCGTTTCACCGTTGCTCGAATTTGCCGCAATGTCTGGTCGTTCGTTTCGTGTCTCGTAGACTGTGCCACATTTGCAACATGTCCGACCGGCAAATTATCCGCTCGTTACGCGTGTCGCGTCTCACATGAACGATAGAGAACATGGAGCGCGATTTCCTTCGATTTGGGTACTCGTGGACAGCGATCGGGGCGATACGCGGCACACCTGATCGCTTAATGGAAGAGATGTGTGGATCGGTTCGATAAAATCGCGCAACGACACACCTGGTTATCGCCCGATACCGAATTACATCCTCTATCGGCGTTGTCTAGTCAGATCTATGTTGATACAGACATATTCAAGTTCAAAATTCACTGTAGATTATGTAAACTTGCGCCACCGTTCGGTTCATTCATTTATCAGGGCAAGGACGCGGTCGGACCGTAGTAAGTACATGCATGCACACTTGCCTGGCTGAATATAGATTTCTGTATTTCTGTTTTTCTTGCATCCCCCTTTTCCGTGACTGCTCTATGCAAGTATAAACGCACTCGATTGTCGTTCCTTCCGATTAAAGAAGAAAAAGAACGAAAGCAGTTCAGCGCGGCGCCCGTTGCCCGTTTAATATTTCATAAAAATGAGAGAATAAGAGCAAACGGTCGCTCATTGTGAAATAAACGGGATATTTTGCAGTTGCACAAAACACGATAGTCAGGTTAATAAACAAAAGGCCCAAGTGCATGGCTGCGCGTGTATAATACATACAATACGCCGAACGCTGCCGATTGTCAGAAAAGAGCGCAAGAAAAATGATGTCGAGTGGTTTATCGAGGCTGAATAGAGTTTATCTTGATTCCGGGAAGCTTCATAGAATTTCGGTTTACCTGCACCGAGGGTGTACACGCCGTGGTCGATTTCTTATCGCGTTACCCCGATAAGCCGATTGCTCGACCGCGCACGGAGCTCGTCCGAGTGCGTGGCCGGTACATCTGACCTGAACACCTGGATGGGATGCTCTGCGATCGATTCGGCTAAATCATTTTTCCCTGGGTGAATCACGGACCCGAGTCGCGTACGCCGCTTCTAGGCGCGACTCGTGGTGCTATTTTATTTGTTCTTTTCTTCGGTCACGACCGATCTTCCACGAGGCGTTCGCTCGTTTTGCATTCTGGCACGTAGCTTGTTTTCGCGCCGCGTAAATTTCAACGATTACATTTCACTCGACACGTGCACCACTCGAGGCTCGCGAAGATGTTCCTTGCCTGGCGGGGTTTCGAAAGCACGCTCTATTTCGAGAACTTCGCGATCGTTTATTGAAATAATCGTCTATTAATAGAATTCTTTTTTCGGGGGAAATTGACGAGAAATGTGTCGCTCATTGAGGAGACGCGGTCGCGGCTGGACGTACGACGATCTCTCGGTGCGGCTGAAAGATTGGAAGTGGTTAATGTGCAGTTGATCTATTGCCAGATTATTCGCTTCATTGAAGAAGCATTAAAAGATGGATGTTTGCTAAGTGTAAATTCGGCGGCTTGGAAGGAAAAGTGAGGGTACATGATGTACCCGTCACATTAACGGGTAAACAATTATGCGGGGGAAAGCATTGTTGAAAGAATGAACGAAAAATGTTTCTGCAATCTCTAAGATAGAAATTTCGGTGCAACTACTGTTCGATGTTTCATCTGTCTAGTGTCTTATGTAAATAGACCATTGTCCCACTGTGGTAACTGATTATTAGTAGAAAAAAGTCAATAGTGTCACATGTTGTTTCACGCATTCCACTGAACAAACATCAGTGACAAGCCGGTTCTAAAGTTCGGAAAGAAGAAACATTACGTAGAAGACTAAAGGGCACCAAAGTAGCTGGACAATGTGCGACAAATGACAGCACTAACGCAAAACTATTGATAATTTTGTGCGCGGATACTGCGTTGGCAATCACCGTGCGATTGTACGTACAAAGATGGCACGCTAAGTCTTCCCAGAACACTATCGTATTCATGCGATCGGCCGATCATAGGAAAGCTGATTTCGTAAAAGGCGAATTGTAAAATTCACCGAATGCTAAACTATTTCGATCTTAAAGCTTATACGCTCGTACGTCCACTGACTAAATTTAATATATCAGCCGCGTATACTATTTAAGTTACGTGTAATTTCGTTAACGAGGTGACGTTCCAAAGGTAGGTAAAATTAATTTCGCGTAATGGATTAAAGTCCCATCATTTGTTTAGCGTTAAGTATTTTTGGCACACAGAGTTCTGCAGAAATTCTTTCTACAATCAAGAGGTAACAATTGTAACTTGACCTGACGGTGTTCGCAAAGAATATGCGTTGACTTCTTTCCAAGGTTCCCGATCGAAAGGCGTCGGCAATTTTTACGTATTGGAATCGAACGCACTTATCTCTATGTCGGGCGTCTTTCTTCGTTCGTTTATCTCGAACGAGCTAACCTGATAAAGTGCATCCTTGTGTACCTATATCTATACAGGTACGCGATTCCACCGGGTGGAGCGTAATAAAAATTACGTAATAACCCCTGTTGTTTTCTTAAAAATTACCTTATCGCTTACGCAAACCCGTTCTCGCGTAATTGGTTCAGGTGTTCTCCTGGCAAGCAAATAATTTGCTCGCTCGAGATACAATATTTTGTTTATGCCCGTCCGTGCGAGCGTATATAGGCACATACGTGAGTTTTCGTGTACATAGCTACCATTCGCCTAACCCTGGCTCCAGAAATACGGTTGCCTTATTTGTTTTCGTTAAAAGACATTTTTCAAGAAGCTCGAAAGCTAAGAATACCACCTCTATCTCTACAATGTTGAAGCTGCGGAATTTTCCAGCTGTTCTATACAGAATGGAAACGTACAATATTCGTCCACCTCGCGCGGCTACAAGTCGCTTATGTGCTTGTAGCAAAATATGTGGGCGTGCTTTTAAACTGTCATCTAGTAGCAGAACATTCCTCGTGGCATTCCAATAAAAGATTAGATACAGGTTCAATCTGATCGTTCAATAATTTTCTTCCTTGGAAGTAGATTGATTCGCGCAGTGAAGAAATTCATGAAATGATATTTCATTACACCGCTCGAGTCGTGGTACATGCAAGAGCGACATAATATTATATAAGTACATTACTGTTACCGAAATATCAATAATTGTAAATCGTTGGCGACTATCCTAGAAAGAAACAATTGATATGCACCCAATTAAAAGTGCAATATCAATAAGAATATCTAATCTTAAACAACGGTTACGCTATGGTTTAGTTTTTAAATGGGAAACCACTGAACACAGAGATTTCGAAATACACACGTGCATGTATGATACATAGGCACGCATACATTATGTTAATTCAATAATAATAGATTAACTTATCCGCTCGGGCCAAAGAAATATTCATTGTCCACGAGAAACGCCAGTATCGCAATCGGTCTTTCACATTTCAACGCAAATATTGAATATTTCTGTACAAATACCGGACGGTTCAAATAAGATATACAAGAATAATGGCTTCGTGCCGTTTTGTAAATTCTTCCGATTCGCTCCGAAAACCGACGTGTCGTGAATGTCGTTCTCGGAAACGGTACACCGAGGAAAATCTATGATTTTTACAAAAGCAGGCCACGTAGCCAGCGCCGCGATCGTTCATGAATCATTCATAATGCATGAGATAATAGCGACGAGCACTGAAGTCACCCGTTGACAAATGCGTCCGCAACGTCCAGGCCGTGCGTTTCCACGCACGAGACCGTCAAAGAACGGATACGTCTCGTTTCGCCGTATTCAAAAGGCTGTTGGATTCGTGGTGAAATCGCTAAATCACCTGGCGAACGTTGTTTCTTGTAGGACGAACAGGTACCCTATTCTTACGTTTCCACTCGAGAAAAATGGTTCTTTTGTAACGATCCATAATACGTATGCTAATGATCGTCACTTTCGACTTCGAACAGGTAAAAATAACGCCCGAATCGTGAAAAACGGGGGGGGGGGGGGGGGGGGGAAGAAAGAATGGGATGGTCGATTGTTCGGAAAGAAAGAAAGAAACCGTTGGCTGGGAATAAATGAACATTTTTTCCTACTTTTCGTTAAGTTATGTTTATGGGCATTTGAACATATTTCACATCGAATAATCATTGTTGTATCCGTGTTAGATTTACAGATTGCATTATTATGCGGGAACACAGATACCATTTTTTTAGATGGGATATATAGGTGCAGTGAATAATAATTAATTTAATAATTACGTTCACTGGTATACCTAATGTGATTGAAATATATAGGACTATGCGCAACTACATATAACACGACCAGCAAGTAATATCGCGTTTAAATAATAATTTGGGCAGAAATTGAACGGATAACCGCACGATATGCCTATATTATTTTCAGCCGTTCGTGTTTCCTTTGTTAACTAGGATACGATAGCAATGTATTACTAACGAGACGAATATAATCAGCCATGAATCATTTATTCTATATTTTACATCCCAATATCCGGCCAGAAAATGGACGAGGTTAATCGTAATTTTGCTCTCATCCGCGCTGTGATTTATGTTAATTACAGCAAGACAGGCGGAGGATGGGATGCGTGCGTATAAATTTCCCCTGTCCCATTTTCCAGTGTGTACGCGAGCGGCGCCGATTGTCAGCAGCACAGACGACGGAGCTTGTTTTTATTGTGAAATCCCTGGGAAATGACGGATTTCTTCCTTTTCAGCTAATCGAGGACGAATCGCGAAGCAAATAAAAGCGGGCGAGGCGGGGCGCGATCGATGAATTCACGCTCTGATTGACGCTGCTCCAAAGCGTACAACGAAACTGCATTTCGAGTATTCGTGTCGGATCATGTTTGCACGTCGCACGATTCTCCATACGGTTCGTGATTTCACGTTGAAACGGTGCCCGGCCCGTTCGTTCAATTTTTATCATCGCGCATCCCACATCCTAAAGCTCCGTCGAATAAGAACATTGTTCTTATTTGCATTCCCGCGTTCACACGTGTCGCTCGTAGCCTGGAGCTTCGATTGCTTCTTGCTTTCCACGGCGAGATCGGCGTTTCATTAGTTTCGCCGTGCTCATTATTCGAGTCTGGTATCTACGTATCTGTCCACTGCGTTATTACCTCGAAAGCTCCATTCGAACGATACGCGTTCTCGTTCTCTGCGGAAAAGTCATCGGGCAATTACTCGGTAATTTATGAGACCCGTCGGTGCACCTCTTCGTGGTAAAATGGCCGATTAACTTGTCCAGGCTCGAAAAAGATTTATGTAATGCGTACTCGATTACGGTTTATTTAAAACCGTGCATCGCACGTTCTATTAGGCCTGGTCACGGTTAAAAACATCGCACTGATATCGCCCCCGGTGGAATGTCGTGGTTATTTTCGATCCAGAACCAATCCAGTTCCTCGTTACGTGTGCGCGCGATACGATTGCGAATTGTGCCGGGTAGTAGTCAATGGAACGTCATCGATGATTTGCATAATCTGATTTATAGTTACGCACGCGACCGTGTCTTTTCTCGATTTTCTTCCGAATCGTGCCGCGTTTCCGGAAATCTATCGCTCAGAAATTCTGTTCCCCTTCCCTTTTATCCGAGTCACGCTCGACGTCCCTAGAATTCATTAACGTTTCGTTCAGTTAACTTCATTAATGTGTTCAATGTTTGGGTAAATTGCGATATTCCGCTGTTACGTATTATGTAAGAAGTAAAAAGTGGATTTCATCAGGTTGAAACGTTTAAACCATACACAACATGGATCCTTACATTTTGTGCACTCTCCCTGATGAATTTCAATAAATATTGACCAGCCCATAGCCCCCCGCACTGGTTAGAAAAGGAGGATAATATTTTGAATGCAGGCATGGGTAAAATATTTGCGGAGAAAATTTGAGTACTATTTTGAGTAATCGTTTTTCTGCAGTTCAAATAAAATGGTATTTTAAATAAGGTACTACAAATAGTATTGGAAATATTTCTTGCATGAATATAGATCAAGGATGGAATGAATATTAGAATGCAAGAATTCATGACATGTGCACACTAAAATCTACTACATCTTCTTCTTCAGTCAGGGGACTGCAATTCAACTGACTTCCCAAATTAAATGACAAATTTGAGATGACAATATTTATATAATAATAATATTTGATTATTAGAGAGAGAAATCGAGGGAAAATAAAAAAAATGAAATATTTATAATATTTTCAGAACATTCTCTCATTCTTGCAAGGAACTTGCAATTTTCTACTAATCTCGTTCGACCAGGTGAATCGTACATTTCCTTTCAATTTCCAATCAACCGATCCATCCAGTTACATAACAAGTATTTATATTACCTCGTCCAGCAAGGGTTAATTTCGAATGACGCTCAAGTCACCCGGAGTTAAATGAGGATCCGGTGGTCGTGAGTCGTCTACGTGTCCAGCATTCTACCCACTTCCTTGTCACGTTAGTATTCTGTAGAATTTTCACGTAACGTGTTACTATTCCGGTTTCAAGGTGTGTATGTACATAGATTTTTTTCTGACGGCGGAAGCGCTCGGTCTAGACCATTTGCTCGTCCTATCAATTCGAGAGCGCATAAAAGGCACCTCACGTAACAGTCGAAAAAATAGATGCTTGATAATAATAATCCAACTAATTTCCGTTGAAAATATACATTTCAAACAATAAACGTGAAAACGAACAGCCAGTATTAGAGCGTGCGATATCTGCACGATTGGAAACGTTTAATAGCGTCGAAATGTAACAATTTATATACTCGTCTCTCCACTCACCGCCTGAGAGCAATGAAATTTACGTACCTCGTGATAAATTAGATCTGTAACGCAACGAGATAATACGACATGAATAAATATCAAGGCCCCGTCTTTTGACACACGTGTAACGAAGAACGGAAACAGAAACGGCGCGGGTGCGGCGCGGTAACGCCCGGGGGCGATCGATTCTAACAATTAATTAACGAAATTAAGCGTGTTAGATGGGGCTCCCGGTCATTACGTGTAACCCGTGTCCCCCGATTGGCTATCTCATAATAACAGATAAAGGAACAGCGTCGGGTATCCAGTTTCAATTACCGGAGTAGCACTTAATACTTTGCTTACGCGTAATAGAGTCACGATACCGAGGAAAAGTATAAATACGCTTTGGTTAAAGTGATATTGCGGAGCGGCGGTTTCGTCAGTTTATTTATTCCCAGGTCAAGGGAACTCCATTTCTTAAACATGAAGGTCAAGAAGTCAATGAGATCCGGTTGCTCAGGTATGTAACCGCGCAAGTGCCCGAGTCTCACGGAGGCGTTACGTTCGATTTTATTCCCTGTAATTTTCCATGGAATTCTTGCGCCTATTGGCACGTCGGTTTCTGCGACGACGAGCATCTCCGTGATCTCTTAATCACCCGGTATCGCCAGGTTCGTTAAACTCATTTTCGGTGAAATAATACCGCCAGGCACGGTTGCTGCTTGCCCGTTTTTCAGCGCACGAATCGCGATCGACCGAAGGATTACAGCATTGTCAAGTTATGCGTTACTGTTTCGTGTTGTTGCAAAAGTATAGCGATAAGCGATCTGAAATTCCAGTGGACTTTTATTTGTCGATGGCGCTCATGCAGATTAGCTTGAACAAAGGGGTTTGCGAATTGCGGGGGGGGGGGGGGGGGGGGGGGTTAAAGTGATGGAATTAATGAATTATGTGACTCGAGTACGGTACGATGCTAAATAAATATCGATGCAATTTGTAAGATTTATAGTTTTGTCATGGAGAAATTATGAACGACATTGCGTTATAATGAAACGAATTTTGGTAGCATTTTGACAGATTAAGAACACGAAAGTCCTTGAATGAAAATTTAATAGAGATATACAATTGTCGTTCTATCTTATTAAGAGCCATCGTAAATAGCTACAACGATACATATACATTAATAATTTTAAAGCAATAAATCTGAAACAAGTCTGTTTGGGTTACTTGGTAGTTCTAGTGTTAATAAAGATTTGCTTGTATGCGTACAAATATATACAACGGCAATGCTCTTCGATGTATTAATCTAATGCCACCTGAATAATTCCACTATACGTACTATATTATGCAGAATATTCACTGTCTGCAAATTGAATAAGATTTTATATCGAATTCACTTTAAAAACAGTTTACTATGTGCATATGTCGACACGTTTTTGAACCCGACTTATCAAAATGACTATTCCTGTTAATTATTATCTACTCGAATATATATTTACATTTACAAATCTATTAACTTATCCGCGAATTACTCCATTTAAAAATAAAGAAAAAAAGGAATTACAATTCTTTGACGTGCATATACTAAAACTACCCTCGTCACCAGTTCCATACTTTAATCACGCGTATGTAATTATTACTGCCACACCGTTTCCTATTTCTTCCAATTATTTATTTTCCGCCCGTTTCGCACTTGGTCGTCAAATAAACGGCATATCCGGCACGTTTCTCGTAATTCCGCGATTAGCAAAACCTCGCGAATTGCGTACTTCTTCCACGTTTCCCGTTACTCTCGTTTCTGCTTAACATCGGCCAGACTCACGCCTTCGCTTTCAGGTAAGCGAAAAACTGCGGTTTCCATCTCGACCAACTGGGTATGTGTTTCACGGCATCTAACATCTTTATCGCGACGGGATTTTGCGGCCAATGAGGCGCGCCCTGTTACGCTTGCGTTTCCGATTATCACGCTCGTATCGCCGGCTTCTCCGCTTTGTACGCTCGCCGCGTGCTATTCCTAAGCGTGAGCTTATTATTTCATCCACCGCAACAGTCTCTACCCCTCCCTTCGTTTCTATCTTTTGTTTTTTGTATTGCCTTTGTATTGCCTTAGCAGATGATTTCCTTCGTTGGCCATCGATAAAACTTTAATCTTTCTCGTGCAGATGAACACTATGGGGAGCAGTCGTGCTAGGTGTATCGCGATCAACGATGTATGTATCACGATTTAATCGAAGAGTGGATTACATTTTTTCGGAATGATTTGTATTAAGTGCACCGGTAAGGTACTATTGTGTTTCGGTGTGTCTGTACTTGATAAATTCACTGCGATGTGTCACGCTCGCACGTAGCCAGCACTGCGATCGATAACTGATCGCAGCTTTTCGAAAATTTATCTGATTAACCGGTGCACGCCATAGATGCTCTGTATTTTCGTCGGGGTGAAGTTAAACGAAAATTCTGATGGCACGGAAATGCCTGTTTCAGTAGAAATAGCGAGCAATTGGACGTTTACACAGTCGATGACGAAAGCACAGTGTTCAGGATTTCAATTTATTCACGTATTCGAAATTTTCGAAACGCATGCTTAGCCTTTGAAATGTGTGAACACGTGTTTTTTAAATCCATGGAAAAAAAATCAACAAAATCTTGCATCTCTCAAACAAAATTTTTACGCAGTTTTCTAAACGCAATAAAGCGATGCAAGTTCTGTTTATACTTTTTTTTAATATCTCTCAGCGTTCTGAAGATATTTCACGAAAAGGAACATTCTGCATTCTCTTCAAGGGGTGATTTCATCCCCTAAACTTGCGATTGGGCCGCTATAAAAAAAATACGTGACCCTTATTTTCACCCGCTTAATATATCCACCAAGTTTCATCAAAATCGGAGATAGACAGTTTGAATGTTCCCTTGTCAGAAACTATAACGTAAAACTCCAGTATCCAATACCCGCAATTTTATACAACTTTGTACACCCGCTACCGTTTTACTAAAACCTACGTTCGCAAAATAGAACCTTACGCTCCGCTCAACATTCATTGCCACGTCTTTTTCTTGTAGAAAAAGTTTACTACGCTCGGAAACATTGCATAGATACCGGCAACGTGAAAAAGCACAGTCCAGCACACTCCTTCTCAAATCGTATCTACTCACGTACGTACGTACCCAGTACGTATCAGCTTTTCTTTCCTCGATAAGGCTCGCAGAAAAATCTGCCGCTCAACATTTTTACCTGCTCCTCATTAACCTTCCACATCCCGTCCGCTCACGTCGTCCATTTTCGCCAACCCTATAGCTTACTATATGTATATGAATATGTATGCACAGTATCCCCAGATACCTCCTATATTCTTCTACCGTCCTTCACAAACCACCCCATGAATTCAGAATCACCCTTGCTTCTCCGCCGAGCGCAATTTCTGCTGGATATCCCCGGGGACTCGTATCCGAAGCGTAGCGCATAATAAAGGTCTCCCTCGGTTGCAAGCGCCGGACATCGGGTGGGTTCTTGTCCCGGCGACCGGTAACGAGACGCCCAGTAACCAGAGAGTCACGACGGGCAAGCGAGTCGACGAACCACTCTCCAGAAGAAGATTGCAATAGCGTTGTCTTGTGTGCACACGTGTACACACATATATGTATACTTCCCATACACACACGAAGGCCACGCAAAGTTAAGAAGACGAAAGAAGTCTTCTTGGCGCTGATACCACTTCGTCCGTCTGTGTACGCACGTATGCACACGCGCGCGCGCCGTCGCACGTGTGTACACGTGCATGCACAGAAAATCGTAGCCGGAATCATGGTGTACAGGTTGGCGGTGCACGGTGCCGCGAGAGCTCGTGAACCATGAGCATGCACGAGGACGGTGGTTGTCGCCGGTCATGGTGGTAGTGAGACGAGGACGCGGTTCATGGTGGTGGTAGCCGTGATGGCTAGTGGCTGGCGCCGCCGGACGTTCAACAATGGTTGTGTCTCCCTACCCCTCCTCCCGCCGTTCCACCCGCGCCACGAACCCCTCATGCGCACCCTTCCCCACCCACGCTTTCGCGCTCTCTACCCCCTACCCCCTCGCCGCTCCACCGTGGGCAGCTTTAGCTTTAGCGGCGTCGCCCTTCTCTTCCACGCCCGGCTTGTCCCGCCGACGCCTCCGGTCCCATGGTCGTCAAACACCCCCGACTACGGTGGGCTTCGAGCTGAACGATTTTCGCTGGAACAAGGTTATATCGGGGACGAGCAGACAGAGATAGAGAACCAGGCGTCAAGGCGGGAATTCCTGGCGGCGTTCCTGGTCGCGCCTTTCCGCGAATTATTCTTCCACCGGCGGCGATATGTGTATCGACGTGGCCAGGAGGGATTTTCCTCGTCTGTTTCTTTTTTTCTTCCCTTCGTGCTGCTTCAGCCTCCTCTGTTCTTTCATCCGGCGGCTCGCTCTGCTGGTTGTGAATGAAGGAAAGACGAGGCGCTCGCGGGTGATGAATGCTTGGGGAAAGGTGTCTGATTGAGAATGGAATTTGCTGTGGATTGGTATTTTTTTTTTCATAGGTGAGGTTGGAGATCGCTCGAGGGAGATGAGTAGAGCCGCGAATATTATGAGGTGTGAGGCAGTTTGTCCATGACCGGTAGAACTTTTTAAGCGAGGTGCAAGTTGCTGATGTTTATTTAACCTGTGCAGCCAGGTTGTTTCTAAATCGCTTTCCTCAGCGTGCGACGAGAAATTAATTTAAGGGAATGTGACCTGTTTTAAATCGGACTGGCGTTAATAAATTAATCAGCACTTTCGTATTGTGATTAGAAACGGTATTATCTGGCAATTTCTATTGGTCGTAAGAACATAATGCTACAGGAAATAGAATTCATCTAACGTAGCAAACGAGATATCGATAAAACATTATTCATATTACACGTTGCTGCCAAAAAGTAATTGATTTAAAAAAAAATCGACGCCGAGTTTGCATGCACCTGCAAATAACCCCAGCCGTCAAGTACGGTGCAAACGCGATTATTTTAAATCGTACTTGTATCTTGATCGCGAGTATCGTTCATTTTTTCATTTGTACAAAAAAGAAATTGCATGCACATAAATATTTACCAAAGTGCACGTGTAAATAGGTCAGATAACAATCCGTTTCGTGAGCGATTCGAGTCCAACGCTATTCCGTTCAGGCAGCGATTGCGCTGTACGAGTGGTGGAGGCGTCACGGGTAGAATAGTGCGGGGTGGGGGAAAGCTATATAAGGACGCAGGTGAGGGGCGGAGGCCAGTTGACTTCGATCCGTCGAGCGCAGTGTGTCAGTTATACGAATCGTGCTGCATACTGTTCTCCTTGCATATCCGTTCCGTTGAAATAGGCATCAGAAAGATTTGTCTTCCCAAATTACCAGTCTGTTCGTTCGAGCGATGCTCCTCGCGAGTGACAATTAGCTCGTGATAATCTGTTCGGACGATAATTATTGAAACTGTGTGTGACGTTCGTGCATGAAAATACGCGAAGCTGCTTGAAAAATCAACAAGAATCCACAGCATATACGGAAAGTGCACGGAAAGTGTAAGGAATAAGAAAGATCCTTGCTCGAACTTGCGAGCGTTTTCGGCTATCGTCTCGTGCGCTTCGGTGGGTTGGTTCGATCGATAAATACACGGGGTGCGTGCACCAGCAGCGTTCAGCAGATAAAACGTCCGTACGTTTCGGAGGTGTGCCTGATCGAATTAGTCTCCGACCCACATCCTCTCCGAAGTCTGCGAAACAGGCGCGCACGTTCGCCGATATCGACCAGCGAGGAGAAACATTTTTCCAAATACAATATGAAGGCGATGGTGGTGAGTCCTGTGGGCGGCAGAGTTCCCCCGAGTCGTGGTGTTCTGCACAATAGTCTCGGGATCAATGGGACCCGTCGAGACTTGGAGGCAGAGGAAGTAGCTGCCTACCTGACGAAGCTGAGGTCCTTGGTACCCGACATGCCGAGGAAACGGAAGCTGTCCAAGCTCGAAGTTATACAAAGGGTGATCGAGTACATCTGCGATCTTCAAACGACACTGGAGGAGACGAACGTGCACCAGGAGTCGTCCGCGACGAAAACACCGACGACGAGGCAGCCGTTGCAGCCGTTGTTGAACGCCACGACGGCCGTGCCAGCAACGGCAACCACGTCGACGACGACCACGATGACCGGAATGGTTGCGGAACGGTGACCTGTGTCGGTGAAGCAGCTCCAGTGAGGTCCAGGTCACTAAGAGCTTCTCGTCCTCGTGGGCTGACGGCTTGACCTCTGAGCTTCGATGTCGCGGGATTTGTTCCGAGTTTTCTTCGGGGAGTTGAATGGGAGAACTCGGCCCTTTGTGGCAGCGTTCCGGCTGAAGGACGTTGCTGCAAACGTGCTTCGTGCTCGTCCTCGATTGTACAGAGATTTCTCGAAGATTCGAAGGTCCGGATGAAGAAAGAAGACAGGTAAAGGATCCTGAAGTTCAGGTATATCGGGGTTAGAAGAATGGGATTTCCTCGGCCTTCCGGGAATACACGCAGACCTGGCATCGGGAAGAGGATGCATTCGACATCTCGAGGCGGCGCTAGAAGGCGAAGAACGAAGCCGACATGGAAGAAAGACGGAGAAGCAGCCCTTATGGCCGATGTAACTTCTTTCTTCGAGGGAAGATGTAAATAGTTGTACATAAAACTCACCGCATTCCTCGCACGACCTCCCTTCTCATCTTAATCGATTCACTTCTTTCGATTCCCCCCTGTTCCACCTCCTCGCCCTTCTATCCTTCGATCCTTACAATCCTTTCCTTGTCCGAGCTGCGTTACATGTGTACTGTGTATCGTTTCTAAACGTCGCAAAGACGATCGATCGATTTCTTCGCGCGATTAAATAATTGTGTTTTGCGTCGCCACGAAATAATGGAGAAAAATTTGTACCCCGTTGCTTCGTTCGATATTAATTTTGACTAAACTGATGCCAGTCGATCGAGGAGTGATTTCGTTTCGTTTGATATCGTAGAAATGCATTCTTCAAACTATGTTCTTTGTTTCTGATGTTTTCTTTTCTGTTTTTAATTCACAAACACTACCTCGTCGACGATCGATCGTAAATTGATCGACCCCCCTATTCGTGTCGACGATTTCGCGTGGAAGAGAATTGTTTATCGTCACGTCGATCGGAACCTGTATTATTTGAACTCTCCTTGTAGATACATCAAGCGGATTATTTGTATTATGATTATTAATACATTTTTCGCAATCGTCGATTCTATATTATTATTATATTATATTATTATTACATGATTATTATCGTTGTTATTGCTTTTCATATTATAATTTAGAGATTTCCCCGTAACTATTGTATATTCGCGAAGACTGAAAGGCTGTAAAGTGTAAGTATACTTGGCGCGCGAGCCTGTTGCTCGTGCGCGAAATAAAATGCAAACTGTGTCCATACCAGCACTCTGTGTATTACTATTCTCTCGCAACAAATCCCAGATCCTTTGAGCGTTACTCGGTAAAAAGAAATTCGGCAAACATTCACGGAACTTACTGCCGCAGTGGATGCCATCGCCGTCGAAGTCCTCCTACATGCTTGAAATTTATAGGAAAGAAAAACAGTGAAAGAGAAATAAGTAGCCAGATAAGATCTTCGTACAAAATTGCATTCCTTCCAATTAACGTGCTATACTACGAGCTTCGAAGCAAACACGCTTCGTACAAGTCACCCAAAACGTCCGCTATACCCGAGTAAATAATACCGGTCCCACGATTCGACGTCCAATCTGCGACAAGTTTCTCCCCAAAAGCTTACGACGATTACGCCAGCCCCCACTGGCCAATCTCGAATCCCAGAGATCCGTCTAACACCATAATCCTTTCACCCTCCATGCAACGCGCACATTGCGCTAAATCGTGCAGAGCATTTAGCGTAAAGACTTTTAATCATCGACCAAATTCCAATGAGACAACCTGTACCCATTCCTCCTAAAACAGGCGGTGTTCATTACGCGAGATAAAATCAACTAATGATCTAAATCAACTAAATCAACTGTCAATGTCCACGTATTCACAGAGGGAACAGCAACCCGTTCGCGGGATATCCCGGGAACGTTGCCTTGAAAAAAAAAAGAAAAAAGAAGGACACCTTCCCGTTCGCCTGTAACGATCCCCATCGGCAGTTTCTTCTCGTTAGGTCGTTTCCCCGGTCGCTGTATCGCTGAAAGCGATAAATCCGCGACACACGCGGCGGGGTGGGCTTAAATGGGCACACGTGTACGTAATCATCCACGCACACGTGCGAGGGTGGAGGCTGCCGCCGGTGGTCGTCCTCGTCGGGGAAAGGAGAGGACAGACCGGTGGTCGTATCGTTGTAGGAGTTCGCCAAGTTCCCGTATTGATCGTTTTCCCTACCCTGGGTCGCGTGCGCGTTCCTGGGAACCACGAGTCCATGGGATACCCACGGGAACTGATTCCGTCCGAGCGCCTGTGTCCCCGGCCTGGTTTCTCTTGTCCCTTCGGCCACTCGAGTTCGCTTCGTATTCATGGAGAGATGGGGAAAGCACGCGGGGCAGAGGGATAAAGAGAGAAAGAGGGTGGCTGGTGACTGCTCGACGCGAACAACCAAGCTGCGGATACGCGCGTGCACGCGCTAATGAAAGTGGAGGCTGACTCACGGTGCACCCTCCTTCGCCGGACTGAAAGGGCTGATCGATGCCGGGGATAAGGAGCCGAACTCGTACTCAGCAAGTGTCACCCAGCGAGCGTGTAACGACGCTCAAGTGGACGATACGACTTCTGCTCGCACAGGCGTGCTTCCATCGCTTGATTCTTAGGGTGGAGGGCGGTATGGATTGTAGGCTTAGGGGTGGACTTTATGGACTGCTCGAGATACGCGAAGCTTTCGGTTACACGATCGATCATTTTTTCTTTCAATCGTGTCGCTGCTCGCTGGTATACAGCAACTGTTTGGTAGAAATGTAAATGTTCTCTTCGACGATGCATCATTGTTGGAATTATTTATGCGAATTATACCTCAGGCGATTAGAGAGAGTATTATCTGGGCGTTTAGACGCATAGCTCTTAATTATTTATGAAATCCACACGGTTTCGTGCGTGGAGGACATTTTTTTTTGTTGCGCAATGGGGCGAAAGTGCTAATTGGTTTGGTATACTTGATGGGAAGTATCGGCGTACGCGAGACGATAGTTGTTCTGAATAAATTCTTTTCATTTTTTAAAACGCTTATGAATTTTTGGTTCTGCATTGCTTGTCAATATAATTGAATTGGCTTTCAACGTAACACGCATGGTCCTTTGAGTAAAATCGTCGTAAAGAGATATGGCAGGTATGCGTCGCATATTTTAGGTAGCAGTATATACAGTGGGCCAAAAAAGTATTGCTTACAGTGAGCACATCAATTACACTTTTACAGACGTGCTTCACCTCCATGTCTATTGTTTTAGGAATAATTGTCTTAACACCAAAATAATGAAGTTGCAAGTGAAACTATGCACTGTACGAATACTTTTTTGGCCCGCTGTATATGTGGGAAATTTTAATCGATGAAATTATGAAGGATAGACTGTAGAATATCCACGATATGGTATTCACTTTGGATCTTTAGAGTACCACTTGTTCGATCCACTTAAAACTGTCTTAAGAGGCCATAGATTCTCTCCGGATCAACGCCAAATGGAAGCTGTGCATACTTGATTTATCTTTCAGTGGTTATAAAGAAATTTGTGTACCGAAGGGCCAAGTGGGTAAAAAGGCAAGAATATAAAGCTCCTTTGATAAATTTCATAAATACAATTCCAATAACTGTCGACTCATCCCCGTATATAAACTATGATTATCGGATATTTCAGGTAATCATTGTACTTATTCATCGTGTGAGGTGATCGTTCTGGATGGGGTTGTTTGTATACGTATACAATCGATCGGATACAAGCGTAAAAGTATTTATTTCAATTTACTCGATTATGGTATGTGATATAAATGCGTTTCTGCAGCTACACGCTTGTTTCCATTTCTCCTTGTTTCACTCATTTTAATCGCGAAACAAAAGTGGTAAAGGATAATGCGCGAATCTGAGACATCGTACTCGCTGGAAGTAAAACTTCACGCCCGTGAAACACGGAGCTGAGAAAATAAATGCCAAAATCTGTGAGGCTTCAATATAAAAATACCATCGACGTAATATACCACGAATATCATGTTACAGTGCCCGTACCTGTACATTCGTTTGACAAATACTGGCAACCAAACAATGAAGAACCACGAACGTAATCGCGTTACCCTTTAAGCAATCCTCGTATGTATATGTATGAACAAAAATCCTACGATGTCGTGCGTTAGAAGAGAATCTCTGATTCGCCTCTCCTCTAAACTGACTCGAAGCAACCCTACTTTTCCTTTCTGTTTGAAACGCTCGCGTAATCGCATGATATCGCCCTCTCAATTTCTTGTTGTATCAGAAACTGTAACAAGGCAGAAACAAGAATTCAATTGCGAGATATAGTGCGTGCCACCACTAAACTTGACTGATCAGATATTCCTTGATAGAGTCTTTATCCCTGGCAAGCCATGCCGCGTTTAATCTGATCGATTCGAGACTTTGTTGAACCGTTCTCTCGGTTCCCGGCGTCGGATGGTCCTTGAAGAATTGCTCGACATCTTTGGCCCATTCTTCGCTGACGAAGTTCTCCGTTGTGAATTTCACCAGTCTCGAGATTAGGAAACCGCCGTCGTAACGATCGAGCAACGTCTTCCAATTATCCTTGAAGAATTGCCATGCTATCTTGCGACCTTTGTACGTCATCGCCACCGACATAATGGCGAACACCGTGTCCTGCGATCGTACTTTTTCGCTCATCGAGAAGTCCAGAACCTTTGCCAGCAGGGCTTCGTCTTTGATGGCGCCCAAGGCCCTCAATATTCTGTCCTTTTCCTCGTGGAGGTCTGTCTCGTCGTGAAGCCTCAACATTGTCTTTAACGTGTCAGCATCGCCGACAGAAAGTACGGCTCGATAAACGGCGCTGCGCAAATCGGCTACGACTGGCGTAGTACCAGAAACGTGCAGCTCGAATCTCTTCTTTGCCACCTGTATTGTATCTTCGTCATTTAGAGCTGCCATACGACCTAATACAAGGGACCGTAGAAGCGTATCCAAATGGCTTTCGTTTGGTTTGGGATCCCAGCCCAGTTTGTTGGTAACGTCGCGCAATAGCTTCCGACCGAATGCTTTGAACGTGTCGTAGAAATCCAAATGAGAAAGGAGAACCCCGATTTTCCCCAAGCTATTCACTATGCTAACCCATACTGTGAAGTTGTCTTCGTGTTGGAATGCTTGCATGAGTTGGAGTACCTCGACGGTAGTGGCATGGCCAGCTTGCACCATAGCAAACAGATCGTCCAGCAAGCCTAATCTATCCAACGGAGGCAACGCATGCTTTTTCACAGCTGGCAGCAAGAGAGACAATGCTTCTGGGCTATAGTGAGTTCTGTAGAAGCCGATTGTTCCCGGATTGAGTTTCACCCAATGATCCTCAGGAACGTCCTTAATTCGGAATTCTTTCGTTTTTTCATCCAACAGATCTTGAAGAACACACTCCTCCGGATTCTTCGACGTGCTTATGCTAATTGGTATGATCCACACACTGCTTCCGGTATCCGGAGAACCGTCCGCGAGAAATCTTTCCTGGGACAGCGACACGATACGATCGTTGCCTTCTTGACGATACTGGACTCGAACAACAGGGAATCCTTGTTGCTCGGTCCAGGTAGACATTACGCTGCGCACATTCTTATTGCTCGCTTCTTCCAGAGCGCCCCAGAGATCTTCCGTTTCAGCGTTCGCGTAGCTGTACCTTTTCAGGTACAGATTCATACCTTTTCTGAAATCGTCATCGCCGATGTAAGAGTGTAGCATGCGAATAACGCACGCACCCTTGTTGTAGGAAATGTCGTCGAAAATTTCATCAATTTCCGAAGGGTGACCGACCGGTACTTCGATCGGATGGCTATTCTTCAGGGCGTCCAATTCTAGGGCTCTGATGTACGTGTCTGAGACGAATTGCGTCCAGATTTCGTATTCTGGAAACAGATGGGCAACGCATAAAAATTCTACGAACGATGCATAACCCTCGTTCAACCACAAATGCGTCCACCACTCCATGGTAACAAGGTTTCCAAACCATTGATGCGCTAGTTCGTGCGCTACCACTAGTGCGATCCATTGTTTTCGGACCGCTGATGTATTCTCAGAATCTACCAAGAGACAGGTTTCACGATACGTGACTAGACCCCAATTTTCCATAGCCCCGCATGAAAAATCAGCGATCGCAATGAGATCAATTTTCGGAAGCGGATAAGCGATGCCAAAGTAGGTTTTGTAATAAGGTAGCACTTTCGTTGCTACTTCCAGTGCGAATTGTCCCTGCTCTTTCTTCGATTTTGGTGTGTACACACGCACTAGTACACCGTCGCTCGATTTGTCTTCTATGTAATCGAATTCACCAACTACCACTGCTACTAAATACGTGGACATGATTGGTGTCCGCTCGAATACTAATGTTTCGGTTGCATCGTTAGTTACCCTGCTTTTGATGGGCTAAAACAAACGGGCAGGTATTTCTTTTGAAATTCTGAAGATTGGAGTGGATTTATTGAGAATAATAGAAAGAAAATGAGATAAGATAAAACCACAAGTGCTAGGCGCTGCTTACCATATTGGACAGTGTTGTAAGACCCGATGGTACAATAAGGCTAATATCAAAGGTGGCCTTGTGTGCTGGCTCATCCCAGCATGGGAAGCAACGTCTAGCATCTGTTGCCTCGAATTGAGTTACTGCTGCATGTTCAACAGTCCCATTGGTTCTGCAAGCATAAAAAGAATCTTGTTACATAAGAGTACAAAGCATTTATTACCATATTTGATAAGCCAGTAAGCGACATGTCGCGTGGAAGTACAAGTTGTATCGAGAAAGTAGCTTTTATTTTTGGTTCATCCCAGCAGGGGAAAACCTGACGCGCTGATGTAGGACACAAGAAAGTTACAGCGCTCCACTTATTTTGCCTACAAAATGTGAGAAGCTAGTCATAAATTCTACAATCAATATTTACAATTTGGAAATGATAACTTCTTAGAATAAGAAAAATATTGTTCTTGTCTCTTTCATTTCTAATCGGAATTTTTATTATATTATTGTGGTATCACAGTACCCAATATATCTGCTTCTGTAAAAGCCCTTCATTTTGTCGTTAAGTTCTCCCACAAATTCCAAGCTCAAATATCCATTTTTGCCCAGTGGCAAACATTCATCGAAAACCAAAGTAGCTGTCTCTTCGGGTGCGCAGATTTTAATCTGCTTTGTTGGAATGACTTGTCCATCCTCAGTATTGAAAGTAACGGTCTTTATGTCGATATCCAATGAATTTAAGACAATAGTATCCGTGGACTGCTTTACCTGTAAAAATGAAAAATCATAGCTAATTAGGAAAAAGGCTACGGGAGCAGAGTACTTATGTAACAAAGTGTTTTAACAGGAAAAAAGTGGAATGAAGTATTTCTTGGGCAGTTATCTTATCATGTTCTGCTTTTAACACTGTATACACAATCAGAATATGAAGTATAGATAAAACAAGATAAGAGAATTGCCCTTAAATGTATTGTCACATAAGGCTACATTGAAAATCGCCCTATATATATGGCAAATATATTTTGTGGTTAGGTTAGCCATATGGTTAACGCTTCTTCTCCCATCATTCGATTTACAAATTCCCAACGGGCTGTGTGGATAATTAATGTTCTAACGATTCGAGCTAGTTCGATTAAGCTTACGTCAATATGCACATCCTCCTTGCCGTCGAAGACAAAAGTTTTCAGATTGGGTGACAAAACAATATTATAATGATAGGGCAGAACATCTGTGGGCAGCCGGCGAAATGGCTTTTTCTCTGTACTCGACATCGCTCGATGTTGAATCGCGATCCGAAAAATTGCAATAAATCGAAATGTCTTGAAAGCCGTTTTGAGCTTTTCCTTTTCGCCGACTCACAACGCGAAAGTATGCACCAGAATTGCCAAACGTAGGAACAAAATGGCGACTGATATCCGTGTGCACTTATGTATGGTATGTATAACGTGTGTACATGTATAACAGTGTCAATAAGGCGCATAGGGACTTCCTACTCCCTGCTAGGGAGTAGAGAAGTGGAACCACACAGCAGAAGGTATTGTTTTGTTCTCTGTTTCGTGGGGTTATGAAGCCCCTTTAGCATTTCTCCACATCATTTACAACATTATCTGCCGATTATGGAAAACGATCTTAACGCCCACTGCAGTATGAATTGAAATTTAAATAAAGTTAAAGATATGCTTTTATTTTTTGGCCCAATCGACAAGTCCTGCTCTTTCCCTCCATGTCACTTCCTGCTCCGTTCAACACACCATATGTCCGCTGGCACCATCCATGAATCTCCTTTTTACCCGCTCGTTTGTTCCTTGTTCCCTTGAATTTTGGTTTTTTAATTAGCAATAAAACACTTTATCTGTTACTTATTTTAGAATGTAATAAATACTATAAATATTTTATTACACTAATGTGTGTTATTACTAAGAAATATATTTGTAATACCATTATTTGATTAATATCCGTACTGTAGTACTTGCAATAAAAGAATTCAGTTCAACATGTTTAAAAAACACAAAATTCACTCTTTGGCCTCGAGGATGTCGTAACGATTAGAGGTGTTAAGGGTGTTCGTTAAATTAAAGTATATAATGAAGTCAAATATATTCCTGAAGGCAAGACATGGACCGTTTATTTTGAAAGTGGTGTAAGTCCTTTTTTTTTTAAATTAGATATCACATAATTTGTGATTAATTTAGTGTAAACTTTTTATTTATAACTAGTAAAAAAAAAAAAAAAAATAGACTTGCACCAGTTTCAAAATAAACGGCCCAAATTATAGAAGTGTTAGATCGACTCTAACTTTTCCCTACATATCTATTAAATTATATATGTATATGTATTTAATTCCATTTTCTTGCAATATATTCTCCATTTTTTTATAAAATGATTGCGATATTAGCAATTCTTAATGCACTTTTGTCCAACTTCAATTTTGTTTTGTTCCATAGCGTATCTCTCATTTGCTTCGAGACTCGCAAGAACAATCGAAGATCGATTGTTGTGATACTGACTGGCGGGAATGCGCAATAGCATGGAGACGCCACAGTGTCAAAGGATCCCAAGTCAGGGGTAATTTTTATACAGGCGTAAAGGGAAGATTTAAGTGAAGATTTAATTAAATAATTTCTGCATTATTCTTTTCTTTCTAATTAATCTTACATATATTTAAAGGGACCTTATTTATATTTTCAATTACCGTGTATTAGTACCACTAATTGTCGCCTCGTGCATTAGTCATATATTAGTATATACATGTATACTCCTTGTGACGTCACATGATTTCTTCCTTTGAAAGTCATGCATATGTACTCACACAAAGGGCTTGAGGCATTGCTGACGCATGCGTAAAATGAATATGACTACAGAGATATGCGAATGAAAATGAAACTACCTTTGCAAAAAATAAAAATGAAATGGCGTACTGTAATGCCACTATGAACAAAGAGGCGCGAACTTCAATTGTACGATACATTATACGATGCTTTGTCAACCCTAATTCTACTTATTTATTCGAAATTCATTTGGAATAGCAATTCCATAGCAATTACAAACCGGTTTTAAATTGTCTTATAATTTCTATTAAATGAAACTGGCATGTTCGTGAATTTCACGTATATGTTAATACGCTAAGTGTAATCAATCAAAATATTCCTATTCTCAAATAAATATGGACAAACATATTGAAATAGTTAATGTTCTGTGTCAAAAACATTAAGGAAAGCAGACAAACGTGACGTAACTTTACTACCAGAAGATTGCACTAGCGACGTCGAGATGGCGTTAAATGAAGTAACAAAAAACCAATCGGGCTGGCACTCTCATTACATACTATATACACATGGACTGATGTGGATCGGCCAGTTTCAGACTTTTGTCTGTGGCGCGAGGCAGTGGGGCTGTGAGAATACAGAACTTCTTAGGAGAAGTTTGTTCTCGCGGATGAGTTGTTCGAGGTAATGGTGGCGTGCGCGAGCACCCGCCGTACATCCAGGAAGTCGCGACAGAGGAACCTCTGGCCGCAACAGATATCTACGATATTGTTGAACCGAGGCGTGTAAAACCTTTAGGAAGGTTTAACCGGGGGGGTGGGGAATATCGGTGGCGCGTACCGCGATACGAAAGCACCCACAAGAGGCGCGAGATCTTAAGCTGTGAACGAAGAGACGGTGGTGTATTTTTCATGGCGATCAGTTCATTGGGAAAGAAGAATCGTAAGTTGCCATCGATGTTCAAAGTACGAGAAAGGTGAAGGAGGTGCTCGCCGGACTGGACCTGACCTGCCCGAGAGAAACACCACGAAACATAGCTTCTCACGTACACACACACACATAGTGCGTCACCGCCCATATGTGATGTGTTTCGTGCGTTCGAACGAATGAGTAATCATGTACTGTCAAGACAAGGGCTCGACCGCCTCCAAGAGCAAAGAGGGTAAGTTTGACGCCCACGAGATCCGACTATCGTAGAACTAATTCTCTCAGTCTTTCCCCCACCCCTCTCCTTCTTGTCCATTTTTCCGCAGCCTTTAGACTGTGTCCTCGACGCTTATGTGCCGCTTTCCGTTTTTTTTTACTTTCTTTTTAACTTTTTTTTACCCTCCCTTCGTGGTTCATAGCGGATTTTTATCTCCCCGTTTTGCACATGTGGATTGAACTCGGTAAAACACGATCCAGTATGGTTGGACAGTGTCAAAAGTTCTGCGATTGTGGGGGTGGGCATGAGTGTGACAAGGAGGGACGAAGTGACAGGGCAAGAGAGTGCGGTAAAGGGGGGAGGAAAGGAGAGTGTGTCGTTTACAAACTAAAGGGGGTAGGGGGACAAACAGTATGTATTTCGAAGAGAGCAAACGGATCATGTACATTCTTGGCGAACCTTTTTATCGAACTTCGGTCGCGTAGACGAGTTTATCAGATGTGAGATTGCATCGGAGCTGTGCATCATCGGCTCGAGTGTTTGCGGATATTGCAGTGCCCTTTCGTTACCGCAAAAACGTCATTCGTAGTCGCGACAGATGCATGAATGGAGAAAAATGCTTTTGTGTACGGGGCAGTATGCGGAACACCGTGAAACTAAATGTGGAGTCGGTAGCCAGTCTAGAAATTACGAACGTAATTTATCTATCGTTATTTCACACGTATAACTAAACATTCTCTTTAGTTCATTGACCTATAGTGACAACACATGTGTATATATGCACATATGTGTATTGTACATAATAACATTTAACACATTAGGCATATGTATCCCCATAGAAGATGCACAAGTACATGTATCACTTATATACATGTATGTATATTTGGTAAAATTTCAATTGGTTGTTCGTTCCTCATTACGGACAAAGCAACTAATATTCTTATAGTTGTGAGCAACTCATCGCATAATTAATAGAATGCATAAGAAATGTTAGACAATTATGTCATGTTCAGTTATCATTGATAATAATTAATGTTAGGTATGTTGCGCAATTAGATTGTTAATATTTCATGACTGACTATAACTTTTGTCGATGCAGCGAACAACTGCCTCTATTGTCTTTTCTAATTGAGCATACATACTTATATGGTACATAAATTAAGGAAGAATGTCATTCGTATTTGTACAAGCAATTATAAACTCTTTTGCTCTACTGTTTCATTGTTTAAACTGAACGTGCCGTTGTTGTGCAGCGGTAATCTTTACTTTATTTCACAGAAGAAAAAATATTGTTATCTTGGGTAGGCGAGATTGTAGCCTGTTATGTTTTCAATTCTTTTGAAAGAAACATTCATTGATAATATTACTACATACGTTGCATTTTATCCTAGACAAATATATCTTACACATCCCTGCCATTATTAATCATAAGATTGAGGAACACTGGCATTGCACACTGCATGATGTCATCACACATGTAATAGTTCGAAATGTTTGAATCATTCTGAGTTCCTTGGCCACGTATTATAATTAGCCAATATATGAATTTATATATCTTTGTTTTGATTTACAGTTGCTAAAGATTGCGCTTATTATGCACAGGGTCTGTGACAATGCGGGAGAAGAAAGGAGGTGCTCTTAGCAGAGTACAAAAGCTTAAAAAACGTCTTAGCCACAGTTTTGGAAGACTTTGTAAGTGTAATTAAAATTATGTTGTATAGTTTTGGAACTAATCTATTACTGGAAGAAAATTTCTAAAATGAGATGATAAGACTAGTTGGATACTTGATACTTTGAACTATATATTTTTTCATTATATAAGATGATCTATAAAAGCATTAATACCCTTCTACATACTTGGAAGGTTTCACAAACTTAATTCCATTATCATGGATATTATTTCTGTGCTATTTGATAACATTTCGCAACGTACTGCCGTTTTTATTATGTTATTATTTTGTTTGCTTCTAGCAATATCTAAGGAAGAGGCTGACGATGCTACAAACAGGGGTCAACTGCCATATAATGGCTATTCCGAGGAGTTCCTAGACCGTTTAGAACCAAACGGCAATATACCTGCAGATAAGGATCGCCGTTATGGTACGTGTAAAATTTATGCACTGTTAAATAAATAATAACAATTAATCACACACAAATCATAAACAGTATAAGATACTCCTTCATTTATCAAAATAAATTAACTCTTATCTTTGCATTGTATCGAATAATATTTTGCATTGGCTTTTAACATTTATAGTAATAACTTTTGTTCACTTCGACAATGAATTGTAATCAATAATAGATTATAATTGGTACAAAATATCATCTGTTAGGAGGGTACGCTGATGTTGAATGCCATTGTCTCAAACAATTTTTAGGAATTCTTTTCAAAAGAACTATTTAACTATTGGTTATTTAAAATATTTTTCCACCTTTAACATGTTAAAAAAATCGGAAGAAACGACGGATTTTAACAATTTTAGAAATGAGTACAATTTTAGAAAATGTGTATACTAAGTCTAGGACTATACAATGGATCTTCTTCTTCTTCTTCACAAAATTGTTGTCCCCTTTGTGAGAGACCCTGGTTTTCTCTGCTATTTCGACGACAGAAATAACAAGAAAATATACGTCTCATTACAATACGACTACACGTCGCAACTGCGAGTTGCATCTTCCAAACCCTTATATCTAAATTAATTTGAAGAATTTATATAAATCCTTTCGTATACATGTTCTAGAATACTTATACTTTAACAAAATGGCAACAAAATTTGATATGTTGGAGCTTCAAGACTAGAATACCCCCTTAAATAAAGATGCATTATATAAGCTAAGTTTTTATATATTGATAAAGTATTGAGGGATTATGATTCTACGTGGATTCCTATTACTGTTATTTTAAAGAAAGTTTTAAGGACGAAATTGGATGTCATAGAATGGACAGGTGTGGGCGACCATGAGAGAGTGCATCGGCAGCTTTCCGTTTCTAGTGATTCCAAGCTTCTCGATGAGGATATACGAGAAGAAGCAAGAGTAATCTTACGACCTCGGCGTCCACCGCGACCCAAGTCAGAGGTTTTCCTTGGGCCAGACCCACCTCCTAGAAGAACCAAGAGATTTTCAGCATTTGGGGTAATTATATATTCGTGTCTATTGACTTGTGTTATCGATTCTTTAAATGGTGGAAGATATTATATACATATACGTATGTACGTACATGCTTGCAGGGAGATTCTCCGTTTGGTAAATCAGAAGCTTATATAAAATTGGAACAGTTAGGGGAAGGATCGTATGCCACAGTGTTCAAAGGCTATAGTCAACTTACAAATCAAATGGTGGCACTTAAAGAAATTAGACTACAGGAGGAAGAGGGTGCTCCATTTACTGCCATTCGAGAGGCAAGCCTTCTTAAAGAATTGAAGCATAGCAATATCGTTACCTTACACGATATAATTCATACGCGCGAGACGCTTACTTTTGTTTTTGAATATGTTCATACCGATCTGTCTCAATATATGGAGAGGTATGGAAGCGGGAACGGTGGTCTAGATCCACGAAATGTTAAACTGTTTCTATTTCAACTATTAAGGGGATTGGCGTACTGTCACCGCAGGTAAATAGCATACTTCAAAGTTTCACAAGTTCGATTTCGTATTGATAATTGAATTCTTTATTTATCTGTTCAGGAGAGTATTACATAGAGATGTCAAGCCGCAAAACTTGTTAATCAGTGAAATAGGGGAACTCAAACTAGCAGATTTTGGTTTAGCTAGAGCTAAATCTGTACCGTCGCATACGTACTCGCACGAAGTTGTGACTTTATGGTACAGGCCGCCTGATGTTCTTTTGGGTTCTACAGAGTATTCTACCTCGCTTGATATGTGGGGAGTAGGTTGCATATTTATGGAGATGTTGACTGGTGAACCAACATTCCCAGGTGTACGCTGTACGTACGACCAACTTGATAAAATATTCAAAGTATTGGGTACTTCTACTGAAGAAACTTGGCCTGGTGTCACGCACCTGCCAGGATATAAACCACGTAAACTGAGATTCTATCCTCCACGAAAATTGGGTCTTTCATTTCCTAGACTCTATGATATTGCCGATGGCGATAGTATGGCATCGTCGCTTCTACAACTAAATCCTGATCAACGGATAGGAGCAGAAGAAGCGTTGAGGCATAATTATTTTGCCTCTCTTCCTAGAAAACTATACGAGTTGCCTGACGGTAAGTTTACTTATGGATACAATTGTTGAAAATAAGGCATCTTTTCTAGTCTTCAAATCTGGAGTTATCATTCATTATTCCGTTTTATTTTTCTTTACAGAAGTATCGATATTTAGCGTTGAAGGGTGTCATTTGTATACAAATTCGAGGCACGGGTGTGCGGATTCGCGCCACACAGCTCTTAAGACTTGAGGTTAAAAGGGAACGTAAAAAAAAAAAAGTAACTAATAAGTAATTCCCAAATTCACATGTTTTGTGAAACATCCATTCTCATACAGATCAAATTCACACAGGCAAGACATTTGCCTTAATTCACCAACACATTTTCACGCGCGTCGGTTGCTCTTTCTCAGGGCTGCTCTACAAATTCCAATCGTCCTTTAAAACACAAACACACACACACACACACACGAAACAAATACACGCATATGCATAACTACGGACATTCGTATTTTCATTTTTTGATTTTCCCTTCTATTTTTTATTTTTTTTTATTTTTTTTTATTTTTAAGGACTAGTACACGCACCTATCAAATGAATTAACGAAAATAAATTATAAACTGGCGAAGAAAGCACGAAAGTAAGCTATCTGTGGCTAAACGAAGTAAAACGATTTTATGAGATTAGCACGCTCGATTTAGAAAGCAAAAGCACGCACGACCCATCCTCGCACTTCGTCCAAATACTAGATTTAGATTGATACCAATCAAAAAGAAAGGAAGTACTACACCGCCTGCATCTCTTGATCCCAGCCTGAGTGAAATCTCGAGATGGCGGTCGCTGGTTAGAGAAAATATAATAAAATAATTATAACTTAGAAAAATTCTGGAAGACCTGTAATACTTTATATAAATTTTATGCTGTTTTGACTTTGCCGTTGGTTGCTGAGACAATTGAATATATTGGTATGTAACGAGAAAAGTCATTGTTCGAATTAAAACTAGTTGTTAATTATACGACGTGATGATAGGGAATAAATAGATATCTAAGAACATAGAATATCAATCGTACGGATCAAGTGTCGTATCTACTAACACCATGAAATACGGTAAGGCTAACGAAAAAGCTTATCGTTGATAGCATCGACGGTAGTGATCTAGTTGTAAGAATTAATATTAGCATGCCAGCGTCGATCGAAGTTTATTATCGACATTTACAAAGCAGTATCTATCAATGATAGCAAATCAAGAACGAAGTAATAATTTTAGACATAATCGAATCCAATTTGTTCAATCGCTCATATGCTAAACAGCCAATGGTGCTTGAACGAATTGTAGGGAAAAAATGTTAATAATTTTTGTATTAGTTATTTAGAATGACCTTTCGGCCATCTTGTTTCTAACTGGTTTATTAAGACCGCACATCTAAACGAACCAACTTTAATAAACGTTGCAATAGTAATATAGGATAACGTGAAACGGTGTTACAGTCCTTCCGAGTTTTCTCTAAGCGATGACGATTAATTACGGTAAAATATTACTCCTTTAGTAGTTACATTTATACCGATTTTTCAGCACACTTATAAAAATATCAACGAGGCGAAAGCAAACAAAAAAAAAAGGAAAAAATTGAAAAAATATTTCGAAAAATTTGAGACACGTGTTATTACTATTATTATTACTTACTAAAAATGATTATTTGACAAAAGACGCGCAGAAGGTAGACTGTATATAGAACAACAGATTCATATTATTATTGATGACGCTGAGATAGCTGAGACTAATAAATGTGACTTTGTAATAAATTAAAGCGTAGTTCGGTACACTTTCAGACCCTGTTCTTTGTTAGGTTTTCCATGTGCAACAAGCTACAGGATCGTTTAGACTTTTAAGTGTAACAGAATGCAAAACCACATGTATCTGTAATACTTATCCTGCTTAAGTATTGATTTTATACACATTTATTTCCTTATTATTATATTTTATTTGTAATTTTTCTAAGAAGTCATTGATATTCAAATTGCTTCAAACTTGTACTGAGAAAGATAAAGAACTATGTTTTTGAAGTACATGCGTTTGTTTCAAATTTTCTACCTTATATATTATATTATTCAATAGAGCATGCAATTCGAATTGTTCCGAATACTTTAAAATTTTCTACGATAAATGATTCAAATTTTAGCACAGTATCGTAGAATTTGAGAATTTAATAAAACTACCTTATTTTTTATTTTTCCTATGCAAGTAAACGTCAATTATTATCTAATCTATCATTGAATGTAAAATGAAATTAGTAAAATATTAATTATACGAACTTATTTAGAATTACCTTTCGACCAATCTTACTTCTAAATGATTTATTAAGACTACATCGAAACAAATCAACTTCAATAATATTGCTTTTAGTAATAAGTAACGTTACATATTACATATACATACATAGAGTTTTAAGTACATAATTGATGTATTCATAGTTGCCAGTTGAAAGGCGCTAGTTTACTGACATCACGAGGGCAACATGGCTTTGTTGTCATCGTAACTGATGTGCTGTGTCGCATAGTCAAGTGATTTCTATTAATATACTTAATTAAGTTAATGAAAGCATGACACGCGTTTGAGTGGGTTACTATTTCCTTCATCAACCTAGATAGACAATGTCATTATCGGTTAACGTTCTAACAAAGTGAAAGCTATGGCTGGTGCTGTACAGGAGGTTAGGAATCCACTGTCTACAGACAGTAAAGGTAATCATTACTTTAAAACTCTTAATATTGTTAAGAAAGAGAGAAAAAACCTTCGTTATATTTTCCAAGTAATGTCTATTTATACTCCAAAAATAAAACTTGAAACTGTACGATCTTTTAAGGAGATCGAATTGTAACACTGTTGCTCATAAAATGTATACACGTCATCGATAGTTGGAACAAGCCAATACTCGTGTATTAATTTTTAATAATATGACGTCTTTACCATGAAAATATTATAATAAGAGATTATGTACTATTTTAGGATACATTGGAATAAAATCTTCGATATCTTACGAAGACATAGCTAACAAGCTTTTAAATGAAAAGCTTTTGTTAACGGCCTTGGAATTACATGCCGAATTATGCGAAGCTGGAAAAGAATTACCTATTTTAAGAGAGTTCTTCTCGAAGCCAAATCATTTTGAGAGTCAAAATATTAAGCCAGAACCATACATTCCTATGCGTATGTATGATATTATGGAGTTATTTATTTCTTTCATAGAAATAATAGAGTACAGTGGAACATCTAGTATCTAAAATAATAGAGGGGCACAATTGTTCTGATAAAGGAATTTTCGGATAGTAGAAATGTTGTCAATACTTATCTTTTCTTATGATTATTATACAATCAAATTATATAATATATATTTCAGTAATAATATAAGAGAAATATAATTTTTGCATTATTTAGGAATCATATATTTTTATTCCTGCTAAATCAAATAAATTTCTTAATACTTTGATTAATTCATTGATGTGGGCAATATCAACTTCATACTGCTACAATAAGAAAGATATTGTAGGAAGGATATACAGGAGAGCACGATTAGCTGCAATTGTTTGGGACATTATCGTTGCAGCTATCTGTGAAAGTGGATTCCAGAAATTTCTTTCCTCAGTTTGCTTGCCTCTAAATTGGTTAGCAGTTAGAGCGAGAAACGTTTGAGCGTGAGCAAGATGCAGAGAAAGTTTGTTTAGTGTACTATCTAGCACAAAGAATGTGCTGCCAGTTCTGGGAACTGGCAGGATACAAAGTTGCAGTTAACTGAGAAAAAGTTGTTGCAGCTAATTCGTGCACCCTTGTATATATTATACCTGATGTCAGTTTGATAATAGAGGACACAGGCAGGAGAACATGCTGTTCAGATAAAAAAATGTTTTTCAATTGTGGAATCATATAATAGAATGCTTGGATAGTAGGTTTTTTAGTTACTAGGTGGTTTCACTGTGCCTAAAATTCTTCAAAAATATTACAGCAAACTAAAAGGGCTCAAAATTTAATATTATTTCGAATACTTGCTACTATAATTATACTATGAAAATCATTGGTTCTGTCAGAATAAACTTATTAAATAAAATCAATAAAGTCAGTGGAAAAATATTTGGATCTTAACATATTGTGGACGTTATGCTGTCACATATGTCGCATATAGCCTGGGTTTCTGCACAGTAACAGAAGATTTGCAATAAATGCTCAAAAAAACAAAAACCGTCGAACTTTCGATTCCTGTTTCTCATCTATAATGTGTTAAGACAAATATCACTGTGCCTTGTTTCATTGTTTTCACGTTACATTTTTAAAAAAATAATTTTTTAATTATGCTTAAGATAATTACCTATTACAGGATTGATGTAATTTAATGTTTGACTTTCAATTAATCAGCTAGGTCCTCTAGTCAGGCTACTTTAGATTCTCTTGATATGACAAGATATTCAGAAGACGGAGCAGGTGTTGATGAAAAAGTAGCAATTTTAGAATTCGAATTAAGGAAAGCCAGAGAAAGCATTTCTGCTCTTCGTGCAAATCTCACAGTAGTAACAGGTATTTTTTTATCTCATCTGTTGGCCACCTATGTTTTAAACTATAATAAATAATAATATTATTATATATTTTAGAGTCCGAAGGAACAACACCTGATAAAGGTTCTGATAAACATTTAGTTAATGAACCACCAATAAAACCCCACGAGCAAAGAGCCATCAATTTTCTTGTGAACGAATATTTGCTAGCACGTTCTTACAAGCTGACATCAATTACATTCAGCGATGAAAATGAAAATCAAGATTTTGAAGATTGGCAGGATGTGGGATTAAACATCTCAAAGCCAGCAGAATTATTACAATTATATAGGGAATATATGAGGGCTAATGGACATGATAAATTACCTTCCGTGAGCATTGGTATACAAACAGATTTTTGCGAGGTGGAATCCGAAGTAGAAAATGATGAATTTAAAGAAATGGTTTGTTAAAATTGACGATATGCTTTATTTAACTATATATGTATGTATATTCATGTATTCGTTGATAGGTAAAAAAGGTTGAAGAGCTTAAACAGCAAACTGAGCTTTTAGAACAGGAGAAATTGGACTTGCAACAAATTATTGCCTCCACAAATGAAAATTTATCACCAAATCCAACTAAGGTATCAATTAAAGCATGTTAATAATTGTCTAAAAAACAGATTTTCTGGGCATGTTTGGCACTGGATACAGTATTTGTTATGTAGCAGGGCAGTAGTGGAACGATACAAACGATAAATTCGAATTCTACAACTCCGGATAAGTTTGAACTTCTTGACAACCCAGCTCGTGATACATCGACCGTCGAACCCTCTTCGACTAACGAACCTGAAGAGGATGATAGCGTTTCGGCAGTAGTTAGCCTTGGCGAAACAGACCCTGGTGATAAAGAATGGACTAGAATTCAGTTACCTAGGGTGGACGTTACAGAAGGATCGGCTATTCTCCCAAATCCGCCCTCTAGGTACTTTATTTTTCGAACAGAAGGCGGACAAAAGTATTTTCATAATAGATATTTCAGATTATGTTGGTTACATTAGTCTATACTGAGATGTCCCTTCACTGTTTAATATATTTCAATATCCCATCCTTTCTTTTTGTAAAATCGCTTTTTCATGTTGCTTACATTTTAATCTTTCTTTTCTCCGCTACGGTACGCTCTTTTTCGTAATAAGAATATTTAAAACATGATTCTTTCCAGGCATCTACCATTAAAATATAAAATGGAAGTAATAACACATTGTTTAGTAAACGTCCCAAATACTGTAATTTCTACAGTGGAAGAGGTTTTTAAAAATGGAGTTACGCGCGATACTCTCGTTCAAATTTTAACACAGACGTTACCTCGTGTCGTACCCAATATTATTTTAAACAAGCGCGAAGAAGTGATACCATTAATACTAAGCGCAATTCGGCTTCATAACGATTCTGCGGAAAGGGAAAAGCTACTACAACTTCTGTTCAGTCTGAAGAAGAGGCCGCAGGAAGACGAGAGGCAACTAATATTGGCAGGTTAATACAATAATGTTATAATAAACTTTATAATTATGTATTTTGAATACATTCTTTTTGCTTCCTGTCTTTTACCACTAGGTTTTGTTGCTATGGCAAAGCTAGAAGATGAGCCAATGGAAGGTGAAGAAATATTGACTATTTGTTGGGAGCAGAGTCAGCACAAGTATCCTGAGAAAAGGTTGTTAGCTGTTGAGTGCTGTTCTGTGTTAGCTCCATATATGTCAGTCGGTATAAGAAATTCTTTAATGCTCTCTATGCTCCAACAAATGTTACTTGAAGATAAAGACCCGTCAGTTAGGGCTTGCGTAGTAAGAAGTCTTGCGCTACTGATAGCTTTAATGGATGATCCTGATAAATATTTCCAGGTATTGTATGCAAATCACAGTTATTCGATATACAAATAAAATTGCTTAAAGGTACGTGTCTATTTGAGAATAAAACTATTGAAAAAACTTCTCACAAATGGATACTGTATTTGGAGTGACTGTCCTGGGGAACTCTCCAACAGCCCCCGTTAAAAAATGATTCTGAGAGAAATTGAATAGTTTCCGACATAGTTTCTGATATTTGACAATCGGATGGACACGGTTCTGTGTCCTATCTGAGAGTAATTATTTTCGAAGTTGTTCCCAACTGGATACACAATTTGTCGTAAAAAGGACTTTCAAATGGACATCTAACATTTAAGCTAGCGTTAAGCTTTAGATCATTTCATTGGCAATACTTTATTTTTACAGTGTGAGGAACTAGCATTGACGGCGCTTTATGATTTGTCGCCAATTGTCGTTGAAGTCGCATCTTCTATACTTTTACCAATTCTTGCCCAATGGGCACTCTCTCTGAAAAGATTGCAAACACATTTGTTGCCACGCATAATATCGAAAGTAAAGAGCCATTTAAAATCTGGCCATTCTCAACATTCGCCTACTAAAGATCACGTAGATGAAGGAAGAATAGTATCGTCGATTGGGGTATTGCAGTATTTACTTCCGCATATGGTTATCTGTATAGCGGATAATGATTCAGTTAGAGCTTACATTGAACACGGAGTGTCGTCTGATTTACGTGAGTATACCTGCTACTCGACATCGATTTATAAGATGTTCTCAAATAATTGCGAAATTATTTTGAACTTGGTTTGTATTTTATCATACAGCTGACGCGTTCCTGAACTTGTGTCATTCCAATATTGTTAATCCAAAAATATTTTATGATGGGGATATAGATATAGGAGCTCTTCTGAATACGTTTTTTGCAAACACGTGGGAGAATGATTCATGGCCAGAATTAGAGTGGTTTACAAATAAATTGTACTTTGCTTCTTTTTTTTCTAGTTAAGCGTTCTGTTGACATTCTCGTAATACTCATGGTTAACATATTTCAGAGTTTTGGATATTTTGGAAATGGTAAAATCAATTGAAATTGTGCAGGAGACTATTTTAAATGCTCTGCTAACATATATTCATTCGCTATGTGTGGGTTTCGGACGATACATCACGCAAACCCGGGTAAACTTAATACTTTATTCGTATTTAAATGGTGTAATTCATAACGCGAATGTAATTAACAACTTTCCCATTCGTCTTTCAGATTCAACCTATATTCATTACGGAGGTAACTGAACTCGAGGAACAGTTGACGACCCTATCAACAGATAAAAAAGCTATGAGTTTAACGTTAATTCCGACATATTTAATAATATTGTCCACTTTAAATGGTACAGAGGTTTCTAAGTCTTTTAAACAGTTCCTCGTTGCTTTATCCATGAGTGGCACCAGTATTAGTAGCTTACAGATCGCAATCACTATGTTATGCGCCCAAGAACATATGCAAGAGTACGTCCTTAGTGGTTTATGGGATGGTTAGTTCATCGACATTTTCAGCAAAATGATTTACCTACTTTATTTTTTAATAGAAATTTAGCGGTCAAGTTATGTCTGACACCTTCTTTCTGTTTTTATAGGGGTAGTGCACCAAAGACCTATCGTAAAGTGTGCTACTGCAACTTTGTTTGGTTGCGTAATAGCTCACGTTTCCGATCGGTTAGCAAGTGCTAAGGTAGTTCCCGCAATCGTAACACTTGTTAGTGACCCCGATGTGTAAGATATCTTCGTATATATTTCATTTATATCTAATTAGTCAACAAAACTCACATTTACAGAGTTGATTAAGATTCGATCGAGCGCATTAAAGAAACGTAGACAATTATCGTAATTAAAAAAAAATTGATTTTTGCTCCTAGAACTGTTCGATCTGCAGCAATTCCTTCGCTCGGACGTTTAATAACTGAATGTAAAGTAAGGGAGATGCGTGATAAGGCACGTTTAACATTAGAAACCATCGCTAGAGATCCTCAGGGTGTTCCGCCTACTTTAGCACTTCCGTTGGTCTCCACTTTAGCATTTATTGCACCTAATTGCCCCCAAAATTATATAGAAGACGGTGAGCGCTTATTAGAATTTGTATCATTCGTCTTTATCATGCGAGACTGATGGCCGTTAATTTTGTATAGTTATAGCTACGCAATTAACAGCGATAACGTCATCAGCGTTACAACAAGCTCGTAAAATGGATCTCATCGGTGCTCTAGTTGAAGCATATTCTGTTTTGGTTTATTGTCCATTGAGCAATCAATGTGTTTCGAGTGTATTGCTCCCAGGATTGAAGTGTCTCGAACAATTGGTCAATCAATATTTACCTCAACAGAAGGAAGCTGTTCGATCACTTTTGCGGGAAGCAGAATCACGGCAGGATCATTCGAAACCAATGGAGAGGTAAATGCACAACTTGTTGTTGCACGGTGGTCCCTTGAAATTATTTTCTATTGTTCCGTCAGGTCTTTATCAATGAGTTCTGGCATTTCGTTATCAATGGCCACGGTGAATGTAGGGCAAGGTGTAGAAGATATGAGGCAAAGGGTAAGCAAAATATTTCAACAGAAGACTAGTTCGCCAAGTATGTCCAGCATTTTTCGAAAAAAATAAGATAAGTAAGTTACCCTTTAATTCCCCTCAATATTTTTCTATTCTTTTCGATTATTTCCAAATTTATTTTGTTTCTTTTGGATTCCCCTTGTACTTATATAATTAACAGTATAGGCGATGCACAAAATGGATACAAATCGGATTATAATATTATGCGATTATCACTTGTTATATTTAGGATGTAAGTTTGAAGTAGAATCTTGTTAAAAATCACTGTAATGGTGTGCCTTTTAAGATACAATTTTAAATCATGAGTACCGCGAAACTATTAAAATATGGGACATAAAGTCAATGAATAATATATTCGTTTTGATTTTTAACTGCACAACTGAATATAATATTAAGGTATTGAGATAGTTTTAACGTTTTGTATAATTACTCACCTTTAAGCATTGCAATGAGTGAAGGTTCGTTACAGCTTGTTATTTTACACTACAAAAAGTTCCCTTATATTTATTTAATTGAATCTCACCTCTTATTAAATCGTGGATGGCTTATGACTCGTGGCATTTCGACATAATCTCACTAAAAAATAAAACTTTTACATATCCCTTGCCATATGTGTAATACAATTTTGATTTTAAAAGTAAAACTACGGTTGTATACGCTATATTTTAGAAATTATAGTAACGTATCTTATAGATGCATTAATTGTCCAAGAAATCGGTTGTGATTATGTAGCGTTGAATGTCTTTAAATGTAATTTGATTTTTTCATTACCATTCGATATTGTGAAGCAAAATAGTTTCTTACTTTCGTCACTTCTACGAATTTTGTGATACTATAGGTTTATTACAATCAACGTAAGTGTACATTTGTACTTAAATGAATCTTATAAGTATAAATCGACGATACCGCTTTCTTCGCTGTAAAGAGTTAATCAAATCTATTTAAAATAGATCATGTCTTGTAAGAATATTTTATTGTATGTATATATATATGTATACATATATATATCGATATATATACATATACACACAATTACATACCTTCCCGTATAAACATATATATTGATATACAATAGATGTATATAATGTATATGTATATATATATATATATATACATATATGCGTATATATAAGGAGTAGATAATAGTTCTCTCCATATCTCATGATCAATGTATTACCATTAGTTTACATACATATATATATATAATACATGTAAGTATATATATATATATATATATATACACACACACCCACACATACGTGTACACATGTATATGTATTTACGTTTATTAAATATTAAATACTGTAGCATGTATTATAACTGTGCAAAGAATAAATTTTATAATATATTTATTCTAAATGCATTGTCCTAAAAACGTTCGGTTTCCTTAGACATATTAGAAACTCTGGTTAAGTTTGTATGTTTCGATGGCCACCATCACGATCGGCTGCCACACGTTTTATTACAGCGCATGTAATATTCAATAGCCTTCGAATGAAGTAATCGGTACCCTGAGCAATCTAGATAACTCTAAAACTAATTTTACCTCGCATGGACAATTTGTCCCGCCGTGATTCGCGAAACTTAACACGGGGCGCTGGGGAACCTGCGTTATTACTTACGTCTAAGAAACTTTCGGTGTAATACTATTTACATGACTTTGAAATTGATCGTGACATTTTAGAGGAGAGTTGGAAAAGTTTTACAGTAAGCTCTAGGTCAGTAACAACATAAAATGTACATACGTGTGAACCTTTGAACAGAAACACCTGGTGCCTCTTTCTTTAGTGTACTTTGCTATTTAGGACAACAAAAGGAAATAAATCTATGCCACAACTATCGTGCCTCTACGTTGCATCTCTTTTCCCCTCTGTGTTCTGAACAACACTATTCATATTTTGCACTATGAAATCTCGTAACAAAGAATACCACGATATAAAAATTCGAATGTTTCATAACTTAAAGCAATCACGTCGTAGCAAATAAAAAAAGAGAAACGAATCATTCGAACGACGTGTTAAATAATAAATACGTATCCTCGATCCTCCCTTCTTCTTATTTTGGGCTTTTACGTCCCCTGCAAGAATTGACTTCGTACCCGACAAGGTTCTTCTGTCTTAACACAGAAACATATCTGCCCTACACAGATACCATACAGCAGTTCGTTCGATACAATTTCTTATAATCAATATGCGATCTTCTCGTTCCGGGTTTTCATTTTCGTAGTTCTCATGAAGACGACACTCCTTGCTTCGTCAACGATAATAATACTAAAAGAAATGGCTATCTATTCGTTGAGAGGGTAGTAACATCAGCAAGAATAGAACTTATAATAATTTATACAGGACTGACGCATGTCTGATTGAGGAGCGGCCTGCTGCAGACACGGTGTGTCCTGTATCTTCGATGAGCATGGAACGAGTCGATGAAATATTCTCAAATATTTTTTTTCCTTGTCTCAGTGGTCGCGGAAAATATATGGGCTAGTTCTGCTCGTGCTGCTAGCGCTGCGAACACGAATTCTGTTGGAGCACAGGTACCAAAATAAAAGAAAAGAGAAAAGAAGAGTAATTAGTGTTATTAATGTAGAAAATATTTTGTTTCGTAACTTATCTTTATGCGACTGATAGTTACCAAAGTTTACTGCTGTATCGGCGGGGTCTATTTTTGCGTTTTGAAAAATTTTATCGGACTCCTCGGCTGGCAAGTCTAAAGAGAGGTATAAAGCCTTCCTCAATTCCATTTTATTGATACATGACAGTGTTTTCGTTCCGCACACCTATTAATTGTAATATATAGATAATATTTAACTTAAGCAGGTATTTAACTAGGTTTATTTACTCTGACCCCATAAGCAGAATATGCGACACTGCAAACAATTATTGCTCCAAGCTTGACTTTTTTAATACCCCGTGAAACTCTTTTAGGATAGCTGCACACAAGTTATTCGGAATACTTTCACATGTCGATCGAAGCAGCATACATTTAACTTAGTTCTCGTCCGTTAGTTCTATTGTGTTACCACGATGTAATTATGTCATAAACTTTGTAAATTAATGGGTTATATTTCCCGTTCAGATAAATAAATAAATATTGCTTCATCGCTGAATAACACGAGAACCTTTACTATTGTGCATACTTACTACGAATGCCGTTTCGATTTTGTCCAACTCCGAGTTCGCATTCTCCGTTGCTAATACTGTGAATAAATATTCTTCGAAGTCTATCGTTCCTTTCCCATTCTAAAATTGTTAAAACGTTCGTATAAGTAAATTAATTATTCGGTATTTAATAAAAGTACATGCCATTGAAATAGCGTTAATAAAAATTCGTGAAATTGAGATTGAAGCGTGCTTTCAAATTCAATATTGTTATAGTAAATAAAAAACAATCTGCAGAATATTTTGAAAATTTGATGAAGGAAATAATTCCTATGCTACAGTCGAATCTCGACAACTCGAATTGCATAGGAATAGATACAATCATTGTAATAAACGATACTGTATATCAATGAAATTCATTTTACTTGCAGAGAACGAGCTTCTCTGAGATCGAATTATAGGAGGTTTGCATTTAGAATGCCGCACGTTTTTTTCAAACAAAATTCTAGTCTCACAGGGGATCCAGCTGTCAAGGTTCGACTGTATACTTTTATATTATTATAAACGGTGTATACCCTATCGTGTATCCGAAAGAGTTGTTGAGTGGAAGGCTCTTTTTCATCTATTCTGAGTAGTTGTGCAAACGCGTGTAAATCGACTACTTCGCAAAATCTTTCCGTCTTCTTTTGGATCAATTCCTCTTCCGTTTTCGCCGACACCAAGCTATTAAAGTAAACAAGTTTCACGTTAGTATTCAATACACTATATCATTGTTATAAATTTGTGCGCGACTTAAGCATACCCCAGTTTATTTCGAAGCTTATGGGCTTCTGCTATGATGGATGCACGTGGTATATGTAACTGATGAGCCTTGCTAATAATTCTACAATCGTCGTAAGTATAATCCGATACGGGGATCTGCAATGCACTGAAAGCAAATGGGATTCAATTTTTCAATTCTTATTATTTATTTCTTAAATGTTATTTTTGTAGTCGAACTTTAAAACAAATATCTTTAATTAATATCTTTCTAATTGCAATAGATTAGTACAATTGTTATCATTTAAACCAAAGAGAATTGTTTATCTTTACCGAAGTATTTGTCCGTGTTTAATAAAATTCACTTACTCGGCCATAAGGCGACGCACGTTATTTGCATAAAGCTTGGGATCTGTTTTCTCAGCTTCGCTTGGTTTGTAAACAGGGAGGAACTCTATTTCACAACTGCTATTCAGTTGAGTTAGTGTAAGCCATAGTAACTTTAACCTGAAATTACAAGTTTCGCAATTTAACAGTGCAACTGGATGCTATGACCTTTCGGTTTAATTTGCGTAAATTGTCAAAAAAGAATGGGAAAAAACCGCTTACGCCCCAGGCCCTTCCCACGTCCATGTTACAGTATCCAATTTATTAGGATATCTGATGCAGACAGGTTGAACAGGAACACCGGGATAAAATGCACCTGATTTGAAAGTAATGAGGCACGATCGATTTGTACAAGTACCTTCAGGGAAAATCATCACCTGTAGAAAGACGTTATTTGTATGTTTAGACGTTTCCAAATATGCGTACACATTTTTTATAAGTCAGCACATAATCATGCAAAGTATTCCATATTTATAATAAGCTTAACAAAGGTATGATTTAAAAAATTTTGCAATACAAACGATTTAACAATAATGAAACAATAATGAAACCGATGAAATAAGATAGTTTATATTTAGTATAGTTTACATTACTTTTAAGCTATTACTTGAAATCAACCAATTATTATAAAAGAATAAGCAATTGGACTAAAAGTTAGGTGGTTATAATTAAAAACACGATTATAATCAACTGGAAATAATATTCGTTACAAAAAATCGATGCAACAAATGAGAACATTCGTCTTTTGTTAAAATAATTTCAAAACATGCGTTAAGTATCCTTTAAAGCTTGTATTAAATATTATTATAATTAGCATAAATGGAAACTTCAAGATACAGCTAATTTGCAAATAATGTTCGGTTCAGTACAATTTTGTAAAGCAAATTATATATTTTCGAATGTTACACGTTTTCTGAAAACTGTAGATTTATTGTTTGAATTAAGTTGAATAGTTCTAGCTCTTATGGTGTTAAAAATACCTGTGGCCAATCCTCTTTTGAAGTAGCCCTTTCGATAATTTCCTTGATCGTATTTTGTCGTGAATTTGGATCTTCCCTCCAAACATAGACCGGTTGTGTATAGTTGATAAGTTCTGCGAGAGTATCATAGGCAAATATATAGAAACACCAAACATAAATAAAAGATTCATACATATTTCATAATGTTTTTTAAGCACGATTTGTTTGTAAATACGCTAGAATGAAGAACAAATTAATATTAGAAGTTTATAATGCTTCGCTTGTTATTTGTCTAACTTTCTATATCTTCCTTTTAATTTACTACCATTTCGTTTACTACCATACTACCTTCCTTTAATTGAAAAATTAAAATAGCAATTTCTTACACTTTCTTTTTGTAATTAATTTATAAGTAATTTATAAGAAGTTAAGGTTTGTTTGTAGATAGATTACATTTTCATATAGCTTTAAATAACAGCTTTCAGAGAAACACATTTGAAATATATGTATTGTGGTGAATGGGAGAATCCATAGTAAATCACCATAGTAAATAAAAGTATTCGTGAAATACCAGCTATACAGATCACTGACAAGTAATCAGCGATATGTTACATGCAATAAGGAACCAATAAAACACTTATTAACACTATTCGTAACGTAATCAACGAAATTATTGTATAGTATAATTTCCTTTGCGACAGACACAATACCAATCTCTTACATTCTGTTTCAGTTTCATAGTAACTAAACAAGTTATGGTAAAAGGTTTCCGATTAGAATACTTAGGCAACCTACTTATTAATTACAAATATATCTACGATATTCTTGCACTGAGAGAGGCTTTCGAACGTGTATCACATTATACTTTATCAAAGAACCAACGACAATCTATAATCCTATTCTTCAGCAAACCAATACCAAAACACAAGTAAATTAATTCTTAATTTCATCGACCATTGGGGGGAAAAAAACGAGTCAAACCTAACAAATGATAAAGCATGTTCCAATTTAAACGAATAATCATTCAAGCATGTACCAAACGAAAGCTATTAACTTAACAAATCACAGTATCACTATTATCTCAAAGAAATCCAATTTCCCCTTCGAGAACCTCAAACAGTCTTTTAATCCAATAGTCTTCACCCCTCACGATAATTCCGTGTGCATTCGTTACAACTAAGATATGTAGCACCAATCCTTCGTACAGCCCTTATCACAGAAGTATAGTGACATCACGGTTAGTATACCATTTTCTAGGGGTTGCCTGGTTAATCATGAAAAGCGAGCGTGGAATCGTTTCAATAATTGGCACATACTTCCGGTGAACGGGTTCAGCCCCGATTCTCGCCTTACGATGATCGAAGGAAAGCCGGTTACGTAGACAATCCCTCCGTCCATGAAGGTCGAATGGGGTGCAACCACTAAGATCGGCGCCTCCGCCCTCGTCGCTTGTCTTCCGCGGACAACGATTCTCATTCCTCCTGCTTGGTAAGTCAGCCGGCCCATAAAGCACAGCCAGGGCACTATTTTGCTGCAGGTTTCAATCGAGCATGGTTAACGCATCCCAATTACATTAACGCGTACCGCGGTTTCTTGTGTTCTATTTATTTCGCCTCGATATTCCAGCCGCGAGTACATAAGTGGCATTTAGCTGTTCTTAACGTGGCCAATCCTTGTTTACGATCTTCCGGAGCTTTTGCACGTTCCGGATTTTTTAACGGGACGACCATTTAAACTGAATTGGTTTATATAGAAAGGTGATTTTCCTTGGTAGAGCGTTTATATTGCTATCTATTTTTCTTGTACTCTATTCTCTTTGACACTTTTTCCGGCGAATTCGAGGAGCTTCTGATTGGGATATAGGTACATATTGGGATTCATTTTTTTCAGCAGTTAAGATAGTAGGAGATATATGTATTGTACAATATAGCTTTCGAGTGCTTTGAGGATTCGAGGTTCGGAGTTAACATTCGACTCGAGCTCAAGATTTGTATAAGTGAACCTCGTATTTTTTATTAATATTTCTGTGGAATGCTCGAGTAGCGTTTGCAAGAAATTGCGGTTGAAAATTGTTGCTCACTTTTGTATTGATGCTCGACAAGGAAAAATGTTTTACACAGAAAATTGTCATGCACTCGTCGACTTTTATTACGTAGAGGATTACGTCTAATTTTTGCGAATTCGTAGATGTGAATTCCAACATCTATTATCTATTTGCAAGCTTATTTTTTTTATTCAAGATTGGCAGAAATTTGGAATTTCCGAGTGAACGCAACTTTGCTTAGTCAATTTAATGTTTTTCCAATACTGCAACAATTAATGCAGCCCTTTGGACGGGCGTGGATAACGTTGCTCGCAAAGGTGAAGATACAACGGGGCGATTTTTTCTCTAGTAGGTGACGCTATATCGCCTATATGGCAAAAAACTTCACCACCCGGTTTATTTGCACCACAGTGAAACTTTGCTGCTCCAAAACCATGCGACATTATAACGAGAAAGTTTATACACAGACGTGAGTTCATTACTCTTCGAGTACCGACAATTTCTATGTATACGATACTTATTAAGATGCGCGTCGATAAGTATTCTTTTCTTTTCGGTTTGGCAATTATTAAAAAAAAGATAGATAAATTCTATTTGTAAAGAGTGTATCGAATTTGTTTGATTATTTTATAACGTGGTATGAGGATAAGGAGCTACTTCGGGATTTGTAGAATTGATACTTAAGGATGATCGAAAACTTCTGTATGTTACAATACATTATATTTCATAGTATTTAACGTATATATTTCAGTAAACCGTCGTTCTTTCGACAAACACGATTATAAATTGAAAAGAAATGAGTTCTTCACTGCTATTACTTTTACATAATTTCCGTAATTATTTTCAAGCGTGGAAAGTAATTTGTTATCTCGATAAAAGAATGTTGGGGAAAAAGAGAAACATGTATAAATGCAGACTCTTTTTGTAACGGAAGGAAATAATTTGAGCATTCGTCTATTTATATTAGTATTGTATAACACTTCCGTATTTGAACTACTGTATTATATTTCGCTATTAATATTTCGATTAACTTTAAAGTAAATTGTACAAAGATTTTTGAATATCGAAAAAAAAAAAAAAAATAGAATTTTGTTCGCAATGATCACGTTGATTTTCATAAATGTCTAAGCATGGAATAAGACAAGGGAGGAGAAAGGTCCAGAGAAAAAAAATACCAGATGTAGAGAGAAATGTATACATACATTTATGAAGCGGTTGGTAGCGTCGTCAAAGCATTAAAAGTGTATCAGCAACTGTTCCTTTGAACCTCGTAATGGAAAATAATGTGCTCCAACTATTATCCAGAACGTTAACAAGTGTCAGTTAGTAATGTAGGTATACCCATTATTACCGACTTTGTTAGTAACAATGTACGTGTTCCCATTCACCACATACATAGATTTTTCTGTTAGCCTATTCTAAATATTCTTTTTTCCTTTATTTTCTTTCTTTGATATATATATATATATATGTATATGTGTATGTATATCTGATTTCATGAAATTTCATTTTCATTCCCGGGCGTGCACTTAATATTTCTCGCGTTGTAAAATGATGTACGTATTCGTATAATAACTCAGTGCTCAACTGTAAAGTTTCTCGGCTAAGAAATAATCGATGAACAACCACCTAAAAAGGTGAATATTTTTTTCTGTTTTCTTTACTCGTAAAATAATACGACGCTAGGCACAAAGCACAAGAATTTCAGTTAGCCCGCGAAACTTTCACATTTACGAGATCCTGAGAGTTATTTTCTTTAACAGGTGCGAACACAAAGTGATAAATATGAAATAATGTTGTAGCGATAAAAGTAGAGCATATGAAATATTACGAAACTGTAATGAGACTTCTCAGAGCGGTGTTCCATCATTATTCAAACCTGAAACTACTCAGAAAATCTACATTTTCTAACATTCTATAACCTGATAGAATCTATCATTCTTGTCAAATATATCTTTATTTTATTTTTCGAAACTTTCATTTCTCGTCTGACAACAGTGGCAGGTAACGAAAGTTACGAATTCCCATTCAAGCTCCATTTGAATCTAGATATACAATTATTACATTATTAGCAATATATAATTCTCAAATTACGGGAGAACAGTGAAATTCATCGCGCGTGAACAAATATCGTCCTCGAACCAAACGGTTCTCTTAATGAGTTCTAGTTTTTAGAGTGTTGGAATTCCACTTTCCATAATTCGAAAATAGGCAACTCTAAGAGATGGAACAACGACTCTGGTGGCTTGACAGAGCAAAAGTGGGAGACCTACTTCCGAAAAAAGGAATGCGCCCGGTCTCCGCTTTGGCGACGATGCTCGGTCCGCCGAGGTAAACGACCGGAAGTGCGTCGAAGAAGCTTGAATGCGGGGCTAGGGCTAACACGGGGGCATCCTTTGCTTCTGCTTTACGACCTTTGACCTTCAGGTGATGAAATCCCCCGCAGACGAACAACGCTCGCATCATCCAGCAGATCACAATTCGCATCTCTCTGTTTTTTTTTTCATTTCGTTTTTTTCTTCAAGCAGTTTTAAGTGACACCATTTTGCGTATCGTTCGCAAGCAACTCTGTAACTCCCTACGTTGTGCAACTGATATTTTTCGATGCACGAGATACAGACAGAATGACGATTTCAGTAGAAACTCGTTTACTATGTGCTCTATGTCGTTTTATCTGCCGGCGTTCGACGTTCGGCATTCCCCGACATTGAATAAATGTATGTATGTCAGGATTTGATACTTTCGACTCCACGATATTTGATGAATAATAAGTGTTAAATAATCGCGAAGCTCGTGGACAGCAGAAATCGAAAGAAGTTGCATCGGTCTCAATTTTTCGTTCGATCGCCGTTTTTAGGTAATCGAGATTCTACTGTGCTTGCGTGATAATAGGAGTGGCAACCGATGTATTAAGTTACTCGTATTGTTTCAATTAAAACTGCTGTTCGATGTTGAAAAGAATTTGTGATTAATTGGAAAGTATGTTCAATAACTAAAGCGGGACTTTTTGCAGTTTCTTGACATATGAAAGGTACTGATTTTTACAAGACGTGCGTGCTATTTCTATGAAATGCCTTGCCTTAAATTATTACAGGAAACGTAAGAACATTCGAATTTTCCTTGGGTGCGAAGCAAGAAAATATTGTTGCAAAAGACAGAGTGTTGATTTTTTCCCGCTTACTAATCTCTACGAAGGATAACAAAAAGGAAAACGATAGCGAAACTTTCGTAAGATATTTACGCAGTAACGATTTACTTTTTCTGATATGTTTATTGCTATCGTGAGTTATGGATACCATCCTCAAGGTAGCAAAGTAGTTTCACAAGGTTATAGTCTACCCTAACGCTGTACTACGCCAGTACATTGTTTATTAAAAACTAGGAAGAACCACGCGACGTTAGGTATGTATAAGAAATTATTGTTATTGATTGTTATGCGAATAAGGAAAAATATCGTGTCTACTTCTTGTACACTGTACCAGGGTTTATAGAAGAAACTTTTTTTCGCCGAAAGTTTTATGATATTGCCATTGCACAAGTAAATTTGTTAAAACAATTCTACTATACTTTAATATTATGAAATAATAAAAATGGATATGTTAAAAATATGAAAACCAAATATCAGAAATTTAATTATCAGTAGAATAATGATTTGGATTGAAACTTGTATCGAAATTATAAAAATATATATATGTATATATATAATATATCCATTTTAGAAAGTGCTTCCTTAACAAGCATCTAAATTGAAACATTGATATACCGTAAAAATAATTTGAAGAATTAAATTCAAAATTTCTTGCAGTTCAGCTAAATCGTATTGTACATTAATATTTATTTGTTTTTAATCAATATTCCTAGTGTTTATAAATAATATTTATAAATATATAGATATATGAATTGTTTGTTACAGAATTTACTATAAGTGTTATAGGTATGCTAGGTACAAAAGTGTAAAGCATAAAATGGATATTCTACTTCTGCACGGTGCACAAAGCTCTACATCTGAAATTAATAATAAATGTAGTAACTAACGCTAGTGGTGCACACCCGAAGCAACTGGAGTAATCATTATTTTATTAAAACACCACGTGATTCGCATGCAAGCCAACTTCGACGATACTATTTTTCCTTGTAACGTACTCCTAAAACAGGTTTCATTATTCTAAACGTTGTTCACGGCGTGAAAGTTTTAACGAAAGTTCTGTGACACACTTTTCGTTCTAGAAACCCAAACAGATAAATCTTCTCAAAATTATTATTTTTCGCGCAATAATAATAACTGTCTGATAGTAACATTAATGTGCGAGTAATTCAAGAATTAAAATTGCAACAGAGTAATATAAAATGATCGTGAATCTAAATAAACAAGCAGCAAAACAACTCTCAAGACTGCTTTCGAACCAAGCTCTAGACATCGTTAGCGCCGGACAATAATGTATCCTCTGAATCTGCATGAAAGTTAATATTGAAATCAATGTGTCGTCCAAGCAGCGGCTGTCTGAGAACACTTTTCAATCTGTCGTACCATTTTAGATTATCTCCAAAGTGTTTCCACGGGGAACACGTACGAGGCGAATGGAGATTACAAAGATTAAGCGCATCGTTCGAAGCGTGATCGCAGCGAAGTGCAAGCGTGACACTACATTACTTGCGATTAAATGTCGTGCAACGATTCGAAATCACGGCAAACGATCGGCGAAAAGATTGCGTGGAGGCACATTGCGAATTCCATCGAATCGACGGCCATTTGGGGGGGGGGGGGGGGGCGAACTCGAACTACTTGTCTGACACATACTTTCTCCAGTTACTTTTCCTTCATACCGTATCCTCGCTCGTTTCTTTCCTGCGGTCATTCACGCTCTCTCCCCACTGGGCATCTTCAATCGTTTCAAGTATGCGTCCATGAAATAAAATTGTTCAACGGATTTCCGCAATTTATCCGTCTCGTCTCGCCACCGCGGGTATGGATCAAAATTAGAATCATTTTTGTCTCTTTGTTTCGCGCGATCTACACTTCACCAGAGATTCATCCCCCGCCACGCGCGAAAAGAAAAGTCGTGGTGAATCTTATGGCGATAAGAATTGCAGTCGGACGCTGAGATTGATAGACGTTTAACCCTTTCGCTTAGTCCGTACGACGTGCAGGCAAAACGGAGGCCCGTTGGTTAATGCATTTACCGCGACACTCAATTATTTTCTTAACCCGTTATTAAAATTTCCTAACCCGTTACTAAAATACGTTTAGGAATGAAGCGGAAAAAATATGTTTTCTTGTATTTTTTACCAGAAATAGGAGTGTAATCATAAAAAAGTAACATTATCGTTAAAAAAAGGAGAATACATTATACCACTTTTCGTTATTTTACGCAGCGGCGAAATGGTTAATGTTTTTTGCTAAATCCGAAGATTTTTATCGCTTGTATGTAACCTTTCTCGTGTTACGATTATGGCAAACCTAAACTGATTTACGTGATTCCTCCTGTTTACAGTTTAAACACGTTCTTTTTGTTAGCATAAAGCTTAATCCTTCCTGTTAATGTTTTGCATTGCTCCTTTGCAACAAGATATTGCGTTGCTTAAGAATTGTACGAGCACCATTTTTTCGTTTAACGTATGTTTGCGTTAGTTCTTGGTAGGTACGATAACCGATATTATTAGTGTATTGCGATACAATTAACGTTCGATTTAACTTGCCCAATCCAAAATTGAATTAATTTCGTTTCCAACCCAATTTACACATCTTCTTTACCTTCCACGAGGATGAATGATTGAAGCCAAATTTAAATTTAAAGAGAGAACCGCCCGATATATTCCCAATTAGAAATATTAATGAGCGCAGCAAGTGTGTTGGGAAACATACGCATATTTTCCAATTCTGCAAACGATGTTACCGCGAGAATGTTCCAACGTCAATGTAATCCTCGATAGAAGTAGCACCTACTACGGCGAGTGAAAGTTGGAGTAGAAAATAAATGCAATACAGCAGTCCAGGCAAAAGCGGCGCCAACATTGGCGAAAAGCGATAGTGTATAGATACTATTAATAGGAACGGCTCGAATGATTGAAAAGAGGACGAAGAGTAGTTAAGTTTGCATGTGCATTAGCGAACGTGCAATAATCGTGCGAAAATATACATTGGAATGCTTGGCGGATAGTACAGATAGCTGGAAGCAACAAAGTCAACGACAGGGAACCAGGAAATGCGCAGGCAAAACAAAAAAAAAAGATGAAGGGGATAGGTGAAGAACGTAATGATGGTTTGATATGTCTTACCGTCTCCACCCTTTCAATGGGGCTCGGCGAAGATCTTCCTCGGACAATCCAATGAGACCTAGGCAAGCAAGGAGCCAGGCCATGATCACCAGTGCCGTAATTGCAGCCAGCCTGAATGGGAGAAGAGCCACCGTCAGGAATGCCGTCTGTAACACGAAGAACATCCGCTACAGCAACCACTGTCGATGTATTGCTAGTTTGTAGAAAAAGGGGAGGAAAAAAAGGTATCGAGAGTTCTTTAATCCATCAACGCAGACGTTACTTCATGTTATGGCTATCGTTTGTTTGGTACAGCGATATTTGTCTTTTTTGAGTAACAGAGACGAATTATGGAAAATGAAATTTGGTTGAAATTGGTTCGAAATTGTTTTAACGTCAACGTGAGTAACATTTCTTTTAATATCTTTGTATTTCGGTTGCTCAGCTGTTTATTTATATGCATGGGTAGATTGTATTAGATATTAACGAGAGACGAGACGTTATCAATGTTATCATTCTTATCAGTAGGCAACAGATGTTCATATAGGTATACAATATGACCTAATATGCAAAATGTATGCGAGATATGTATGGATAATATGCATACAGTATACTGCGTGTAATTTTTTTTTTTTGTATTATTTTACATGTTTGTCATTTCAGTTACAATAGATATCAATGATTTTTCTTAATGTTGGTATATTTAGAGTAACACATTTCGCGACACGTCTGCCACGTACGAAAATCGTTCTTAGAAAACACATAGGTAATTAGATGTAACGAGCAACTGTAATCAGTACTGATGTTATACTACTAAATTGGAAACTGAAAACACTCGGAACATTAATATAACGGTATCTAGTTAAAGTATACGAAATTAGAGGCTTTTACAGGACCGGAGTGAAATGTGTTTTAACACAAAAGAATGTGTGATATGAGTATGCATTATGAAAAAGAAAAGACATGTATACATTTCCACACTGTCTAACAAGGAGACGAATTTCTGTAGTTACTTTTCACAAAAATCCTGTGGAATAGTACTTGAATAAACATTCGCTGTGTACTTGTAATTGACTCATATTTGTAATAATTGAATCAAATGAAAAGTATCGCGGTCTCAGTGTTACGAAACACTTCTTTTTCAATTGCACGCATTATCTGTTTACGTCACGATTAAATCAAACATCTAAATGTTATAAAATACAAAGGTTACAGATATGCACAATTCGAAATACATATAACAATGTCTGAATCCCGCATTCATTCGATTGCGATATAAAAATACTTGCTCGTTTCCTGGAAGCTGCGCCCCCCCCCCCCCCCGGAAGAAAATATCATCAAATTTATCGAGGAATATTCCACGTTGACCAGAAAGAATTCCGAAAGTTTAAAACATAGCAAATATAGGTCGTCTGTTAAATTGGATCCCCCCACAAAATTTCAAGCTAAATTAACCTATATCGAGGAGGACCAGCTCGCAGCTACTTTATTTGGCAGCCAGCTAAAGATACTTCGTGTCACTTTTATTCACTTTTATTCGCTCTTAACAGTGTCTTAAGTGTGCGGACCGGGAAGCTTTCTTGCCGATAAGGCGAGCAAAGTCTTCATCAGCAAGATCTATACGTTCTTCAACGGACAATGGGCGACGCTATCAACATTCGGGTTAGCAGTTTATTTCGTGTGGTAATCGATAAGTTTTGCCTTGGCAGGATAAGTAAAGGGCGATGATCCTCTGCCTTTGGCTGGTGGCATGTAAAATTTATTTATGCTCCTTTTCGTCGTATCGGAGCCACTGTTATCTCGCGTACAATGACATTTTGCTTCATGAGACTTGCGTTGAATTTTATGCTCACATTTTTGACGAAATTGTGCTTACCTTCCACTTTGTTTGTTTCTTTTATCGTTAACAGTTTTATCGTTAACTTCTTATATTTTTCAACGTTCCAAACTTTCTTTATTGAGCGTACGAATGTTGCTTTCGAGCAAAAGTTAGATCGTTACTGGAAGAATAAAATAGCTTTTACTAAAAATATTGTTTCGCGTCTGAAAGCAATAATTGAAACATTAGAAACCTATGTATATCGCTGAATTGAATTTCTGCGGAAATCCACAATTTTTCTCGCAACTATGAAAAGTCAAGATCAACGACATGCATTTCTGCTGCTACATTTAATCTAATTATCAATCACAAAACACCTTTTATTAATTTTCGAACGATCTACATTTTTCATTCTAACGTTAAATTTGCATGCATCGTTGATTGATACGGAAAATGCCGTGAAATGCCAAATTGTACTGTAATCTGTTTGCATAATTATCTTGCTCCAATTCACTCGAATTCACTGAATGAATCTTCCTTTTTTTTTTTCTCCGCCAAAACGTGAACTACATTTACCTTCGCTAGGGCAAGGTTATGGGGCTCGGAAAAATGTAGGACGTTGACTGGGGCGACGGATAAGGAGAAGAGGAACAGAAAGGCGCAGAAAGATGGAAGGGAGTGAAAAGAGGAAAAAAGGAGAAAGGAGTACCGTTCAGTCGTTCCGTTAGGCACCATCTCACCTGTTAACTTCATTTTGTGCGCGTGTACCAGCGACGCACGCGTATTTACATAACACGCACACACGAGCTTTCAAGATCGAGGTCACAACCGATTAACCCTTGGGATACATCGGATTCTTAATAACCGAATGAATCGCCAAAACATCAACCGCTTGTCTCCTTTTTAGACTAACTCCTTCTAAACAGGCATTATCTCTAAAAGCAATTTTTTTCCATTCTTTTCGAAGGTTTCAATTTTTTATCACTAAACCGGTACCACTACCGGTCAAATTGACCGTTTTCAAACTTTAGTACAACTTTTACATATTTAAACGTTATCACATCGCTGTCAACCTTTTTGGCTTTTCCTAAAATATGCATACAGTGTATTTTTCAGTATTTATTTCTCGTATTATTTTTTTGTTTCTGAGAAATATATGTAGACTGTCCTACCTACCGCGGTCGGTCTATTTGACCGGTCTAGAAAATATAGCATTTAATCTTCTTAGCGTATACAATCAGTACGAAAGAAAGACAATTTCATATTGTGGGATTGAAAATGCTGCGTGACTGTTAAACATAAGATATGTTTGACATATTATTCAGTTTTCGATTACTACAAGTATTTATTTATTTTTTAATAATCAGTCATTCAGTCGAGTAATTACTGAAGAATTACTGAATATAAATAAGTAGAAAAGATCAAGTACTCAATGGAAGCTCGTGACATTATATTAAAATGTTCATTATATTTTTTTGAGGCAGGAATATACGTAGATATAGTCTATAACAAGATGGTTTGAATGAGTTTCTATGAAATGCTGCTTTCAATAAGATGCATTCAATTGAAGAAATTAAACAGCTTTTTGAAATTTCGCACGATAATTATGCATACGCTATTAAGATATAGTGTTTAATGCAGTTGACCGTCCGTGCAACTTCTTACCTGTCCTTGAAAATATATTATGCGTAATGTGTATGTAATATGTGACTTTGAACATTCAGGTTACGACCGAGTAATAGATGCTCTTCCAACATCTTATTTTTTTACAAAAGATTAAACATTTTGCATTTCGTCTGACATGAAGTATTTCTGATTTCTGATTAATAAACCTATGTAATAGAATTCGCCACAGGAGTTCAGACAAATTTTAATTGCTTATATCTTTATGCTTTTGTACTTATCTGAAGAAAAGAATATTTAATAATTATGTTTTTCTCTTGCCCATTTGTTTGCCCTGTCATATCTTTTCAGCAATAAAAAGGAAAATATATTGTTCGTTTAATAAGATTGTCTCATTTCGTTTCAATCAATTGTACGTAAAGCTGCGAGAAGTACAAGTCAAAGAGCTCGACAAATAGCACAGATCTTATAAGATCAACGTCTCCAAAATGATGTATTTAGGTCACTGAAAGTGGCTCATAAGTACACCTTTTACATCCCGCTTTCCTTTGTTACTACCAAATAGACATGCCAACTAAAAAATTGTAGGCGTCATAGGCAAATGTTGCAAAAAATGGCCTACTCATTGTATTTGCCGAACGTTTTGTTCCTTGTATACCATTCACGAAGAGAAGCTACGGAGTAAAAGTCAGTTTTATTAAGAGAAAGTGAATAGTAATGTTTTAGAGATATTGTGCAAAGTGTATTGGCTAGTACAAACCGTGGAATATAACTCGACGTTTCGTGGTTAAAAGTCATTTACCTAGCTGTAATTATTTCACAACTGGTTATCATCTGACCGATTTTTTGCCGCGGTTCTATATAAGCAAACTCATCCCTTATATGCACTCTGGAAATTTTATCTGGTTCAAAGTATCTTGTTTAAATTACACGCAAGATGACCTCGAAGCACAATATGTTTATTTGCAGCATTTCATTAACTGCAGCTCGATTCATCGCGATGTTTCCTACTAGTTTTTCGAAAGCCTTGAAAGCTGAAAACGGTGCTTATCTTAGCAATGACAAAATTGTAAAAATATTTCTAATTAGCCAAGCTTTCGTTAGAACTTTCGTGCAGAGGTAACTCCCACGGCCAAATATTTAAACAATACGGCTTTCAATCGAGGACACCTTGAACAATAAAAAGAAACTCTAGAATGGTCGTAACATCCATGATTTTACAATTGCATTCACGGCCACTCAAAACGTTGCGAATTTATTAGTTCGAACATGTACGACCCATGACGTATTTGTTAAAGTAAAAATTAGTATTCCACAAGAGTATGTGGTGCGTAAGACACTGTTCACGCACTTGAACCAATGAACTTTTCGATACTGTGCACAGTATCTATAAAACCTAGAAAGCGTTTATGGTGGACCGTCAATGGTACGTGTTGTATACGCGGCAACGAAATGGTGAACCGTGAAGGTACCACGGATTTAATCTGACGATAATAGTATTAAGATTCGAATTAATGAAGTCACAGCTATTTGGACTGACGGACGGTCGGAAAATTGTGTCAAGGCCCTTCAGGACAAGAAAGGAGTGGAAGACACGTGATTTAACCGTGAGATTTTCGGAGTGACCGTGTATCGACATGAATCTTCTTTGTAACCTATGCGCCGAATCTATGCAAATGTAGCTGTGAAACATTTTACAAAGTCTCGGAGCACCATTTCGAGAGCAACCTATGTGTTGCAGGAATGAAAGATACTTTACAGAACGGTACGAGAAAATATGCAGGCTTAATCAGAGTAGTACGCGATCTAATTACGATATCGAATGTTATTTCTACAGGTATTTTAACATATTTTAATTACCTATTTAAGGATTTCACGTCGCCGTATTATAAAAAACATATTTCGTACACATTTAAAAAAATAACATCAGCATGATCAGGATGAAAGTGGAAATTCACTTTTCTGAAACGGACTATATTTTAATAAAACACGTTTGCAGACATTTTTCAATATCATTTACCCAATTTTTGTTGTTGTAATCATTATGCTCACATTATGCCTACATAAGCAGTATGCTTTATTATATTATTGTACATTTTTCGAATGCATAATTTGGTTGATCATATTTTTCAATAATTCATTGGAGAATGTGGGACATTTTTAAAATAACGAATAAAAGTCAAATGTTAATAAAGGGACGACTCCGCTGTTACCGCGGACAGCCATTTCTTTTTCTTTAATATAGTTTCTCTAAAAAAAATTTCTGGGACTATTTTTTGCCTGTTCCTCTCTCTTTGTGGAGAATGCGTTCCGCGGAGTAGGTTCTCTACGCGTTATGACCCACATTTCGTGCAGGCGAAAGACTTGCTCCTCTTCCAGTGAAAATTGACGAGAATTGTTTTTCCAGCAGCGTCGCATTATAACCGTGTTTTTTTTTCACATGACCGACGAAACTTCACCGGCACGACATTTATCAGTAATAAGACCAAATGTCCGACCTTTTCATTGAGATAAATGTCCTCGTTGGCTTGTATATTCTTTTCCTTAAGAAAACTCAAGCGACGTGAAAGTAAAATGTGAAAAGCAACCACGGAATAGTACATATTAGAAATGTGCTACTCTTATTCGCGTTTCCGTGTTTATATTTAGCGCACTTTCGTTAAGTAGTTTTTAAGCTTGTTTAACCCGCAAAACGTAGCGACAATTTATTGCAATATTCTACCGTTGAACAATGTGCAATGAATGCGTAATGAAACGTACAATAAAGAATTACCCAGCCGCTTCCACTTATTAAGTAGTTCGTAAAGATGTCACGTTGTCTATATACTGATTTTTATCACTTTTGTATTATGATCAACATCAATGGGTGAAAACCCTACTTTTATATACTTGATTTCGTCGAGTTCGACCGGTAATAGGATACGAAGTCGAAACATAATGTGTACACGCGTGGTTAAGGTATGCGAATTTATTTATTCTTCTTTTGCCATATTGCGCAAAAACTAGATCGTGCCGGGGCACGAACCCCTCTCTTTGTTAATGTAAACAATTTTTAATCGAAGTGAATGTGCTTCATGCATTAATATATTAATCATATCCTTTAGTGAAATTAGTTACCACACTCATAAATATGTTTTAAGAATATGTATCACCAAATTTACTAAACAAGGGAAGCAAGTTCTTTTAATTCAAATGTAATTATTTTAATCAAACAAATAAAATATTTTAATCTGCACGCAAATCTTGACAAATTAATGCGATTAGTAATCATCCTCTTCGTAATTTGAAAGTCAAATTAATTGGAAATAATGGTTGAAGCTGGGTGGTTGTTATATGCACATTTCATAATGACACAATGCTATAATATATCGATTACCACAGAACAAAAACAGAATATATCTTGAATACGATCCAACATGCCATCCTCAGATTGTCTCGTAATAGCTAAAGAGATTTTCTTTCCGTCCGAAACGATAGTTAGAGGCTTCGAAATTCAATATTGCTTAGATACGTATTCCCTGAACGTTTCCTACTGCTATAACACCATTCTGCTACAAAAGATTGTACAGATTTGCGTTTTATACATTTGTTTACTTATAATGTAAACCACATGTAACAATAGGAAATAGAATATATCTCCAGAGATATTGAAAACATCCCTTAAAAGATATATAAGAAAAGTATTGCAGGAATTTTTAACTAAAAACTGCGATCAACAGAATATTATTATATTGCATATTATGCTGATATTTTCGTAGAATATGACTTATTTTGCAAGTCCATTAATTTTTTAACGAATAACACGTATTATCCATTTTATATGTGCCTATGTGTTTTCGATAATTCTACACGTGCATTCTCTGACAAGATATTTCAATAGAATTTCAAAAAAGTCGATAAACTAGCGGCGATATTACTAATTGTAAGAAAAGAAAAAGTAGACCAGGCCAAATTAATACGTACGGTGCATATAAAATCGGGTAGCATTCTCCAGCCCCCATGATTGCAGATCTCTTTCTTTCTATGTCGAACTGATCAGCATTGTATGATATCGATGAAACAGGCTAATATTGAAACATCACCTTTTCTTGCTATCGAGTTCCCGTTACGTAATGTTGCTGCAATGACCACAGAAAACTCAACGAAAGATTGCGCGGCACTTGCACAAAGATGCAACACATTTAAATTCGCATTATTGAGCAAGAACAATTTTTTCTTTAGAGTGCAGAGCCCCGAGGTTGTACTAAATCCGGTATGTCCAGTTGACACGGAGAAAGTTTCACATGCATATATGCAGAACCATGTATCATTTGAAGGAAAATTAAAATTGTGCCAAGATTTTAAATTGAAAAAGTATGGGCCAATATATATTGCGTTAAAGAAAAAAACAAATAACAACATTGCTCGAAATGAAAACGGAATAATATATAGAAATAAATTATACGCGAGGCTTTCGATAAACTCAAGTTATGAAAATTGCTCTTTTATACTTGGAAAGAAATGTTAAGTTCAAATTCGAGAACGTCTAATTCCACAAACTTTGCATACTTAAAAATAATGAAAATGCAGTATTTTTACGAAAATTCATTTTCACGTTAATATATCGTACATTCATACACATGTTTCTTAATTAGCGTAGAATATATTGATCTTTATAAATTATTATCAAAATTTCAGTTTAATATTACGATACGTGGCCTAACGTTTTAAGATGTTGCATCAGTAACTCAATAATAGGAGCTTTTATGCCTGCAACATTATATAAAATACGATAGTATTGTATAATTATGATGCCTATAACGGAGCAAATTCTAATTTTCGCAACTTTAACGCAATAGGGCGATACATAATGCTTTAAAGTTATTCATAGAAGTTTGAGACGTATTATATCGATAGAACTTTTATCTGTAGCAGCATATGTACAACTGTGTGCTGTATTTGTTCCACGTACTCTTAACTTCTCCTCTATTATTATTAGATTATGATTGAATTGCATTTCCTGCCAGAAATGTACTGATTCATTGTATCGCATACGCGGTGCAATTTCACTCAATTCGCGCGTTGCATTTAACGGTACCAAACTAAGGGGCGAATAATGCCGTTAAAATTATTACGATGTTCATGTGCATCATGCGTTTCGCTTTAAATATTTCCTATGTTTTACGGAACAGTCCAGAATAATGTGTAATACATCGTAAATATTCCTGTCCCGTTCTCCTTAGTTATAAATCAGAGAATACCGTGCCACACGCTGAATTTGCGGGAAGCAACTGTTAGAAAATGTTATTTATTATAGAGATTGCGAGTATGCCATGCACACGACAGAATCATGAAACTGTATATTATTTTAAAGAACAGTTTGTTCGAAATTTATTATATATATAATTGTTATAAAAGAAGTATATCTATGTGCAATTATTGAGTTTAGTTACACTTATATTTCTCCATAAATAATAACATTTTCTCTCACCAAAGATCTAAGCAAATGTATTAAAGTTCGATATATGCATATATTTAATCATACGTTTGTGTATGCATGTTCATAACATATTTTGCTTTTTTCCTTTTTATTCATTACTAATTTTCCTTACCGCAATAGAGCACAGTATCAATTACTAAAAAGCTCATTTACCCATGGTCCCGCAGTAACTACAAATCGTTCCGTATCTCTATAACTAATGTTACAACCACGTATACGCATGGAGCTGCCCTGTAATGTATAACCAATTTTGTTCCACACCACTGTAACTCTCGATTAACACCCAAAAACAAATGGGCACCTTTCAGCACGCCTATTTCATTAAAGGCTTCAGCGCAGTCTTTTCTATCAGCACGTAGCGCCTTTAAAGCTCGCAGTAAAATCGCGATGCTCGACAGAGTTAAAAAGCGGATAAGAAAAAGGACTGGAACGGCGGGATAAAAAGCGAACGTGATCTTTCAACTTGTCCCAGCTGTGACAATCGAGAACTACGTCCGTTCGACAATGCAAAAGCGGCAATGGGAGCGCTTTCGAGTCAAAGAATGCATTTCGAGGTACGTACGTTTAAGTCATGCGCTTGGACGAACAACTATAGACCGGCGCATATGCGCGTTAATTAGCGCGTGTATCTAAAAAGAGATATTTAACCAACGGTCTAAGTGTACTGCATCAAACGTCGGCGTGAACTATCCATAATCACTATTGGCAACCAAACAAGATCGACGAAATCGTTGATTAATTACTGACATGGCACATGGCGCACGGTGAAATGGTTGCATGTACATAATATCGAGTGGTCCCTTTTCGTGGAATAATCATTCGGTTAAGAATACCGTAGATCTCGCGGTTCAGTCAGCATTGTCCACGGTAGATATTGATTTCGTATGGGGGCTGATTGTTCTCCCGATGGACAATTTTACTTCATAGCGTCGTTTTATTAGAACACCAATTGCAATAGGTACTGAATAAATTTCTAGATTTGATTAGATTACGCGTAATATGCTCGGGGATTGAGAAATTCGATTGTGTCCAGTGGAAAACGGTGTCAACTGAAACGTCGGGAAAAGGTTCGGACGTCGATAATTCGATAATGTCAAGGTGTCAAAACTATTTGCCCGTGATGGACAAACGGTATATACGATTTTCCAAATGAATCTTTAATACCACGAGGAAACGTAGTTCACGAGTTTTATTTCTGCGAATTTCTTTAAACCCTACCTACGGCATCCTCTATATTTCCCAGAGAATTTACTTGCCTGTTGAAAAAGAAAAGTTAATCTAATCTGGATTTATCGAAAACGATTGTCTATCAATAACACCGGAAAGGAAGGTTTTCACCGAAAGTTCAAACCACCGGACTAGGGAGCCAGTGTAATCGAAATATTACGAGAAATTACGTATACGCCGTACGTTTCGTAGTTAGCATCGATATATAATGCGTTATCGAAAATGTGTTGTACTTGATTGTCAGGAAAATACCATGCGCCCAGTTGGCCGGATCATCGAACTATCGTTCCCAGCATCGAAAAAGCGATCATTCCATCGTGACAATAATTCCGCGCTTTACATAACTGTGCACGGTCGTGCACGCGATAAAGAACGCTAGAAGATAGAACGATCGGCGGTATTTAAACGGTACAAAGAAAATGCCGCGCACTGGCAAAAATCCGTTCTATTTTTACGGGCAGGCACTGCGTTTCAGTTCGCCCGTATATAAACCGGCATCGGAGAGTGGCGGACGTTGCCGTTGTTGCATTACGACGATCAAATGATTCCTCGCCCCGCCCTCGACAATCCCTTTTAAAACGTTGTCGGAGCACGCGTGAACGTCGATCCCGTGGAAAGAGATTTCCGCGTGCAGAATGAATTCGGGGAGCTACTGACCTTGAGTTTGTCGTAGGTTGTGTCGAGCTCGAGACGATGCACGAAGGGGTTCAGAATGTCAGCTCCGAGGGATGCAGAATCCACGTCCCCGTGCTTGTTCCGCATTTTTCCGTTTGCCTCGTCCATGTCTTTCCGAGCGACCGCGAACGGGAAAGATGAGAAACGCAAAAGGGGGTAGGTTTACAAGAGACAGCAGACAGAGGCGGAGGGAGAAAGAAACGATAGACGCGGTTCAGTAGCCCGATGTGGTGTCTTACACACTGCTAGCTGCGAAACGTCGATACGTATCGGCAGGTAAGTACGAGACGGGATGTTTTGGTGATACCTTCGAGGTTCGTGCACTGTTTACAATGACGTGCCGGCCAAGGCAGACGAGCAAAAAAGAAACACGACAAAGAAAAAAAAAGAAGGTGCTCTTGATCAGCGACGATGTATCATCATTGTAAATGATACGCGAAGGGGTTGTCGGTCGACGGTCTACTGTGCTCGCGGTCGGCTCGACGAAACGAACCGACCAAACAGTCACCGACCGTTACCGAGCCCTACCGAGCGCACGGGGGATACTGCGGATGCGTGCGCACCGTACTGCGTATCGAAAGTTCCTTCGGCTGTTTCCGCCAGACTGCCCCTGTGCCAGCGATGTGGCACGACGAAATTGAGCCAGGGCCGTCCGGTGCATTACCGGGTGCCCTTTCGTTTTTTGTTCTTTTTTTAATTTTTAAGGACGTTGGATGTTAAGGTCCGCTGTCGAGGAATCCGTTTTTTTTTAGACGGAGAAACACGTTTTTATTAGCCTCTTTTTTTTATCTTGTCGTTGCAAAGTAAAAGAGTGAATATGTGTTTCGTCCAATTTCAGATATTACGAGCGTCGGAAATTTATTTATGGTTGCTTGCATTATGTACAATCAAAATGGGCTATATGACGATACGCAAGCATTTTGAAATTAGACACATTTCATTTTTGTGCTTTGAATAATAATTTTCTTTTCTCCTAGTGCAGATATAAGCAGTCGACGTGCTATGCGTGGGAAGACCGTTTGTTAAATCGACCTTATTTCATAATATTTGACTAAGTTCTGAAGTACAAACATTAACATTAATATTTCTTCTATAGCACGAAATGGCTATACCCGCGCAATCACAGAAAACTAATTCCAGGTCAGGGCCGATGTTGAAGTGACAATTTAAGAAAAAATTACTGTCGCATTGAACACTAGTAATTGGGAGCCATTTATTTAATACGAGCACGAGCCCTCTACATATCATTAAATTGGAAAGAGAAATCTTGAAAATATCTGTTACAAATATCGCGGTACATATTTCTGTCTTGCACTACGCGTGAAATCCCGAAGAAGGGATTTTATGAATGAATGAATGAATTTACGCAAGAGGTGAGTTTCACGTACTTCATGAAAGAGATCTCAGCTTGTCAATAGCGCTACCAGTTAATCACATAATCAATGCCGCGGTTAATTTGTATAAAGTGTTGTCAAAATAAATAATAAAGTTTAAATAAAAGGTGTAAAGTTAACTATTTCCTTTAAGCGTAAAACTACTTTGTCTTTCGTTAATAAAAGACTACGTGTGTACACGTGTATGTGCACATACCCTATAAGATTGAGCAAATCATGGAATGATGCTTAAATGAATTTATTTCATCAGTGCAGTTAAAGATTAATTACTACCGATGGTATCAAATTGTAATTGAATTACCGAGCAAAATATGTATATGATTGCCAATTACTATAGTATCTCCTATTGAAATCATGTTTATTGGAGCGTATTAACAAGAGCGTAACATTTACACGTTAGGTAATTTGGTCCAGAGAAAATGTGTACAAAATTGTATGAATAATAAATTATAGGATCGCAACTGTTGAAACAATAATTCTAACATAGCTGCTGTAGTATTATGTAAATATCAAACAAGACAACACATTTTTGTCAAGCTTAACGCGTTTGTACTTAAATCGTCAGGTGCATAAACAATTTATACAATAATTAACTATTAAGGTATTAATGAAAAGATTCCCTCTATGCCGATAAGATTGTGCCAACTGGCGCTCCCTACTTCCTACATGAGAGCACGTCTTGTACGCGTTTCTCAAGAATCAATTATAACCTGTATACAGGATGGCAAAGGAAGTACACAAATGTTTGATTAATTACTTCTCGCAGTTGGAGAAAGTAGATTGCAAATGGAAAGAATTGTCCGGGGAAGCTGAACGACCCCTACACGCCTTGAGGAATCAATCAGAACAACTCCGACTCGTGACAAGGTAATGTATAGTTCCTACGTTCTTCAGCAATTTTATCACAGTTGAAATTGTTCGCATGCAACTGTTAGAGTAAAAACTCGATGTGGAATTTTGTGCTGCATTTTTCCGCGAGTTTCTTGTGATGTACCGCCAGATGTCATTCTGTTACAGCGAAGAGGTCAATGATGCAGAACTCTGTAAGACAGACGAGTTACGCGAAAGATTGATGTTCAAAATCCTTATGGGGATCGACAATGAACTTGTACTGCTTTTGGATATTTTAACCCGTTTCAATAATATTAATCAAGTAAATGAAGATTTTAACTTTAATATCTTCGGTCACTTTAATTATTAATGTAATAATAAGCAATGTATTGCATCTATTAATTACATAAATATTAACGCACTGAATTATTTTTTATTCAAAAATTCTTTATTTTGGTGCTTTGGAAAATATGATACAAAAGTGTAGATATTCGTTACAATAAGTTTATAATATAATTATTAATGTTACATAAGGATCTCAAGAATCGCCTAAATAATTTGGAAAATGCGCGGAGCAAAGTTTCATTAAGCGATGAAACAATGAAAGAATTAATCGATGGTACGTCTAGTAGACCAAAATTAAATTTGCTTTTAGAATGGGCTATTGATACCTTTAATTACTACCACGAATTGTATCCTTTAATTGGAAATGTGTTACAGTGTTTAGTCTCGTTTTATTTATTTGGGGGTTTGAACTTACAAAATATATAGATATCTTCTGATCAATGGATCTGTAAAGCAGTTCAATTATAAAAACTTGGACACGATAGAAAATTTAATGACTTCTTTTGTGGAGGATAGGTTTAAAAGGGCACGGATCGATCGTAAGTACCCGTAATTTATTAGCATTTTAATTAATTAGCCTTTTTATCATCAATTAGCCCCATTTTTTTCAGGAATACTCGGTTTCACACAATTTCTGGCAAAAGAAACTATTCGCTAAGAAGTTACCTTTGTTACATTTAAATAAATCAAATTTTGTGTACATGTATGCATCAAACAAATTTGTATTTACACAATTTATTTCCAATATTTTATCTTGTTTGTAACTAGATAGATTAAATTGGTATACCTATCGAAAACATGTAAAATAAAGTAAACTACAGTACTATTAATAAAACAATTGTGTACACTTCAATTACCTAAAAAAAATTGTCAAAATCAACGTGCCTCAAAATAATAAATGCACAGCATTGTAATGCATGATAATATAGATGTAACAAGTAGTTTCAGTCGTTATGTAAGCGGACACTGACAGGCTCACAGTTGGCATGCTCTACTTGTCTGACTAAAACCGGATTCCTCTACTGCATCGGTGAATAAGCCTCTTCTGCCTGCAATGGAGGGCAATAAAAGGATATACATACATACAGGTCTATTCGTGAGAACTAATAATTGACGATTAACCAACCATTATTGCACTGAGATTTCAATTATAAATCCAATAACTATTCTGATTTATGTATACGAGCAGGATTATGAAATTAATTTTTTTTTAATCATAAAACCATCGAAAGCGTTGAAAAAAAAATTGATGAATAAGTTGAAGAAACTTTATAAGGAGTTTCTCATTTCCTTTTTAGCTTACAAACACGAAACTTGGTCATTGTGCCTCCAGGGAAACCGCGGTGTTTAATTGAAATGAGCGTCAGCACCAAACAATATTAACGATGAGTGCATTACTGTCGCTTGATTTACCCTCTTCGTATTATTTATCCAAAACACGAACGAGTAATAATTGTGAGAAGCATTCCCTTTCCCGGTCATAAATTTTCCGCGAAATGCAAGGAAAATGACTGACAGAAAAACAGACTGCGATTTTTTACATGGTTTATATTTGAATATATTCTTCTATATATCATATAAGAGGACGTGTTACTTGCTATTGATTTAGTTTCTGTAAAGGTCACATGCCTTCTACTTAATCATCCGCTGTTTTCAACGTAATTACGTACCTGTGCACATAAAATTTAGTACATGCGATATAACTAACATACAAAATATATTAATATTTCTTCTTGTTCTACAAAAATCATTTATTCCAATTTAATTTGTACCACAACTACGAGACTCAAACTATTTAGAAATTAGAAAACGGCAAGCTGACTACATGCACCAAGGACTACAATTTAATCAAGATTATTCCAACTTTCTATCATATTTCAAATTCGATAACTTGAGCATCATTCTTTTATTTTCAATTATGTACTACGTTTACTATTGTTCTCCTCTTGATTATTGACAAACGTTAGCCACTGTGGCATCGGTGATTTATCACTTTTTCCTTCTCACCTAGCGATCGGTCCGCCGACCATTGACCAATCTCCTGGCGAAAAGGGTTCACGCGTATTCCGGTCTGTAGGGCACGGAAGCATTGGGGCGCCGGCGCTTGCTATTGATTCCGTCAGATATCGTGATTTCAAAAGTTACCATCGTAGTAGAGGGTGCCACAGTAGCTAACTGCTCCTCGAACCATAAGGAGGCCCTCGCGCTTCTCTTTATCGCACCCCAAAAGGTCAGTGATGAATTTACGGCGATATTTCGTGGCCGGACAACGTTGTTATCTTTCGTTAATTTCGTAATAAATTTGTGTACACCCTGTTGCATCGTTGCCATGTAAAATCGTCTTGTGAAAACAACGGTACCGGATCATTTTTGTTTGAATCGTTTATCTAGAACCCCGGGTCAAATCACATCCGAATAAATAGTTTCTCGGTGAATGAATTTTGGAATATTTGTAAAATATCGTTTAGCATTCGGACTGAGAAAAATTACAGACGGGCAAAAATATTATTTAATCGGTACGCCCGTGACGTCAATGGGAACAATAGTTACAGTACATGTCACTCGTGTAAAATTGCCGCCCAATACGGTATCGAATACCTCGTACAGAAAGATTTGCCAAATTATTATTCGTTGCAAGGAAAGAACAATGTGTACAAATATTTTTGCTTCGTGTGTCCTTCTTTTATTAATCAATTTTTATTCATAAGTTCAGCTGGAAGTGCTCGGAAGAAGAAACTGTAATAATATTTAGGGTTTCAGTATGCAGTAGTTAGCGTGAAAGTAACGAATATCAACCGAGAAAGGATTTTATGCAGTTGCACTTGTAGAATATTTAGCGATTCGTAACTTGCTGTCAAGGTATCTTACTTGTTAGGAGGTCAGGGCCGCGGTAAAGCTGAAAAGCAAACATCTCTCCCGCCTGACTAGCTGTCCTATCGATGAAAAAAGCTACGTGTACCAGGTTCTTCAAGTAGAGTTATAAAGATATTCCTATCAAGTGTCTTCTTTTACGGGACAAAGAATCTTTAAACGATTATGCAAGGGGATCAATCGTAAACGATTCTCACATCGTTTTCTCAACTACTGTTTACCTCGTAACTATTTCATTCTCGTATAATTCACACTTAACATTCGAATGTCGAATATTTATTATTCTTTTACCATAAATATCGTATTATGATAGATTTTAACATTAAAGCATGATACTTGTTAACCATCGAACCGTCGACCTACGGCAGGCCAATCTGGGTCCTTTTGGACCCATGACGAAGTTTTTGGCTTTTTGGAACTAGTTTTTATGCATATATAAAACACTTACATCAAACAAGAGAAATAATAACATGAATATTTTATAAATATATTGTTTCTTACCTATTTACGGTTTGGGCAGGAAGCAGCGCTTTGTTTGATCGCATGCTGATTACATATATGTATTGTAGGTGTGTTGCACATTTCGTGGAATATTTGCAAACATTCCCGATGCAGATGCAACATCTCGAACGTGTTCGATATATGGATAGGATCGGTAATTCGATTTTTTGTCTAATGCTTCGTCTCGTCGCTTCGATAATCGCTGCTGCAGATATAGCTTGCTCGATCTTTTCTTCACACTGTTATACTAAATATGTACTGCCTTCTGGAAACGTTGGAACTCTTCGTGCAGTCATTGTTCATTTCAGACCGATAACTAAGCGATTGAGTGCTGCCATTATTAATATTGCAATATAAATATTGTGATTCTTACGTCGAATATTACAGCAAATATATTTATTTTACATACATGTAAAATGAGTAGACATTGTAAGTCTAGCGTGTCTTTATGGAGCGTAACTCTGATCATTGATGTGAGTGTAAAAATTAGAACTGCTCCCTTTAGTCGTGTTTATGGGCGTAGTAAAAGTAACAAGGCAGTAATGATCGTAAGAGAGAATGAGCGGGGCTTAATACCTGCCTTAGAAATCTACGTTATTAATCAACATAATCGACGTGCAATATAATGTTGAATGAAATACATCGACATTACGCTATTACTTTTCAATTGGTGAACACTGATAATTACAGTTTATTACATTCACTATACACACAGAAAATTACTGCTTTGGAGTTGAAACATGCATTTGATTGAGCGTATTAGCGGTTTAATTATTCCGGATTGGGAAATCGAGTACTAGAAGCAATCAGTTTATAGTATATCAATCTGGATATTAAGATTGTACACGGAACGTTAACGTGCAATTAATTGCTCACCAAAATATACAATTACTACACAGAACTATAGCCCTGAAATTTACACCTCCTTTTTATATCCATTAACCCTTTGCTCTCCTATATACCAATACTGCTGCCGCGAAACTTTTTCCCTGCAACTCGGAATTCCGGTAGCGTGTACATCACACAAATCATTTAATTTTTTAAACAACTTGATCGATTAATTATAAAGCCTAATACGTATTTCCTTTTGCCAACATAAAAGTAATCGTAATTAATGGGTTAATTAAAAAACCCGTTCTTTTTTATTTCTTAATCATTTCCCGATATTTCGTTTCGGCTTACCGTGTTTCTATTTCATCACCAATTGTGCATCCTCGACATAATAGCTGCTTTAATTTCTAGCAGGATGGAGTCCACAGGCGCGCGTGGTATTTCTGTTTGATCTTTGCAAAAAAAAATAAAACCGTGATCGCGCAATAGAGCAACAGAATGGCGAACACGGCCCACCTTGTCCGCCGGCAGAGCTCGCGCGACTTGAAGCCCCAGAAGAGTGTAGACAAACTTGAAATGAAGGAAATGAGAGGAAGATTAGTGGTGGAAAATAAGAAAGCCATTACCACTGCCAATTACGGGGCCACGAACGCAGCCTTTGAGGACTCCAGTCCTAATACGAAAGTATGTATGCGAATTTTACACGTATCAAGGAATACTGTCTACAACTACCGCCCGACGAATGAAAACCTATGGAACGTCCGATATCTTTTTGCAAATTTCAGATTGCTCGTTTTTGTTGCATATATACATAACTGTTCAAATTCAAGAGATTTGAAGAAACGAGTAATTTGATATCAGATATCTTTCTTTATCGCAGAGCAAAACGGGGCACGGGGGCGGGGGTAGTAAGCTTGGAAGTAATGAGGGAAAAGCGATTTTTCGTCCGGAAGCGGGGGAGGATGAGAGAGAAAATTGGGATAGTAAGCTTACTTTTCTATTGGCGACTGTCGGTTACGCCGTGGGACTTGGAAACGTGTGGAGATTCCCGTACCTCGCTCAAAAAAATGGCGGAGGTGGGTTTTTTCTTTTCTGTTTACAGAACAAATTGTACTTCTACAATATTTCTGTAGTTAAAAAGGATCGCAAGTTAAAAAATTAATTATTTACCGTTCATTTGTATGTTCCGAAACAGGTGCATTTTTAATCCCTTACTTTGTAATGTTGGCTATCGAGGGTATTCCCATATTTTATCTGGAATTGGCGATTGGCCAAAGATTACGGAAGGGTGCCATCGGTGTGTGGAATCAGGTGATTATTACGCAATGTATACAATGGAATTCGTCAAAACAAACACACGAACGTTTCTACCGGCGATTTTCGGTTCATTATTTTCTCCTTCTCAAAAGGTTTCTCCATACATGGGTGGTATAGGTCTGAGCAGTGCCGTTGTTTCATTCAACGTAGCTCTGTATTACAACACTATTATAGCTTGGTGCCTCTTTTACTTCGTTCAAGTGAGTATTTATTTGTTTGCCGATCATTTACATTCACCAAAATGTTCAGTTTTCACTCACGCAAGTATTTTATGCATCGAATTTCAAATACATGACAGCATTTTTGCTACAGCAAAAGGAATTGATTAACAATTCATTGTATTATTCCAGAGTTTTCAATCGCAGCTACCATGGGCAGAATGTCCTAACATATATTTCCAAAACGGATCATATGCGCCTGAACCAGAATGTGTTGTACGATTGATCTAATTAATTATTGGATCCACGTTTAATCGAGATTAATTACGCTACAGCCAGTGTTTGTTTCTCAGATCAGCAGTCCCACGCAGTATTTCTGGTATCGAACAACTTTAATGATCTCCGAAGACATCAATACCCCGCAAATTTTCAACTGGAAGATTGCTCTGGCATTAGTGATCGCTTGGATTCTTGTTTATATGTGCATGATCAAAGGAATCGCGTCTTCGGGGAAGGTATTGTTTGAAAAATATTCAATAGCGAATATACAATTTTATGTGTAGGCCTTCACGATCAATTGGAACTTGAAAACATTTCAATCACTTTGTAAATTGAAATTTATTATATTTACAGGTCGTATATGTGACTGCAACATTTCCATACATCGTTCTAATTATTTTCTTCTTCCGTGGTGTCACTCTGACGGGGATGTCTGATGGTCTGAGACACCTTTTCACTCCAAAAGTATTATTTCTATATCATTCCTTTACACTTTCTGCATAAACTATATTAACCAAATGATTTTCTTCTTGTTATGAATAACAAAATATCTCTTCAGTGGTGGAAATTAACTGATCCAGTTGTCTGGCTAGAAGCGGGTACACAGATATTCTTTTCCCTTGGCTTGGCTTTCGGCGGTCTAATAGCATTCTCTTCTTACAACCCTGTGAATAACAACTGTTACCGAGATGCCATTATGGTCAGCTTGACAAATTGTTTCACTTCTATGTTCGCGGGCATCGTTGTATTTTCTATCATTGGTAATTATGCACCACGTTACTTACCTTCATCTGATAAACGTTAACGATAATATACTGTATATTTATACATTTATTTTACGTAACAGGCTTTAAAGCTACCATGGTCTATGAACATTGCCTGCTGGAACGGAACACCACCCTTATCAACATTTTCGGTCACATAGATAAAATACCAACTGAAATACCAATAAGTGGAACGCTCTTGAATATTACTACTGGGAATGGCACGTTGGACAATTTGATCATGCCAGAGCTACCTGTATGCGATCTCGAGAAAGAGTTGGACAATGTAAGCCGGACTGTCGTTGTTACAAAGTTTGTTTGCTGCATATTACGATTCCGTCTTTAATGTACAATTTCAATTACTGAATTCTAGTCAGCATCTGGGACTGGTTTAGCGTTCATCATCTTCACGGAAGCAATCAATCAGTTTCCTGGTGCCCAATTCTGGTCCGTGCTATTCTTCCTTATGTTGTTCACGTTGGGCATCGACTCTCAGTTCGGTACTCTCGAGGGTGTCGTTACTAGTATCGTGGACATGAAATTGTTCCCAAACTTACGAAAAGAAATCCTCACAGGTTAATAAGATTAATAATCTCGCATCGGTTGAACTGCTAGGTAATTAAAGCCCCGCAATTTTCATTGATTTCCCGAACAGGTGGCATTTGTTTGGTTTGCTGCGCGATATCGATGGCATTTGCCCACGGTGCTGGCAGCTACGTTTTCGTGTTGTTCGACAATTTCAGTGGAAACTTTCCTCTGTTGATTATCGCCTTGTTTGAATGCATCGCAGTATCATATGTGTACGGTTTGAAAAGGTGTGTAAGATATACACATGTATTTAAATTATCCGAAATAAGACACGTTGGTGACAATTATTGGCATTGTTTCGTTTACAGATTTGCGGATGACATAGAATTAATGACTGGCAACCGTCCAGGCCTTTATTGGCTAATCTGTTGGAAATACCTTAGCCCGATGGCTATGTTGAGCATTTTAATTGCCTCAGTCGTGGAAATTATCGTCGATGGAAGTGGTTATCCAGCTTGGGTTGCCAGTAAAGGTATTACGGAAAAACATGAATGGCCGATGTGGTCTGTGGTTCTCATTGGAATTCTTATACTCGCGTCTGTTCTTTGGATTCCTGTCGTTGCCATTTGCAGGTAAACCTTTATTCCTCAGCCTTCTTCCCCTTATGTTTGATTTTCACAATTATCTTTCAATTATCTTTAAAAAGATAATATCATTATTATCTTTTTCATTGATTATAACAGATTAATTACACTAACTTCGTACTATCTCAGCCCCTTTTTCACTATTAATATTAACAATTTAGTTTCAGCGAAGGTCTTGTCTCTTTTTCACCTTTTTCCACCACTGTTACTATATTATTGATACTTCAATCTAGAAATGCTAATCGTAATACTTTTCCACTTGTTCAAACTTTTCTGTTGAATGGTTTCTCAATGTAGAATTTACGGAATTCCCATAATCGAGGATAATGAAAAGGCCTGGTTCCCCGCGGCCGATCTGAAAGAATTTCACGGAATCGTACCGCACGAAGTGACACCAACTGAGACTTTGTTATTTTGTATAAGAAGCGACGGATCAGAAGGGTGTTGTTGCCCAACTGGTGGTCCCAACGAAGACGACGAGGATCTCACCTAGGATTGGTTATCCTCGACCGTGTCGGATTAAAGCGTGTTTAAATGGTTCACAGGCCGAGAAACAGTATTTTCTAACTTCGTATTAACGTTTCGAAGATTAGGAGTTGATTGAAGTGTAATTAGATATTTTTCTTTGTCGTTTACAATTGGTACTTGTCACTTCTATTTTACTCTTAACACGTATCACAAGGGTACATCGTGTCAATTAATGCAATGATGACATTATATACATATACATATACATAATTCGGTCTGCATTTACATCGTGTTGCCGCAGTGAAATTTTTGTTAAAGAGAAAGAAAAAGGAAAGAAAGGGAAGTACTATACAACATATTTCAGCAATAGAGAAATTCGAAGGTACAGATATTTGCACTTGAATTTTGCGCGTGTCTCTTGCTGTTTTTCGACTCTCTAAATCATTTAACGCGTATGCACGCATGTCAATAGCAATTGCGAAGAAGAAACAGATGCGTTCGACGTTTTCAGTAAGTAATTTCTAATGAATTATGGAAGAACGAGGGAAACGTGAGTAGACAGAAATAAATAAGAAACTGCAAGTTCCACTTTCGAGCTAAAACTTACAGTTCCTTTTGTTTTCAAGAATATAAGATACATCTCGTTCTCGAATCCGACAGATTAATATAATTCTTTATTCCACTGTATGTATCAATGATATTTATTCCGTCGGGCCATACGTTTTAGACATCACAATAATATCAAATACAGGAAGTAAAATACACTAAAAATACAAAAATATAGTTGCAAACGAAAAAGATAAACGTATATAAAATTTATTTTAAAAAAATGGAATTTTTTATTCAGGTAGGAAAGTGATTGGGCAATTACAAATATGATATTGGTAAAGTTTCTGTCAAAAGATCTTTCATAAATTAAGCTGAATGTTTTGCACTCAGTCGCGGGATGTATCGTACATTCGAAGCCCTTTAGCATTTGCAATATACATTCGTAAAAGGCAAATTAAGACGCTGCAGCAGGTTGCAGATCAAAATGAATAGGATAATATTAAAATTAGTCAAGAAAATAATTTTATCCCTTAGAAAATTGCAAATAAAACGTGACGTAATATTAGCGTAGGAGCCGTCCAACGGACGTGAAACAGAACGTTCCCTAATCGCTATAATATTTATTTTCATCTTTAATCTTTGTGCAGTGCTATTTCGCTGATTGATTCTCCGTTTTGCTCTTATCGCCGCATACAACTTTCTTCAATTGAAACAAATTACAAAGAAAATGGTTACATTGTACAATTTTTGATGAATATGTTTTAAGAAAAGAAAATGTGATGCATATCCAGAATCATATCGAAGTATCATTTAGAAATGTGTTATCCCGTGTGATAAATTTGAATAGTTGAAATATTAATTATTTTAGTAAAACTGTTACAGACATATCCCGCGTAACGAATTTATAGGTTTTATTTCTTATGATAATAAAATAAAACGGAAAGGAAACGCAAGTAAGCATCGATCAGCAGACTCGATAACTTTATCGCGTTAAAGCTATATCGGTAGAGTTTAACGAAACGCGAAACGTAACGAGCGCATATCAAAAAGCACGTATCAAACAAGAAAATGTCATTGCGATTTTGGAATGTGTTTGTCCGTATTGTATCGACGAACGTTTCAATGTATAAGGACAATAAGGAATTTCTTAAGGCCCGAACGACGGGCGAGTCGTACGACAATAATGCAATTCGATTAATCAAAATTTTAATCGATGAGAAATTTGACAATAATATAAACGTATGCACTGCACTTCTTGCACATCAATTGAGGCCTACGAAATCGAGGGCCGGCGTGTGGAGGGAATACAGAATTTCGTTCGCATATATTTTCTTGAAGCGTACAAATGTATCTTGTATCTATTAAGTTATCGCTTACGTTTTTCTAATGTGACGTTTGTATCGTGCAAATAAGATCGAATACCTTTTAGACAAATTTTATACTGCAAACGAATCGGCCATTAAATGAGAAGAAGCTGACTATGGAAATTCTTCGTCGGCAATTTTTGAAATTCTTCGTCTCGAAATTGGTATACTCAACAAGAAGTACAAACGAATCTATTCCTTCGATAAGAGAATTATTTGCTAGCCGAGGCTAGAACAGTAGCGTGATGCGCTGTAGACGCGTATATTTGTACTTTGGATCTTTCTCTATTTTGTATGTACGCTTTTGGGTCTTTTCGACAAATCGTTGATCACGTACTGTCATATATTTCAACAAGATTCTAACTGAGATGGTTTGAAGAAAAAGAGAATTATTCGGTAGAATGATATCGTAAATAGGTTTGTCATGATTGATAAGGAGAAGAAGCTTATCCCTGTCTTCGATAAACTAATAGTCACGCGTATGTAAGTACATATTTCTGTTTTTGGGATATTACAATTTAGATAGCAGTTCTTTTTCGTTCCTTACAAGAAGGTGCTAAACTATAATAAATATATAAGAGTGATTTAATACGAAATGATATATACAAAAACAAAGTCGTTGATAATACTTGTTAAGATCTTGTTATCGACTTAATTAACAGCCCCGGGAATGTGTTATGTTGTGTCTGGTTCGATTAACGATTACATGTACTCCCATTATTATATTATGATTATTCTTATGGAATAGTTCAGCTGTAAATAATTGTTGAAGTGTCTTTTAAACTGTAAACTGACAATAACTCGCGGGACAAGAAGCTACCATGTGAAATGTTATATGAATCTCCTTTGCAATGAATAGTACAAATGTTTCTTTCACTATCGTCTGTTTCGTACGCGTTATATCGAACTACGAAACATACAAATATCAGACAATAATTCGCTCGTATGCCATTTTAATTTCTCCATATTTTTGGGGCATCTGTGGTGTATATAGTGTGCACACAATGTTTAATTATTAATAGATTCGATCATTTCAAAATGAATCACGTATAATGATTAGAGTTACCACCTATCTGAATAGTAAAGAAAAACTAAATAGCACATTTAAGTAGCACAAATGTGAAACGGCGTATGTATGATTTGCTCGACCGAGGCAATAATTAATGGACAATAAATAAAGAATTTAATCTTCCTTTTGAAAACAAAGTTCAAGTTACAATAGCACACTTTGTACACCATTACATCGATTCGCATAATCAAACGCGAATAAATCATTTAAAATTTAAATCTGCTCGAGGGTTAATCAGAGGACGTTGTTTCATGTCGACATCGGTGGGGTGAGGGAAAAGTGTCAATGAAATGTATCAGTAATATTAGAAATTATTAGCTATTGCGTGTTTAATCAACGATAGAAGAACGGAATAAGAATTTTAATATAGTACTACACTCTCAATTTCGACTTTGTCATTTTTGGTTCGTTGTTTTTCTACATATCCTACTAGTATCGCGAAGTGCGTTAGGAGGAAGTCGTGTCCATCCATATTTAAAGCTGCAATTTAAGCGTGAAACCAAGAGGGTTGTGTATTATTCGAAGAGACACGAGTGCACGCTGTAACGTTAGTTTTCGAAGATGATTCGCGTTACTAAAGTTTTATTAATGATACACCGTATCAGGTAACCAACGTCGATGTAGCTTGCGCAATAATTATTAAGATATACAGATGCGGAGGGTAGCTAATGTTACAATTATATAGATATAATGAGTATATACATATACACTGATATTACGTATACGCAAAACTGTACATATACATATTGTTGTCAGTTGAATGTTAAAATAAATACCGTGCGTGAACAAGCATTTTTTTATTAACCAATTTTTCTTATAATTTTAATATTAGGATTGAATATGCAGATGGAATGTATCATTATCGAATGTATGATGTTACACTATTTGAACCTTTAATGTTCAGAAGAATTATTTTGTAACTGTTACTTTCAATTAAACAATTCTACTCGAAATAAAATTATACTTGCGGGCTGTTTTCTCTGTGCCGATAAAATCAAGACCGAGTAAACTGTTACTCGACTGTTACATAATGTAAGTTCACTTCTGTCAAAAGTATAAGTGAAATTTTAATGTGTGAAACTAAGAAAAGTAAAGAATATTACATTATGATATACATATAAAGCCAGACAATACTTTTTGCGAAGTATGTGTAGAATGATTGTGTTCGACGTAAATAATTTTAGTAATATGTATTATAATATATTAAGAATTACAGAATTTATTATCGAATTGTATAGGATATACATTTAAAATATGTTTAGAATATTAAAGCGTATAAATTACGTTAATGCATTCATGTAAATTAGAAAATTACAAGTGCATTTTATTGAACTTGTTTGAATAATGAAATCGATTTAAATCCAAATGCAATCGATTTTCGATAAACTTCGACCAGTTTAATAAATCCGGGACATACTCTGTATTTTGCATAGTCGTAGAAAAGTCAAAAAGCCACCCTAAAACATTATAAAGTTTACAACAGAGTATTGTGATAAACTAAACGTTCCTTATCAATTTTAAAAGTTATGAAATATTGACAATTGCATACAAAATTGAATATTTTTTCGCGCGACTTTCATTCATAACTTTGCGTCAATTTATGCGCAGCGCAAACTTCATTCATAGCGCCACTACATGATATTATACCACAAACGAGATGTACATATGAATAGACAAATAACTTTATGGCTTTTCCTGGCCACTCTCATGCAATAGACAAGGCACACTTTTCTGCGGAAAGACACTTTTTTTACTCTGTTGATATGGTAGAAAACAATGAAGATTGAAACACGACATGTGCATCTATGTATACTAATATAACATGATGTACACTGTAGCACGTGTAGTTGATTACTCTTGTCATAATACCGATTTTAACAAATATTTCCTTTACTATTTCTTCATGCAACTATTAAGTTTATGTTACATAGTTCATATTATTATTTTTAACCGTCACATCGTCTAACGTAATTCTATAGGCAGCTTTAAATTATTACAGACTAAATCTAACCTCAGGTTTAACTTGCATTTGATTTTTATGAATAAAACTTTTATCAAATAAATGTTTTACGTAGATTGTATGTATTATGATTAGCACTCTCCTAATAAATAATTGTATTCGGTAATAGTTTGGTGAAGAAACTATATGCTCAGAGTTTGTTTTACGCGTCTTATTCATACACGAAATATGAGTATCTTTACTCAATGTTTAAATCCTCTAACTGGAATCACCACTTGGGAGGAAAAAGATGAAAATTATGATTATCATCAAGAGGTTGCTAGATCAGCATTTGCTGATATGTTGCACGATCATGAAAGAGTTAGTAATTTTTGCCATGTTTAGTTTATTACGAATCCCTTACATTTTATGCATTTTGAATCATTTTTTATAATTGCAGAATCAAAAGTATTACGAAGCTCTTAAACTTGCGATAGAAAGAAAACACGAATGCGGGGAAGAGGCTAATGTACTTGATATAGGAACTGGTACTGGTTTATTGTCAATGATGGCTGCTAAATGTGGGGCAGATAGTATTACAGCTTGCGAGGTGAATTATATTATCTGGATATTCCAACTATTCGGTGCAGAATCAGACGTTTACATTTGTACAAGTTGGAAATTTCAAGATTATTTTTTAGGCGTTTACCCCAATGGCTAAATGCGCTATTAAAATAATGCAAGAAAATGGCTTGGAAAACAGGATCAAATTAGTACACAAGCGTTCCACGAAAATGACTATTGGACAAGGTGGAGACATGGTGAAAAAAGCAAACATCTTAGTTACCGAAGTATTTGATACCGAACTTATAGGAGAGGGAGCACTTTCCACATTTTTTCATGCCCATGAAAATCTATTAGAAGTATGAGAATTATTAAACTCTAAATTTCACGATTCTTGTACAATTTTATTTAATGTATATTTAATTACATTAGGAAAATAGTATAGTAGTACCACATAGCGCTACTGTCTGGGCGCAAGTAGTGGAAAGCTCAACTGTGTGTTCTTGGAACACGGTACATTCAATTCAACATAAAGATAAATATTTATTTAATACACCAAATTCTGTAAAGTCTTGTTCTGGAGCAGCTGCAGTACATGACATACAGTTAACACAGCTTCCTTGTAATGCGTTTAGACCCTTATTACCACCTCAACCTATATTTAGGTAACTGAATTTCGTAAATTTCAATCGTGAAGTTATGTAAAGAACCGAGAAATATAACATAAATGTTTTAGGTTTGACTTGTCTGGCAAATCACGTTTATTGTACGATGAAAAAAAGTGTTTATCCGTCAAACCAATTGCAAATGGTACTGCGCACGCTATTTTTATGTGGTGGGATTTGACAATGGATATAGATAATCAGGTAATTGACACTTGGGAAAAGATTGTAAGTATACCACTAAAAAGTTTTTATATAGATTTTATTAAGCTGCGCACCTGTGTGGGAACATCCTGATACAAAAAAATTACAAGATGAAGGTTTTAGTCTGGATACAATAGCAGATATGATACCATGGAGGGATCATTGGATGCAAGCTATCTACTATTTACCTGTAGAAACGCCAGTTAGTACCAACAATGAAGTTAGTTTGATTGGATATCACGATGAATATTCATTATGGTTCCAGTTGATAAATGAATCAGTGTAAGTTAATTATGCGTCCATTCGTTTCATAATTTTTTTTTTTTAGAATTTAATAACAATGTAGCTTTCTATTTGTAGAAACGAGGTGCCAGACTGTGAAAGGCCTATTTGTAGTTGCACCGTTCACGTAGCCTATTGCAGAACGCGTATAGGGCAGTTAAACGATCGTTCACGAAATGAGAAGTACATTAAAGCTCTAGAAAAGAAAGTTACGCCAGATACCGTCGGTTTATGTCTGTCAGATGGTTGTATATTAGGCCTAGCAGCTATTAAATTAGGAGCAAAGAAGCTATTCATTTTGGAAACAAACTTTTTATCCAAAAAATGTATCGAGGTGTTTGCTAAAACGAATGGGCTTTCAGAAAAGATAGAAATTATAGAATCGACAGATGACTTGCCTCCCGAAAATGCAATCAATTTAATTCTCGGCGAACCGTATTTCATTACTTCTATTGTACCATGGGAAAATCTTTATTTCTGGTATCTGGCTTCAAGATACTCGCCTACGGTACAAAGAATTCCGATCGCAGCAACAATAATGGGTGTAGTAGTCGAATTTAAAGACTTGCATAAAATACGTGCACCGCTTGGTGTCTGTGAAGGCTTTGACTTATCTATATTCGATAAATTAATACAGGTGAGTCGATAAAAATTAAGAGGTAAAAAATATTTTATTTCTTACGTCGGATAATACATTGCAGGTATCAAGCGACAAAAGTGATACTCCAGTAGAAGCTCAACCATTGTGGGAGTATCCTACGAAAGCATTAAGTTTACCTTTTGTCATTCAAAAATTTGATTTAACAGTAGACGTGCATAAATATGAAAATATAAATATTACAGAGAACGTCCCTATCTTAGAGTAAGATTTTGTTAGTTCTTGTAGCTGTGACTGCTAAAGATTGCAACATTTATTTAATTATTTTTCTCATTAATTCAGAGATGGAACTTGCAATGGTGTAGCGTTATGGATTGATTGGCATTTGGATTCGGAAATTATTGTATCGTCAGGACCAACAGCGGAAATACATCCTGGTAAGCGAATAATATGGGACCCATTTACAAGACAAGGCGTGCATTTATTTAGAGATATAACACCAGTTACTCCACAATATATGGTTTCATGGTCATTTGACTTTGTACCAAAACATGGAAATATTAAGTTTGACTTTCGTATATCCTCAAAAGATATGAAATAACACGACGTAATGTTATAAAAATATACTTTCAAATTGAACATTCCGCTCGTTTATATTATTCGTCACCTTCAACCACCTTAAACGGGCTTATAAATTTTATACGTTCAGTATAAAATAACATCTTTGTAAATAATATAGTTTGGTATATAGTTTGATTCTATGGGATAAAGAAAATGTTACGTTGATTCCTCTGGCAACATGCGTAATTGTTTAGCTAATCTCCGACCTATAAGTTTTGGATAAGCCTTCTGTTTAATAAGAAATTCTTTACTTTGATGAGTTACAGCCCCATTTTCTAACTGAAATCTAAAATATTCATAATCATTATACCTGCAAACTACAATTGTTAATTTATTGTTATCATCTTACTTGCAAAGATAATGTAAGGGACCAAGCATTTTTTCTTTCAACTCTGGATCCCCTTCCAGAATGGAAAGAGCGAATGCTCCAGTTTCTAAGGTGGACAAGCAACCTTCCGTTGGTTGTGTTCTAATAACGTATTCGCTCGTTGGAACCCCAGTCAATTTACACGCTCGTAAATGACATAGCGCAGGACTTGAATGATATATGGCCTAAAACAAAGGCTTTCCTCTTTACCCAATTCAGTTTAGTATGTTTTCAAGCCATAAAAGATACTACCTTCGCTTGTGGCCAAGTTCCGTCTAACAAAATAAGATTATAAGGTTTCTGTCCATTAACACCAATAGGAGTTAGTTTATCAAGTGCTACAGCATCTGGAGATGGGTATAACAGTACAGTATTTTTGTCATTTAAAATTTCTGTTAAACCTTCATGTCTTGGAAGTGGAAATTTCTTCCCTCTAGAGTGAGAAGCATTACTATAAAGTCGGCATGGAAGATCAACGTTGAATTTTAATATTTCGAATTTCTACCTGTAAACTACACATTTGCCAGGTTCTAGTCCTAGAGCAAGCATGGGCGCAGTTCGTAAACATCGTTTCACTTCCGCTGGATGCTGTAAAATTATTATTTTAGACAATGGGCATACAGGAGGCTTAGGTAATCCAGGACACCAACATACTGGCACTGGTCTTCTGCAACAACATATAATTAATTAATTTCAATTTTAAACTAAGTTTAACTGCAGACTTAGTTTTTAATACGTTAAAAACTCCTTATAGTTCGATTTATATGAATTCTACAAATATAACCTATTCCGTATAAATGCTTACTTGCATTGTGAGCATTTATCTCTTGCTTCTGGAGGATCAGCAAAAATTTCTGACAATTCCTTCCACGCACTATCTTCATTCATTATAATTATGAATTTCAACAAAAAGAACAAAATGCTACAGTTTCACTGAATAAATTGACGGAGATCTAATGTACAGCTAACAAAATCCGAGGTAGCATTATATATAAAAGACATATTTATATTAACTTAATTATCAACGGTGGCAAAAGAATTGCATCAACATAATAAATTTAGCAATACTACATATATGTATGTGGAAAACATTAAATAAAATTTACCTCGCCGATGAAATTTTACTGTAAAAGATGGTTTCATGTTTTTCTTCAACAGATGATTCAAAGTTTGAATTTCGCGCTGTTCTTAAAATCGAAAATTAATTCGATAGTACGCGGGGCGGGTATTGCACATACTTTTGACAATTGCGATTTTAAACGTGTACATTCTTTCTGTTGTTAAAAGTGTTTCCGTGTGAATTTTAAGCAAAATGTAAGGGCAAGCTATCGGTAAGGGAATGTTAGTATGTATCAATATACATTTTAGTTTATTTCTATGTTTATTTATTTATAGAAAACTGATCCTATAAAATGCGGTTCAAGGGAACCCACTTTGAGCACAAACTTAAGATCTTGTTAGAATGAATAAAAATATACATAAATATTTGCAACGTTCGTGATTTTAAATCGTTGATAATTAATTACAGATATAGAGTAAGCACAACGTATTTAAATAAAAGTGTGGAGTCAGCATTTAAAGAACTTAGGAGTAACTAACATTGTAAAACAAATGCAAGTAGCCACAATAGGCGTTGGAAGTTGCAATAATAATTTAAAGAATTGCTGTCTAACGATGGCTTGCAAACCGTTTCGGATTCTCCTAATCGCAGCCACATTATCGTTTGCAAACCTTGTTGCATTTTCACGGGCCGTCATTTGCAACCTCTTTTACCTTCAATTGGAGCACACGATCATTAATCTAGCACGCCCAGAAGCCGAGATAATTGTGATGGTCTGGAGTGCATTTTCGCTCATACTTACATAACTTTTAAATGACGAAGGCTGTTTATTTGAAACCTGTTGGAAAGTAAAGCTGCGAGTCTCACCTTTAATTTTAGTCTGGTCTGATTGAAATATCTAAAGGTAAATTAATTTACCTTTGCAGGGGGTACTTATTCTTTCGATATTATTGTCCAACTTACGTGATATGTAATAAATACTTACCAAGAAATAATGCACATAGTTAATGTTTAATAAAAGTATACCTATTTGCTGTCCTTAACGCAGCAAAGGTTAACAAATATAAAAAAATGAAACAGGAAAAAGAAGAATTATCTGTTTGCTTATAAATGTAATCTGAATAACGCGCAACATATATAATTATAAAACATAATACAAAACTGATAGAATATGGAAATTATTGTTCCAATATATTTTTTTAGAACGTTTACATAACATTTAACATGTATATTCTTATATAATTGTTAAACATTTAACTCTATTGCTAGTTGAGTATCGCAGACGGTATACGAACCAATGTCTGTTTCCCATAGGTACATTCTACTTACGATTTCGAAGTCTGTACATTATTCGTCAATATCACAGAACCCCACAATCGAACATTTTTATATTACAACTGATAATATTATTGACCTATGCTTATTGTAAAAATTACGCTTATCACAATTACGACACTATTAAGATGCTATTATTTACATGTTTTTAGGCACACAACGTCTTATCATTATAAATAGTACGTAATTAATCCAAGTAGATATGGCCTCAAGGATACCGTTTAAATACAGCACAACCTTGTTTATCCGCGCCTCATTTATACGAACAAGTACGTTTATACAAACAACAATTATGCTCAGCGTCAGTTATACGAACTCGTAGGAGATTAAGGAGAAGCGGTTGCCTAGGAACGACATACTCAACTTCAGTTTTTCGAATGCTGGCTTATATTATTCGGACTAAGAAGAACAGCTGGTGGGGATAGGTAGCGAACCTCTATTATCGGAACAGCTCGGTTATCCGAACTGCCTACCTACTGTACAGTCATTATCGACGGTCGTAAGCGGCCAACGAATCGAAAGTTCGTAATTACTTGAAAAAACAAAACCGACATACGAAATCCAAGGGAAAACGCTATGTCGCCGGCATACATAAAGTGGCTGTGAATAGTTTCCCGCCCAACAGCAATTGTAATATATTCTTCATATTATCAAAATTAATAATATTATTTTTGCAAGAAACGTAACAAGATGATACTTTATAATTTAATATACAAGCCATACTCGCGCAATGTGTTGTTGTTTTTAAAAACCTCCAATGTCAGGGATATAACAACGCTACATTTTGGCCGGAAACGTTTGACGGCCACTGTACATATAAAACATGAGTAACTTTAATGTAAATAAGAAAATATGTAATCGATTCATAAATTAAGTTATTCACGTACATGGCAAAACTGACAGGATATATTACAACGATAAATATACTTTTATATTGATTCATACGTTTGTACATTATCAATCACTTTACTTAAGTTCAAGTAAACGTACTGATTGTACTCCAGACATCTTTCGTATAAAAGTCCTTAACAAATCTCTATTCTGAACAATAAAATAGATCGTTCTACATGTAGAACTTGAAACAACGAACCAAATCAAATGTTCACCGCGTATATTTCCAACGTCCGTCTGCAGTACAAATCCTCGAGACTAATTGACATCTAACAGGTGTGCTCCATCTGTGGTGACATAACGTTCATTTTCGATGGCCGGCCAAATCCACGGGTTCCATCCGGCCCGGAAGGCATTCTGGTCACGTTTTCAGGTAAATGCGTTAAAGCAATACCACTGTTGCTCCTAGGTCGACAGTAGCCGCCCTGTTCGGAGCCGGAGGAACATAGTGACAATTTTCTGATACCTGCGTCGAAACCAGAATCTCGACTACACGCGGACAATTTTCTCAAATATGGCCCATAATCCCCGGAACCGCGGCGACTAGAATGATAACAAGCACCGTTGCACTCTGTACTGGAATTCGAACAGCAAGAAAAACGTCGATTCTCTTGATAGTAATAATTCGGTGGGAAAGCTGGATGACAGTAGCCGGTCTCGGAACCGGATGAACAAGCAGAGTAACGTCTGCCAAAGTTTCCGGTGTCCGAACCGGAACCGGAACCGGAACACGAAGACAAACGCCGGAGGATGAAAGCGTTGTCTGAGCCCGAGACCGAACATGAGGACAATCGACGAGATAACCATGCGTCTGGTGATGGGGGTCCTGTAACAATGGTATTCAATATTATATATTAACATATCCGTAATAATAAAATGATCAGTGATTTATATAGTATGCGCTACGCTTTTCTTGATAATTTAAGAGCAATGCAACATTTATTACTGTAATTGAAATTTATAGAAATTTCAATTCAATTTTATCATAGGATAAAAGCCATCGATGCATAACAGACGTAAATCGTTTCTAATCTCGAGTTAACTATTATATGTATATCAGAAATAAGCGACAGTTTTTCATGGAAAGAGTAATCGATAAACTTTGACCAGAAAGTAATACTACTTTAAAAAAATGCAGTTATGCTGATTGTCGGAAAACATCAAACAGAGGATGAATGGAACTCCTTGTGTCAACATCCCTTATTACAGAAAGTGAAGAAGGATACGCGAGAAGCACTAATATTAAGGGAATTATTCGAAACCATACCTTGGAATGGATGGCCCGGATAAGCGTGATACATTGGGTAACCGTGAATAGGTTTCTTATGCCTGACTCTTCCATCTTCGGTCTCAGATCCGCTGGCGCAACTCGAGGAGTTGTAAGCTTCCTCCTTGGCTAATCTTGTCAGGGCACTTTTCTTTGCTGGTAGCTGCTTCCTCTTCTTGTCACTGGATTGTTGCAGCTCGAACACCTTGGCATCGCCCAAGGTCATTTGTAAGGCGGTACGAGCGGACGCTGAATCCGTGAACTCGACCATGGCGCACTCCTCGCTCGATGCCAACTCTGGCCTTTTAGCGATTGCTTGTCGCACCTAAATTACATATTATTTCTATTAATTACAACAAATTAGCAACAAACCTTATCAAATTTCTTTCGAATCGTATGGTGTATTTATAAAACGCCTTGAAATTAATTTACCTATGTTCAACAGGTAAATAGAAGATAGAAGAATCTCACCTCTGCCGGTGCAGGATGGCCAGGTCGAAGCACTCTAATAAGAGCTATCTCTCCGCACGGCCTGAAGATTTCCGCCACAGATTCAACCGATAGTTTATCTACCGGAAGTCTTGCAGCTAGAATCGTCCTTGAAGGGGTGGTCTGATCGAAAGGTGGCAAAGGATCGACTCTACGTAACTTGGTGCCCAGTGAATTCACTTGAAGCTTCTTCGATTTAGCCAAAGCAGTCCCGACGACTCTCCAATCTCTGCTCAAGTGTTTCACTCTTTTGAAACTCGAGATCAGTTTCAGAGACACGTATCCCTCTTTGTTCCTTTTCACGTGTTTCAATAAGAAGGCATCTTTAACTATGTTCTCATCGGAGAAGTAGAACTCTACTTGGACACATATCTTCTCGGCCAATTCATCGCTTGGTGGAACGAAATCGTCCGCTTGATTAGCCGTACTCACTTCCTTCGACGTTTTCTGCTTCAGATCGTTCGAGTCCTTAACAGTGGCCTCTTCCAATGAATCTGCTCCAGAGTCTGCATCAGAAATCTTTCGTTGCTCCGTTGCGTCGTTCACTTTCCTTTCATTATCGGAACTACTGTCCGACAAATCGGCCTCCTCGCCCTTCGACCCCCTTCGATCGAAGGAAAGGCTTACGTCGCTATCCACGGAAGAAATACTGTCTCTCGTGTCGGATTTTTTCATCGGCGGAGGTGAGAAGATCAAGCTACCCACTTGGTCCCTCGACTCCTGCTGAACATCCACCTCTTCCATATTTGCACACGTGGATTCCTCCACTTGATATCACTTGCTGATCGACGACACGAATATCAATCTCGTGTAGCTATATCGTTCAGACTAATCCATCAGAGAAGTTAAGTTACGACTTACGCTTCAGGATATATTATTGTCAGTCTCACATCTATTATTATTTTAGTGGCCAATCTTCCGAACAGTCGAACGAAGATCGCATGGTTTCAGTTCGTAATTGGACTACGATGAAATTTATTCGTAAAATGCTTGTCTCTAACAATGGTAATCGATGTCACTTGGGAATAATTGAGACGGAAATGACGAGATCGGTTTCGTTGTCAAAAAATCACCAATTATTATCCTTTATCGGGGAAACGTTTGGGTTGCACCTCGAAAATAATGGAAAGAAAGGTTGACTGTCCAGTAGTTGTTGACGATCTGTTCTTTTCTATCACTGGTCTGACCACGTCTGCTGTCACCAAATTAAATCTGCAGAAAGAAGCCAGCAGTTCTATTAAACGAACCGATGGCGTGCACCAATGGTCCTTGGAGAGGGAACCCGCGGAGGACGAACAATCTTAAGGGAGGGGATTATCGTAGGGTTAAAGGGGCGATTGTAGAAGGGGAGAAAGAGGAGAATAAAAGAGCCGATCTTCCCGTTCTCGTTGGGAACGCGTGCTCGTTTGCCACGGAAGGGTAGGAAAGTGGGGGACTTGCGCGCTTCGTGACAGTTCGTGGAAGAGTGGCCTTCCCGAAGGCGCGTCCACCTCTTTAAATACTTTCGCCCGCAGGTCGCGCATGCGTGCACGATTCTTTCGCGACAAAACCTACCCTGAGGTCGTGACCTTCCTAAATACCGGTCAAGAGTGAGACACCGGGAAGATAGGAAACACTTGAAGGGCACTTGGCCGGAACCTTGAGAAAGAAAGGTGGTTAGACACATGAAGGGTTGATCGGCAGGTAATTTAATACGCTAGGACTCAGGTTTCTAAACGAATTGGACTACTTGTTCTTTTTTCACAGTTCTCCGAAATATTTATGAGCGATTCTTATTGGGATATCGATTCTAGAATGTAGTATCTAAGTTTCTACACTTTTTTCGAAATATTTTAGTCTAATGGGATCGCCTGGTAAACGAGAATAAACCCGCGGCACAGCAGGATTTTATTGTACGCGAGAAAAAGTAAAATGTGACTTTTCACTCAAGGTTGCAATGTTTCGCGTAAAAGAGAGACAGGGAACGTATGAAACAAATTGTCTTGCCTTTTATCCAAGGCCTTCAATGTTTTACATATAATGTGACATATAACAATTATGTTTAACACGGTAGCCCTTTCTCGAGCCCGTACGCATTTAAACTATCATGTTCCAATAATTGCCGTAAACAATCTTAGAGTTAATGAATGCAAAAGAAAAACGTAATGGCCCGCAGTTCGAGCCGTGCAGCAAAATAAGTATCGGAATAAGAAAACATACAAATATGATTACCTAACGTATCCAATTGATCGATCGAATTACGTAGGCATTATTAAGTGCATTGAACTAACAGTCTTAACTACTTACCATTAAAGCCAGAAACTGCTACAACGTTTTACACGATGAAAAACAATAAGGAGAAAAAGGAAACCGAAATGTAATCATGTGCACCAGTGAATAGCGCTAACGTTCGTTCACGATGATTACGTTCAACCAACGCCGGTGGAGAAAAAACGATAAAACTAGAAGATCGAAGTGAACTCCTCGACTACTTGAACCTTGTCTGCGTCTGTCGCGGAAGCCGGGATGTTGAGACTACTGCTACAGGAAGGAAGGACTTCTTAGTGGTGGTGGTGAACCTCGGTAACCTCGAGGAGACCCGGCGGGCTTATTCACAAACGTTTCGCATTGCATCCGGACGCTGCCAGCATAATAAGATATAGGTCAAGTGCGGCTGGTACCATGTATGGACATACCTGTAGCGGGGAAGGACGAAGGTATACGCAGATTATCGTTGTCGAATCGTGAGGGTTCATTCTTTATCTTCGTTTTGACGCCTCTTCGTCTATTTCGCACAGGTACCGCCGCGGCTGCCAGGTAGAATTTCATCTCGTACAGGATTAATATGAAATTAATCGTTTATACGCCACCACGTCTATTACAATATTGAATAACTTTGTATTAGAGCAAACGTGGTAATAAAAAGGCACGATGATGTTGTAAGAGTTGAAGATCTATTAATTTAATTAGATGTTCCTGTCAGCCATCATTTAGAACAGCCTAATGTGTTCTGATTGCAGTTGAATTGTTGAAAAACGTTCTTACACAATTTGTCGATGCTAATTTACATAATATCGCCAACGGGTAGTGTACTCTCGAATCGATGCTGATGAATCATCGGAATGTCGGTGATAGTTCTTTTAAACGGGAACAAAAATGCAAATGCTTCTCGCTACGACCACTATTAATTAAAATCATTTTATTGCAATGAAAGAATTATTTTACGTGTTACTGCATTACTGTGATTCTAATATTGTCAAGTGAATATATTGTTCAAGAAATATCAGGGGATGAATGCACGGTTGGGAAGAACAAATTAGATTAAGATTTACGTAAAAGTATTTAAAACCTCAGTGTACAATCCTCTTACGATTTTGTATGGCTTCATACATTGCGTTAGTTACCGTTCCGAACCTTTTAATGTGCAAACTGTTCAAGCAACGCCTTTTCTTTCGGAGTCACAGTTACTAATTAATATGATAATTAATGACTGCATATTACCGACGAGTTTTTACAACTGTAGAAAAGTGGATTCAAATAAATATTCATTTTATTTGCTCCTTTGCGAATCACACTATCATGTAACATTTGATAATCCCCTATTTCTGCTGAAATATGGTTTCCGTAAGCCCTCCTATTTTCGTTTCTTTTGTTTCAATGTATTTGCTAAAAGGTGCAAGCCTTACTTTTAGTATTAATGATTTTATACGTATCAATGATTATAGATGCCACTAGAAGAATAAAATACTACAACCGGGCTCATTCAAATTCACCGTATGAACGGCTGTGTTTAGTACTCAATGCGTACCGCTCGTGTTCAACAACCCTGAGGCTATATTTCAAAACACAATCTTTTAAAAGGCTTGTAACATAAGTAGAATGCAGACACCCAGAGGGAAGACTATGTTTGAACGACAGGGTATTAACAATAGAATGAGAAATAATACACCGCAAATTTTCTCATTAAATGTATACAGTATCTCTTTTCAATGTATAGCCTCGGGTGTTCTAATTACAATCTTCTTCAATCGTAGAAAGTATGTGAATATTTAACGGCGTCGAAATATGTTGTATTGAAAATAAATAAATTTTATGATTTATAGTAAAAATACGGAAATAATAGAATGCATATGAGAATTCATTCCACAACGGTCAAGTGTAAGTATCGATTGAAACCAATTGAATTAAAATCAGTAAATAATTTTCAGAATATTATGCTTTCGTATGAATGCTAGTAAATGAAAGTAAAAAGATATTTCTTTGCTATTTCAAACAATCGACACTCGATATAGATATACATATAGCCAGAGGCATTCGCGAAACGTTCTATAGCCTAAAGCGGATATCGGCAATGAATTGTATGAATAATAATAACTACACAGTGTTACAAAATTAATCATTAATGATCTAACTTGACATAACGATATTGTTACTCTCTTTCTTTTTTAAATAAATTGTTATTTTTAATTAAGTAAAGGGTTAATAAAATCTAGTAATAGTAATATGAATAATATAAACTATAAATATATAATTGTAATGTATGCTGTTTTGATATAAAGTATCTATAAGAGTGTTTTGCATCCGATGGGGTAACCTATTCTTTACAATTATTGCTGAATGCAGTGTTGTAGACTAATTATCTGCAATTACTTACTTGGTTGAAAGAGAAATCAGGACGCGAACATTTTCAATCGCAGATCTATCGAGGCCTCTATGTAGAATTTTAAACGTGCACAATTTTTTCCCTCTTTTATTCGCGTCCTTGTTATCTATACGTTTAAACAACAATTCCACAATGCCCCATATAGACAATAATTTTTTCGAATGGAATTCGCACAGAAAACGACAATAATATGATCTCGTATGGCCGCATTTTAATGTAGCATATTCCAGAATAATTAATATTTATACACGATGTACCATTTTAGAATACCTCTAAATTTCCTTTGTACTGAAGATTTGTAATTATTATAATTAATATAAAAGATTTGCAATGTAATTATTATTATAATTGACATCACTGATGTATTATTTATAAAGTAACTGCATACCAAGTTAAAATGTTTCATAAAAAGCATATTATTTTTCAGCAATAATTAAAATCTTGTAATAACAATTTTAGTAGTATTTTATATTATACTGTGAGTGTAAGAAGAGTGTAAGAAGAGTTTTTGTGCAAAATAATCGTATCATTAAGCTGTATATTTACCCAATGTAATAAAATAATTAAGATGCAATGAAAAATAAAAAAAAAACAATACGATAAGAGCAATAGAAACTTAATTCACGCTTCTATTAGATTCCACACATTTTTGTAATAACCAGCCCGCCGCCACGAATTTTGTATCAAGGACATGAACATTTTAATTAAAATTAATTAAAAATTCGCACAGTAATCGGGCTTATAAATGTCATATTTTCGTTTTGTTGAAATCACTTGGTTTTTCATAGAATGTTTTTTTAGCACCTTGTTTCACTTTTATACGATCTATAAAAGACTTCTGTTAAGGACGAAAGTAAGTAAAAAAATGTAACAGATACTTTTACATCTGCAGCATCGTCCTTATCCTTCAACCTATTCAATGTGAAATGAATTTTCATGAAGGCATCAATACAGATAGTCTTCACTCGTGCAATCGTTATTTCCTTTCCTTGATACGCTTGCTACGATTTATGAATGCCAAGAAATCGTTTCGATTAACATAATGCCGGTAACGAATAGAACTATCTAATTTGTACATTTCCTTCCCGCAAGAAAGTCAATAAATACAGTAAATTAAACATTTCATACAGTATATTATAATATTAAACGATGTGAATAAAATTATAATAGCATTCAAATTGTTCACTGACAAAATTATTATTATCAATTTAAGAATTCAATAATTAATGGTTAAAGTTTTAATTTAATGATCGTTAATTCTAAATTAATGTTCCTAAATTTTTGGAAGCATAACATGTTATTTCTCTTGTATTTGTCATTGTTACGGAAATGTGTATGTTAACGGAGAGATCTGTAAATATGCAGCTGGAACCGTAGTAGAGTCTCAGGGTGTTCTACAGTTCTCCAATGTTTGCGACGATTTCCCGACGAAGAGGGCGGCGTTTCCCTGAGGCGATTCTGGGTGCTCGTCGTCTTGTTCTGTTCACTGGAGACGGGAGCAGAACTCGAACTGGGTCAGGGCAGCACGCCAAATGGTTGGATCAATTTTATTTTAAATTTATCAAGTCCGCTTCGGCTCCATGGACACGCGTGATCAGTTCAGATTTCCAGGCTGTGCATACCGACTAAAATGGTACCTCGCTTATGTGTCGCGAAAAATGAGCAATCACCGCGAAACGTTCGTTGACTTTCAATTTTTCCATTAAAAATCTACAAGAGCTCGCCAGGATTCTACAATATATTACAAAAATATATTGCCCTAATGAAAATAAAGATTATAGTCGTCAAGAATGTGTTTAGTGTTTTGACATCTCTCCAAACTTTCTTAAATGTACCTACAAAGTCGAAAATCGTTCCAGAATTTGCTAATTACACGGTTAACATGAACTGCACGTTCTACAATTATTTATCGAGATAAATTACATCCTCGTATCTGTCATATGGTTGGACAATTCCTTTTATGTTCGATAATAGAAATACGTCGAGTTCTAACACGAATAAGAATAATTAATAATAATTGAATATTGTAAACTTCCTTTGTAGCTTAAATGAGAGGAATATCACCTCAATGCTGTGTTAAACCGATTTGCGAAAGGAAATCACACAATATGTATGTACAATCGCAACCTGCGACCAGGGACCTTCCGTTGTCCTTCCACTTCAATCTGAGAAGCATTAAAGTTCCCAGATAAATCTTCGATGCGACCGTCGTTCTTCAGTGCAAACTTATAGAAGCGCTTGTTTTCCGTTCATTGTTCAGGTTGTGATTACTCGCGAATAGTTGAGCGCTTTCGATTTTTTTCTTTTATTGTAATAGTGCATATACACGCTTATAACAATTTTGCTAATTATGTGTACATAATTCTTGCTAGATATTCAGACAATGCACTTTATAAAAATGTTTTTGAAAATATACCTGTACAAATATATCACACAATTATGAGGGGTTGTGTCGTACATAATAAATAGAATGCGACGATTTTTATTATTTCAAAATTGATACTTTATTATAGTAAATATATGAAGAAGACGATGAAGTTCATATTCGTTTACGAAAAATGATTTCACACCTATTGTGCATAGTAAAACAAATACACACACATTGCAAATCACATAATCACGGATAATCGACTGTTGGAGAACCACTGGAATTGTGAGTCAGGCAGAGTAAGGTCCAGTATAAGGCCCTGGGGTGATTCGCCTAGACGGCCATGACCATATTACAGGCCAGAGGCCCCCAATACCAGCCAATAAAATTACTTCCAGTAACAATTGGCAAAATCATTGCCGGCAATTCATTTCTTCTACTTATGGCGATAGAATTTATCTTTATATAGAAATTCCTTTTCTCAACTACATCAGAAACAATATCCACCCCCATTACATATTACGCATATAAGTTCATCTTCATATTCCTTTATTTTTATTGTATAAATGTCATTCAACAAAAGTTATATATATATTTCATATTACTTAAAAAAAATAACTGTATGATATTACAATAAAATTATGTGTCAGTCGTAGATTATATACAAATTAATTATTAAGAGTAGTTAATGTTTAAAAAATGGATAAGTAAATGCAAATTTTATGTAGATAAAATTATTCAAAGAGTCTGTAATCTTTATATACATATATTATATTTATTTACATCCGCCGTTTCATTTACATTTATAAAAAAGAAATGTACATAGAAACTCGACCTGTTCCCTTTTTTAAGCATAAAATTTATCGTCAACGGTATTGTGGACAATGCTGCTTTATTATTGATCTCGAAATATCTGCGTGACCTGTCATGTAAAAACAAAATCATTATTACTCAAGTATTTTTTGTTTTAGACAGTTTGAGTGCACACAGCTCAATTGACTTGCTACTATTTTCTGTCTGGCGGTATTACAAAGTAAGCAGGAACTGCAAAGTAGAAAACAGTAAACAATGTTTTCTAAATTAATGTTATCTTCTACTAACAGGATATTACTAACAGGATTAACTTCTTGCACTCAATCCATGTCACTCAAACGGCTAATATTATTTATAATTAATGGTATTATTCTTACCTAATTGCAATTCTATGTATAAAGCTAACATTATTACATGTATGGGAACGTCACAATCTGGACCCTTCGACATCCAAACCTAGAATATTTATTGTAATCATCGATTAGCAATAAGTTCGTTACTAAACTGTCCTTCATTTAATTGCAAAACAAATTAACGGAAAAATTGAAGTCCTTCTATTACCTGTTTTAAAGTCTCTCCAGATTTATCGAGTTCACCACGGATAGCATAAGCCACAGCCAAATTGTAACGAAGTACAGCAATACCCGTCGGAACTGTAGTTGGATACCACACTATAAAATATCATTGACAATCATATCGTGCATACATGAACATAAATTATAAACGACAAACAATAATCCTATGAAAGGATTATATACATTGGAGCAGTACTTACTTTTGATGGGCTTTGAAATTACTTCCTCTGACTTTTCTTTGTCTTTATCCTGACTTTCGGGGATAGATACGAAAGTACTTATATCTTGAATATTTTCTGGTTTTAGATATTCAATTGCTTCGCTAATTTTATCCATAAATATTAAACTTTCTGCTGCATACAGGTTCCCTAGCATTTTATATGCCCCAGGCAATTTATTAATATTTAATAATGCTTTAGCATGCTCAAGTGCAACAACATAATCGCCAAGGCATAAGCATACATAAGCACTTGCAGCCAATACACTAATTTTTAAGTTTAAAGCTTCAACAGTTGTGGCTTGCGACATTAAGGTCGAATGTTGGTTTCCTAAAAAAATTGTACATCAAAATATAGTAATGTGTTATATATATACTAATACTGATACTCGTAAATACATACTTTACATACCTAAACTATGGCCAGATGATAATGATAGAGGTACGGTTTGTGGGCCAGCAATTGTGGTCATGGGTACACTAAGTTCGTTGTTATTTGGTAATAAAAATAGTGCATTCTTCAAACACAAGGACGCAAACTCTAAAGTTAATTGTGGTATAGCAGAAGGAAAACCTTCTGGATGATATTTTACATCTTTGGAAAGAGAAGAAGCTAAAATAATCTTTCTATAAATTCCAGTACCAACAACCTTTTGTACTAAATCCTTCCGTCGTTTTGGAATATTAAAATCAACTTCGTTTGTCTGAAAATAATACCAAACGATATTTGATTTAGAACACTCTTTTTTAGAACACTCAAGACGCATCTTAAATTAAAAAAAATACACATACTGGCTTGTGACAATAAATACAACACTCTGCAATTCTTAGCCAGAGTTTAGGATTATTATGGAGCTTTTGTGCAGCTTCCATGAAGCAATCAAATGCAGCTGATGCTTGACCTGCGTGTAATAACGACACGCCTAGGCTATACATTAATTCGTAGTGTCTATTGCTGCCAAGAGTATACAGTGGTTGTGAAGATAAAGGATCTACATGAAAATAATCCCTTTAAAGCTGTTGTCACTAATTTCTATCAATATAAAATTACTAAGCAGGAATTACGTATTATAATTACCACTATCTTTTACTTGTACACTTTCCAGTGCACATTTATTTTCATGCAATGCTTTCCGTAAATAAAAGCATGATAAATTTGATTTTCCCATAGCAAGATGTAAACATGCCATATTATTGTAGTATAAAACAGCAGAAGATTCTCCACAGGTTCTGTGCAACATGAATAGAGAAATAATACGAACTTTATTATCACAATATTCGTCATACACACACGGTGCACCATAAAACGTGATCATTTCTTTAAATATTTTTTTACTTCATATAAAATCTATTAAATAGACCTTTAGCATGATTATGATAAATTATTTATATCAAAATCTGAAGGTGACTATCAAAAATTTGAGAAAGGAATTTAAAATTTACTATAATCATTTTGAAGCTCTCAGTAAATCATGTTACGCTAAATAAACATATTTTCTATCAACCCAACAGAATAACAATACAATAATTCTAAGCTATTCACGTTTGTTCATGGTTCACCTTGTATAATATAGTTGCAAATTTAGCATACTTGAAATCCAAGTTCTCTGAGGTGACAGAATTTAATAACTTAATAGCTTTCTTGTAATTTCCTCTTAAATATTCAAGATTAGCTCTTAAGAATACGGTTGATATATTCTGAAAGCAAACAAAATTCCAATGTAAGTATAAGAATCAAAGAACTGGATACAAAATTGTCGCACAACAAATAAATGGTAAATATGTTCAATAGATATCATAATATCTTACAGCAGGTGTGCCCAAAGACACCAATGTCTTCCACTCCCTTTTACATAGTTTTAACTGGTGCATCACAAGATAAATTCTGGCTTTACATTTTAATAATTTAATTTTGAATGCATCCATAGCTGTATCTACTTCTTTTTTAGGCTCTTTCTGTTCCTTTATAGATTTTATTATACCTTCTTTATCAACGGGGGCAATTTTAGAATTATCTGTGGATATAAGTTGACTTTCAATGTAATTAATTAAAGATAATGCTGCATCTGGTTGCTCCGTTACAATATGTAACTCTATTAGAAGAAGGCATACTTTATGTGCTAAAGACTCCTCTGAAAAAGAAATACATACATGCAGAATTTCATATTAACTTGTCATTAAAAAATCTATCATAAAATTAGATATCTTTACATACCCATAGGTTCTATAAATGCAAATAGCCTGTTCATAATTTGAAGCGCAGCATTATATTGCTTTGTATGATACAATAAAACCGCTTGGTTATACCTCATAACACATTTCTCAATATCGTCAATTGTTTCGGTCGATTCGCTTATAGACATTTGTCCACATATAGCGTTCAAACTTTTCCTTAGCAATTCTGTTTTCTTCAAATCATTTTTATAACATTCCGCTATAACTTTATTGTGCATAACTTTTAGATCTTTCGGTCTCAGAGTTTCTAGCTTATTTAAATATGACAAGCAGCCAGTGTATGCTTCCTTTTGAAACTCGGATAATGCACTTTGTGCTAACTCACGTTCCTGCTCGCTTATCACTCCAGGGCCAATGTCTTTATTTTGTGTTTCAGATGTCTCTCCCATTTTCGTTTATTACACAAAGATATTTATCATGTTATATAAAATCTTATAAAAGTAACAAAATGTTTACACACAATAATTTAATATTGAACTATCTATCAACAATATTCCACATTTGACATTTACAGCAAATACAGAGATTAAACTTATATCGACAAATTATTGGCTCGGAATGACAATCCTTAAAATTCTTTGCCCGCAAATGATATTAAAATATGAATAAATTAAAAATAATATTCTCAACTACGTCAGATGAACCTAAACATTTAACAAACTTTTAACAACATAGACTATAGACCAGTGCTGTCCAGTCCACCGGTGGGGCCACACACGCGCTTAGTACCCCTACCAATTGTCTTCACACGCAGCGCGCTTATGCGGTGTTACATACATTCGTTGTGTGTACTGTGTCTAGTCGATAGTGTGCGAGATTCCTTACGAACGGAGATCCTGGTGCCCTAGTCCATGGTAGCGACGTGCGTTTCCATGGCAACGTGGCTGCGATTGGGAGCCCCCAAAACGGTGGACAGTACTAGACATAGACTATAAACTATAGACTCTTTATGCTGACATTATTTCTTTGTCAAAAGATGACGCCACTAGCCAATCAGTTAATCCTGATTGGATGAAATGAATTCGGCGGGACGCGAGTACAATTATGATCAAATAATGTATAAGTGTAACAAAATTAAATGTGTTCCGAATAATGAAATATTTCGAAGATGTAAATTTATATTACATTAATATTTGATTTATTGAGCATTTTACAACTGTAAAAAACAAACAATTATTGCTACAAGCAAGTGAAAATTAAATAATTCTTTTTGTTAAGAAACATTGTACTAGTCCTAATGTACATATATTGTATGCAACCAAAAATTATTATACAAGTACCAACAGGAGTCTTCAAAAAATTAAGAATATAATTATTTTAGAAAGTTCACAATCAACCGGCACTTCGATTTATCCTTTATGTTATAAAATTAATTTAGCACAGAATATTGTATTTAATTTAAAAACCCCTTCAGTGTATAACACTGAAATTCCTTAAGATTTTATGCTACGGACAATAGACAAAAGTTGGATATTATTCTGCAATTCTATGTCAATTTAAATATTAACGTTTTGACCTATTTTTTGAATTAAAAGTATGATATTATATGAAGTTAAGACTTCATGTAAAAAGATATGCCTTTTCTATAATACAATTACATATTGTTAGTAACAATTATGTTTTACGAGTAACTTAACGAGTAGATTTTCATTGTAAAAGCCAATCAGAATAACAGTACAATGGAATCGTTACGTTCGATGAACCATGTTTGCCGATTTAAAAAATATCATACAGTGCATATTAAAATATTATAATCGAAAAAAATATATTTACACACGCATTTGTTTTTACAGCTTCATTAGAATTATACAGCATAGTTGATTAGCACGTTTAAATGCAACTGATTTTTTTACATGTACCTGCAACAATTCGTTCAGGTTACATTTAAGTGCAATTATTTCCTAAAATTTAAGGAATGCTTAATTAATTGCAGTCTTGTTTTAAAAGATATTTTTATAGTTCTAATATGTTATCATCAAATGGATCGCCTAAGGCAATATTATTTACAATCTAATAGTACTAATCGAAATAATTTAAACAATGTCAAACAATAAATTATCACATCATTCACTTGGTAACAAGGTAAGATTTGTAAGCAATAAAGTTTGTAGAATGTGGCAATATCATAAATAAACAATAAAATTCTTAAATAGTTTTTATTTATGTTCTTTAGTATGTTTTAGTTTTAAATAATTTTGTAAGAAACTGATTAATACAGAAATAATTTTACTAATTATTGCAAGAGGATGAATGGTTAATCTTTTAATGCTAGAAATAATGCAATGATAAAAGTGTAATATTCTTCTCCTTGGCAGGAGGATTCAATCCCGTCAGTGGTACAAAAATCATTTTCAGAAAATAAGGAGGCTAATGCCTTTAATTACTTGCAAGTGCAAATAAGTAATGTGGAAACTAGAGCTGCAGGAATTGGTTTATTTTCTATGCCTGTATCTAATTTAAACATTGAATTGCAATTGAATACTGCAAAAAATGATATAAATAACATGGAATTTGATCTCATGAAAGATGAAAATGGTACTTTACAAAAGACATTGACCTCTCAAAACGAATTAAAGTACAAATACCAGAAACAAAGTCAAGTAAAAATAAAAAATGAATCTGTAGAATCTACAATTCCTGTTAATGGAAACAGTACTTATCACGATACTATAAAATCAACAATTAATCCATCAGTTATAGAAGATGTAATAGCGAATAATATTCCCATTAATTTAAGAAAGGCCATTATATACGAGAAAAGTATTCTTACACAAATTAAGGATAAATCCTATAGTTTAGATATCAAGGATCACCATCTAAATGATGAAAATAATGATCCTAAAAACAAATTTTTAACACAGACTAATCAAAGTAACGTTAAGATCAATAATTTTGATACATTGAATAAACAAGTTAAAATATGTAGTCAGTGTTCGATGACATTCAGATACAAAAGACATTTGGATCGGCATTTAGAAGGCCATCAGAAAAATAATTGCTCTCATTGCAATGCAAAATTTGCCAGACGAAAACACCTTGAAATACATTTGTTTCGTTCGCATGGCGAAAGAGTAACGAGATATCCGCATTCTTGCGATGTATGCTCCCGTAGTTTCCCTAAGCGTATCTTGTTAAATCGTCATCGTGCAAAGCATAACTATGAACATGGTAAAGTTTGTTCAGATTGTGGAGAAATGTTGAAAACAGAGGAAGATGACAAGAATCATAAAGAAAATCGTTGCACAAGAAAACAGTTTGAATGTAAAAGATGTTTACAAACATTTAGTATGGAACAAACATATCTAGCTCATATCCAAAATCATGATAATCATAAATGCTCAAAATGCGATGTTACTTTTGCGTCCAAGAGAAAAGTGCACGAACATTATAAAATGGTACACTCTTCAAAACTGAATCATAACAAAATATCAAACAACGGTAAGTTCTCTAAGACAACAGAATAAAAGAGGAATATGTTTGTACATCGTAAAATATAATTGTTTTACAGGTATTTATTATTGCGCTGACTGCAGACATACTTTTTTGAAAAAAGATGATTATTCACGTCACTTAGACTCCACTACCCATCTTGATGAAGTTAACAGAGAAATACCATTAAGAATCATTTTTACATGCTCAATTTGCTCTAAAAAATTAATTTCACAGAGAGCTCTTGATCAACATATTAGACGCATACACAAAGGAGAAAAGAGATTCACTTGTAACATATATGGTTGCATATTTCAATGTGCAAGAAAATCAGATTTGGATAGGCACAAACAGTTGCATGTAGAACAAAGGAACATTATATGCGAACATTGTGGTAAAACTTTTACTAGTGTTAGTATACTTAATGATCATGTTCTCTATATACACAATAAAGAAAGGCAATTTGTATGCGAGGAATGTGGAAAAGCATTTAAACGAAATAGTTTATTGAAAAGACATAAATTATCTCATCAGCAATATCGACCATTTGCTTGTATGCAATGCAGTACTGCTTTCAAGAGATCCCATCATCTTACTCGGCATATGGAGACTTGTCACAGAATTACACTTGAGAAAAAGAAAAAGGTGAAATTCTATATACGTTTGTATTTTGTTTTTCTTAAAATTATACTTGTGTAAATGTAATATGCAATTACAATGCGTTGTAAAATTCAACAGGTTGTAAAATTAATGAAAACGGAGGATGGGCACCTTGTGCCAATCCCAGAGAAGCCAAAAAAACTTGCAATCAAAAAAATGAAAGGGAAAGAACGATCTAATACTTTAATAACAAACATTAAATCTTCAACTTTTCAGAACACGGATATCCATAATAAAAGCTTTAATTCAAGCTTGGAAGTACACACACTGTCTAATTCTAATGATTTATGTGAAAATCCAACATCATCATTGGAATTATCAAATTTGTTATCTAACACAGATTGTGTCCCTCAGGTTCTTTCACTAGTAGATATCAATACAGAACAAATTGCTGCTGTAGAAATTACTAGCCCAAAGACATTGATAATGAACGATCTCATAGATCAATTCGAAACAAACTGTAATGAAATACTGAGTTTAACGAATTATCAAGATTTAGAATTCCAGAGTGGAATTTTATGTACAGATCAAAGTTTGTATGATCACACAAATTATTCGGAATTATCGTTAGAAACTGTCGAAGGCGCATCACCCTTCGTGGATTCAAATATTAACAAAGTTGATACCTTACCAATGGAAAATTATTTTAATCAACCTTTTTCATCATTTTTGAATCTTTAATTGAAATTATAATGTGCTCAATTTATGATGCAAAGAATTCTCGTACCGCTGTAGTTTTAGTAATATGAAATAAGATGCAAAACTTTATGGAATTATTGTGATTCGTAAATATGTACAAAAAAAGTATATAAAACCGCCCAAAGTTATTATAACTGTAACTCAATATTTTAAATCAGTGATCATTAAAAATGTGATATATTTTGTAATATTTAGAATTTCTCAAAATTCACCATACATTTAGTAAAGTACAATGATTGTATAGTAATGTTTCTAAATTTTTATTTATAATTGTTTATAATTAAATTTTACATGAAGAAATATATAATGTATATATGGCATAAAAGTGTCATAAATTTTCTAGTTCTTCCAAAATATATATTTTAGCAAATATAAGTACATATTGCTTAATTTTGTTTCTTTAACTGCGTTAGTGCTCAGGACTTCAATATGATTAGCATATAACGAATGGCTACACGCGAAATAATAAGGTATTGAGATTATATTTGGAATTGCGCAATAATATAAATTTTGACGGAATTGAGTTCTATATGTATAATATACATTGTATATTATAAAATATGTTTAAAACTGTTAAATCAAACAATTTCGTAACGTTCTATATAAAAAGATAAAAACAAATATTTAAAATTCCTTTGATATAAGTTTATTTCTGTACTTTAACATCTATACTTTTTACATTATTTATATCCCCCTATATGAATTTATTATATCACTGTACATAATTTTTTAATTATTATAAATCAATAACAAACAATTCAATAATGTTTCCTATTCCATTATTGCTATCGGGGTAAATAAATAATAAACAACATAGCAATAATAATAGTGATAATAACAAGGATAAAAATGAAGATCTTTTTCTTATGAAACATGTTTCTGAATGTATTAGAAGGCTCATGCTGAAACATGCATTTGTCAACGCCGTTTTATAGCAATATTTTACACGATAAATGTATATTATTCATGGTAGATACATACGTAATTTTTGTTTATAAATTTTCTTAGCACAAACATACCACTGGAAACATCTAATTTACTAAGATTAACAATAATTTTATGCACTCAAAAAATGAGTTTCTTACGTAATGTTGTAGATTCTTTACACATTGTACAGAATACAGAATTTAAATAGATTTTAATAAAACTTTATTAACAGTGTGACCATCTCAATTCTCCTGATTTTTTTATATATTAATAAAATTACTAATCTTTTATAGCTTACTTGTTTCTATACTCATTTTTTCGATCGTTTTCAATCAATGGTGCATAATTAGATATCGTTATATTTTACAATATTGGACTGTGCCATTGTCTTTCTTTTCAATTTGGCTGTAAATTTTTCTCACGAAACAAATCTGTACAAAAGTATGCCCACAACTGCTGCAGTGGCACCACCAATTAAGCTCCACGTAAGCTTTGACGAATTTTTCCCGTTATTTTCTTTCTTTAAACTTTTTGATGCAGTTGTACTATTTTTCTGCGTGCCTAACATTTTACGATACAAATTTTTTTCATGTTGCGCATCTTTAGCGTTCTTTCCTTTTAAAATAGCTAATTCTGCTTGAATAGCTTTGGTTTCAGGTTCTAACTTTGCTGCTTGCAGTAATGTTTGATATGCTAATGTATGTTCTCCCTTGTAATGTAAAATTTTTCCTAGAAGAGTGTAACAAGTTTAATATACAAAATTCATTAATATATATGTAAATCGGTATATGTATAGTATATCACCTTTCCTGTAAAGTGCCTTCACATTTTGTGGCTGACAACTTAAAACGCTTTCCACACATTTTAAAGCTGCATCATAAGCTTGTATTTTCATTTGTGCAGCGGTCAAATTATTATACACTTTCACACGATCTTCTAATAGAGATTGCAGTTCCGCATCAGTGATAGTACGTTCAACTTCGCTTTCATCGAGCGTTCGATTTTCCATTGGTAATAGAAAATCTAACGCTCTTCGGTAACACTGTATTGCAAGTGTTGGTTCATTACGAGTAAACCACCAATTTCCACGCTCTCGTTTCTTGTTACTTAAAGAAGAGATATATAATTAAACAGGAAATCAAAATGGTATCAATTATTACGTAAAGGACACTAACCCAATTTCTTTCCATTGATTTACACTAAGAGTTTGTATATCCTTTTCTAATTCACAGGACTTCAATTCAACTGTGTATAATATAACAGCATTAGGTGGAATATTTGGTTCTTTCCCTAATGATCCATAAGCAAATCTTGCATCAACTTCAATTTCAGCGACTTCGTCTATATCCATTAGAGCAATTGCTAGATCTAATCCCTGTTATTTAACGATGATGTTAAACAATTAATTATTATTATTATTATACAGTACTGTTTGGATAAAAAGAAATATGTTTTGTATCACAACAGAATATGAATTAGTGATAGGCAAACAAAAATTTGTAAAATAACGATGAAAATACCTGTGTCACTTCAACATCACCTAATTGAATTTTCAGATCATCGCATTCTTCAACCGTTGTACCATCTTTTAATTTACCAATGATTTTTACAGTACAAATATCAGACCTATTTGGTCTCGTACCATTTTTGCCCTGTTTTACAACCTTCTTTTTCAGTTCACCATTTCCTAAAATATCTATCCATTCCTCGGGTGGATGTTCATTTAAAGCTGCTTTGGTTACTGGATCGTTGGGATCTACATCGAAATTCAATTCTTCTTTAATGAAGTCAGCTTGAGTTGTGGTTTGTGGCTGAGCGGGTTCATCTTCCATCTTCAATAAAATTGAATTAAATAAAATTTGATCATAGAATTAACACAGATGTTGTTAGCTTTAAAAAAAAATCATATGCAATGGATAAATCACAATAGTAAATTCGCATTGTATTTAAACTTTATAACATATTAAATAATATTTAATTAGCAATACCAAGTATGTCATATTTGTTAAAAATAAGAATGATAGTAATTATAAGAAATGGTGAACGATTAAAATTGAAAATTTCGTATTTTATTTGACAAATCGATACATGCAATGAATATGTAATAGACAGTAGAAAAACGCACACTCATTTGCTTAATGGAAAAAATTGAAGTAGGATTAACGTTGCTACTTTCTGTTCTTGTACAGCCTATTACACTGTAATACAGTTGATTCTTGTAGAGTGAAGATACACACCTCGTTATGTTCAAAAATTTCAATAGTCATTAGAAAGAATTAATTGTAACAAATAGTGTTGTGCTTCTGTTTATTTGCGAAAGACGCGACACCGGTTGACTTCACTTACTACTTGAAATAAGCATTGATCAAATATCGATAATCGAATTTTTTCGACTTATCAACATATCTTCGCTACGTAGATATCATGAAGTAAGAGTATTACGAGGCGATTGTATAATTTAAATCTCTTGTACAAAGCCAGAGCGATTGAAAATTGTAATCAGCGTGGAAAATAATTAGATGAGTAAGGAGATACGAGGGTGGGCTGTGTTCGCCATATTTTATGGCGAGAAAATATAGAGAGAATATTAACGTGCCAATTCGTACTTATATGTATGAATATTAGCATTACATTACATTAGAATCTAATGATCAGATTATAGGTCTATTCTAATATCACTGACGAGATATCGTCGGTGGTGCGGCGGTGCGTCAAAATCGCGCTTTATAATCTGATGGTAACGTTAAAAGCGATTTCGAAATTACCACGGGGTTCTAGAGCCCCAGTAACAGGGGACAAAAATGCATTGCTTCTATTCTATATCTTGCCTGTGTTGAGACACAAAAGTGGTCTATTCAACATCTTGCCTGTGTGGAAACTAATCGATTCTACTACTAGAAGACTTTACTATCAGTACTTTAGTTCTCTCGCTCTTGTGGCAGATTTTAAAAAATAACAGTTCACCACAGTGAAACTGATCAATACCTTATCTCACCAGTGAAACTCAAGAACAAAAGTCATAATATTTTTTTCAATCCTTTCCTTATTTAGCAATTGGAAACCATTATTGCCACTGTACGAACGTAACAGTATCAATAAAACTATATGTATACTTTTCCATCACGTAATACGCGATGCAATTTTTATGATTTTAATGTACAAGAAAATCAACAGAACGAAAGAGTTGAGTTTTGTAACCAATATAATTCTAACCACACTATAATGGCATGCATGATTTTTAATGTTTCATATATTTGTAACGTATGTATGTAATTGTATAATTATATTATACAAATGTGATAATAAATGTAAATAATAGTTACGAGGCAAGTCATTGACCTCGATTTTCGTTAACTATAATTGTTAAGTATATAGTTAATTATATACAATTGAGTCTAACAGTATTAATTATGTGCAAGGGACAAACGAGAGTACCTTTTTATGCTTAATTATAATGGAACGAATTGATATATTTTTTTGGACATTGCAATCTACGTATACTGATAGTATACAAGATAAAATACAGGAAACTTTCGAAAAAATATCAACATCGTTTCGCACGTGCTTGATATGTTTCGCAATTCCGGGCTCGTGAAGCTTCCGTTACGGTGTTGCGAGGTGAATGTAACCAATCCAATGATCCCACATTTCTAATATATGCGCACGCGCAACAGATCCACGTTCAACTGTGTTCCATTCTGACAAAGTGCAGTCGTAAGAACTCTTTGTCTGGTTAATACGTGTTCAACTAAAAAATTCTTTTCATTAATAATGAAATCACTTTTGTTAGTGGGCGTCGTATTAGCAGCTTTTTGCTCAAGTAGTAAGGCTGACGATAAAAAGGGCCCAAAAGTTACAGATAAGGTGAGTAAAAAAGAAAGAATTACTATTGTACCGGTGCACAGTACAGACGCGTTGACAAAGCCTTTGTTATCGTGTAAAGCAGATAAAAATAAAATTTTGTAAGAAAAGTATATCCCATTTGCTTAGAATAATGCTCTTCTTTACGATTTTAGCGAATGAAAAAATACATTCTTCATTTGTATACGTTCCACATTATTATTATATCTTTCATTTTTTTAAAAACGAAGCAATGCAAATATTTATTATGGAAAATTTCAACATTATTTATATATATTTACAAAATTATATGTAATATAATAAATTTTATATACGTAGGTATGGTTCGATATTAACATTGATGGAAAATATGAAGGAAGAGTTGAAATTGGGCTCTTTGGAAAAACTGTTCCAAAGACGGTGCAAAATTTCATTGAGTTGTCTAAAAAACCACAAGGAGAAGGATATAAGGGTAGCAAATTTCATAGAGTCATTCGTGAGTTTATGATTCAAGGAGGAGATTTCACAAATGGAAATGGAACTGGAGGTTTGATTTTTTTGCAATACCATTTAATTTTGTATAATTAAATTGCATTTAATAGAAACTTTAAACAGCATTGGACAAGATGTCATTTCTAACATTCTATGGATTTTATAACTTCTTATAATTATAAAAATTGTAACAATTAATTACATGATTTTTATATAATACTAGGACGTAGTATTTACGGAAAACGCTTTGACGACGAAAACTTTAAGTTGAAACACTATGGTGCCGGATGGTTGTCCATGGCAAATGGTGGAAAGAACACTAATGGTTCTCAGTTTTTCATTACTGTGAAACAAACTCCATGGCTCGATGGTAGACATGTTGTATTTGGCAAAATAATTAAGGGAATGGTATGCAATATTATTTAGATATATTATAATGGCATTAAAATATGTACATCGTATGATATTTATTTCATAATTATTTTGCAGTCTGTAGTACGAAAAATTGAAAGTATAAATACCGATACACGAGATAGGCCAACAAAGGATGTTGTAATTGCTGATTGCGGTGCAGAAGTTGTGGCCGAGCCTTTTAGTGTATCGAAGGACGATGCTACTGAATAAATACAGTTTTATTATCTTTTTCTTTAACAATAAAAGCTAATCGCCGTATGTTATCTAAGACAAATTTATTTACTGCAGCAAGCAGTTCTATATAACCCTTAAACAAATTAAAAACAAAAATTGTAATAACTGGAACTATACGAGAGAGATTAGTTAAGAATGTTTAATGAAAATGCTCAAAATGCTGTTTACACAACAACCATATTATAACATATTTACCTAAATATACTTTAAGGATTTGCGGACTAGTCCTTGATGTGCAGGCTATAAATTTGCTTTTAGTAATGTTTATACCCAGAGCATTACGAAATATGTAGAGTTAAAGAAACAAAAATGCTACGAACAAATGTTTTGTAATCCATTGTTATCTCACTCCAAATTTTCTAATGCCATATACATTGTAATACAAATATAATAAAACGCGCAATAAATTTTGTATACACATACCTAATGTGATTTTTAAAAGCAAATAAACGAATTGTTTATACCAAACCATTTATATCAAATCCCCTTTTTTATTTTTCATTTCAATTTGATGAAATGGTACAATGTTATAGAGAAGATTGTTATACATGATTCAGAAAAATTATAGAAAACGTCGATTATGTAGTACATAACACACGTGCTTGTAGCTTATTTACAGGAATTTAGACAGTATTGTATCCCTTTCACTTTAAAGTTCATGACATTCCCACAAGCAAATAGATACAGGGGATATCCTATAACGATCGAATTCGTTCTAGAATGCTATATAGAGTCGAGCCACTATAATTTGAAAACCACTCTGATAACAGAAAAGAACATGCAAATATGCGTATTATAAATTTAATTTATAATGTTTAAATTATATACATTGCACCCTTGTGTAAATTTATTGCCAAAGTAGAAAGAAGTGGAGGGTGAGGGGCTATCAATTCGACTTGTTTTGGCGAATTGTTAGTTCGTTGTAAGCGTTTTGATTTAATCAGCAAAACTGTTCGTTGTAGGATATATCCTCCCCCCTGTACTTACATATTTGAATAGTATTCTCCCTTGTAATTTATATTTACAAAATTCATCCTTGTTATGCATACAACATTTCAATACACCTATATTTAAAATTAATTTTCAAATATTACAAAATATACCACTTATATATAAATAATTTTATTTGTAAATATATACATATATGTATACATATATAAAATGTTGAAAAACTCAATTTCAAATTTGAAAAGTTTATATTAGACATTGACGTAAATTATATTATAAGATGACGATTAAGTATAATATCATTTTTTAATGCTGTAGCAGATTTAGTATTTACATTTTTTCAAAATTAATGTTTTCATAATGAGGATGCGCAGTAATATTTCATTGAATATATACAAACACACATAACCTACTTACAACAATTTAACTTTGTTGTATAATATGTACAGCACAAATATGTTTGCAACCACTATTTGCAGTTTTCCTTTATTTTCGTATTATTTTTGCATATCATAGTCTAACGTATCGATGTTACGAATCTAATCTAATTCGATGTAATTTCATGGCTTGCGTCGGTATAACCATGACCATTTTTTACGGAAATAATTTAAGAGTGAATTTGTAAAGTGATAAAAGGAAAACAAAATGATTCGGACAAAATCTGTATTAATTTATGCAACATGTCTGTTGTTTGTAATGTTAATTCTTTTACTGTACATATTTGGAGCTGCTCGTTATGTTACAGACTTCGAGGAGAATACTTGTGACATGACATATATGTTTGAATATCCACAATATGTGGTAGGTGGATAACTCGCATGGTATTTTTTAAAAATTAAAACAGATGAATAAATATTGCTCACTTTATTTTAACTCCTTATACGTACAAAGAGTTCCTCCTACAAGATTAAATCACAATTCATCAGAATTCATATATTATTTATAAAGCTAATGATATTGGGGATCGGAGAATTACTATAGAAGTTTTCTCAGAAAACCTTGTATATGATCTATTAAACAATCATAAACAGCAATGTAATGTACCAGAAATATGGGTCACTGAGACCGACGTTATTAACAATGTCCTGTGAAACCATGTTATTAACAGAGGGTTAAACAAGTTTTTCTACCATTCTATTATAAATCCAATAGTGAAAACATATCTAATAATGCTATCATCAATTTACGTTTTCTTATTAAATGAAATTTGGAAATTTTTATATTGATTATTATTAAAGTGGCATCATGCTTCATATAAGTTATTATTATGTGGAACAGATTTATTAATTATAAGTTATTATTAAGTGGAACAGATTTATTAATTATAATTTAAGTAAAGAGTTTGATGTATTAATTAAAGTAAATAATTTACATGCTTCATAATAGACTTATATAAAATATTGTTTTGAAATTTCAGAGAATTTCTTTGGACGATGAAATTGAAGAACGTTATCCGAGATATGCATTATATGCTTATGGAGAAGGTTTTGTTACTGAAAAACTCCGGAGAATGTATTTCTCAGGAATACCAGTACTTTTCATACCAGGAAATGCTGGATCTCATGAGCAAGGTTCTTAAATTTCTCCATGGATAATGACATAATGATTAAAATGAGTTATTGTTAATATCTCCTTTGATTTTAGTTAGATCCCTTGCCTCCGTGAGTTTAAGGAAGAGTTTAAAAGACAGAACTCCTTTCCATTTTGATTACTTTACTGTTTCATTGGGCAAGGATTACTCTGCTTTATATGGAGGTTTCTATTTATTACCTATCTGTATTCGACTTCATAGATTAACAAGAATCAAGAAATTTTTCTTATTAATTGTAGGTGTACTAATGGAAGAAACAGTATATGTTATGCATTGTATACAAAAGATATTAAGTTTATACAAAACTAATGTGGAGAACATTGTACTCATTGGACATTCAATGGTAAAATGGAAAAATATGATAAATAGTAAATATTCATAGTCAAACCTTAATGATTTATTAGAATAATAGTACTAAAAGAATGTTCTGCTTTACAGGGTGGGATTATAGCTAAAGGTTCTGTTTTATTAACACCAAATATGAATGCTAGTGTTGCTAGTATTATTATTACTTTGGCTACTCCTCATACTCCTACTTTAGTGTTAGATAGGGCGTTTGCCAGTTATTACCATAAACTAGAGGGCCGATTAAGTGAAATAAAAGATGCAGGGACAAGTATAGTATCAGTTGGAGGAGGACAACGAGATGTACTAATAACTTCAACACAAGCTGTAGATTCTACAGCTGATATTAATGTTATTTCTACTACTATACCAGATGTTTGGAAATCCACAGATCATTTGAGCATTCTATGGTGCAAACAATTAGTACTCTGTATTGTCCGTTCATTGTTTGATTCGGTCAATTACTCTCAAAAACCACCAAAAATATTGTATAACACGGGCGATAGAATACGTGCATTATCATATCATTTCTCCCAGGCAAGAATATTTTTTAATCAAGTTTAAATAGACAGTTACATTGTAATGTGCAATATGCCTGATTTAACTGAATACAGGCAAATATCTTATGACAAATTGAAACTATAAAAAATTAATTTTTACGATGTAAAACACTGTATAGTCTTAAATGAATAATTTATTAATGTGTGAATAAAAATTCTTTTTGCAGCGTACTTCTGGAAAGAAATTATATTCTTATAAAGAAACAACACAATTTGAGTCTGGCGGTGAATGGATAGAGAATATTCAGAGACATTACACATGGACTAACAAAAACCTGCCTAAGAGAACATCTCCTATTTATCTTATGATTAGATTGACCGGACAACCAGATAGTTTAACTATTGATACTATAAATTTGGAAACAAAAGATTGGCTATTTGTGTGTACAGCATCCAGCATACAAGGCCAATCAAGAGTTTGGTAATATGTTATTTATTTATTCGCCTTACTTATCTTAAGGAGACATCAAAGTGTAATAAATATTCTGTACTCTTTTATTTAGTAATTGGGGGTGGAACCTAACAAACAGAACAAGACTTTTACCAGACCCGTTACATCGCGTAAGAAAAGGTGTTGATTTAAATCTTCAAGAAATAAAATATCCAGGCGCAACACATATTGTAGTAAGGATTACGCCTGATACATTAGAAAAATATGTTGCAGTAAATGTTGATCTATATTCTCGTAATATGCGGCTTGTACATATTGAAAATAATGTATCACTCATGAAAAAATTGTTTTTTAAACCACGAATTCATAAAACTAATCTCGGAGACGTTAGATATTACGTTACTTTTGATGACATTATAAGCGTCATCAAAGTTGAGCTGGTAGCTTCTGAATGCACAGACCCGAAACATCATGCAATAATTGAGTTTTTCGAACCATGGAGTGTCGGAGTCACGCAAATTCAATTTTTTACAGTCGTGTAAGTAATACTTGCTAGACTTAAATCATATGTTTGGAAACTTTAAAGCTAAATTATGAACATGAATTTTATTTCAGAGATAACGGACCTAAGACTATGAAAATTCAAACTAAATACACCAAATTCAATGATTCTTTGAACTTAAGAATAACTCTAGATCCAGCATGCTCGTATATAATTAATATTCAAAAGGGTGGTATTATAGATCGAATATCTATTCTTGTAAGAGATCGCTGGTATCTACTGTACACAACAATCATTGGTTTACTCCTATTATTTCTATCAACCAGAATTAATCACGGCCTCAAACAAACACCAGTAATAGTGACTACAGTATTTCTATCGTATTTTTATGATTTGATGTTTGAGTGTTTAATTGCATTGCCAATTCTTTGCGTGTTTACCATTGGGCTATGTTGTTCGATTATCTTTCTCGGTTCAGTAGCTCATAGTATTGCTGTTAGGTAAGGAACTGCAATTGAATTGCATTATTTATACAGTGTGATTCTCTCTTTAATGATCACAAAGGCAAAGGCGCCGCGTGAACACTGCATCTGTCGATCGAGAGCCTACTCCACCCGAAACTACTGCATGCGTACACTATTTTCCTCGACTTTTCAGTTTTGAGACTTCCGTTTTCAGTTCACTCATATAAGCCACCATCTTTGCTACAGTGTTTAGCCGGCGACATTGTTTTTGAAACCTCTGGCGAAAGAATCATTCTGTGATTTGTTTTGTACAAAATTATTTTAATGAAAGTCATTACTTTTTTCTAGATTTCTAGCACGTGCAATAACTTTTTCAACAACATGGTCGGATTGGCTACTTGGAGGATTAAATCAGTTGCCGTTTATTACTGCAATTATTGTTTTATCTTTAATTCCGGCAACTTGTGGAGCATTAGCCATGATAATTACAATCTTCCTGTACTTTTTAAATTTGACAAAAATGTACGAAGATTATTTGGAAGAATTATTGATGGCTTCGCTGCAACATTTCAACTGGACGGGACGATTCAGAAGTTCAACGGACACATCAGAAAAACGCGAAGATACTAGACAAAAGATATTCAATCATCTTATCCTTTTCCAACTCTGGTGTTTTACCGCTATTCCAGCTGTTCCGTCTGTTCTTGTTTGGGCAAAGAATTTCAGGTTTGTAAATATTATTGAAACGGAATAGTTATTAAATTATCAAATTTGTACTTCTTATGAATTTGTTTCAGTTATGATATGAGGCTTTCTACGGAAGATCCTTTGTTACTTCAAAGCTGGATAGTTTTAGTAGCATGCAGTACAATGGGATGGGTGGAAATCTCTCCTAATGATCGCAAAATGCGATCTCAAATTTTATCTAGTATATTATGCTTTTTAGGATGGCTTGTATTTTTAATGGGAGCAGCACCTAATCCACCCTTTTATCAATATTATATGCCGCCTATAATAGCCGGAGCTGTCGGTCTCATTTCGTTGAATTTTATTTTTGCATAGCGTACAACTAATTAGAAGAAAGTGGTTCAGTAGTCTTCCTGATACGCAATGTTTCTAGCATACACCAACATCATACTCATATAAATGTGTGTAATACATTATGTTCATGCGAAAGTATTTATTTATTAAAAAAATAAGTGTATATTATAATAAATTAGGCAGATAAACATACTTACCACAGAATAATTACATTTTTTACTTGCGATTAATATAATTGTATAAACAATTGGGACTCATTAAAATAGTTTGTTGTACATCACAAAATAAATTTATTATTTATCGGAAAAAGATATATATATAATTTTAACACTCTTATATGACCTATAACGTCTAATATCCCATGTATTGGGTATTGTGTGCTATTTTCAGTATTTTATACGTAAATTATTCACTAATAAAATCTTCCTTTATTATTGACTCTTTATTTATTAATTTTGCTAGATTAACCAATTTCGGTAATAGTCTAAATACATTGAAATGAAGTAAACAAATTTTAATTAACTTTTATATGAATATATACGAGCTAGTCACTGTTCATGAGGTTCACAATGATATGCACATTTATGTAAATTAATAGGACCCAAAAATAATCATGATTGATGCAATTATTTATGATAAAAATACGGCAGTAACCCAAGTTTATATATTAATAATATAATGCCCACTCGTTTTCTTGCAAAAATGTATCTACTACTTCCTTCATTGCTAAGTTAGGAATCAACTGATCTTGAGTTAAGCGAACTCTAGTAACCGGGTCAAAGTGTCCTACCCTTTGCAAATGTTCTTCAATGTCCTTTCGCTCGTACGTAACTCCACTTGGTGTAATTACAGGTTCTTGTAAAATTTCAAAACTAATCTTTCCACATAAATAATCAGGTACTTCTCGTTTCTATTCCATGAATTTACAAAAGTTTCAAACAGGATATAATTATTTTCCTTCTAACAAAATTAATGCAGCTTTACCAAAGAAATATAAACTCACCCTTCTTCTTTCATCCACCTTCGCAAATAAGTCATTCACGTGTGCCATACATGTATCCCTTTTTTCCTCTATCTCTTCTTTTTTTCTAGTAAATTCATTAGAGGCAGTTTCCCCTTCGCCCTTGCAATCGGCCTCTTTTACTACCTCTTGTTCTTGTAACACAGCTAAACATCGTTCAGCATCTTCTACTATCAGTTGATTCAAATATGACTGTAATTCAATATCTTGAGCAATCCTCTGTTCTTCTCTTAATTGGAATCGACGTTTTCTTGCTTGTCTTAAAATACTAGTCATGTCATCTCCATAGTTTAATTTTTGTTCCTTAGCCAAATCCACAGCTAGACCATTGTTATTCGATGAGTGCAACGATGCGAGGAACAAAGTTTCACATTGCCATAAAAAACCATGAATAACATAAAAAGGAATATTCACAAAACAATACCATCATAGCCACATTATGTAATAAAATGTATAGTATCATTAAAAGTATACCACAGAATTGTAAAATATATTTCTTACTAACAATATGTATTGTACTTAGAAAATAAATATTAGTAAATCACCTTTTACTAATTCAAATATTTTTTCAGAATGTAACACCAATAACTTTTTATATGAATCCCCAGAATAAACGAAAATGGATTGTACGAACTTGTACTCATACTATAAACATGAACTAGAATTTATAATCTCACTAAAATTGTAAGGCGATAGTAAAGTATTTACCTACAATTTTTTAATGCCCTCAATAAATATGATACACTAAGTTGAATTCCTAAATGAAAACACAAATATGTACCTCTTTGTAAATGTTTAACTGCTTCATCATAGAGTTCCATTTCAAGGAGAGCTAGACCCAAGAAAAAGTGGCCCTTCACCAAACATGGATCGATGTCGAGGGCACGTCTGCAATCTTGACAAGCTGATTCCCATCGTTTTAGTTTCAGGTTACACAGCGCTCGGTTCGTAAAATATAACGCTTGGGTCGGATTTTTGATCTGCAGGAATGAGATGCAGTGTCGTAACTTGTCTGCATAGATTCGTAGCGGCACTCACAATTGCTTTGGTGTAGCAGTAGGCTGCATCCTCGTATTTGTGAAGATCGAACAGACGATTTCCTTGTTCCTTTAACTCCTTGTCGGAGAGATTGGCGGTTGTATACATTTTACTCATCTTGGCAACAATTTGTGTGCCGTATGGTAGCCCTTTTACATATGAATACTCATTGAATTACTCACTGAATACCTCTTACAGGAAAAGTCAGCCCGAACCGTAAATAAATCGACCAACAAAATGATGTTGTATAACCTTAAACAAATATATGGTCTCCCATTTTCCTTGTAGACTTGTCAATCATTGACTAAGTGTGACAAAGAAATATATAAACAAAACTGAAGGGAGCTGTCTCTTTTATCCTAAAGGCACATTTTCAACGAGTCAGCTTTTGTACAAGTAAGCGATGGTGCCCATCGACTAATTACTACTTAGTAACGATATACTATCGACTATTTAGTTGATAGTTTTTAGTCGATTGAAATTTCGTTCATTGGTTATGTCTGGAGTCTGAAGTATATCATGAAATATTGGTGTATTTACTTTTTGTAAATCTATTAATTCATCATTAGAATTTCAGAAATATAAAAGGTCAACAAGTTTCTTTTTTAACAGTTACTAATATTTAAATTTGTCATAAACTATTTTATTTTGGTACTTAGTAATTAACTGTTCTAAATTTTTGTGAGAATCAATTAGGTTATATATAATATTTTATTCAGTTCTTGAAAATATTCTTTAAAATCAACTAGACAAGTATTTAACACGACGCCATTAATTAATGTTTTATGCATCAAAATTTAAGTCGTTTGTTTCTTTTTCCTAGGGTAGATATAAATATTGCTATATTAGGAATGTAAGAAACTTGTCGATCTATTTTCATAATTCTGTTCCTTACTTAATAATGTTGTAATTTCAGAATTTAAGGACTCTATAGCTGATTGTGCATTTATTTCATGTTGAAAAGTATTAACATTAATAATAAACATATTATTAATTATTTTTATAATAAACAATAAAATGTAAGACAAATAAATATAAAATATATAAAACTTCGAGACGAATTAATGAATGACTGTTATAAACCCACCCCTGGTTCCCGTACTGATTCGATTTTTAGATGTTTACATTTTCAAGTGACAGAGCCGAATTCTGAAATTGTATAGTATATACGTTACAAATGACTCCTCTTCTTTCTTAATGATACTTAAAATTTCTTTCTTTCTGTATTCGTGAAAAAGTTTAAAGGATTAGTTTACCAGATATTTGGGAAAATTACATAATATCTTTAATAAAAATTAAAGTACTGCATCTTATAAATATCAGTTTAATAATCGGTTAATATTGCTTTGAGTTTCAAATAATTAAAAGGTTTGCATTAGTTTGCGTTATGCATAATTGAATTTGCATATGCTTAATGAATTAATTATTCAATACCGCTATCGAAGGCATACATTTGATAGTGAATCTTGAACCTCATGATAAAATCTATTCAAAACTCCCGCCACTTAAATTCAGTTTATCGGTAGATTCTCCAATATTCAGTAAATAGCTCGATGGTCCAAAGTCCTAACGACTAAATCAGTTGTTAGTCGATAGCTTTAAAAATCAGTCGACTGAAAATAGTAGTTGGGTACTATGGACTTATCGATAGGTTTTAGTCGATGGTTCCCATCACTAACTTTTATGCATGAGTGCATATTTCCTACGCGATGGTCAACGAATTTTCCAATTTTATCAATTCCGTAGGTATGCATTACGCTGCGTACATGACGTCTAAACTCAAGACCACATGTCGGTTCGCATTAATCGCATTGTTATTGTTTAAGAATCAGGGAAGCTGATTTTACTTTATTTTCGTGAACCTTCCCAATTTATTGTTTTCTATTTCTAATTCAATCAAGTCGTTCTGTGGACTTGTTACATGGTATGGTCCTATTCAAAAGGAGTCGAATTGTAACGTCTTTAATTCCTTTAGTTGATACGTATGATTGTCTATATGGAATTTATGTGTTATCCAAACAAGTTCACTGTTCTGGTACAATAATAATTGTCAGATAATCTATGAAGATTATGCATCTGATCAAGGGAGCCTAATGGTTGTGGTTGAAATGCGGTGAACATATGATCCTCTGGATACTGAGATTTTGCAAGATGTTTTTGCTATTGGGCTGGTAAGGTATAACAGTGATCTGTATGCATTTCCCTGGGACATCTGTACAGCACTGTTGCATATTGCAACGCAATCCTTTTTACCTCCCAACATCGAGCATGCCCTAGCTGCGGCCAGGCCAGAATGATGGGATCTACAGCATATCCGGCAATCCTGGCACAATCTACGTACATTGCGTAGCTATTCCCAGTCGCGTAGAGGGATGGCTCTACTCCTCCCGAAGATGGTTTCATGGGAAGGGACTTATCTTTTGTGTGGGGTACGATATTTGTCAGGATTTGTATCGTCAGGTTCTGGGACTTTAACACGTTCGTTTCCGGTTTTGTTTTTAGCTACCGCTTTCCCACGCTTTAGGAAAACGGAGGCTATGAATTCTTCTTTCTGTTTGTATAGGATTGGAGTCCAGAGAATCCATGGGTATGACTGACAATGAGAAGTAGCCATTTATTTACAGGGTTAATTGAACTGTAGGCTTTTCTGCCATTTTTTATGAAATTGCGTAAACGAGCAAGGGCCAAAAAGAGGTCTTAGCTGGGTGAATGATTCTTCTGCGGGTTTAACGGGAAACATTTTAACGCTAGCAAGATCATTATTGCTCGAAGAGCTACTCGTGTCGGCGAAGCTAAAAGTAAATGGATTTAAAAAGTAAATCCATTTCGCGTACAGAGTGCGATATTAATATTGTGTATGTCGGGTTGCCTATCTGAGGCGCAAATCATTCTCATTTTGAATATCCCACCGCTGTCACCAAAAATATCTATAGCTATGTTGCGTAGCTATTGGTGGGATATGGGGACTTTGCGTAGGTTCGCGGGTGCCCGTGGAGCGCTGAACCCCTCTGCTTGTGGAGAAGCGTGGAATATTCAAAGACAACTTATATTTTTATAAATATTTACTGTTTATTCAGTGCTCGAGTTAAAAGATACTGATATTTTATGAAATAATGTTGATCCGATGAGTTTATATTGATCCGTTCAAGTTGATCTGTTCTGTAGTTCCCCCAAAGTACAGTAATTTCTCGATGAGTGCCCGGCGAGAGCTGGCGCGAGAGGGATTACTCTTCATCCCAATCACTGGGGGGATCTCCCCGGATTCGCTTCGGTCATAAACAACCCAGGTTGGCCGCGTAGGTTAATTTCAGGTCAACGTTTTCACGGAGTGCTAAACTAGGATGCCCATTTATTGTAGTATGCTTTTATGATTTTTCTTCTCTTTATGCTTCTCCTATATTCGCAAACGTATTTTGCAAAAGGCAATTAAGAAACGTGTTGTATGGTACAAGCGATCAGGTAGCTCCCGTAACAGGTAGTCACATGAGTTTCTCATGGCGCTGGAGGGATCGTTCGGAAGCGTCCCTCCTTGCGCCGCAATGATCGTTCGGAAGCGTCTCTTGCTCGTTCTACAACAAATTGACAGGCCACTTTCCATCGTATAGAAGTTCAGTGAGTGAAAAAAGAAGGGCCCGGTATCTTCGTATCCGTAAGACTACACTGATTCAACGATGGAACTTTTTTATTCTTATTAATTTTGTTCTACAAATTTTATTACGATATTGTTGACGTTTTTATGCTTAAAATGAGGCTAAACACGATCTATGTGTAATTTGGATCATATATATACATCATATAAGCATGACGCAAATATGATCCAAATTATATCGCTTTTGGTGTTATTTTAATCACAACAGCCTCAGCAATATTTTAATAAAATTTGCAGAACGAAATAAGTAACAATAAAGAAGTTTTATAGTTGCATTAGTGTTGGTCTCACCGATTCGTACCCTGCCCTTTCAGCGGCCGTCGATGTCGGTGCCTGTACAGTGGCCGGGCTCTTGAGCCTCGGGTCAAATTTCTAAAAAGGCAAAGTTCTCCGTGGCACCAAAGTGATCGCGGCCGTTCCCGGAGTGCGATCCATCTCGAAGAAATTACTGTATATCGTTAAGTATCAATAAGATATCGATATGATATCGATAATCGATAGTCACAACTCTACGATAGCGTAACACTGGACAAAATTTGAATTATCACCAAGTAGTTAGCAGACGACGGATTGCACAAGCAGTATTGGCTGTCATCCACACTTTAGAATTAAAGTGAACTGGTGGTACTATTAAATCTTTCTTAACGTTATTATCGCATAGTTGCGTTTAGTACAATAATCACGTACCTGAATCGAAAGATTTGGTCACGCTGGAGAACGTTATGCAGAAAGATAAATATATACCTTATTCGCGTACCGGTGACAAGGATGAAGATGAGGTTAGTTTACACGTAATTAAAAATGGTATTTAGTGAGGTTAAGATAACTGTCAAAGTAACAAATTGTGAATATGTAATGTCATATCTCATGGCTGTATGTTTCAGTCCTTTGTATATTTGTTTTCTAGGTATTATTGGAGCCGCTTAGTTATATATTAAAAATTCCTGGAAAACAATTCAGAGGTAAATTAGCACATGCTTTCAATTACTGGTTAAGAATACCCGAAGATAAACTCTGTGCTGTCGGTGAAATTATCCAGCTACTTCACACTTCTAGCCTTTTGTAAGTCAATTAATTTTTTCTTGGTTCATGATAATTTGATGCACACGTGAAACCTCTGGTATCTGAGATACCAGATACTGATGAGCATTCTGTTATACAAACAGTACATCTGTCTGCCTTTGTACTCTACTATCAGAAGAAAGTAACACGTATGTATATTCTTCCTACAAGGTGATCCGCTCACTTGTAGACCACAATAACTCTGTGTTACTATATGTGATCATCAAACTTTACTTCACTATTACAAAAGAAGACACAATCATCCCCGTGATAGATCACTCATATTGTCTCAGCGACAATATTTAGCGCAACTGTCTTTGTGCCTACTATTGAGTGGATTACTCTGTACAATCTTATATGTTTTCTATTGCCACAATATGAAGTATATCTTCTGACACAATTCAAGGTATTACAAAATTTATGTGATTTAGCACCATGAAAGATATAGGATGCATAAATAGTTAAAATAGTGTATAGTATATAATAATCATGGAAAAAAACAAGGGTTTCATTATCCAAAAATTCCTTTATGCGACGAGTCATGTTGTCTTATTATTTTGGATACTAGATATTCCACTGTAATTAAAAACAACTACTTCTCGCGAATTGCACCTTCACACATGTTTTCTCACACAAAAGGAAGAAATTATTGATGTCATGTTTTCAGACTCGATGACATTCAAGATAATTCAGTTTTAAGAAGAGGTATTCCTGTAGCGCATAATATTTATGGCATCGCAAGCACAATAAATGCTGCGAATTATGCCATATTTATTGCTTTGGAAAGGGTACTTGCTTTGAATCATCCAGAGGTAAAACTAATCCAGATTAAAATGTTGTATCATCTTTTGTATTTCAATTTTAACAATTTTAACAGAGTTCAAATTAATGTTAGGGTACTAAAGTATATATAGAACAGTTACTAGAACTTCATAGAGGCCAGGGGATGGAAATTTATTGGCGCGATAATTATATTTGTCCATCCGAGGCTTCATATAAGCAGATGACAATTAGAAGTAAGTCCTGAGTAATTAATTTCAAAGTAAAAGTATGTTATATTTATATATCTTAAATTCCTCCTTATAGAAACAGGTGGACTTTTCAATCTAGCTGTAAGATTAATGCAACTATTTTCTGAATGCAAGGAAGACTATACTCCCCTAGCTGGTATTTTAGGGCTTTACTTCCAAATTCGTGATGATTATTGTAATTTGTGTCTGCAAGAGGTAAGGTCCAAAATTAACTGAATACATTAGCATTATCATAATTGAAAAAATATGTCTTGCAGTACTCAGAAAATAAAAGTTACTGCGAAGACCTTTCGGAAGGTAAATTTAGTTTTCCCATTATACATGCTATTCACAGTCTGCCAGAAGACAGACAAATAATGAGTATCCTTTGCAGAAAAAGTTACGTAATTTTACTTGCAATGCCTAATATGCTGAATATCATCATCGTTAGTATTATTCCTTAATTATTCTTAATAAAGATATTCTTAGGCAACGAACTAAGGATATCGATGTGAAACGGTACTGTGTCAACTTGTTAGAAAAATTTGGTTCCTTTGCCTATACAAGAACCATACTAGACGAGTTGGATATCAAAGCCAGAGATGAAATTGATCGTCTAGGTGGAAATCCTTTGTTAGTTCGAGTGTTAGATGAACTAAAGAGTTGGAAGCTTCAGGATGCTCAGCAGCAGACTAGGAAAGTGATAGTGTAAATTTTATTCTACTGCTCTGGAGTACGTGCATGTACATATGTAGTATGTATATTTCATATTTTTGTCAGCGGATGTATTTAGTGATTAAAGAATTTTCTATTATATAACATCTGTGAGGAGCAATATCATAGAGGTGCTTCTGATTATTTTTTTTTCTTGTTTGGAAAGTAATATAAATGATGGACATTGAAAGTTACTTTGAAACTTCATAAAAAAGAGAAATGACTTCCCTTTTCATCTTCATGAACAGTTACTACTAAGTTGTTTCAGCTGTTCTTTATAGCCATTGTTCAACTGCTGGTTACCATCTAGGATATTCTATGATATAGCATTACCTTAACAGTAGGATAGATTTCAAATGCAGAATTCAGTAAGGGCAATACATTTACAAGTTACTATTAGCATACATTATTCAGTATTGTTTCAAGATTAGATATTATTGGCAATGTAAATTTCTTGTTATGCAATAATGGAATTCAATTACACCAGTTTTCACACTCTTGCGAAAGAATACTAATGTAGATTAGATTCACTCAAACTATAACTTGATAGCTTCAATACCATTACAGTTGCTCATCAGTATATACAAGGTGTCCCACGTAACACTTTTCACGATTTTTCAAGTACTTGCGGTAACCTGACAAAAAAATAAGTTAAACAAAAGTTGATCAGTTTTCGATTGTCTATACATTGCAATAAAAAAGTGCGAAATTTTTTTTTTATTGTTATTGTCGAGACCACCTTCATTTTTTAAAATTGCACTTTGTATTTTTGACTTAACATTATTATAGTCCGTATTAAGACGAATTCAACTACCTAGTATACCATGATCTTCGGATGACCTCGGAGGCCATATTTCAAGTATACTTGAAAGATCGTGAAATGTGTTACGTGGGACACCTTGTATATTTTATAGTAAACAATTTTATTGAAACTGATTGATTTACATCATTGAGGCATTGCTTCTATATTTTACAATACTTCAATGAAACTAAAAATGTTTTTGAATTTTTCAATTATAAGAAAAGGCAAATTTATTCTTTTATAGCATCAGAGACATAATTTAAATTACACGACCATTATTACTGTACCGTTTATTAATATATGTATGTATGTAGGAATGGATGGTGAAGAAAAGAAGGTGTAACTTTATTCATAAATGAATAAATATCGTATTCTACTAAATAAGTTGTAGGAAATGATTACGTGTATGTAACAATTGTGATTTTTAGTATTTTTATTATAATTAGCCATATGTGTATAATAATTTCATCAGAATACTCTATATTACTTTCAAAAATAGTATTAAACGTTTATATTAAAATTTTGCTACTGCTTTGTACTTGTCTGATTATTACTGTTTGTATTTATCAGATCCTACTTTATATGAAGTGATAATATAATACAAAGTGTATTGTTACATATTGAACTTTTTGTAAATGAATAAATGTATTCTCATTTAGCGCAAACAAGTTAATCATATTTGTCAACAAAAGGTAATACTTATCTTTTATATATATTTTTTCATTTAACCAATAATAAGTAGTATAATACTAACCAAGTTATATACACAATTTTCCCTAGTAGACGTACTCAAAATGAGCAACGTTTAAAACATTTTTAAAAGAAAAATCATTTTGTGTGTAATAGACAATACATATTGTTGCATAGCTATTGGTGGGGTATGGGGACTTTGTGCATGTTCGGCGGTGGCCCGTGGAGCGCTGACCGCTCTGTTTGTGGAGAAGCGCGGAAAAATCAAACACAAGTTGTAAAGTTAAAAAGAACGACTATTTATTCTGTAAATCAGCGTAGAAAGTACTGGTTGTATCAAGAGATAAAGAAGTTCTGATCTGCGAGGCTTCTTCTTCTTTCCTTTTCGGCTCTGGTTCCTCTTCCCGAGTTCCTAGCTTCTCCTTTTGATTTCGTTTTGTCCAATGGGGTTGGTTCTCGTTGAGGCTGGGTACGTAGAGGTGGCAACGCTTCCGTTTCCGTGTGACGAGTCAGGGTGCGCGCGAGCTAAGGGAAATGTGCGGGAAAACTAAGAAAAACGCGCGAAGATCAGAGATAGCGCGCTGAAGAGTCAAATGGCTCTTGAGAGGTCCCCTTGTTCAGCGGTAGAACATGTGGCGGCCAGAATAGGATATCGTGGGGTCCGACAACCTCCGGAGGTCGTACATGTTTCAATAGACTTTAGCCTATTCTTTATGCTCCGTAATAAATAACCTTTAGAATCTTCCAAGTGAAGTGTTCTAAGATCTGAATGCTCTGGGTTTCCTTTTGTTCGACAACCTACGGCTGGTACTTAAATAATGTACAGCTTTATTTATCGCGTATGCTCATCCATCCGGCTTCGAATTTCGCTCCTAAGTTATTATCGCTATCGATAGTTATAATTATATCGTCGACCGTTGATTCGATATCACTAGATATTAAGGCCTGCTAACGCGATAGCCTAACAGTTTCATTACCCATTAATCTGGGGTTTTTGGTGATATACTATTGGCATCGTCACAGTTTTGAGACTTCTGTACTATTACTCAACATCAGGAGTTATGCTCCTAGACTGATTAGAGTACTATCTATATCGCAATATAAGATGGCTATTTTTTGAGTTTCGTTTACGTTCTGATTTGGTGTATTACAGTGCATAAGTGGGCAAATGTTGTGTAAACTTGCTAATTTTACGGACCGACACTCACGGTGGTACTTCATGAAACTTGATAGAGAATGTATATACGCGCTATATCGTTATTCATCATTAATCGGAATTGATCATATAAATTTAACCAGAGGTTTCAGTGCTTTTTTTCAAACTACTCTGGACAGAGGAAGGCTAACGCTTTAATTGTATTTCGGTATGAATTTTTATGAATCTTCTTGAATAATGAAATAAAATATGTTCATAATTTCAGCTGTTTCATTCACCATTCAATACTTTTCGGGACTAACATTTCATCACTTTTTTTCCTCATTAATTTTCAGACACAATGGTTGAAAATGTCAAAACTTGTATCCTGCAACAAGCTGGTCATGCAAGATACGTTACACAAAAATTTAGCGAGCTGTTGGCACGTGAGGCACTTGTCGATGTTACTCTCATCTGTGAAGAACAAAAGCTCCGTGTCCATAAACTGGTTTTAGCTTCAAATAGTACATACTTTGAGGTATGTTTAACAAATACATGTATATACCAAACATACATAGGTACATATGATATACATATATATATTTTTATGCAAATAATTTTTAACTACACGCATACTTTTGATGCTTGAATTATTTATACGCATATAGTATGGATACGATAATATACTTATAATTATTTAAGCACCTTTTATTCTGATGTAATACTTTGTTGACCTGCTGTTTCAAGCCAAAACTATCGTATACCGATGACTTTATTTAAACATTATGGTGTTACTACTTTTTCTGAAACATGCTCCATCAGTTTCTCTGAAGCCTCAAATCATTATGCGGAGCTCTATTAGAGATACCAGAAACTGCAAGGTTGTGTTGCATTCACCTGTATTATCTAAAATATGTGTAATGAAGTTCAGAAATATTGCACATCGCATCTTTGGGGATACTGATTGAAAAGTTCAATAATAAACTATGTATCTACAATTACTGAAATAGGAGGCATGCTTATTTAGCACACGAACTTGCCTTACAATCTTAGCCTAGATTAAGATAACTAAGAATATGGCCTGAAATGCACTTATAAAGACTATATTGCTTTCTGGCTTTAAAAACTGGGGAAACTAATGTAACAGCAAACGAGTTAACTCGTTATCGGTCAGCAAAGTGCCAAAAAGAATGACAGAACTAGATAAATACAGCTTTTTCCTTTTACAATTCTTTACTATTGTATTTGTAAAATTTAATAGAATTATTGCACATGATTATTAGTTGAATTTGGAATACAAAAGAAGTTAGGTTTTCAAATTTTACTGTCAAATACATTAAAATGAATATTATTGTATAAAAAAGGGTACAAATATATATTTTCCTTGAGTTTACATTTAAAGTGTAATATGTTTCAAAAATAACATTGGAGCACATCAGTGGTTTGTCTTATATAATCTAAATTTACAAAAATATACATAGAATCACAAAATTATATTATAATCTACAGATTTTATAAAACATTCATTGAATGTAATTTTATTCTAAATGCATTTATTATATATTAATTTATTACACAACAAATATTATAATTTATATTTCGGGTATAGGTCCTTATTAATATGTTCAAGTAATTTCATAGTTTTACTATACATGTATACATATAATTATAATGTTAGTTTTTGAAATCTTTAAAGTTGTATTATATGAATACACTTGATTGGTACTATATTGCATATGTTTATAAAGAACACATACAATAGTGAAAATACCTTTATTATTACATTGAAATTTGCTAATAAAAAATGTATATAATGTTGGTATATGGAATAATGTATAGAGATTAAATTTGAATTAAATTTGATCTCTAACTAAACAAATTTCTTTATTATCATTTTTTTGTTATGCATTCTTTATTAATCTGTATAAATGTAAATTTATATGTGGAACATGTGGAATACTTATAAAAGAAAAATTTTGCAGGGGTTATATAATATTCATATAAAGTAAAGAAAACCTTATATATTGGAATTTCCTTATTTATTTACAAGCATTTGAAGAAACCATGTTTGATGGACATACTTTTCACAACTTGTGAAGAACACGAATCCAATATAAAGGTATTGAAGATCGTTTGTACGAAACCAAAATAATAAAGTAAATAAAAACTCTTATTACTGCAAATATATTTGAAGATGCAATGAATATTATGATTTTTAAACAAGACATATACGTATAAACCTAATATATTTCTAAGAAAGTATGCATGTATACATTTACACATCTTTTAACTTGCATAATGTCAGAATATTGTCTTATATTTCAAATAGGTTGTAATATTTTTTATTCAAGTATAATCTTCAGATGCAAAAGAAACATTTTTTTTTCTTCAATTTTCATATAAAAATGTTTAGCACTATTAAAAGTCTTCTACCATTAAATTTCATAGCGTCATAAATATTTCATAAGTATAAGAAGTAACTTTAAATGACGGTAGTAATCAGTGGATATCATTTATTCGTTTAATTCCAAATTTATAATTTCTATGTATTAATATGCTTTGTTTCATTCCTTTTTTAATATAACAGGACATCTTACTACAAGATTTGGGCCAGGAACCAATCATATTTTTAAAAGATTTGAGCTTCAAAATCTTGAAGGCCATGATTGAATTCATGTATTGCGGAGAAACTACTATTCCTCATGAATTATTATCCCCTTTGTTAACTGCTGCGAAAAATTTTAAGGTTGGTATTAAGTATTTATTTTATTATTTGTTTGTTTGTAATTTTTTGCCTACCGGCTACAAAATGCCTTTCATGGCTTGTACACTTTTAGTTGGTGTCCGCTTATATATCTTATTAACAATTAACAATTAACACTTATTTTTAACTTATACAGTATGGTCTCCATATAAGCGAAAATGTGGTATCCTATATAAGCAAAGAGTTTATCCTCACTACGGGGGGTATACCCATTGAGACGCCCTGAAGTTCGATTGTCAATTAGTGTCACGTGATCCTGGATCGGGTATATCGGTGAACTAACTAATTCAAGGATGAAACTTTGCTATTTCTCATCCTTTTCTTATGAAATTTTTACATAGCCATAGCTGACATTTTTCTGATTAAAGTGACACCAAACACGATATAATTTGGACTATATTTACTGGCTTAGGATAGCTAGAGAAAAAAAAGAGAATAGCTGCTCGGTCCTTTTTCTTCACTCCTTGTCCTTTTCTACGTTCAATGCTGTCGGCAAATTTCAAACAATGTAGGAAGTATCCGATATAAGCGACCGATCAGCCCCGAGGCTTTCGCTTATATGGAGGCTTTACTGTTTTTTTTTTACTTTTTTACTTTATTATTTTCATATGCCTATTCTCTGACTCTAGCACTTTCATTACATTCACTCTCAACTACAACCCTCCATCCTTTCATTCATTTAACCTACTCTCACTCCTATTCATCTTTAAGCATTTGCACTTTTTTTTATTTCCTTCGACTCTCCTCATTTTCTCGCCTCCTTCTCCTATCTTTCCTCCAGCTCCCCCAACCATTCCACCACCTTTTTGTTGTTCCGTCCCTCCATTATCTCCTGGAATTCCATCATTTTTGTCTTCCTGACTTTGAGGTCTGTCTTCTCCAAAAATCTCTGCAGCCTTTATTAATTATGCAACCTAATTTATGCAACAAACACTTAAGTTAATAATTTTTGTATTTTTGTTCTGTTACACATTTTCATGCATCTTGAATAGAAATAAAAACATTTGTACTTACATTATATTTATAATTATAAGTTTCGTAGCATATACAATCTTATTACTGTAAATGTATATGTAGTTCATAAAAATATTGTTCATCCCTGCTTAAACTATATTTTACATAATAAAGACAAATTGAATATATCTATAGATATTATACTTCTGCTGAACTGTTTTACTTGTATAATAATTGTTTTATGGACTAACTGAATTTTATTTACTCTTTAAATTCTTCAATGTCAAAATATAATAATAGAATATATGCATGACTTATAGATAGCATTGTATTTCTTTAACTTTTGAATACTTCAGGCAAATAACTATAAAGTCATAACATAAAATGAGAATTAAGTATTATAAACGTTAATTAGAAAAAATAAACATATATTCCTTTTCTTGTGTTAACAGGAATAATTTTTTCGTTTTGTTCATAGGTGAAAGAGTTAACAACTGTGGTTGACACCATGATGAGTTCCAGTATAGAAAGTTTTGGTGCAAACATGGACAAAAACCTTATTGAATCGGAGATTATAAATGATACATGCAATAGTACAGATTACATACACATAAAGTGTAATGGACTTGTTCAAAATGAGTGCTCTGTACCTTGTAATGAGGGCCACAGTGATGTGAGTTCAAGTGAAAGTCAATCTTTAGAAGATAATGGATCCAGCGAGATACCTGAACACGAATTAGAGCATATGTTATATGAAGAATCACATGATTTTGAAACTAATGCTGAACATACTAATATGTTATTTTCAGTAGTAAATCCTGCAATAATAGTAGCAAACAATAATTCAACCCTAGTAACAAATGGAAAGACGAAAGAAGTACCAAATGGTTGCACCAAGAATAGAATGATAAATAGTGATACATTGTGTACAAATAACGAATTGGAACCTATATTATATGAACAATGCTGTGATTTTTCAGATATTGATGAGTGTGAGGAAAGTTCTATGTCATTATCGCAATCTTGCCTTCAACAGATTGAGAAAGACTTTGCACAATATAAGTTTGAAGGTACTGATGTTCCTAGTAAAGTAGGAAAATGTGCTAAAGTTTACACGCATAAGAGACGTAAATCTATAGATGAAATAAAAACTAAGCTTACAGATGTAAATAATATAATTCAAAGTCCACAATCCACCGATTCTATAGACTTGTTAGATGAGCCGTCCACTGATGATATACCAGTTACACTTTTAACCTCATTAGATATGGAAAGTGCGGAATATATTATAAGTTTAAGTACCGAAAATATTCAATCTATAGTGGGAGCTACTCTAACTGAACAACAAACTGTAGGTGCCCGTAAGGAAATTGAGAAGATTATTGAATATAATACACAAAAAGAGAGGATGAATAAGAAAGAATCAAGTACTGAAAATATAGAGATCTCGAATTGCACAAAACCAATATTACGAAGAAGCTTGCGATTAAATCAACAAGAAGTAGAGGAAGCTGCAAATAATAATGAACCCATTAAGGATGTTCATGGAAAAGAAAGACAGTTTAAAAAATCATGTTCTTTGAATAGGAGTGATCTATGTATTAAAAGAAAACGAAAAGTAAAGGATATAGGCCGAAAAATATCAGAGCAAAGTATTAATAATGTAATGCAGCACAATAGAAAGGCATTGAACAGTTCTCGCAGAAATCCTGCAAAATTAATTGTAAAAAGAAATAACAAATGTACAATACCTAGTAAGGAAAAGGACGAACAAACAATAAAAATAGCAAATAAGATAAAATGTGACATATCAGAGCCAACAGAAGTTGACTCTATTTTTACACTCCCTAAATTCAATACAATGGAACATATAAGCCGTGCTCTATGGGGCGATATGTCAGATTATTCAGAAGACCATGAAAATAGATTGAATTCATTGGAATATACGCCAAATACAGAAATTCCATTTGCGGTCGGTTTACTACCTTTACGGACTGCTCTAGAAAAAATGCAAGCAACGCCGGATTATCAACCTCGCAAAACACGTTCATCTGTAGCTCCGCCAAGGCAAGACACTAATTATTATAAGAGAAAGACTTGTAATCACTTTGGAAAAATTACAGATTCCAAAAAGCAAAATGCTTGTGTTAGTGACCCAAAGGAAAGTGCAAAAGCAGTTTGTCATATTGAAATTAGAACAACACCGTCACAGTATGTTCGAAGTCGTAAGAAATATCTCACAACGGATATTAATACGCTAGAACCGCAGTCTATTATGAATAAACATTAAGAAGAAGCATTAAGCGTCATACAAAAAGGAAATGTATAGGAATATTAATTGGCAAAGGTATTATGCTTATAGAGAAGATAAAATGAATGTCATTTTATACTGAAAATGCTATTTTGAATATGATTCTACTTGTATGTACATAAAGCATGGATATGGAAAAAGAATCTGCCATAGATTATATCATGTAGTTCCTCGACTTTTTTGTCGGAACTCAAGATATATTTTTTTATTTTTTGGCCATATTTTTTAATTTATACTAAAAGCCTTCTATACGTGTATTAAATACAATAACAGGTATAAGAAATAAAGATTTTGTATTGTATCAAAAGAGAAATGTATATAATAATATTTTTGTTCAGTACATCTTTATATTTGAAATCGCATACGTATCGAGTACTATTTGAGTTCATTTCATAAGATTATTGGCCAGATTGTAATTAATCATGTTATATATAATCAATTTTTACAATGTAAATATTGTCGAGTAGATGCGTGTTACTTGTATATTTGGTGCACGTATGGGGCTACATGATCATGTGTGTAAAAAGTTAATCATGTATATATACGCAAAATGGTTTATTTTTGTTATTAGGACTATGTTCATTTCATTTCAAAAAATTTTGTATATAAATATTTGAGCACTTTACTTTATCATTTTTAATAGAAATATAATTCTTTTTTTCAATGTATGGAAAGTCCGTACATACCACGTGTACGAATGTAAATATTTGAATATTATGTATCGATTACGAATTGTTATTTGATAATTTTAAGAAATATTATATATTTTATATGATATTTATAATTTAAAACATTACTATATTCTTTAATATGTTTGTTTTAAGAAATATTTTACAATACTTTATAATAGTAATAAGTAAATGAAATTACGCTAAAACCCAGTGGAATAAGTCGTATTTTAAAGCAGTAACTGTGAGATTTTTAAATTGCAAATTGTATAACATTGCACTTTTTTACATTGTTTATATCATAAACACTAGTTAATTCTAAACAAAAGAATTAAATATTTATACCTTCATTTGCAGTATTTTTAAATATAAGCAGTTGCTGTTCAATGTAACATAAGTGGATTGTCTATTGCAATAATATACACACATTTTTTACATAAATTTATGTATGTGTATATATTGATAAAGAAATACATATATACATATATTTTTTCGTAATAAACATTTTTCGATATACAACTATAGTACTTTTGAAATTCTACTAATATTTGAATTACATTTTTTGTACGGTTATTTTATGCTTTCCGGTGTAACGTAGATTTGCGAAGTTAATAATTAACGTTACATGAAATTACGTAGTTATGTGCTTCTGTTTTGTCCCTACACATGTCATTAAGTGTTCCTGTTATTTTATGGATTACATGTATTATATATTGTTTGAATTGGTGTAATAAGGAGCTATACTCTGTGCAGAAACATAATATACTCGATATGTTCTTGACACTGCGCAGAGGACAAAAATGAACTAAAGAAAGACAGCCATGTGTATTTATAACTAGTATTTTGATTGGCCGTCTAATGTGCTCTACAACACATACAATCGATATGAGTAAATTGTGATTCTCGTTAACTTAGTTCTTTCATTTTCAACACATTGAAGAAAGTCAGTTAAACGAGCTGTATATCGGATTAAATGTACAAAGTATATTAACGTATATATACATCAATGTATTTATAAAATATGCTTGAACAGAAAAATTAAAATATTAAAATGCTTAATTTCACAACATTATACTTTATTTAAATGCTTTTATTGGTGACAATTCGTTCTTTTAATAATGAAGTTGAATATGATCATTGACGAATTACTATTGCCTACTACGTCATCACGTAGACATTTACGTGCACGTGTAAATTATAGATCCAATATACGAAAGTTGTGCTTTAACGAAGGCAAATGTAGAATGTATGTAATAAATTATACTTTTATTTATGCTAAACCCTAAGTTGTTAAAAGCATTGTTTAATCAGGCCACACATCGTATAGAGGCTTGTATTACTTGGCCAGACAGGGCATATGCATATGAATTAGAGGTGTGCGAGTACTTGATTTAAGCAAGTACTCGAACTTGGTGTCAAAAAATGTTCGGGCGGTCGAGTCGAGTCGAGCGTTTGAATTTTCCAAGCTAATTGTAATCGACGAATTGTTTGGAAAAATGTGCGAACCACTTGAAAAAATCAAGCAGCTCGAATATTCGAGCCCTCGTAAGACTTTGATATACTTGAAGATGAATCTCAAGCTCAAAATTTGTCGAATTAGTCGAATATATTCGAATAGATCTTAACATTCGAGTTACTCGTAAGGATTCGAATTGCTCGAGTTGCTCAAATATTCATCCATTTAATTTAATGCTTCTGCTTTATTTTAATGTTTTCATGAAGAAAACATATTTCTTCTACGTTCTCAGTTAATAACTTTGTACGTTGGGCAGAGACGACATTCCCTGCACTACAAAAAAGTCTTTCACTTAGTACTTGAGTGGTAGGTATTCTGAGGTAGTTTTTTGTTAATAATACCAATTTTCGCGAAAAAACAAAGATAATAAATAATTTATTTATTTACAAATAAGCGTGTAGAATAAATACTTTTTTCATGAAAACATTAAAATAAAGCAGAAGCATTAAATTAGCATCATATTGTTCTTCCTTACTGTTACATTAGTATTTGATAGTAAATAGGTGAATATTTGTGTAACTCGAGCAATTCGAATATTTACGAGTAATTCGAAAAATTTCGGGCTAAAAATTCATCTTCAAGTAAATCGAAGTCTTGCGACGCAACGGCTCGAATATTCGAGCTGCTGATTCTGTCAAATAATCCGCATTTTTTTCAAACAGTTCGTCGATTTCAATTAGCTCGGAAAATTCAAACGCTCGACCCGGCTCGAGTAATCGAACAGAGTTCAGCTCACTCGTACATTACGGGTACTCACACACTCTTATATGAATCTGTACTACCAAAGGTACATAGTTCACGCTACTTCCAACTTTAATATTAAGATGATATTAATTACTGAATATGAAGCATTGATAACATTTTCTCATTTACAAATAAATTAGCATGTGATTAAAAATTATAGCATACAGTAACGCAATCAGCCACTTCAATTATCACGAAATGTTTTCACAAGGATCGTTCTTTTCGACAAACGGAATTTTCATAGCATTGCTAAGTTGTAAGGTGCGTTAAACTTACACGAATTCTTTGTACATAATGAATGGTGTTCAACGAAATAGGTGGTTTAGAGATTATCGTGTCCCGCCTAATTATCACAAAACTGTACAACATGTGGCTGCATCAACAAGAACATTACACGGCATTGTATAATGCGTATATTCGAGTCTTGTAACTCAGTCAGTTGTGCAGAAGCCGGTGAAAGGTGCACGTTGGTCGCGAAAGCAGATAGGTAGGTAAATGCTGTGCTTAGTGCTGCGAGGAAGACAAACTCGTCGAGGCCAACACAGCGCAGCTACAGTGCAATCAATGAGCGCATATTGATCTCAACCCTTCGCGGATTCTACACCTGCAGGGGCGGATCACTTAAGCATCAGATATCACGGCACGACCGAGAATATTACATACGAATGCATATATCGCCAACAATCTTCTTTCCATTTCAAAGTTGTTCAATTATCACTACAAATCGAACAAAACTTTTTAATAAGACTCTTCGTAATAATGTTAACTTGTATTAGAGATAACTTGTTTCAATAACTAATTTATTATGGAAATTATACTAATGAAAACATTTGATAGGACCCTTGGTAGAAACTATAGTCAAAATTTAAGGTATATTTAGCGGCATAGTATGTACACAAATATTATTAATAATATCTTGCACGCTAACAATATTAAGAGCAATAAAAGTTTTAAAAAACGCGAAGATATAACGTAAAATATATTAAGAAATAGTAACTTCTTACACCATAAAACATAAGATTTTACTAAACAACTTATATTATGCTAAAAATATAAAGCTCCGGTTTAATAATACTGATTAAGGTTCATGAATAATGCTATGAAATATTAAGATAATAATTAATTTTGTTACGGTTAAAATGCTCTCCGTTTTTGCAAAATGATTGGAAGTATGAAACGTTCAAATTGTTTTGTATTATCGATATCTGAATGTCGATATTTATTTCGATATCTCGCATAAACAGTTGATTAATATTAACAATTACCAACGCGAAGAGCACTTCCCCATTTTGTAATCAAATTTCTAATTATTTGTGGAATTACACTCGATTCTCTTATGTGATGTTACATAAAATAAAGTAGGCATAAGAAGTTTCACAGCCCAGCACGAGCGCCGGAAGCTTCAAAATAATTGCGGTAATGGACGTAAACTCTCAAATACTTCCAACATAACGAAACAGAATGAAGTGATATTTGAAATATTCTTCGAACATCGAACATGCAAATTGATCGACAAAATAATTAACGTTTAAATGAAAAAAACGGTGATCGTGATAATAACAAAAATATTTATGGCTTCAATCAGCTATATAAAGGAAATGAATTTAGGCGCGGTGCAATAAGGTTACCTGGAGGTCCGAAAGATGTCAGGACGATCGGTACCGCGAGCGAACAAAAGAACGGGATTGGTCGCTTCGAAAGTAGTGCCAGACATGTGTTTCGTTTCCCGCCTCGTGGGTTGTTATTGTGTGGGGGCCCCGCCAGTTCGGTGAGTTGAGTATAGAGAGCATAGGGCCTAGGCCAGAATCGAACCGCCGTTGGGTTGGTTCCTCGGTACGGTGGTGGCTCTGTCCGACTGGTGACCGACCGTGGTCCGTCCGTCATATTCCTGGTTTGAAAGCAAGGTTGCGACTAGTTGTTGCGACGCAGGAAGGTGTAGTGATCTGTGTACGGAGTTGCAAACAAGTCTGTCAACCATGGAGAAGCGGATAGATCTTGAAAAACGGGGAAAGCATCCCGGCGAAGTAAGTCGAACCCCACTTATTTTATTGCACTGCTTTGCTCGATACGAGACGATACCGCGGGTTGTTGCGTGCTTGCTGTTCTATCGTGTGCGGGTCTAATAGCGGGTGAAAAGAGAATCGTGTTTCCTCGCGCGACACCGACACCACGCACTCGCTCTGCGGCACGCCACTGGCTCCTTGAAGACGCACGGGAACTCGGATTTCTCAACGGCGACCGCGTGGCTCGGACGATTTATCGAACAAGAAGACGTGTTCTCGATGCCGACGCGAAATGCTACAATTGCTATGAGAGTAACAGGCATGGCGTGGTGGTTCGCTTGAACGGCCTGTCTCCTTGATTTTTCATTGTCTCTCGTTCCGACACGTTTCTCTCTGTTACTTCCCTCCTAGTTTTGAGCATTTTATTTGGGATTCGCATTATGCTACCGCGTGCGTTCTTTTACTAATTCGGCGGAAGATTCGAAGAAACTGATCCAGTTCAGTTCAGATTCCCAGATCAGTTGTCGTATCGTATTATCTGGAAAACTGAGAAACTCGGGAGCCGACTGGTTGACCGCATTTAACGAACAGTTCATCAACCAAGTTTTCCCAAATTTTTCCAGCATGTAAACGCTTTCTATTTAGTTGCGAGGACTCCATCATCGCAACACGGATATGTTATTAAGTTTATAGAAAAAGCACTATACAACCCGCAGTTGGACATATTTGAACTTGAATTATTTTATTTGCTACAAAACGTATGGTATATTATATATGTATATATATATTATGTCTTGCTGATTTATGATGTAATACATTGTAGAATAAGCGTCGTTGGCATAGAAAGTAAAACATGTTTAATCAATGCTCTTAGTATTGCTGATTTTTGCTTTACATATTTACTTGCACCTTTTAAAGAATTGAAAAACCCATAGTTATAGTATAATTATATTAACGACTAATAAATTTATTGATTCTCTATAAATATTTTATCTCAGTATCACAATTCTTAATTAATGAATTGAATAATAAGCGTATTGGACGAAATAAACTCACAATATATATTTTGTTTAATTTCCAAATTACTTCTTTTGAAAGAAATAATGCAGTGAAATATAAATGTTTCAAATTAGTAATTTTCCTACACTTAATGGCAAATGAAAAACTTCATTCCTAATGTTTATAACAGCACACAAAAATTTCAAATTTGTTTCTTTCATTTTTTCAATCTAGATACAGTTTAAATATTAGCAAAAATAAAAAAATTTTGTTTTCAATTATTAAATGCATATCAATTTGTTTATAAAAGACTTACAAATTCTTTAACATATTTATAGAGATGTTTTTATATGATTAAATGTTTTTCCTAGGAAGTTTCCCTATCATTACATTTTCATATTATCTGAACATTTCAACATACGTTGCATATTTCATGTTAGAGTTCAATAATTTCAAACATGATCGTTCCTTATTTAAAATGTCTTGTTACACGCGACTCGTGTGATCAAATTATAGTGTGGCGTGGCTGTCTCTAGAAGCCCCTTTTTTAAAACTACCGTACATCATACGTGTTCCTATTACCAGCCAACATCTTAACAGCTCGTCTACAATGCATTTTAGTCAACCGATCGTGTCAAATATGTTAAAATATTTTTCTCGGTGGTTATGCATTGATATACCAGACGACGCAATAGCAAAGTGTAAAAAGGCTTTGACAAGATGGTGCCCCTTTCGAACATATGCAATCTTATATGAATCTACTGACAAAACAGGGTTACTTGAATAGAAAGTATCTTGACACAACTTATAAGTCCCTTTTGATTACAATTTCTTGTATCACAAAATCGGATAAATCCATCAAGGTTAAATGGTAATTAGCGCAAATTTGTAAGATTTTACAAAATTTCAAGATTGTACTCTTTCTCTCGTATTTTGCTTCCGAATCAATGCACGTATGCTCATTTCATTTCTGGCCGTACAAAATTTTGTATTATTAACATACGGTAAGAAAATGATTAACGTAGATCCGAGCTTCTGTATGTATCAATTGGCTTGCAAATTTACAAAAACTATTACGTTTAGTTCTGCTTGAACGAATAGCAAACCAGTGATCGGTGCTGTATGTTACAAATCGTTTGGCGATAAACATTCGTTAAACGCTGTCTAATATATGCGTAAAAATATATTTATGACCGTAATATTAATCCAGTAATGAATTTTCTTCGTAAGTGGGAAAGATATATTATGTAAAGCAATTATCAGTGGAAAGAGTTGTGCTGCCATGAGGTGCTGCCATGAGATGCGCGTGCGAGTGGACGTCGCCATTGTTGTCTGGTGCGCGCGAATGTGTTCCTTTCTACAGTCAGATTTCTTTGTGGTGTTTGGAATGGTATATGTTCCAAAAATATTTCTGATCCTTTCAGAGTATATGAACGTTGATGAATTGATTGTAAGGTTTCTTGTGTATTGTATCTACAATCCACGTCTTCTGGCGTGTTACTGATCACTGTGCAGCCATGTTGGACGAGTCCACTCTGTCACCAACTGACACGCGTACGTTTCGAAGCAATAAGAAAACCAAAATAATCATTTTTTATGTCTTTACAACATGTAACATTATTTTATTGTAGTGCGTTATTACCATTCAACACCATTATTTTAAACGTTTTTCTACACATTTAATATCAAATATATGTGCGTGGGCGTTTGCATCACCTTAACCACCGGCGTTGCGATGCAGTTCTTTCAGCAGTGCTGTAGTTACTTCTTTATGACCCACTGCATAAATAACAGCGACATTTTATAGAGCAGTATGATTTATTAACAAGAATGCAAAATCTGACATTGTTTTCAGAGTGCAGAACCTTGTATTTCCTTGAATATAGTAATTCAAAATATTAAATATTTCCTGGAAAAAATTTTCTAAATGTACGACCAAAATTGTTAATTGCATATTAGGGAGAAATATGTGAATTTTTACGCACATTATTTATGCATCCAATTTGTCGACATATAATTTATTCGCTATTCAAATTCAAAAATTTTTTATTCTAAATTAGTATTCGGGCTTGTGTATTCATTGGCAGTTAGTTATTTTGTGTAAAACAGAAGCAAATATTCCCGATAGCTTAAGGTTTCGAGAAGAACGGAAAAAATCGCTTTCTATCCATCTTTTAGTTAACTTGTAGCTGTCATTGATTCGCTCCTATAAGCCACGACAACTTCTCATAAACGCTTCCACTACGATCAGTGCAACGCTCGGCGCAACCAATCAGCCGGCCGGTCGGAATGTCGGGCAGTGAATCTAAGATAAGGACATACGACGACTTCGAGGCTTCGCGTGAAAGCGGTTTGTCGTCACTAAAATTCGCTATGCAACAATATATTCGGCTTCATAGTGTTTTTTTCATGATTGCAAAACTTTATATAGTAGCAACAAAATTAATCTTTTTTTTTTACAACTTTCTACGTAAATTTCTTCAGATGATAAATGGAAAAAGGCAGAAGTATAATCATATCTATTAACTTAAAAATTGATTAAATTTGTTATGATATATATTGGATCGAATGTCATTTCAACTTGAACTAAAATAAATTGAAATACACAATATCAGATCTCAAGACTGCTCGGATTCGCTTCTGTCGCGTGCCGTAGTCAGTACTTATCGTTTGCCGGCTTTTCTGATGCCGCTAAACAAGACGCGTCGTGCACTCTACTACTACTACTACTACTACTACACCCCCCTCCCCCGGTATTCCCACTCCCGCACACTTGTCTTCCCCTGTTTCTCTTGTCTCCTTTCTATCTCTTCCCCTTCCCCTCTCTTCACCTTTCTCTTTCTCCGATCAATAAAATAACCCATCTCCCGCGAAAGCTTATCGTTCGTTTGAATTTCAGCGTCTATTACTTGACTTTTTCATGCACTACCGGGTATTCATATATTTATCTCTTGATGTTACCATATGCTTACAAAGGAAACTATGAATGCAATAATATTCCGGTTTCTGGTGTTATTTTTATATTCAGAACCGCTTATCAATTATGGAGAACTTTAATTTTGTATCAAATCTTAAATGATTAATGCAAAATATATTTCAGAAGGAATATTTGTATTTCTAAATTTAGTCTATTTAACTCGAAAACTGTGTATTTTTCTTTCACGCTTATATCATTTATAAATACAATTATATTGATTGTAAAACAGCAGTCAGTTTTGAATAAATAGTATAATATTGTTATACATATTGCACAATTTTTGTCATTTCCAATATGTGATGAAAGACTAGTTCCATCACATTTTGGGATATTGTTTGCTTGATACTTGATCTTATTTTTATACAGATGACCTGCTTTCTTTTTCAGATCAAAGAACTGGTACTTGACAATTGTCGGAGTACAAATATAGAAGGTCTGACAGATGAATTTGTTGCATTACAATCGCTAAGTCTAATCAATGTTGGTCTTACCAGTCTCAAAGGCTTCCCAAAATTATCAAGTCTCAAGAGGGTGAGCCAATGAATATAGTTTTACATAGCCTGTAGTATTGCACTTCTTACATTAATGAAAACAAAATATTTGTAATATCGTAATAATTTGTCATGAAAGATTAGTAAATACAGTATACTTTTCTATTCTCTAGTTGGAACTTAGCGACAACAGAATTTCTGGGGGATTAAACTTTCTCCAGTCAAGTTCCAAGTTAACCCATCTTAACCTTAGTGGGAATAAGATCAAGGATCTTGATACACTTCAACCTTTAGTAAGTTTTAACACTTTAATATCGTATGCATGCATTTTGTGAATATAGAAGTGTATTAAACGTCGTTTTCCTTTACAGCAGGAGTTTAAGAATTTAAAGAATCTGGATCTCTTTAATAATGCAGTTACAAATTTGGACAATTATAGGGAGAAAGTTTTTAGCCTTATTCCTAGTCTTCGATGTCTTGATGGGTATTTATTTAATTATTTTCAATCAATTGAATGTTGTATAAATTTAATTTGTAGTATAATGTTAAACATATTTTTGTATATGATAGATATGATACAGATGATTGTGAGGTAGATGAGAGTGAAGGAGAAGATGACGAAGTAAATGGAAATGAAGATGGAGATGGAGATGCTAATGAAGAAGACAGTGAGGAAGGTATGGTGAAAATTGAAAATCAGATAACAGGATGTAGCACATTGAATACTAATATACCGGGATCTGTTTTATTTGCTAACACATAATTTCAGTTTCAGATGAAGAAGATGATGAAGAATTTGATGATGGTGGTGTACGTTTAGAAACTGTATACAAGGATAGTCTTGTAGTAAGTATTGAGTTCTTTACAAAACACAAGCGAATACCCTCTGAATTAACATAATACTAATGTATTTGTTTAATTATTATAATATAGGACGAAAGTGATGAGGACGATTTCCTCTGTGAAGAAGAAGAGGAAGATGATGACGATAATGAAGATGACGAACAAGAAGAGGAAGAAGGTAAATAAATTTGTCACGATTTTCTTTTATCTTTTTAACTAAACAAGAAAACCACTATTATTTCTATCGATACTACACTATAACACCAACTTAGTTACTAAAGAGTATTTCAAAGTATAGTTTTACCTAAAATAAAGTCTTTTTTGTTAGTGTTATATTAAAAATGAAAAGAAATGAAAGACGTGCTGTGGCCGAAATCTTATTCTTTTTTTTATTACGTTCCATAGAATCACCTCCAGCTCGAGGTAAGAAGAGAAAACATGAAGACGGAGATTCAGGGAACTAGAACCATAAAGAGCAGGTTTCTCATACTGTTGAATGAGTGTAAAATTCGTATAAATAATAACAATAATTGAGACGCCGAGTGAACACCTGGGAATCAAACTAATTGACCGACCAATGACAGACTACAGTTAGTGGTGTGAATTTATTAGTAAATCATTGACTGACAAATTGTCTGTGGAACAACCAATGATTACCATTGTACGGAAGAGGAATGTGAATGAAAATGAAAAAAAGAGGATAATGATGGCATAAAATAGGACTGCATTCCAGCTGGGCACAGCGCGTTTTAGTTATACTAACGATATTTTATATAGAGTATATAGTTAGAGTATTAGTGGTGTTGCATAGCGGGTGGAAGATCAGATATTGAAGGACGTGGAAGAGGCAACAGTGGAGTTTTACACTTGAAGGAGCATATTTGTCTGTTAGCTCCAGTCGGCCAAAGGCTGGTCGCGCTGGAATGCAGTCATCGTTAATCAGTACTAAGGTTACATAAGTTACATTTTAAATACATTATTATTGTACCATGGATAAGTATAGAGTAAATGAGGAACAACTTTTGTACAGGTTTACACCATACATTGAGGTGCATTACGCCCCTGTGATTTTTGGGACAGAAAATAAAGAGATAAATATATGTTGCTCATACCGTGGGCTTATATCTATGAAAGACGTATTGAGATAGGAATTTACATCATAAGAATGAAAAATTAAAAAAAAAAGAAAACATACGAACATTTCGTTTGTTAGACTAACAGTGATCGAAATATATAATTGATATAATCAGAAACAAATAAGTTTAGCGTGTAAAAGATATTTTTTGTATTTTCAGTTGCATCGTGTGTTTTTTTTCTACATAAGTTGAATAGCTTTGGTATTTCACGGAATAATCTTGAAAGAAACTGCCAAGTGACGTATGAACACAATTGACATTGTGGGATACCCTATTTGTAATTTTTAATAAGTTTTAAGTTACAGATGTCTGTGTACAATGGTAGTGTGCCACTCATAACATGGCTGTTAAGAAGGTTACTGTTATTTACTCTTTGGGCATTCCAAGTGCTGCGTGCTATGCTCTGGTATAACATAAATTCATTTCATTAGTCATAACATTGTAATATCTTCCAGTTTCAATTTGCAGGCTTTTTAGCTGCAACAGTTAAATGGTTTTTATATTACTAAATCGTACAATTTTTTTTACAATAGCAATAGAATTACTTGTTGGATAGTATTGTTTATATGCAACAAGTAATAATGTTTGGAACATAATATTAAACAAACAAACAAAATCAAAATTGCTGTAAATTCATAATTACCTTTAATTTCTGTCTCTGAAGTTACCTAAGCGCTGACACCTCGTGATGATTAAAGTGCGAAGTTAATGGGTAATGATCATTAATATTATTATTAATATTAAATTATAATTATGATTTAAAATGGTAACGAATATTTACACTGATGCTTTCCGCACTTTTCAATTGTATTAAAAAAAAAAAAGGGAAAAAAAGAAAAGCCAGGATCGGAAAAATTTAGATTAAAGTAGAAAGACAAAATCCCGAACAATAGGCGCAAAAGTAAAAGATGGTTCAGATGATGTAGTTAATGGTGAAACTGCGACTAGTAGTGGAGTACTCGGCGGACTACCAATTAACTACGCAATCGTGAGAATGGATGGGAGTGAAATAGCGAGTGAGAATGGAAAAGAGGATCGTTTTTATAAGAAAAAAAATGATGGTAGAGTCGAGGATCTGGCGCCTCTTTGTCGCCAGTTTGGTTATGGCCTTATCCAATTTTTCCAAAACTAAAGCAAATTTATATTAGGTACAATGAGTATATGACGTGTACAGGTCCGAATCTGGAAAAGTCCAATCTGCAATTTGTAACTGCGGCACGCGCGGATGTATTAAAAGTTAAATTATAAATAATTAAAGAAATTAAATTATAAATAATTAAACATTCCGCGCGTTCCGCTACACATTCAATTTTGTCAATTGCAATATTGGATAGACCATTTACGTAAGGGAATCTATCACCTATTATCAAATCTATTACATCTCTGTATTGTCTGTCTGTTCCGTTGTTAAAGTGGATTTTTATCATAACGTTTGTTTATTTCGAGCAATCCTCATCACAAAATAAGAAAAAATAATTTATTAATAAAATCATTTACAAATCAAGACCGATGTGTCATAATTTTTTGTTATTCCACCGTGTTTCTTATACAAATTTATGAATATCTTTTAGTTATTACATTTTTTTTGTGTTAAAAGTTAAATACATAACATATGTAACATTTTCATTATGAATCAAAATATACAGGATAATGGCAATTACTCTTATAATACAACTTCACATATTCATTTGGTTCTTCATTGGTTATTGCCATTTGTATGGGATGATTGTAACCTGCAAATGTATCCTATAATTTCTTCGCCCAAATGTTCAAAATCGTTTTCTGCCGACTCCAAAGTTACGCATCGAATATTAATACAAAAATTCAAAATATTTGAATCAAACTATCACAGAAAGTTTATCTTCTAATCAGGGCCTCGTTTACCCATAGGCAAAATAGCACGTGCCGATGACCCGCTGAGAGAGGGGTCCACATAGGGGTGTTTGTTATTACTGCAGGCACCAAATAAATCCGTTGGCTTTGACTTCGAAATTGAAATAAAATATATATAATAATACTCCTATTGCACTTCCAACGTCATATTTCGACGGTATCTTTTATGTCGATAATCAGTGCTTCTGAAAAATTGAATTTTATAATCCAGAACAAAATTATATCCACATTTTCTAATGCCGAAATAATTTTAATATATCAAATGAATATAGAAAAGGATTATTTAGAAACTCTTTGTTATGAGGATATTATTAAAATAAGTTTACAAATATCAATGTAGGAAACAAAAATGTTGAGCTTCTAAAAATAATTTAATGCTTATTGATTTTTCATTTTCCTTTTATATTTTTTTTTACTTTCAAACTATTATAATATAAATAAACACCACTTAAAAATGGTGCTTTTGTTTAAGAAATACCACTCATAGTTATTTATGCAAAAGACCCTGATTTTTATTTGTACGGGCTAGAGAAGCTCTAGATACGCCCCTGCTTTTAATTCTCTAAATCTGAACAAAGTTATACAGTGGATAACATAATATAATTATAGGATTCATGTACAGTCGAACATCTATAACATGAAAACCTCTATACTCTACGATAAAAGGGAAGAGAATGCAAATATATGTATTAGGAATTTAATTTATTACGTTTAAATTCTATACATTCCATGCATGTGTAAATTTATAACAAAATTATAAAGATGGGAGGGTGAGAGGATATCAATACGACTTGGCAAACTGTCCGTTTGTTTTAAGCGTTTTGATTTATTGATAAAAACTGTTCGTTATAAGATACCCAATGTATTTGCATGGAATATATCTTATTGCATAGTCTCATTTATTCTGATCTATCGACAGGTAAAATTGTTAAGAGCGTGTACAGTGCTGCCGCTACACGTCGACATTCCGAAACATGATAATCCATCCTCGGCGCGTAGTTCGTGTCAGGTCTTCAGTGTTTCTCCGCGCTTCCGTTGGTGCGTTTTGGTTGTGGTTTTATGTGGAAGGTAGTCAAGTCGTTTTAGACTTTCAAGTTAAATTCAGTGTTTTGCGGGAAGAAGTTTCAAAGTCATCGCTTTTCCTGTAACGTGAAGAAAATGGCTGAAAGTAAGGGTGCGTTGATCGCGAAAACAGTGCAAAAACATGCAGGCAGAGCGAAAGAGAAGGTAAGTACTATGGAAAGACATATATATATATTTTTACCATTGTAACAGGTTTCTTCGGAGAGCATGTCAGTCGATTGAACACTGGGAACAAAGTTGTATATTTACAAACGGTTTCAACGTTGTCGAATCATTGCGTGTACTATTATTATGTCGTATTTTCCCTATAAATACACGTTACGGTTTAGACGTCCTTTATACGTTGCCTCATAACCTCTGGTACAAAAGGCTTTCTTCGTGGAAATTATCATTGATCAATTTTGACGTTTCGCGGCTAACGTCTATTCCGAACGATCCTTCATCCAGTCTTACAATCAAGCCGGTAAATTGTTTGCTATTTTTTTCTTCTTTGCATAGAGGTGACTTATATAATCGGTAAACATGTACCAGACGTACAGCAGAGTTTCATTTAAAATGACAATTATGCAACTATTGGGCCGGGTTCAGCAAGCTAATGCATATATGTATTGCGCTACAGGTACATCGTTATTCCGAGTCCCATACTCTCAAGAGAAATAATTGTAGGGCGGGTAGATTGTCACGTGACACAAATATTTCATAGGTTTTTTTTACAACTTGCACCTTTCGTCCTGCCAAAATTTGTCAAAGAAATGAAAATTCTTATTTTGATTGGAAACTTTAGTGAACTTGTACATTAGTTCGCACGCTACTCAGTCTCCGATTTCGGTGATTTTTGAATATGTTGTCTGGACGAAGTTTATGAACAACTTTTTCCTCTTACCAGAATGCCAGACTCTTGTAGTTCTTGAGATATTGGCAAAAAACTACTGCTTCATCACATTGAATTTTACCTATACGTGCGCATCCGTGGCGGCGGATGCGTCAACATTGGGTCGCTACTTATTTTCTGTTTCTATAAACACATCACAGTGGCTGGCGAAGATTCTGCATAATGTGCGAACGCAAGGAAGTTGTATCTCATAAGGATGGTGTAAAAGGGTATTTGTATCAGTATGGGGTAGGGTTGGTGTGGGCGGTGTGGGGGGCAAAGTCCTCTCCCCCTACACCCCATCGTCGAAAAAATGTAACCCATTGATTAAATGAAAATTAGATATAGGCAAAACTGAAGGTGTAATAGCAGTAGTTATTCGCGAATATCTTCAAAACTAACAGAGTCCGAAATTTTCGTAAGAAGTTTAAAAAGTTGTTTAAAATATCGATTTATACAACATATTGAAAAATTATTTTTTTTAAATATTGTAACGAGGAAAACGCTTAACTGTCTCTATATATGTTATGTTTAATGCTGACTGATACAATTTTATTACCAATACGTGATCCTAGTAATAAAGCCTAGAGCAAAAGTTCCGATGATTTTAGTCATTTAAAATGGCAGTTATTTCTAACAAGCTAACATGATTTTCACAGATTCCCTTTTTGAACGCACGTCAAATCTCTTTGTCCATGTGTAGTCACTATGTTTAAAATTCAGAGTTAGACTTTTCTCAAACGTTCTCTATTATGTATATGTATAGCCATTAAATCTGGTGCGTGGGCTGTTTGGTTCGCATACTTTATTTCTTGCGGTAAAAAAAAGTAGCCTGCCATTATTTCTATACAATTAGCATTATGTTTTAACCCTTTCGCTCCGATGCCTTTAAAAAGAAAAATGTTCTCCATGTACAAAACAGTGCAGTTTAAATTAATATCGAAGAGCAATATATATAAACACTTAAATACTCTTTAATGTATAATCTATACATTACCATCTTAAGGTATAATTTATATAAATAATTACAATGATGTTACACTGTTGTCGAGAACATATGTGTATATTTTTGGCGTATAACTGCTGAATATTTAATAGCGTAATGGCTAATATTGTATGTTCGATATATTTCACGAAATTGTTCAACAATTGAACTCTTTGAACAGACTCTTTCAATAAGGTTCTCACCAAACTAGTTTACAAAATGCTTTTGATATTCATTCGCTTGAAAATAGGAAACCATTCTAACAATAATGTTGCATATTTACATTTAATTCCCGTTTTTCGAATCAATTTACTATGAAACTTACCACATCACTATACATATTGCAATAAGTAAACGAATTCTTTGGCACAATCACCGAGGCGGAAAATTATAATCCTCATAGTACATTTCTTATAAATAAACAATTACATTTAGCGGTAAAAATAATTTTTTTGGCGGCTGCACGATTTGATAGGAAAATTTAACTTTCCGTATATCGTAAAGATTGCCTACTAAATATTGCAAAGAAGTGTGTCATCGATAAGGTATGAAAGTTATGCCAGTACCATTGGTGGTTCCTTGGGAACGTGTTAGTCTTGCATTTTGATTCTCTACTTAGGAAAAGGTTCGTGCAGTATACCGTAAGATCCTATAATTCGTAGGTGTTTAAGCTTGCTTTCATGATGGTGGTTATACAGACTTATCTGGTAGAACCGGTCTCAGCTATTGCTGGGCTAGGGTTACTACACTCGTCCAAATCAACAGGCGGCCTTAAAGCGAGGAAAAGGAAGAAAATCTGTTCTCCAGGTATGCTTGAAAATCTGTGTCAGTCGTCGAGTTTTGAGAATGTGGTCAGATATTTAATAGAAACAATTGCAACCATTATACAGATTTAACTAAAATACATTATATGTATAATGAATAAGGTATTTTCAAAATAGTCTACAGTAATCTCTCGAACAACGCGGTTTCGAGTATACGCGTTTTTTCTTTCAGACAATTTTTTTTTTCTAGACATATTTATTTCCAATTAATTTATTTTATCCTTAGAAACAAATGAATTCTTAAAATCTTCTCCAAACAGTTTGTTATCTATTTGAATTCGATGTAGCTGCTCGATGCATACGGTAACTGTTGTGTCGCAAGAACCGAACATATCGACGGCCTTCGTTACCTGCAAAACTTTAATGACCGGGTTTCCTGACTCGGGCTACCTGTCGATCAGATGACGAAAGGCTTTCAAACTTGTCATAAAATAGCCCCCAAAAAGTAAATTTACAAATTTTTGCGCTTTTCCCACTCCTATCGTCCGGGAAGGAAAAACCGACAGCGGGCCGCGGAGAATAGTTAGAATACGTCAGAATAGGAAGGAACACGTCCGCGAAAATACGAAATGCATATATGTATATATAAATAATATACGTAATGTAGTGTAATTATATAATATACATATGTATGTAAGTACTTATATACATTCCTGTATATGTAAATACTAGATATAAGAAATAGATATGTATATGCACAGGCATTGAAAATATATAAATGTGTGTATCTACTTCAGTTCTTGTGTGTGTGTGATAATAGATGGTGAAAGCATGGGGGGGGGTGGGGTGTCCGAAACAACGCGGATTTCACGCTACGCGGTCAGCTGCTGTACCTAACCCCCGCGTTGTTCGAGGGGTTACTGTATTATATAATTTCTGAGGTAGTGCTATCTACATATAGCAAAAAAAAAATAGGGATTTATTACATATCGCTTCTTTCCATTCCTTAGACCACTTTTTATTTTATTTATTTTTATACACAGGTTTGTAAAAAGGGTTTGTAGAAACCCATTGAACCGTTCTGAACGAAGTAAATTAATAAATAAATAACTAAATAAATATGGGGATCATGCAAATAATGATAATTAAAGAATTATTCGATTAGTCTTATGTTGAAGTGATTCGCTTGAAATGGAATTGAAAAATATTTGAAGATTTGTTCTCTTCATTCTGAAATGAAAGAGATGAAGCGGGTATTTTATAGCACACATCAGAAATATTATGTGTACATATATGCGTTATTTTTTAATTACTAATAGAGTACGTTGATACTGGTAATGCTTTTATAAGTCACATGCAAAAGATTAGTTTATGCGTCTTCCGAGAATATAGTTATCTCTCTCCTTCAGATAACGAGCTGTCAAATCGTTCTAAAGTTAAGCAGCTCTTCAAGGTATTCTGCGTGAAACCCTTCTAAGACTTTTCGTATACTTCAAGCTTCATAAAAGAATAACTTCCCTTCGTATCTTGCGTTCTTTTATCACTATTTTATTAATTCATGAGCCTATTTATTAAACTGTCAACTCAGGCTTACTAGACCGAGTAAAAATACGCGGTACTAGATACTAAGAAGAACAAATGCGAGTTTGTCCACGTGAATTAATTGCCCACAAATTGCCCATGCGTACTAGTAGTTGGAGCACCGAATTCAAACATATAACGCACTGTTTTGGAACTTGGAAAAAAAATCGAACGATTAGTTCATCTCTGCGAACTACGTCTGTATACATGAATGTTGTATGCGCAATTTGTATGCGCAAATGCATTGGAAAAATGTAATTGTGTGTATGTACTTGAGTTTTTGTTCGGGGGGGGGGGGGGGGGGCGCTCTAGGAGTACATATCCGGATTTCAGTGTACATGTTCGAAGGAAATAATATTATAACTTGCAGTTAACGTAGAATATTTAATTAATATAGATCAGAAGTCGCAATTAATATTACGTGTTATTATTATTAAATACGTTAAAAAACATGAATATTATTCTTGCATGAGGATTGTACCAAAACTATAAAATACGGTATAATTTAACAGCAAATATTTTTATAAAAAAATATACATAGCATATACACAGAATGTATCTATACATACAGTAAATTTTGTCCCAATTTTTTAACTTCGACTGCGGGAAGTACAATAATATATACACATTAATTTCCTTAATGAAAGTAAACGGGACGAAACAAATAATATTTGTATAAAACTGTCATTTGTATCTTAACCATTAAATATTAAATAGAGTATCATTTCTCAACGATAGTTTGTAAATTGGACGATTACAAAGTCCATTACCTGGTTCGAATCAAACGAAATTATTATGCAACGTCATCCTCCAAGTACTAATCGACGATTTCGATATATGGACACCTTATACGGCCTTCTTACGCACTGAACTTGTACAGATAAGTTTGATGTATGTTCTAAGGATGGGACGGTGGATACGATCGCGAGAGAGCATTGGCACTCGCATGTAAAAAGTTCACCAAGTCACTCGAGGCGAGGAAAGCTAGTGCACCTATGTACTAGAAACCAAAGACCATTAAGACAGTAAAAGATCTTTGCCTCTCCTCGTATACCACAGTAATGCAGCATGTCAGGTTGCGGTATCCTACGTTATATCGGAATTTACCTTCACGTTTGCCTTGTGAACGGCGATGAAACCGAGAGCACAGATTCGTCTGCAAGACCCTGGAAATGAGTGTCGAAAGTACTATTACATGATCGTACTGGGAAACAATAGGCCCAGCTGAAATAAACAGTAGGATAAGTTTGATTTACATCTATGTAACTACATGCGTGTGTACAATTCTTCTGATGATTTTTACTCCGCAATAATATATGTACAGATAGAAAGAAGCGGAAGAATATCATTAGGTCTAGCCCATAACCAATGAAAGGGGTATTGTTGCGTTTCGTTTCGACTCTAATTTTTTCTCTGAATAATTCGTCAGTTGACATACTTCTTACTGAATATCAGTTTTGTCTATCGTTCAATGTTTTTTTTTTTACGAAAGAAGTAGAAATAAGTAGAATGTAATCTTGCAACATATAGGAGTCTTTATTTTACACGATTGTGTTATATGTAACTATTAATTTTGTAACAAGGCTGCTTGTATTCAGTGAAGTTTTCTTCACGTTTGTTCTTTGGTCGTACGTACTTGTACATATTTATGCAATTAATCGTGTTTTAAAAACTTGAAACGAATCTGCTGCTGAGAATGAAGAACACCGCGAAGATAAGAATAAGTAGGTACTGAAGTTGATCTTTATAAAATGCGAAATTCCAGGTGAACGGTTAAGAACAGACTTTATTCCGTCCTCGTTTATTACATGCATTGTACATTAAATCAACCAAATTCTAGGCTATATTCAAATTGCATTATCTATTCTATGGCTGAGGATATAACGTTGTCGCGATTCGCTTTACAAGCATTGCAAATGAAAAGATGTAAAATTTGTTCAAGAAGCGAAAGCATCATCGGATTATTCTACGTTATGCAATTGGATTTCTTGTATGTTTTGTGAAATATCATATTTTTCTACATACCAAGTCACAAATACTTTCATTTAATTGCACGTAATTAAAATTCGTACTAGCAGTACAATAGAAAGCTGAATATGTCTCTGAGTATCGCCCATGAAAGTATTAGAGAAATTAATAAACTGATTTCATCTGCGAATTCAAACAGGTATCTTCAGTTTCCAAGGCTTGTACAGTAAGATGCTCTCGGTGGATCACAAACCAGTTGCTCGGTTAATCACTTCCACGAAATCTTTGTAGCAAACCGTTTTACCGGGAGAAAATGAAGGGTGGTCAGTGGTTTGTAAACGACAGGAGTGATTTCGTGTTGTGAAAGTTAATAATGCTTGGATTTGAACTTTCTTTGTCTCCTGTGTTTTCATTCAACTGCCGAGGTTTTCTTCAAATAGACATATTGCTGCTCAATGATTTTGCGCGTTTCAAGCATAGATAGAGGAAGTGCCGCATACATATATGAAATGCCAGCTTGTTTCAGATGAATAGAAAATTAAGGCAGGGGATGGGAAGATATAAAACTGTATAAAATCCTAGAGAAACTATTATATTTCAAACTCTGAATAACAATGGAAAACATAAACTATCAGAAACCTTGGTTCAATTGAAAAATAACACAAAGTTAGTATGTACTAACTTTGTAATTTGGAGTAGTGGTTCATATTTCAAATTAACTCCACTTTCCAAATTTAAAAAAAAAACAAGCATTTATTAAAATTGCCCACTCTTGCAATCAAATCAAACACAGAAGCACAAAATAGGAACTATAATATTATATGAATATTAATTTCAAGTCTTAAAAACTATTTACAATAGTCGCACATAGTTTCCAGTGCCATAACAGGCACATTGGTAGTGCATCCACCTCTCACGCATAAGGCACTGCAAACATTTGTCTTCGCTGCAATTTACATTGCACAAAATGCATACAGCTTTCTTCTCAGCAGGTTTTTCTGTTTCTCCAAAAGTCGGTCCTATTTCATTTGTTATGAAACTTATTCCAAATTATCATCATCTTCAGTATTCTGCGTTAGCAACGTAGCATTGCAAGTTCAAATTTCTTTACATTTTGTACTCTCGAAATGTTCGCAAAATTCACATGAAACCATAGAGTTGATTAAATGATTAACTTCAAAGTTTTGACCATATTTTAACTATAATTTCCACGATTGAATACTTGTTGAAAAACCTTAGCGAATTGACATGTTATTCTTCGGCAGATTAAGTCGGAAATATTAAAATTACAATTTTCACACAAATGTCACTAGTTAACTGGTCATTCGCCCCTATTGTTCGCGGTCTTACAAATTAAATAACGTTGTTTCTTCAGATATTTCGGTAGTTCAAATACGTATGCCGCTTTTCGTCTACGCAGAAAAACCCATGAAAGTGTAGAGACGGAAGTCTCGATTCTCATAGGGTCTCTAGGCTACGATTTCTATCGTGTCCACCTCGCCTACCAGTTACTATTCTCGTCTTCGTGTCCCGGACGCTTTTGCTCCGTGTCTGTTGGCAAATATATCTACGAGCTTGCAGCTTTCGAAAATGCTATCTCTCCCCTTTCAGTTTTGTTAGATTTCACGCTTCATGGAATGTAAGTCGTACTGTATTCAACGCGGTACGATATTATCAAATTGATAATCAGAAATGTTGAACAGTTGCACAAGTGTCTGTTGAAGAAGTTTTGTACTATTTGTCTATAAATTTTTGTTCAATCTTGTCTTACCTTGATAAGTTCCTTATAAAGTTTTAGTTAAATTTTGTATTACAACTAGTCCCATTAAATAGTAAATTACGTATAGTATACTTTAAATTGATGTTACTAAAGTATCAGTTTTATCAAATTTATTTATTACTGAATATTAATATGAAACTATGATTTAAATAATATTGAAATTTTGTGAAATAAAATTTAATTCCTAGATCACTGGTTAGGCATAACGCACCAGCGAGATATTATCGCCTCAGTTATCGTAACTTTCGCCACAGTTATTTTTGCTCTTCCGTAATTTCGGAGCGTCTTTGGATGCAGTCCAGTTGAAATCGCCAGACGCAGGAAGGAAAGCACAGACTCGAATTAACTGACCAAGCGAATTATTGTAACATTTTACAGTAAACCTTTACATTTGTCATACTTAATGTGTTTATCTTTCATTCATCAACAGTGTAGATATAATGGAATTTTCGCATTAAGCCTTGTACTGTGCTCGGTTGTATATAACCCAAATTTTTCATTAATATAACCTTTCTATACAAAAGTTTCCTTCTTCGAAGGTTGAAGACTTTTAAGTTTTAAAATAAAAGTCAGATCAATCTATCTTCCTCTAGAAAAATACATATGTATATTGAACTCTGCAATTGCAAAGATTGATCGCTGTTCAATATCGTTGAACCGGTTAATTTTAATTGATTCCCCCTTCTCGGAAGGTAAATGAGTAACAAAAAAGCTGTTGTTTTCCTTGCGACTAACAAGATAATACCGATGGAAATGGTTGCATTTATAACCAAGATAACTTATATCACGAAAACCATTATAAAACGTAATCTTCGGAGGGTGCTCCGTTAGTCATCCCATCCTAAAGGAGGCAAACGTAAAACGGAGAGCCGATGACGCTGGCCTGGGTCCAGCCGAGCCGGTTAAGTCGGTATAAATACGGAACGGGTGACGGTAAATGCAGAGTCCTCTTCTTCTTTCTCCTGTTTCTTCAGCTCGACCACGCAACTTCTTCCCCCCTTTTTTTCTGTTTTCCTTTCTTTTTTCATAGTCGTATGCTTTAACACGATCCTCCTTTTTCCATCGCCGATCTCTTCTTATTCTCGACGCGTTTAGTGTCGAACGTGCGGCGACCGTACGCAAAACAGCGACGTTTTCTTCTTACATCATTCACAGCGAGCTATATGCGTTCGTAGAAACGTCACAGGAGCACGATACGCGATGACGTTGAACCTTACGGATATTAATAACCACCGACGATTTCATCGACGTTGTCCGGCGAGGTAAAAAGACGGAAAGACGGAAAGTCCGGCCATTAAAGGGGGCCCAGTGCAGAACCGCTGCTGTCACGCTGGTGAAGCTCTAGCAGAAATGGAGAACACGCGTTACGTAATGTTACAGCCCTCTTCCGTCGGATTTGTTTCACTCGTAAAACGCCCCCGTGGGTATTTCTAACAAGCGTACAACCACCCATCAAGTCTAAGACGCCCGATTACTTTTTAATTGACCGATAGAGGTACATATAGACGAATCTCTATCGAGGCAACCATGAAGACAGGTTGCGATCTGCTTTATTATCTGTTTTAGTAATATATTTATGGTATGTTATGCTATTTTCTTTTATTGCACGTTGGAATCATAAGTTATTTATTTTTTCCAATCGATTGGGGTCGGCTGAGGGAGAAGGAAAAGTATTTTGAATTAAACAGAAGTGTGATAATATGCGGCATACTGTATCTATGGAATAGTAAGGAGTAGCTGATTTTAATGTTGAATGTAGAAATTTGTTATTTAACCCTTTATTGTTGATGAGACTTTATGATACTATTTACGTACATATATTACAATGCTATTATGAGTTTAGTACTCGGGTAAAACTTGTACGTATTAATTCTGTGAAGACTTCCGACGTTCTAAAATTTATAATTTAATGTTTTTCAAAAATATTTGTTGCTGGAATATGTCTTGTTTAATCACTTTTCGAGTCTCTGGAATAAAAATTGTGATAAATGAAATGGAACGGGAACATAATTAATGGCTTAATGGTTTCAAAAGAAATATAATAGAATTGCTCGATTTTTACAAGTACGTACCGCGTACGTTACAAAACTGGAGGAGGACGTAAGTGGAAAAGTGTAGATAATTCTGTTTTCGTGACGGTTGGCAACACATATATTTTCTGTATCTGTTGCGAAATAATCCTGGTGTTTCCACGCATGCATAAAAAAGTCAAAGGGAACGCGCTGAAGTCGTGCCAAGAATTAAACAGTGTACAAGTGTACACGATGTTGCTGCGTATTGAAGACCGGTGCAACGACTAATATATACGCTTATTGATTTGTTTCGCGTGTCCTGTCCTTTGGTCCAGTAATAAAATCATTGGGTATATTTTTCCGCTTATTTTAATGGAAGTTTTCAAAAGAAACAAATCGATGACCGGCTATTGTACAACGCGAACACCTTGTATCGCATTTATCCTTCTTCCACGTAATTTTTTTTATCCCTTTTAATTTAAACTTACTTTGCGTTTAAAGTCCTTTGCATTAAATAGGGAAAAATGTAATCTACTTCGATTAAAAACAAATAAAGGCAAATTAGGCACATCCAATACATCTTCTATAAGTCGTAAAGTATTTGGTTTTCAATATACATATGTACAGTAGAACTAAGATTTACCAACTTAATATTTAGATAGACAAGCTCGATAAATAAATCAGCTCCGATAACCAACATTCAGCTGCAGTAATAAATAAATAAATAGAAAAGACAAGTAGTTGCTTGAGCAGCTACCAGATTTGAAGCGCCAAAGACAAATTTCCTAATTGACGATAAACAGAACATCTCGACTGCGATAACTGGAACAACAGTATTACAAGGTTGCGGCGAAGCGATGTGTCGTAAAGCAATATTGCAATCTCGTTGCGCGAGAAGGAAATGCAGTTTTGGTTGCAGCTATACGAAGAACAGGATCTTCTGGTACCGGCCTGGTATCCTTGTACCTGCGACGCGTTTTCTAACGGGAGCTTTCCTGAGTCACGAAGGCAAAAGGATTCGCAGTGCCGTTGTCGGCCGGTGCAACACCAGTTGCATACGAAATGCAAGTCAGCCACGGACAGGAAACGATGACAGCCAGGGGAAACGAGGGGAACTGGTATACAGGAAAGATAGATGCGCAGACTGAAACGAGAGAAGAGGACAGGGACAGTTTCGTTCATTCGGTACGAAACGGAAATGGAACGAATCATCGTCGCCCCATTGTAAACTCCGCTCGCCTCGTTTCGTTCAATTAGGTTGCGAATTCAGGTCGAGATCACCTGCTGTTTCGCTATTTGCCTTCCAGATATGTACCTTGGTAGATCTCGGGTAGTAAAACACGGTTTCTCTTAAAATTTTCTTCACTGTTGATAAGAAATATATTTCGTACCTGTAGAAATCTTGTAGCCGTACTTTTTCACATTTTTGTTAATCTTAACTCTTGTATGGACAATTGACTACCTGGACACCCATATATGTCCATGATTCCTTTAATCATTTTTTATGTTCTTGCCAAATATTTGCTCGAATATTTCAAAGCCGCTGGAGATTCTCTATACTTTTCCGTCGATTCATGCATTTAATTCTGCAAGAATTAGGAACCCGAAGCTTATATCCTCTTCAAAATTTGTGCATTATTCGTATAAAAATTGCAAAATAGCTGGTCTTACATAGGAGGTGCAGATTGATATTCCTCTGTTTATATCTTAATTCACAAGAAGTAGTACATTCCGTAATCAATGTGATTGGGAAATATAATGTACGCATCCCAATATCTTAGAAGATAGCTCGAAAATAGAATAGCATAATCGTTACGCAGTGAATAATATTAATGGGTTGTAAATGATGCGTACGATGTTGTCTAGAACCTGTCAGGCGTGTCTTTACATGGTGCAATAGTATTACGTTTCTAAGTTTTCAGTGTAACGATTCATCGTTTATTTAAATTTATTTTGGTAAGGATTTCATTCCATTTCGTTCTAACCAACAATTTTCTTACCGATACTTATCGGTAATTTGATATTTTCATAATCTACTAGTGTTAATTCCCAAAAATATGAAGGGACAGAAAGTTAATCTTACAAACATGACATTCTCCAAGTTTGTATCTCGTTTGTGTATTATTTATTGCATCCTTTTTCCACATGTGCAAATTTTAATATCCACAAGTAACGAGAAACTTTGCCTGAACTTTGAAAGCACAGGAAGTTTTGCAATTAGTGTCGATTTAAGGCAGTTGATAAATACGATATAAAATTAATTTATATTAAATCCAAAGGGCGTCGAAGGGTTGACCTCATTCGCCGTTCAAACACTCAATTGATTTATAAAAGTTTCATTCGAAACAGAGCGTTCAGACAAAACATTGACATACATATAAATATAATTCCATCAAGATTTCAAAGAAATACGATGCACATATTGATCAAGTTATTCAAAGTAGAAATATTTGCTACGGACTACTATGCACCTTGTGTATATTAAACCATAAAATCCCATTGTGCCTCATATGTGTGCAAACATGAAAATGTGGCGATACATATTACAATTTACACGAACAAATGTAATAGTTATGGCAATGCCATACGTAGGTATAACACGCAGTGCATACCTATTCATTATAAAACAACCTTTGAACGAGATTAAATAACACGCGGTTAATAGTTTGCTTCTACGCGACGTCCTGTTAAGCATTAGAAGAATTGCATAGAATTTCGAATCAAACGATTTCACGCTGATGGACAAAGTCGCTCGACGTCGGTCTGTTTGCGAGGGTGCATGCGAAATGATAGCGAGTAATGAGAGGAAAATGTAGATCGGATGAAGAGGGAAAACAAATGATGGTTATTTAGAAGAAAACAAACGGTATATAGGTGCGCGAGTTTAGTGATAGGAACTGGAAACGCGTACAGTGATACATACTTTCAACTGGGTTACGACCTAGTTCTGCTATTCTCAGCGAATCTACCAGACACTTCGTTCGTCGCCAGAAAAAAGGTTAATGTCTCGGCATACCTGTAACCCACGTGCGCTCGGCCAATCAGCGAATGCTAATTATCGTTCTGTTCTTTTTTTCAACGCAGTCTAAACAATTGTCTACATTTTTTTTTGCTGTTGAAATGTTACATTATTTTAGACCCTTTTTAAATACAATTGTTCCAGTCCAATTACGTAACATACATATGTATATAATATACTGAATTATTAAATATTTCTTCCTTTGAGTTAGGTTTCGGTCATGTTCGGCTTGTATTTCTTTAGGGTCTCCTCGCGTGCAATTTTTAAGGTTCAATTACGTAATGCATATCACTTACTGTTCCTTCTCTCATACTCGTAAGTTTTTACGGCAATTAAGTCGTTACTTGTACATCGAAATACGATCTTTATGGATCCTATGTTTAAAAAAGCCTTTCTTCTCGCTTCTAAAATACTATATTTCTTGCTTTTGTTTTAACCAGTAATGTGTGGCTTGCCTATTGTAGGTACTTCACACATTCGCTACATTTTTCCTCCAGGCAGGCGCTTTTTTTCTCTTACCATACATGGCATGCATTGCACACGTTGCGCACAAGTTTTACACGTGAGTTCAATTTTAAGTCAAAGCACTCGTTCCGTTCCAAAATTTGAACGCGTATATCGAAACTTTCGCAGAGTTCGAATAGGGTCGGTGGCTGGGTACAAATTTAGACAGTGTTTTCCTTGCCAGCCCATTATTCTTCGGATCCCGACAATTGCCGCGTGGCGCTTTGCCTATTGTTGGCTAGTCATTCTCACGTTGCTGCATAGTAAAGGGTTTAATTAAATTTCTCAGAATAATCTGCTGCGCGGATCTGGATGAGGGTTTAAGTCGTTTACCCGTGAGGTTTTTCTCTTGCTGGCGCCACTTTGTCGTAAGAAAGGAACATAGGGAACGTTATAAATTTACGAAAAGAATTTTGTCGACTTTGAATGGTAGGTGAGGAAGAAAATGCAAGCCGGGCAACGATCGCTTTCATCCTAGATCAGTGTTTCTCAATCCTTTCAGAGTCGCGACCCCTCTCAAAATATTGAAATAACCCACAACCCACCTTCCCATATAAGGTAAGGGAAATTTAACGAGGTAAAGAGAACTTATTTGAAAACAAGTAATGCAAAATGTAATTCTAACTTAATAAGATTCGATCGCATTGCATATGTATATTTTAATATATTTAAAAATCGCCAACTAAAAATAATCTCAGTGGCCGGCCGCAGCCCCTCCAGAAAGCAATTCATGACCCTCAGTTTGGAAAATGGCCTAGATTATTATTTGATCACTCAAATAGGATAACCAATACGACCTGGATCGAATGTATTACTTTCGCCCGGAAGTATTTTGTCATCGAACATAGACCAAGTTCACTTCCCTGAAAACAAAGGAACATTCTGTAGTCATACCTCAACCTCAACCAGCCCTACCACATATCCTTACCACCGCAAACTTCTGTACGTTATTCTTGAACTTCAAGAAGGTTTAACGTCAAATCCTGCTGCTTATTCCAGAAAATAAAGATATCTATATATACTATGTTTATGAAGCCTTGCGTCTTTGAATATAATAAAATTATCCAGTGAATAAAAAATAATTGTATAAATAAAACAGACGTCTATTTCACGATACGTCAAATTGACGTCACATCCTAACTGATAGCAAGAAGCAACGTCACCTGTTCACGGTTAATAAATCCACTTGTGTCAAGAAAGAAAGGACGATTTCTGAGGAAAATCCTTCTTTCCTTCCTTGCGCGGCACAACAGTACGTCGAATTAGAAGTCGGCCGTAGCGTTCGAAATACGTTTTATTTAAAGGCGTTGCATTTCTCCTCGTTTGGCCATGTTGCATTGCACTACCTGCGATTGCGTGGTCCCGCCGATTTATCTCTGTCCCGTTTCTGTCTCAGGGTGAACCGGGTATGATCAGATATCTTGGACTTTGGAGAATGCTTCAAAACTAAAAGCAACACGCTGTCTGGCTTTACCGTTTTATTTATGACGCTCAATTAACAATTCCGTCAAATTACCATCACACACGAGCGATTTAAGAAAAAGAATGCTTTCTCGTGTGTTTTGTGTCTTAGGCTCGTTCCGAAAGTGTCCACTGATCTTCCATATCCTTAATATTTGTTGCAGTCTCACAAACACCTAGGAAGCATGAAACTAGAGTTACATTTGGGAATTCTTTGCCTTTATGAAATGTTGTTTTATTCAAAGAAATATTAATGCTTCTAGGTATACAGACGTTTCGTATCAGAAAAGTGTGCTGTTTCTAATTTTCCTTTAGATTAATTATTATATTTAGGGGTTGTATGTTTTTTTTGTGGGAAAATCGATACACCTACCTCAATTAGGTGTTAATGTATGAAACATCTTAGTCGTGCAGAATAATACTATAATATTATTTTGCACTTTGTGATCATTTCCGTATCTATATTATCTAAATCATCTTAAAATTATTTTATATTATTTTATATTTTAAAAGAATTTTATTCAAGTTACTAGAATTACCACACATCAAGATAACGGTATATTTCTATTGAAGTATCGACATCTCTAACTAATGCGAACATTCCGGGCACAGATTTATCACACTAATAATATCCCAAATGCCAAATAAATATTTATTGAAGTTGATCATATATAATAAAAATAGAAACAATCAGTTCATTCCAAAGAAAAGGACAACTTTGAAATAAAGTCATTGTTCGAGCCTTCTCCGTAATTGTCCTTACCGTACGTTCCGAGACACCATTAAATGGTAACTACACTACACCCTTTTCCTACACAATACTTCTTCACCTCATTTGACATATATTCCCTTCCATTGTCCCAATATAAATTGACAATTTTAGAATTAAAACGAGCTTCACTTTTTGCCACATAATCTTGAAAAACTGCAAATACATCTGATTTATGTGTAAGTAAATTAGTAACACAATGAGTGTTCTCATCAACAAAAAGTTCAAACAAACATCCGTATAAACAATAAATAATGGTCGCTTTACATGACTCCTATCTTTTTCCTTTTTGAATGGTAATCGTGCTTCTTTGCCATTTAATCTAAGCCTCACATAATTTATCACTAACTTCGACTTTTACGATGTGCCCTATATCCTCACACATTTGCTTGCTCTTTAATTTTGGAAAATTAGTGTTTTCTATGTGGCGTAATCGTTGATGCCACAATTCATAACTATCTTTTTCGTTATTATTTACTCGGACAATAGAGCTCGCTTCATTTGAATTCAATTGTTCAATGGCTTGCCTGACATGATAGTTTTAGCAGATTTGTTTATGTTAACGCCATTTTCATCAAAATGCTGCTGCCTTCTTCGGACGATGATCGTCATCTTTTTCGTTGCATTATAAAAGTTCCGTTCGTCGCCATAGGAATTTTGATCGGCACTGCCAATTTTTCGAAATTGATAGCCAAATCTTCTTTGTTGATAAGGTGGTCCGAAGCTTCAGAATCGAGAGCGAATGCAATTTTATTTCTATTTCTTATTTTTGATTGAAAAACCCCAACCATAAAAGCGAAGTCTGATGTGAGTTACTTTCTTCTGTCGGTGGTTGAGATACTTGTACGGTTTGCAAGGTTCTTTCTTTATTCGCACTCTGATGTTGAAGGGCACTTTTATAATGAAAGCAATCTTTCTTCACGTGACCCTTTCTTCCACAGTTATGGCATTGTATCGCCGATCATGATTTATGGGCTTTGAAAACTCGCCACTTACAGTCGGCCGCATAAGTATTCGTCCACCTACCGTATTCAGTGTATGCGCAAATAAAAGTAGGAAAATATGCAGATAAAATTTGAAAAAAAATTGCCGAAATAAAGCCTTATTTGTACAAAATATATAATAACATTTTTACGAGATTCATAATTGTTATACATAATGAAAGATAAAACAAAGTATCATAATGTGGCGGGATGTGTGTTGCATATAACGATTTTTCTTGTATGGTCTCGAGAGCTCGACATTTTGTTTCAGAATCGTATTAAATTTATTCGCTTGAAGCACTTTTCCACTTGTATCACGGCACTCGTCTTTCAGTTTCACTTCGTGATCGAGAAACCTAGTTTTAACAAATGTGTGAGTGTCCCCATTGCAGTTATTATACCGTCGCAGGATTTCGGCAAAGTTAATAATAAATAACACACATTGTCAGTTTCTTCTAGTTTTGCCCCGGCTGCTAGTAGGGCCAAGATTAAATTATGGAAAATTACAAAGTGTACGCGTCCAAACACTCGCAGGCTCGTGAACGGGTTGATGGAGGAAAGAATGTATAGCCAAAGAGTTGTTGTAAAATAGTGGACTGTATTTCTGAAGTTGGTTGCGTGGAATATTAAGGGACGGTCCCTTCTATAGATGATGATGTTGTAATGTTCTGTCGTGTCCGGCAGTCAGACCACGACCCTTGGTACTCGTAGAGATCGAAGACCCTTGGTTGATGTATCGTGTCCGGCGGTCAGACCACGACCCTTGATGTTCTTCAAATCTGTAGAGTACCCCTCGACGACTGATCGCTCCAGCTCCTCAGTAACGTCTCTACTTAATAACTAAAGTTGGCGGCTTATATGCAAAAAAGGGACGCAGTGATCAACCAATCAGCGCCTTTGCCCGCTAACACTAGGTGTGCAAGGCCTGCACACCTTGGCTAACGGTACCAGGTACATTTGGTGTTTCTAGGGTTCTAACGCGATCTTCGTCGTTTATGACGTTCGCGGTCAGTCAGCCATCTGGCTGCCCTAACTAACCCTAGTCATGCGCTCATCCCTTCGCGCGGTGGGTTTTTACGCCCGAACACAAAGTGTCTTTTTAACGGGGTATCACAATGCAATTTTAAGTGCAATAATGTTTTTCTTACAACTAATTCCGTGGCAATAATTTTGCGTTCATATAATGCATCCAAGCTGTCTGCACTATAATGCATCCAACACTTGCCCAGCACTATAGTTTGTTTTAACGAAACTAAGAAAAGAGTCTGACAAGTGTTCCACTATGATGCTTTTGGTCTTTTTATTAACCATAATCCAATCGGTTGTTACTGTCTCCGAAATTTCGTCATCGATGACACGAATTACATTCAGTCCATCGAGCAAGGCACGAATCCTGAATTTCTAAATTTTTCACTCCTAAAAGGTTTAATGTTACTTTTCACACTTGAGCTCTCCATTTTCTTTGAAATAAAAAATTGTCCTTTATCCTTGTAGTTTTTACTTGTCCCTTATTCTTTTCACTTTTACTGAACAGTATTCTACTTTACAATATACAGTGTAACTGGGGACCCATAACCTATTGAAAAGTAAGATTATTAGGAAATTTGACGGTACACATATACATATTAATACGCAGTTCAGTTTAATAACAGAATACTTTTATATATGTTAAAGAAGGCACGTCCTTATTCAAAGGAGAGACTCTTTCGAATGAATTAGAAGACTAAGCGATGAGCATTCGGGCCCTATCGGTCCCGCTTAATATAAACATTTTTCTGTAAGCAGCTCAGAACTATGAGAGATAATTTTTGTTTAACTGAGCATTATCAAGTACATAAATCCAACAAAGAAACCCGTCTGATGATATGCTTCCCCCCTTTAAAATCCCATTCGTTGTATTTGCCAGTAAGATTTTTCGATCGTTCACTTTCTCTGCCTGTATTAATCTGCAATTTCCTCCCGGTTAAAATGTTAAGTTACGAGCGCGGTGCCTGCATGTGATGAAGAATAAAGAAGTAAGACGCGCTCTAAAAATCTTACCGTGCAACTCGTGGCAGTGCTGGATGAAACGAGTGGTAGAGCAGTAGAAGACAGCTGAGCTAAACGATTTTCGCGAAACACGAGTTCTTCATACGTTCTTGAGACGTTAATTTAATTCACGTCTTTTGCGCGTGCACTACCTGGCTACGTCTTAGCCTAGGCGTATTAATCATTTTCACGCTGGAAGTCACGCGACCGAAGGAGAATTTTGTAATTCTATTTTGATCTCGTCAAGCGATAAGTAGAATTGTAAGTTACCTTCGCTAGAGCTGGACAGTTTCCTATAATTTTCTCGTTTCAAGGTGAATTGCAGTTGGTACAGTCGTGAGAACAATGGCACATCGTTTCTCAAATTTACAGTCTGATGGAAATAGTTAATTAGCGAAGTAGTGGATCAATTATGTTGGCTAAGTGTGCTGTAGAATTTTTTTAATTGTCGTTCTAGGAATAAATTCTACTCTCAGGACTCACATCTGTTGGTTTTATTTGATTGGTAGATAGCAATTGAAAAATTAATATTGAAGATACGATGAACTCGTTTGGGCAAGAAATATTTCAGTGGCAAACATAAGTTTCGATTCTTATAAATAATGTTAATTGCAATGAGTTAAATTGAATACGTGTAAAACTAAGGAAATGGTATGAAATTTTTCGGCGGCAGAGCGAATCGAAGAATTGCACAGAATTATTTTTTGTAAGCACACGATATACACTGTACATTAGTTTTAATGGGAATTTAAATTACTTGCATAGCAGTCAATGAATCGTTTAACGGCGACAGTAATACTTTAGAAACGACAGTATAAAAATTCCTAAAAAGCAGAAGCTTTGGCGTAAAGTCACTTAATATAGAGAATCTGTATTTTTAATATCGGTGATTAACAGTTACATATAATTTACTTTAATATAAATGTTATATTTGAGTTAGTAGAGTTAGTGAGTTGTTGGATTCCGGGGTAAACGAAATCGCGTGCAACAATTATTTTCGCAAAGAGGTTTTATATAAGAATACCGTGACGAGTTTGCGCGACATGGCGATGGCATGCGTCGTATCCAAAACTATTCTGAATACAATTGACATTCCGCTACTATATATATTATGATGTTTAGGAGGAAAGGCTGACCTTAGCCCTTGTTGAGTCACCTTAGCCAACGCGGAGTCTGACCCTTGGTGTCGATGACTACTTACTACCATAGTGAATAATATTGATTCTGACTAGGGCAGAATCCGCGAGCCTTACATCTTATCGTTGACACAAGGGGTTGGTCATCCAACATAGTCTTTGGGTCGTATATTTTACACCGTAGAATAGATAACATACGCGTTAAATAATATGTACATATGTACGTACTACGGCGAGCTACTTCCCGAGAATTGCATCGTTAAAAAGTTCATGCATTCCATGAAATTGCTTAGAAAGTATTATTCTGATCTGTCAGGTGTCGAGACTCGGAAGTGCCTTTCACTCAGGAGAACATTTAAGGAAATACAACTCCAGCAATTTATTAGCGCGAATCGATAAACAAAGCCGAGTTCGATTTCTCAACGGATAAAGGATTTAATTGTATCCAATTAAGAAAATCCGGTCGCTGTTACTTAATACCTTAATTCTCGAACGATGGTAATTAAATATGTTCAGATGCGGTTCGTGATTGCACGAAATCGGAAGGAAAATGAAACGGGACGGGGACTACAGCAAGATAAAGAGAGAAATAATAAAATAGAAAAAAGTACAGTGGCTAAGAATAGATAAGAGTGAGAAACGACAGCGTGCGTGCCGTGAAGTGAAATTATTTCATAGCTAGCAATGAATGTGATTATAAATTATGCATACGATATAACAGCAGTCTGAAAGGATATCTGATGTCCTATTACGGCAAAAATGTTCCCGGTACTTTCACTAACTGGTTACATGCGAAAATAAGTATGTAAAACTCATTTCCTCTTGACACATTTAAATTTCTTTATTCCTATTTTTTGTCTTTCAGTGGCGATTAGAATGTTTATGAATCTCCTATTTCTTAGAGTAAGTTTGATGTCATATACCTGTTTTATATTCATTCGATCATTATTCGAGGGAATGCAAAGAAAAGTATAGTGGATAGAAAAGTTGATAAGAAATTTTTTACATGAAAGTCACTAATGCATTTTGACAAAAGTAAGAGTTCAAGTTTCATGGTGTAAGTAGTACATGTAGGTACAGAAATGGTTGAACAATAAAAATTAATTTGTGTGGTGGAGGGTTAACGTGCATTCAAATATAGAAGGAAATAAAAATTCTCTGTCGTACTTGACAAACATATTAAAGAATATTTTGATTTCCAACACTGACAATTTGACTTTACCTAATTGACGTGTAATAGTAGATCATTACAGTTTTACTGTTTTTATAACGGACGTGATATTAAATTTACAAAATCAATTATATCGTTACACATGTGTGTTTATTTGTGTTATATTTATAGAAAAAATATTTAAAATTGATTATATAAATCACGATAAATTACGCTGAAAATCAAGATTTCTTCAATAATATATGATGCTAGCAGAGTAAATATTCGCGTTCCCCATTTAGGCTATACACAAGTATGTATTACTGTAGCGAACAATAAGTACTGGAGCGAACGGGGATACACAGTGTGTCACGTTTCGTCACGAGAACTCAAAAGTAGATGTATTTGCGGAGAGAGAGGTGTGGATAATTTGTCCTGTGGATAAGCAGATAATTGTGTTGACCTTCGTTGCGGTTGCTACAGGATTATGCCCGGCAAGTCGTAACGCCAATTTTGCTTGATCAGTCTGCACTCACGACAATGGTATTTGTTAAGCCAGAACGCGGTTAGAACGTGGAGGGTCCACAATCTACAGGCATGCAAGTTATATATGAAAACTTGGAATTATATCTTTTAATAAATAAAAGTGATATATCTTTTGATTAAAAACATGATAAGGTTCCAGAATTATGAGCTCAGAAACTTGTTTTATTTTCCTGCACTGGATTTTGTAACAGGTTTACGTACCTTCACAAACTGTAGCTATGCAGTAGCAGTACGTCATTTTATATTGTAACTACTGTAGTTGTAAGATAAAAACTAGTCTAAATGAATTTTCATTTGAAAATCAAACAAATTTGTTGGCTTCACTGCAGGCAAGGGCGGAAATCCTTGTTATTTTTTTTTAAGTATCCGTTAATATTATGGTGAACAATGGTAGAGAATCCTCTTTTATTAAATATATTATATTATTAAAATTATTATAATAGTATTGTATTAATAATACTTAAGAAATATTGTTGAATATTATTTGTTCGATGTAATGCTCTAATTACACAGATTAAGCATTGATCTGCGATTATAGAAATGAGATTACAAGACGCAAACGCAAACGCAAACGTAAATGTTAATCCTTGATTTCGAGGCCACTTCCGGCGCTTTTCCTGGCGAATGTGTTCGAAACGTTATGATTCAGAATCAACAAATTTCCGGACTATGTGTATGCCACTCTTTTTCTTCATAACAGTCGTAAAATATGCTCACGCAGATAGATTAAATCCTTTAGGCGATACGTAGATATCACGACGAGCGGTAAAGAATTGCATTACTCTAAAGAATTTGTAAGAACGTAACACGTGTATGCATACGTATTTGATAAATGAAACTTAAGTGCAAATGAATTGCTCCCGACAATGTTATCAGTGTTTAAAGATTGTATTTTAGTTAATATACGTTATACACTGCCCGGAATTTCCATTCCCTACAGATTTTCGATAGGGTTAAGGTCCGGGGAACAGGGTGGTCACTTCAAAACTTGGATAGCCTTTTGATTAAACCACTGGTTGGTATAGTGTGATGTGTGAACTGCAGTATTATCATGTTGAAAAATTAGGTTGTCATTGGCAATTTTTTCGGTGAATGGTATGAAAATTAATTCCAACAATTCCGTGTGTTGCTCGGAATTCATTTTAGGAGAAATACGACAACTGTGGGAACTGCAGCATTATCACGTTGAAAAATTAGGTTGTCATTGTCAATTTTTTCGGTGAACGGTATGAAAATTAATTTCAACAATTCCGTGTGTTGCTCGGAATTCATTTTAGGAGAAATACGACAAATGGGTGTTTTTTTTATCGAATGTAAATGCAGCCCACACCATTAACGTGCCGCCACCAAAATTACGATTCATTGCAATATTTTTATCTTTCGATAAATCATGCCAGTAGAATTTGAAATCATCCGGCCCATCTAAATTAAATTTCTTTTCAACGGAAAAGTAACGTTTTGCCATTCAGTACTCCATGACACGTGTACTGTTGCAAACTCAAGGCGAGCCTCTTTGTGGTGTGGCTTTAGACTTGGTTTTCGCAGCATTTTCGGCCATCGAAACCGCTTAGAACTTTTTAATACTTGTTGGACACGTCTCGTGGACACTGGTAACTCAAGATCATTGCGAAGTTGTGATGCACTTTTCATTTCTTTGGCTGCACATCTCATAAGTAGCGTACGTCCCCCCCTCGTCAGCATCTGATTTCCACCTTTCGGATGGTTTTTACCATAATTTTCACCTAGATGTAAGTAATTATTTATGACAGTTCGTGAACGATTAAGTTTGTTCGCTATTGCACGGACTTTCGATGTCCTTTATTATCTGTACAGTCCCGCAGCCAACGTGTTGAAGGCGCCAGAATTGTTCAAACTCGATGCTTTCAAAGAATTTCCTGGCCAATGTAATAAATTGTTAGTCTAGGTGTGTCAAGTTGAAAGTTTCACTTGTATTGTTGCGTAATTACAGGTGAACCGATATAGCCGTGCCTTGCTATTCTTGGATTGAAATTTTGGTTGTATTGTCCTCAATTGATGTTTCTTTTTGCAAGTTAAAAATACACTATCAAGAGGCAGGAGGGAATGATTAAAATTGCCGGGCAACTTTTACAGTTCAATACGTTCTATTGAATGTACGTTTAATTAACTATTTTCTTCGTAGTTGTGATGTGTGCTCGAGTATAGGATTATGTTTTTTTGTCAAATGAGAAAGTGGAAAAGCAATATAGATAAATGGTTAGGAGACATTTTTCGCGAAGGTTTAGTTCAATGAACTTGTACTTTGTTCTATAGTGTTTGCCAAGTTAAAAATTACCAGGTGTTATATGTGTACTGTCTAGAATCTGAAGTATTATGTGTGTTTAGAAAGCACATACTACTATTATACACACGTCAGATGGTGTCAGCGATATGGTAGTGCGTTATTTGTTGGAAAAATATGAAATAGAAGTGTAAGGGAAAACTTGAACAACGTGAAATAAAATTAAAAAGAACTTTCTCGTCTACATTCATTAATTACACGTATCTGTTGTAATTTTCTTTGAATTATATACACCTATATAATTATATTTGTGTGCATCTATTGTTACCAAAATTCAATACATATATACTATCAAAATATTAGTTCTGTTTAGCTCCAGTAAATATCTTCGAAGACAATTCGTAAATTTTTGATAAAATACTTGAATAATAAATCGGTAATTTAAATTTATTTAACGCTTTCTGCAGAGTAATATGTACATGTCTTTATAAACCCATCAAATTGTATGCCGCAAACGTCGGTATAACGCGAGTTCCTACAACGCGCCAAAGATATTGCGACTGCAGTTTTCATGCAACGCGATTCGTTGTACAACACGCAACATACAATGGGTCAAATAAGTCTCCGTACACCATGATCTAACCAATTTATTACACTATAACAAAAAATATAACACGTATGAAGAAAAGTACTTTTAAGTATCTTCGAAAGTAACATATAAAGCGTTGGTATAATCAAAATAAAGAACCTTTGATCATTAATAAACTCAGAAATAAAATATCAATGACGACTGAACAAAAGTTATGCCGAAAAAGTCTCCGTACATATCATGAAATTTAATTTAAACGACCACTATTTTGCATTGTGGTCACAATTAATCATCCGTGGAAGTCCTCCTTGGCCTTGGGTACTTCTCTCATGCGTTTTTGCATGGAAGGAACAAATTACGATGTCGTTGTAGGTTCAATTTTGCTCCATCCTTCTAATAATGCTTGTTTTAATTGTTCCTGGTCCTGAACATTACAGTTTTGAACACGTCTGGCTAGTTCATGCCACAAGTGCTCGATTGGGTTGAAATCGGGCGACTGAGAGTGTGTATAAAGCTGATTAGGCACATTATGTGACAACCATTCCTTAACTTTATTCGCAGTATGCTTGGAGTCGTTATCCTGCTGGAAGATAAACCGCGCACCAAGATTTAATTTTTGTGCACAAGCATGCAAATTTTGTTTCAAAATATTTGAATACACACATTGGTCCATATTGCATTCAACAAATTGCAAGTTTCCCATTCCAGACGCACTCGTACACCCACAGACAAGAACGTTGCCAACACCATGCTTCACAGTTTGGCAGAGATGCTTAGCTTCCATTTGAGTGTTGGGTTTCCTGCATACTGTAACTCGTCCATCCGAACTAAGTACCTTAAAATTGCTTTCATCGCTAAATAATACTGAATTCTCGAAGCTTATAGGTTTATCCACACGAGCTCGTGCAAACTACATTTGCTTCTTCTTATTCTCTTTACTAGTAAAGGGCATTTTCCTATGATGCACGACCGTTATATCCTGCATTTCTAACGACAATACGGACTATTTCAGGTAGAACTTTAACACCATAATCAGTTTCGATCATGCTAGCCAATTTTGGAGCACCTGTATTTCGATCGATCCTGATCGTTTCTAAAATTGTACGTCTATGAAGAGCTTCCAGTTTCTGTGGCCAACCGCTATGTTTTCGATTTTCGATCTTTCGAAAATTTCATGTAGAGCCCGATTTCCTGTAACGCGTAAGGTATTAACCGCGTTATATGGGACCCTACTATAATTACATATCTACCAATTACACAAAGACACGTTTTAAAACAGTTTCGGACAGTAGACCCATTATTTTAAACTTTGAAAACAAATGACAAAATACAAAATACACGTACTTAACAGCAATAATGCTTATGTGAACAAATAAATACGAATCTCTTTTAATTTTTAAACCGTCGTTTCATTTCAAAATATTCAGCTTTCTTATATTCGACTGGTTTGTTTTAAATTTTCGAATAATTTATTCCAAACAGGTTCTAAAGAGCTATAAGTAAGTGTAACATCACATACGGTGGAGGATCAACGACGTGTCGTCGTTATTTTCTTCGTATTCCGGGAATCTAAACTGCTTCGGTGACTTGTGGGAAATCATAACCGCTATTTCATTATTACCTTGCATACCACGTTATGCAAGCAAGATGGTCGTAAAAAACGATAATCGGAGGGACGTTCACTCGCATAAGGATAACGCGAGCAAGAGGTGCGAGCATGTATTTACACGATACAGTAGTAAATTAATACAGTATTGATTAAGAAAAATGGCGATTTTTTTTAAACTTCGATACATTTTCTTTTTAGTCATGCAAAGTTACCTATACAAATGAAACAGTTTCATTTAAATACTTAGCTATATTATCCTGTATCCATTTTATTTAGTACTGTTCTTCGACAAGAAATTGTAATGTTAACTTATATTGTGTAAGACGAAAAATAGGGTAGAACGGGTCCCGGATTTCCTTGCAATTGCATTATGCGTTCTCAAAAATGGATTACGATATAATTTTGTTGCAAACAGCCTTGCTTCCATATGAGAATATAGAATTTCGGTACACATGGCCGTAATACTCTATTAAAATTTGCCCATGACTCAATTTAGTGGTTATTGGATCGCAGCATTTTAATTACATTTTCCAATTAAGTTAACCTTCGTGAAGTAAAATGGTTTCAGCTTCATTCGAAGTCAATTCTCTTAATTATATCGTTCTGTAACGTCATCAAATGAAAATTGTATAAATTGCAGTTACATCAGATGTATTCAAAACTATTACTTCTTTATGAATAGAAATACATAGAAAGATTTTATCCCAATGTTATAAATTATTTTTGCATATTTTGTTACAAATATGCGTGTACTTTTCCGAAAAAAATTATTAATATTTTGTTACACATTTTACATGCACATCCAAAAAATCGTTCAATACATTATTGGCAATGTATCTTCAATAGCAGGTTGCATTAACCCTTATCTATTATCGGATACCGCATTATTCACCATCGAGGACTAATATCCAAGTTATGTTATTGAACACTCCGTATTGTTCCACTGGTATCAGTATTGCCATTCTGCACCTGCTAACAAGTGCAAAAACCGTGAATAAACTATTTTTTAAGTATATGTTTATTTTATAGTGGCCACTACAGCAATAAGGTCATGTAGCAACCACTTGTATCCATACACTGATTACATATGTTTTTTTTTATATCCAGCATGACGTTTCTAGTGTACATCCCCAGCTTTATAATCATTTATGAAAAGTTCATCAAATTTATCGTGTTAAACGACTAATGTATTCTGGATATATTTTTATCTATTTAAGTTCAACTTGAATCAAAGTAGATACTTTGATGTATAACAGATTTGTTCACGATATTTGCGAGTATTACTTGGAGTAAGAGAATACAAAAATGCGTATGACATAACTAAGCAACGTGCGTAATATTGCATGTGACTTGGTGACTCATAGCGCAGTTTTATTCGTTAGCAGCGCTGATATTGCATAATTTTTTATTGCACCGTTCACCTAGAACGTTGGTCACGTTTCTCATGCATTTATACAAATTCGAAGTACGTTTTTACATTATTCGCGTAATGGTAATCTTACGATATTAATCTTAATCTTTACGATATTAAATCGTTTGCAAAAGTATTTTTGCAAATAGGAATCGAAAGAATTCCACAGTTTAGTGGGGTTACCTAGGAAAGTAAGGGGAAGGAAGTTGTAGAACCAAAAGGCAGTCCTATCATTTTTGTTCTTTTTAGCCAATTTAATGGTATGTACAAACTTATGGTTAACATGAGAATTTTTGTCGTTCTGATTAAAGGTGTTTCTTAAACCTTGATAACGCGTATACAATGGAGAGCACGAATTATTAGCACAGGATCAGTGTTTTCTTTTAGTTCAGTAGGTTTTTGAACGTCTGAAACAACCGGGAGGAGCACTTTCATATCACAATTTAAAAATTTTACTATACTATCCAAGCCCTGAAGGTAGTCCAAGTAGTGAGAGTTCTTGCTCCCTAGAATGTAGAAAAAGGACTTCGCAGTTTAAAAATTCAACCTATTTACCTTTGATTGTGCGCGTTATTCAATCTACTATTTAATTAATTGAACAAGTTCCACTTAACGTATTTGAATCTATTACACATTCTTGGCTTTTCGACAATTTACGTTTAGACGTAAAACGTGTACAATGTACAACTTTAATACAACTTTTATTTACTAGTACAACTTTTTTAAGAATTGCGACAACGTCGATATTTGGTACTCAATAATTTGACAAAACGGAGAAAGATATTCTTCTATTATCTGAATTCCAAATAAGTACATCATGAACGACAGTATCGTAAGGTCTCGGTGATTCCGTCGTACCTAATACGGAGGTCATCCAGTACCCTATCAATTAGCATACGCGTTGGCGGAAACACGTGGTCTTAATTATATGCGCATCCAGGTTGTTTTTATTACTGACAATAGGTTTATATTATTTTACAAACATTATACATAACACCCCCTTCTGACAAAAGTATACATATACCTACTTACATACATATGTGCAAATTTTAATTTCTTTGTAGTAAAGAAGTGGGATGTATTCTTTACATAAAAGATTATTTTACAGTTATATTTCAGTCGAGAGTGAAAACTTATATTTGTGAGCAACTTTCAAAAGTTTCATATACTTGCGATACTGCCACAATGGTGGGGGATATTATCCTAAACTATTGTGTTTCGCATGAAAGATAAATATTTATGTACGCTTAAAATATTATGTAGGTTAAGAAGATGATTTAAGTTTCATATTCTTTTAGGGTATGGTACTTTTCGAAGCACTCTCGAATATACGTATATCCCTGGTTTGTGGGTGCAAGTATCGCAATAAAATCTAGCTTCTTGTCTTTCCTCTGGAACCTTTCGATCCGAGCATACTATGCACTCCAATTACTAAGAAGAGTTAAAATTCTCTTGTCCTTCCATGAAAGTATTGTTTTTTCTGCAGACAACTATGTTTGCTTTTGAAAATTGAGGCTTCTTCATTTTAGGCGGTACACCTTTTCTATTGGTTGATAATGTACCAGTAAGGTGGCATTCCATTTTGAATAATTCATTTACCATAGATACACTGGTATAACATCGGTCTGTATACATATGCTATCCTTTTGCACAGCCAACGTTATCAAGATGTTTCTTAATTAAATGCAAAGGAATTCGTGAAGTTACGGATAGATCTGCTAATTGTTGGCTGCGTTGCTGCGTCTAAGAGAACCAATCAGTTATAAAAATAATAAAATAATTTTTACCACCATATAGGCGACATTGGTCCGTTAAGGGTTAATTGTTGTATGTATATGAAACAACGGATAGACGGATGAACCAATGATTGGTTAATAATTGTTTGTATTAATTTAACATTAAATTAATTATTAACAATTACAACAATTTTGTATTTAATTATTATATGAAATTGTTCGGGGTAGTGCAAAGTAAAATGTGATACGTAATGGAACGAGGCAACCATTATTTTACTGATTTTTATTAGTTTATTACTTTACGATCAATTAAAACCACCGTGACAGTCATAATTTTTAAATATTGCGCTTAATATGAATTTTGATGAAAACAATTTTACAAAATGTATTTTAAAACAAATACTATTCCTTTATCGTCTCATCCTTTACACATAAGAGTATTACATATACTTTCCATCTACAAAGGACTCCACGTACCTATGCCGCAAATCTTATTCAAAAAGAATTTTAAAAATTCGTCTTACGGTGGGTTGAAACAGTCGACCTTCCAAAAGTACGTCTATGCAAATAAGTACAAGCATACGCTGAGTGCATCGAGAAATGTAAATTCACCGACACTAATGCAGAGTAGGATTCGTGTATCATCGCACAATGTCGACGATACGCATTCAGATTTACGAATACACCGAGCCACTCCTTTCTCCTTTGGTGTTGCTCGATGTTCGATCCTTGTTCAACTGTGGAACATATATATGTATACGTATTCCGCAAAGGTACGACAAATCAATTTCCATTTAATTTCTCACCGCATACGGCCTTATTTTTCTAGATTTCAGACACTGAGGCTCGATTGCGAAATTCGGTTTTGATCGGCTCAACGATTTACAGCGGCTTATACAAATGTAAGAGGCATGTAAAATTTTTTTTGCTAGATTTATTCCTGACTAATTATTCTCGTCAAAAAGAGCGGAATAAAATGTAAAGGACAAGCACAGTTTTGTTGTATAATAATTATTCTCAGTAAAAAGCGCCGGGGAAAATATAAAAAGGACAAGCAAGTATAGCTTTAGAATCGTTAATCAATTTATTAGCAAAAAAACAATGGCCGCAAACGATTTCATATATGTAGCTTTGGAAACGTTAGGATTTCGGTCGCATAACGACTTCGAAAGGAATGCGATGCATTTATTAGAATTAACGTACTCCTTCAATTTTATAAATGGTAAAACTTACGATATTGCCAATTTCTAGAATACTTACAATTGAAGTGAAGTCTACCGCTGTCTCTCGAAAATTACATAATATAAAATGTTTTATCGCAATTGTATTACACCAATTGCAGCTTCACAGAGTGTACTCTAGTTTTGAAAAGGTGTTTTATTAAAATAGAAGTTAAAACTAAGTGCTCACTGATCTATGAAGGAGATCTCATAGATTCTCTGTGCGATTCATATCCAGCGATCAAGTTGTTCAATCGAGGGTTGGAATATTATCATGTATTCCTCCATTGGTTATTGAACTGGTGAACAGAAAAGCGAAAAGCACATGAATAATAATACGATGTCATGAATACATTCTGTATTAATGGTACGAATTGCACGCTGAAAATAAACTAACAATTTTATTTATCTGTATTTGGACATTAATCTGAAAAGATCTGAAAAGTAGTATCATAGAAAAATTCGTAACCTTTCGAACCATGTCTATACATAGAAGCAATTGCAACCTCAATGGTAAAACATATTTCTGTCTAGCTTCTCATTCTTTTCCTACTTTCTGCAATAATAGCGTGCAGCAATATTTATAACATTTGCTGCCTATCATAATTATATTGTGTATATAAAATTGTTGCAAATTTCATACGCGTAGATCATGGATCATAATAATTCACGATGGATTTTAGGCAAATATTTTCAGTTTCAAACATTTATTCTCCCAGCATAGGAAACAAATAGTACAACGTCATAAATGTTAGTAGGAAATAGCTTTACCTGCTGCCTAATCGAATGCAATTAAATTTCTTTGCTGCTGCTTAACGTTTCATAGCTGATGTTGATCGAATCAATTAAACGAGAATAGAATATATAGTTATTTATTGTTGTACTGAATCGTGCATTCCGCATACTGGCTATTCAAGCTCTCTGTGGTATAATTCAACACGAACGGGTGCTGTTTACAAGGATATCGTGTAAGAAACACCACCCATGATTTTCATTGTTGAAATCACATTCCTAGAAGTCTTTCGTGTCGATACCTTTCATTGAGAAGAGTGGAAGGTATGTAACGGGGAACAAATGTAGAAGCGAAAAGTTTGTACCACACTGGAGATTCTTGGAACAATAGTAAATGGTAACTTCAAAGCTGGAAACGCAAATGATTTATATAATTATTATTTCTTTTTCTGCCGTATCTTTACACAGATTGCTTGGTATTAGGTATTATTCAATAGTAAAGTGCAGTTTAGCTTCTCTTAAAAAGGTTGACGCCCCAATTTCAATATCTTGTATATAGTTACTGCTTTTTGTCTAGAATAGATAAATAAATAATTTAATTTCAAACACGCACCTTTCACATTGCTGGCAGAAGCACGCCCGTTTTTGAATGTACCGATTTACACACTGTTATCGCTTCACTTACTTTGAAATACAAAAACATAAATGAGGCATCCGATTATTTCTTCCTTGAAGCTTAATGGTACTTAAGTTCACATTAACGCTTTGCCAGTATGCATCGAGTTGTTTCTAATCTATACTGTAAAATCATTAACATCGCGATAATAAGTGGAGAAACCTTTGTGTCTATAATGCAGAACAGCAGCCAGAGTTCGAAACTGATATTGCATACCTTGTAATGAACGCGATAGCAGTCCGTGGTTAATTTTATAACGATCACATGAACGCACTTGGAAGGGGCAGTTCACGCATCTTTTGAATTCTGCGGTCAGGGCTGGGTTCAAGAGAATGCGGAAGTCTGTCTGGATCTACCCGAATATTTATCGTAACCGCGTTCGGTCGAACTTTACGGAGAGTAAGTAAGAGAAGTTACAGGTTTTGCAGTATGTACTGTATAAACGTCCTTACAGTACACCGTTGACCCATTAATCGTTAAAGCTTGGAAAAGAGTTATGCGTGCGGAATTTCTTCGACAGTCCTTTCATCGATCGATTCCTGTGAATTCGTTTATATATTTTCTTGAATTCTCTGTTCCTAATAACATTCCGATTGTTTAAAAGTGAAAAATATTGTGGATTTTAAATTGTACCTTTCTGTAAGTAGGGAAAGTTTTAGTAAAATATTCATAGTTGTTTTCGAGGAATTTCCTTTAGAAAATTTAGTGGTATATTTTTTTTTACGCATTTTATTAGTTGATGTTTTTTTTATTTAGCGATGTTAACAAAAAGATAATTAATTAGTGTAAATAAGTATGTAATTTATAGAGACTAGGAATGAAAGATAAAATTGAGTGGACAAGTAGTACTATCAGAATTAATTTAAATTTGAATAAAATTTAAAGCGTGCTGTTTTGATTAGGCTTTAATCAAAATCGTATACATTTTGTACTTATTTAATTTTGTACCTATAATTGTACATATAGAGCACACACACTGTTTGATAAGAAAGTCGCTTTCAATTTTCCTCTTATTACGTATTTTAAATTAAACTCGATGCTTGGCTACTGTTTCATTTGAGATAAACTGAAGTTTGAGTAAAAAATAATGAAACTCCTGTGCAAAGCGTTTCTAACTGTTGCATATTCAAATTTCTCATATCGTAAACACAGAGGTTGAAATAATTTTGCACGACACTTTTGTCACTTATATACTGCAAATTAATGAATTGAATATCGCCTTTTTGTTCACAAACCTAATCAAACGTCAGCCCAACGTTAAATGCAACTTTCAAAACGAAAATTACCCCTCCACACACAAAACTACTTGTTACACACTGTACTTCAATCTCGCTTAAAAAACTGAATACTATAATTTACCACGATATACTGTCCCTCAATAATACTGTGTCGCCAAACTTTCAAATCATACCATAGACGCTGTTTGAAACTCGCAACATTTCCCAACAGTTTTATCGTCAAATCGTATACTCGACAATTCCCCTGAAAAGACATGTGTATTCCTCTTAAGCAAGCTTCGATGAAAAAGATATCTTTAAATTTCGCCAGTTCAATGTTAAGGCCAGCATCTCTGGACTAAAGGAATGTACGTGTATGTATGTTACATGCAGGCGCGTGAAAAGAGGTAGGGCGATCCCGATTGTCGGTCAGCTGTTTCGGCATACCTGAAGCCTGACTCGCGAGAGGCCGGCCGGTTAGTCGAAAGAAAAGATGGACAAAACGTTCCAGGATGGTTCCGTTAGCTCGACCAGCCGAGTCGAGATGCCCGGGAGAGGTGAGAAAGGAAGGGGATACCGAACGGATACAGTGACTCCGTCGAAAAGATATCGCTGCCTCACCGTGTTCGTCCCCTACATTTTTCCAAATATTTTTCGCACCTTCTATCGTTTCTTTCCATCAACGGTCCCGTTTTTCAACGCCATTCCTCGTTGTCGGGCGGGTCGGGTCGATGCCTCGTTCGGTGAAAATGCACCGCGCAACCTGACCAAACTCTCAACCATCTTTCCCATTGCATTCAGCGAAATCTATTTCTCACGTGTCTCCGTTTTTCCACCTTGAAACTTTTATTTTACGATACCCCTCCCCGCCGTTCGCATGCACACGGTCAATCAATAATCTCGGTTGTTAACTATATTTAGTAACGGAGACTTGAGGTTTTATAGCGAACGTGAGTGTGTATTGCTGCCCGTGGTTAACGTCGTTGTAAGTAGTGACTTGCAAAGTGTTTTCTGATCGATCTTTTTCTGATCATGGAAGGTATTACGGGTAATGGAAATCTAAGTTGATGACATGACCTTGCTTTGGTAGAGAGAGAGAGCAGGTTACTTGATTTTTCGATGTGATAAGATTTTTAATGAGGGATGTTCGGCTCGTGACAAGACCGGCTACTGTCGTGCTTACGTTATCGCGAGCGTAACAAATGTCAGCTATTCGAGGAGGTAATCCGTGCTCTTGTTAATGCGATTTTTCTTATCAGTGGGCGTGTCCGTTAGCGCGTGCATAAATTTGTCGCCTCGCATACGAATGAGAGTGATATTAAATAGTTAACATTTTGTGAAAGACATTTCATGTGGAATATAACAGATTAAATGTTGTTATTGGGCTAAAGTTAAATAAGACATGGTACGTATATGCCCTTATGTTAGTGAACGCATATACAAAATATTCTTTTTATATTTCTGGATTTTAATAACCAGAACACAGTTGATAATTTTTTATGCTGAAATGATGTTTTAATACATTTGCCACAGTTTAAAACAGATTTAATTACATGTAATAAAAGTTATCGCTTGATATGAAAGGAATCCCAGAAATGAAGCTCCCTTGCGCTAAAGTTATTAATACACGCTTAAATATACTTTTGCTCAAAACAATATTGTATAAAGATCGAGGAAAGTCCCGAAATTTCGTGAAAACACCATACCTGGGAACACCCTATATATAAATATTTCTTTCATTTTACCTAATTAGTAAAATTAAAAACACCGTGAGGGATTACACACTAAACATTGCAAACTGCAATCAACGTCCCATCATTTCCCATTGAATTTCTCATAATTCGTCTTCTTTCTCACATTTCCCTTCTCCCAGCCCGCCCATTGTACCCTCCTCCCATTCACTTAGCCGCTCATAATACATATAATTCTTCCTCGTTCTACATCTACTTTTTCCAATCACCTTTCGCATTCACATCCCACACCCATCGTCTTCTAAATGTCAACTATGGACTCCGTTAATAGCGTAGGAGAAAACGAACCGCGCGCCGCGACGGTCTTCCAGAACGACGCGTCGTTCCCGTGTGGTACCGTACGCGATCACGAATTACAGTTCACAAATGGCCGATGGATTGGTCAATCGTGTATAAAACGGGCTATCTGCCCGAGGTTGATGCCCGATCCTCGCGCCAACAATCCGGCTTCATCGCAGTTCATTCCTGCTGGTTTCTTCGATCCACTCGCGGTGTTCGACTCTAGAACTCTGGAGGAACTTTCAGGATGAAGGCACACACTTGAAAGAGACACGTGAAAGGGTCTTACTTTCGTTTAAGGACTGTTACTCTTGCGCTAGAAGGCCACCTGCGACAACTCTGCTGGTGGTTTCTCTGTGTCAGCTGATAAATGGGTCATTTTTTACCTGTGCTTTTTTTACTCTGTACGCCTCTATTGTGTAACTTCTGGCTAGTTTCGTTCAGGAAGTTTTAATTACCTCGACGCTGGTCATTGGTCTTGGACAATTTGATTAATTGAAAAGTGTCATTGAATTGATCATTTGGATATTTTGGAACGGCATGCTTTGTCAGGGTGGTGGAACAGTAGATGAATGTTTTCTTATTATTGTGTACGCAAGAATGTTTTTGCTGTGCTAGGTTGATTACATTCGTAGCCGATGACGTAGCAATGCGTTCTTTTAGAAACCGAAGCCGGTTGTCGTTAACGTAGCAGCAAGTCTTTTTATATTTTAAGTTCGAATTCATTGAAATAAGCTTCAGATTTGGAAGTCAAATGAGTTTGTTTAGGCATTTTGAACGTGGAATGCAAAAAAAATATGTTTAATTTGATGTTCATCGTGATTATAGTTTTGCATCGGTGTACTCGAATTTATGGTGGGTCGGTTTTTCTTGATTCTAAGCAATAGATAATCACAGACGTAATACTGTCGTGGACATTGTTTTGTTGTGGCACTCCTGTCGTATACAATATACACTTAATAGCTTCATAAACTACCATATTTAAAAGGAGAAATAAATATCTATGACACTACCGACTTTGACCTGTGATAAAAAAGAATGGAACGATTACATGTCGCTTTATTGGTTTTTTAAAGTAAGAGAGTCCTAAATTTTTGTTAGACGATTGATGGTTAGATGAAAATGACCGGAAGGATTGTGGCGGAGTTAATCAATTCTTCGTGTTCCAGGAAATGAATTTTACTTAATTTCGTTTCCGGGTGAGAAATTTATTACGGATATTGCTCCTGCTTTCTGACGAAATAAACGCTACACTGCTGTTATATAAAACAGGTCGTTGACAAGCCACCTATTTCTGACAAAAGAGCGAGGGTTTAAGAGAGCCTCTCATTTTTAGGGCACGCTCTTAAAAAAGACGAAAATAGGAAAACAAAATCTATAGTTAGTTGTCTTATCACATTACATTGTACAAGACATTCAGCCTCGCTCGCGGAAGTATTAAATTTCTGTGAAGGCTATTCTTCGTCCTAAAATACCCGGGGATTTGCTTGTTTCACAACCATTTCCAAATCATTTCTAGTTTTGCTTAAGAGTACGTTATTCTGTCCTGAATTTATGGAATTTGGCAGTTTGCAAATGCTCAGCAAGAGAATTACACTGCGCTGAAGAAATTTTCTGCCGAGTAGTGAGGAGGTGAAAGTAAAATGTTATCCATTTTGATATTTCTTTTATTACAGAATAAGTATTCGAGAAATTATGCTATTATGACCAATCGTTGACTTATGCTGCATGTAAATACGTTATTGTTAATATATTAATATTATATTGTGTATGGCATTAGTGTGATATAGGACTTTATGTTTAAAAAAATAAAACTGACCAGCGCGCTGCAGCAGCGAGAACAAAAATGAAACATATCCATGTAGCTAAACGTTCTGGGTACATTGATCGAAGAAAGAAAAATGTTGTCAATTATTATATTAGCACGTAATAGTGCAGCCAACGATCGACCTATTAGAATAAAATTGCAACACCCTTAGGAGTTTAAAAATTGTGAAAGTCAAGCCTGTGGAGATTTCATATTTCGCATCCTTTTTCAGCGAGGTTTCATATTCATTGCAAACGTGTATAAAAAAAAGTAATAATATTAAGTCAAAAACATGTTATACAAGATTAATTCAATTAGAGAAAGCAACTCAAGAAATGCGATCGATGTTACGATTCATATAAAAAGGGAAATGAGAATCGTGCAAAGAACTAACTTTCGCTTTCACAATAGACACTTTTTTATAATCACCCGGCGAAAATTGTAGTAAACTGATCATGAGATAACGTAACCATTGTTTTTCAATAAACCGTGTTTAATTTATCTTTATTGATTACAATCAGTAGTTCACCTTTCGCATAAAAAAATTGAGGTTTTGCTAGAAAAATTGCGATTTCCCACAATTTCCACGGACCATCTAGCATATTTGCAATATTCCCTGTAAATAGTTATTATAATTTTTTTCCTCCTCCAAACAAGGCTTATTATTCGTCGAAAAAATACGAGCAGCTGTCTAACATTATTTGATTTTTCATGGATATAGTTACATTATAGTTGCTTTATAACTCTCGTACATTATTAGTTCATGTTAAAAAAAAGGATATTAATCACATGTTCGATGACTTTCATGATTTTCCATAACTGGATCTTTGTACTTTTCAGTTATACAGTATAACAATTTAGAATTCGATGTAAATGCCAATTCATCCCTGCAAAGTACTATATTCGCAACTATTATCTTACATAATATGTAATATATGTGTCTACAAGGTACAAAGATTAAAAGCAATCGAACAAAAATGTTCGTCCACTGAGAATATTAAATGTCTATACGGATAAAAATGAACTTTACATACTGTCAACTGGATTCGAGTGCTTATGAAATAGCGAAACGGGGACATCGTGGCACAATAATAGCGGTGCAACGCAGATTCGCGTCGTCTGCTCGTCTATTAATAAATTTAGGAGAGGACCATCTATTTTGGAAACGATATGCTCGCTCGAACCGTGTTACCTCTCTCCGGTGAACATTGTTGCGCCGGACGAATTCTTTGGCAGCTGGAAAATGCGTTCATAAAACGTGAGATCCTGCAAAAAGTTTGGCGACACCTCCTTGAACTTGTGCCAGAACGGAAGCAGGAAAAAGTTTGGGACCAACCATAGTATTTTCTCTTTCATCTGCTTGGAGTGAAAGCGTTTCTCTGTTTATTCAGAAAACATTAGGTGCAACACTTGTTTTAACATTAAACGAGGGAAATATGTAAGGAATTATTGTTACTTCAAGTTTAACAATTGCTATAATTGCAAAACTGTTAAGGGGCAGCCTAGAAGTATTTGTAGGATATAAAAATTCCAACTTGTATTAAACAATTTGTGGAATATAAAGACACAAATTTATCAAAAAGTAGGAAAACAATATTTGTACTGTACACCATCGATATGTTAGTATTTTTAATTGAATTAAATTTTATTAATCGAATTAGAAAAATATATATTACAGTTGTTAGTGTAGTTGCGCAGCTTCATTTTCTTTGATTGAATGAATAAATTCACTATAACGAAGTGCAACAAAAGTTTCACTGCAAGTCATAGGCCATTCGCATTAAAGCGATAATTGTCGTAAACAAACATGGCAGAATCAGTATAAATACATACATGTATGTATATGCTTTCTATCGCGTTCTTTCAATTTCAATTCAGATAAAAAGTAACGAGAATGCATCGAAAGTAAAATCTAGGTTACAATACTTTTCAATTTACAGTCACGGTGCTATGGGGTCGTCCATAAACTGCGTAGCTCTTTATCTTTTAAATAAACCGGTGCAAGGCACATTAACACGAAATGACATTACACAATTATCTTGAATATTACGTTCCTATTATTATTTAACTATAAAGCATTTAGGATGAACTTAATTGTAGTACGATATGTAACAATAATAATTACACACCTGTATATAATCAGAAACCAGTTTCAATATTGTTCTCCGCATGAAAGCAAATTAGCATGGAAGAGTAAGAGACAGTCATTGCTTATGCAGGTCAGCTTTTAGCGTAAACGGGTTTACATTTCGTTCCTGCTTGGTGTAAGATATGTTAACTGGCTAACGGGACACGCGTCGAACAGCGTGACAAAAATTGTGTCCCTCTAAAATAGGTAATATGTAATGCCAGATCTGTTTGCTGAAACGAATTTAGAACAGTAGCAGGTAGTAATAATTGAAGTAAAAATGGAAACAGTTTGTATTTCTTCTGAACTTCCAAGTTAATATTTTGTTTCAGTACTTTGCAAAGATGTATAAGTTATTAAACTAAAGTTAGCACAATTTTCTGTATTCTTCAGAAATAAGTTAAACTTTTTTTTTATCTTATTATCTGTATATGTTAAATAAGGTATTTGCAATTTCTCTCTGTGTGGGTTTTATTTGTCTTTAGAAACACATTCGCTTAAGATTGAAATTCTAGATCTCTTCATAATAATAGTATCATGTTGGTAAAATGGAATAAAAAATCATAGTAGCCTTTTGACTAGAAACAAGATCATGTTCCTTTACGAGTGTTTAAAAAAATGGAAGCTATAATATTAGTGCATAAATACATGAAAAAGCAAAAGTGCAATAGTAGTCTAATAATTAGATGGAAGGAAATATTTGACGGGACTTACTTTGTTAAATATTAAATAAGTGCGCAAGGATTATACCCTTAATGATTATTGCGAAATATGTTGGTCAGACATGTATAACATAAATGTGTGTATATCATTTAATGAATCTAATAATTTGCTCAGCCCTGCATTATTAGACGGTAGAATCAACCAACGAACAATCTATGAACTATTGCGGTGAGTCAGTATCGGTATGAAGAACTTACGTAATCAGCAGGTAATTTGCGATCGGATAATTTTATCGATTGACGAAGAACATGAATAAAATTCAATTTCTAATGTATCGTTATTATAGGCGCATATTAATTCTACCGTTTTCCCTTTTTTTCCTCGAAGGAAAGGATTTTAAGAGAGCATTTAGTTTTATTAAAGAAACGAATTCGTGAATTATGTTGCATGCAATTTGTCGTTCTCACCATAAACGTCGTTCACAACTCTTCCAATAATTATTTTATAATTATTTTGAAGCACTATTTATGGTTGCCAACAGTGGCGTAACTACCGCGAAACAGTTGGAGCAAACTGCTCCAGGCGCACGAATCATGAGTGTGTGAATGTTAGAAAGGGGCGAAAAAAAAAAAATTAAACGTTGGTAAAAAAAGATTTTTTTCCATGTATTCTTATGTATTTGTTATGAAACTAGATTTGCATACATTTTGACAAATACAGTTTATAAAATATGTAGCAAATATTATTAGGTACTCCGTACTTGAAGAATTATATTTGTATTTATTAAATTGAATATCTTATTGTTGAAATGCCTTGAATCTCAAATAAATTCTTGTTAAGTAAGGTTTTAATCGAAATACTTACATACATGTTCAAAACAAACGCGAGACCTCAAACAAGGGGAATCGGCGCACCGATTCTACTCGGTCCGGGTCGTTGAATAATTTAGCTACGCCACTGGTTGTCACTAAATCAAAGATAGACATCGGTGTCCTTTTACGTTATACAGTATTGCTAAACTTATTTGGAACAACATTTTTCTAAATATCGAATTTAATACCAGATATGTATTATTTTAATTTATAGTATGTATATTATTTAATTTTTTGCATACAATATAATTCAACGAAATAAACAATTTTTCGCTATTCAGCCAAAAATAGTATACTTATTTGATTAGAAGCAAAACTTTTCTAACAAAACGAACTGTCTACGTTAAAAATGCCATGGGCAACATCTCAAATAAAACCCCTGCTAAAGTTTGTACATTTTGCACGCAGTAAGAAGAATGCAAAGAAAAAGTACAAACTACGAATACCAGATGACTCATTCAGATAAGCAACTCTTTATTTTCGAACTTAATACAAGGCACAAGTATATGTGTGTGTATGTACGTATGTACACGTATTTCGGTTTGGAACCATTTCTGTAGACACGAGTGGTGATTCATGCGAAACCAAGATAAATTTAATAACACAAAATTAGCGATGCATCGATTCACTGTAGATCAATCACTATCAAACACGCGAATCATTTATAAATAGTTTGATTGTTCATAACGCGCTTAACATGTTTATTAAACTATGCTCTCACGACCGTAGTCTATACAAGAATGTCTTTCCATGGCAAAAGCATCAGTCATGAGGACGCCTATGTCACGATGGCCCTTACTGTCCATTTTATGCTCCGCCCTAAGGGAAAGCTATGATAGACAATGATAGTGGGCATCGATGAAATTCACATGGCCTGTCTCAGCCGTTCACGTACGTCGAACATTCTAACACATTCCTGTCCCAAATTGCTCTTACTTTTAGTTTTTAGTATGGACAGCAGTGGTGGCTGGCGTATAGGCAATGTGGAACTGCAGCACCCCCTAATTCCACATGATATTATCGATAACATTTAATATAATGAGTCGATATTTCTTTAATTCTTTATACTTGTACAATATATAATCCTTAAGCTTAATGTCAGTAGCCATCCCCCAGTTTGTGAAAAAGGTACAAAAATCAGGAACACACCCCCTAATTTTAGATACGTGCCACCACTGATGGACAGCATTAAATCTTTAGTATATATTTACAGTTGAACATCTTCGATTATTACACTACTATTCCTTCTTTTTAAAACTATACAATAGTTCGAAAGATAAATGTTAATTTTAAAACCTTCTCGAAGAGTCTATTATTAGCAGTAAGCTTTGCTAAGCAAGCGGCAAATAATTCTCAGCTATGTATCCCACAATTCTTTGTCCATTGCACAAGATACTGAATAACGGTTACAGATGTTAAGTAGTCTTAGCGAAGCTTAACTCAAGTTCAACCACGTTTAACCACAGTTACGATTCAAAGAATTAACCTACGTGGTTTCTATAACAACAGTGAACTCTGTTAATCTTTCCACATGTTTTTAGAACAAAGCATATCGGTTAACTGTGCAAAGGAAAATCGTAAAAGCCATAACATTTTTGAGCTTACGAAATATATGATAAATATCTGTGTTGTTACTGTAAAACTTATTACTACAACTATTAGATACACGTTTCACGCTAAATAGAGTTTGAATATTTTGCATATTTCCTGAGTATAAATAAAATCTTATTGTCAGAATGTAGACTTAACTATATGTATGTATAGAATTCAATGTAATAAGTCACTTTTACATGTATACTGAGGAAATGTGGTAGAAAAAATTGTTAAGCCGTTTATTAAACGAATTATAGGTATGTTACGTGTACCATTATAGTAACAAGAATTATTTCAAAGCAGATTGTAGGAACAATTGTTTTTAATTTGGTAATTGTTCTTGAGCATTCAAAATATCGCCATACTTGAACAGTTAAATGGAAATCAATAAATATTTGAAGTTAATTAATTCATGTAATACAATACGTTTGCGAAAATACACTAGTATTTAAAATAACAGTGGACGTTTCGAATGTGCCGCGAGATAAGAGATAATACTGCAGTTAATCGCACGCGATATCCGCTTTTATTTAATCAAGTTTGGCGTCATCCAATTGAATTGAATTGCCCTTGAAGAAGACCCGAAACAACATCGAGATATTAAATCCTTTCTTCTTCGATTTGTTTCAATTGTGTGCCTACTACCCTTCCAATACTACAATTCGATGTTACTTCTTAGCATTGTTACTTTTGAAAATTACTTAAAATTCAACAGCGTGTTCAATTCAACGCGTATGCAACTTGGAACAGTTTACGTTGTTTGACCTTTGAAAAATATTCTGCCTTGGAATAACATGGGCGTAAGTACGTACGCTTACCGTGTGTAAATAAGTTCGTTAGATATTATTGGTATTAGAAATGAAAAATCGTATGCAAAACGATCTTTGACAAAACAACAATTCATTAAACCCAATTGAATTTATACAATGGCGACCAAACGTATTCGTTCAGTATGCGATTTATAATAAAAACATATAAAAGTATGAAAATAATCTTTTTCTTCATAATATCTTATTTACCTATATACAAAAGCAGAACCATATAAACACAATAAATAGATAACGCGTAACTAATAATAATGTATTGACAGACTTTTAATGGCGATCTATTCAAATATTAAATATTTTATGATATCATTGGGTATCTTGCAGTATCCTGTTTAACGTGCTTAAAAATGTGCCCATATTATCGTCCTACTGGTTTCCATATAATATACATGGTGTCATTGAGCATTATCTTGGGATTTGCCAAAAGATGTACAAATTAGTTGTATATTTTATTTTTTTCAATAACATCCTACTAGTAAGCTATAACTTTAATTATGTGTTACAATTTTGCCATAAAGATTTCTCTAGCAGTTAGTGAATTGTGGGCTCAGGTTTTAATTGGTGCAGAGTCAACGCAGATTGAACCCTTTCGATAGAGGTAAAGAGTGAGTTAACAGAGGGTTCATCGAACCCCCAGGTCGATAAAGTTTAAATCAGAACTACATTTTTTATCCGAATAATAGTTCCAACAAAATTTCTCCCGTATGCATCTCTAAATTTCATATACAGAGATCACCTTCGCTATACATATATGTAACAAAAATACGAATAAGAAAAAGGAAACTAACTACGTTTCCACTATCTCGATGCTCGAGCGAGCTCAAAGCTCAAGAATTCCAGGAGTAACCCTTCGAGTACTATTGACACACATACATATCGCACTCCAACAGGAAAAGTGTCACAATTAAAAAATTTCAATTCTCAATTTATCGCAAGAAACGTCTACGACTTACAAGGAACGTTAGGCAACCCGAAGATTCAGAAATGTATGAAACATACAAGTAGGATATGACATCCGTAATATAACACTATTTTCCGTTCGTGCCACAATTCAGCCTTGAAAAAATTCAGAAAGTTCTTTTTCGTGTAATATCTCAAGAACGCTGGGATATATTTGAAAAAAGTATAAACAAAACTTGCATCGCTTTATTGCGTCTACAAAACTGCGTAAAATTTTTTTTTACAAATCAATGAAAAATATCATGGACATTTCAAAAAATTTGTTTACGCTGTCTTGTAAACACAGTAGAGTGATGCAAGTTTTGTTTAGAATTTTTTTAAATATCTCTCATCGTTCTTGAGATATTTCACGAAAAGGATCATTCTGAATTTTCTTCAGGGGCTCATTTCTCCCCTTAAAACCGATTTATGGCACAACCGGAAAACAGGGTTGTATTACGGATGACATATTCTACTTGTATCCGAAGTTTCATACATTTCTGAACCTTCGGGTTGCCTAACCTTCCTTGTTAGATCTACCACCCTGAAAAAAGGCGCAAGTCTAAGTTCAATAAATTAAATATACCTAACGCATGCTTCACATTGCCGTAAATAAGTAATATCCTAAACAGAAATTTGCTTTTCGCTCTTCTGAACAATTTCAAGACTTCAACGTGTCACACCATTCTCGCAGCCGTGTGATATACGCCCAGACTAATTGTAAGAAGCTCACCGTTCACACAGAACGCTTCTTTATTGGGCTGTTCCGTATCGAAAAGATTAAGAACGAAACAACTACCGGAGTCAGATTTGCTTCGCGCCAACTTTAATCCCAACGAAGAAGCGAATGGTCATCGTTCGAAAGTCGAACGGGACTTCGTCGCTAGCCATGTCTGGTCGCCTCCGTTTGATCCTCGATGGAGGAGCATGGCTTCTTTAGTGGGACATTGTCTGCAGAAGGTCGGCGTACCTCTCACCTTCGAATGTACGACCGTTCTGCAAATAGAGTCAGTAAAGAGCTTATGTAATCGCTCTGTACGCGCGATTTCCATCGATGCTTCGCGGATTATGCTGCTCGATTTCTGGTCTAGCATAACTCCGCAGCAGTAAAATATTTTCTCGAAACGCATCGGGGATGTTGCACGTGAATGGATTGGCACTGTTTTGGTTCATTTTACTTAACATGAAAAACCATTGGGAGTATTTAATAGCTTTTCATCGGAATCTTTAACGTAGGCGATGTTCTCTGACGTTTATCGATATCACTTGCCTATTAATATATATTGTTGAATGTTTTCGAAAAGTATGGAAATGTCTGAGTGAGTTCTATTTTTCATCAAATTTAATCTATACGTTTATGGAAACATGCATAGATTGATTGTATTATGAAAAATAACCCGAGCAACAACAAGTTTCCTCGAGATTGCCCACTGTACGAATATTTTTTACACTGACTGTAAGTAATACATGTTCTAGTATTTTAATCGTTTTAAACAATTTTGATTGCATTGATACTGTTCGAAGCATTTCCACTCAAGAAATATGATTATTTATACTAATTATATTCCCACCTGATTTGTTTCTCTTACTAATCACATTTTATACAGATTTAAGTTATCTGTTCGCAGATGGGCATGTATTCATAAATACTCTAAACTTTAGAGAATTATAAAACGAACTCAGAATACCTTAAAGAGGTGAGACCATTTAATTGTACCAGTTGAATCTCTTGTACACCGGGTCGTCAAATTTATGCATGGGCTTTTCCCTTCTGATTCGTAAAAAATATACAAATTAACTTTGCACTCTGTTTCCTTAATACTTTTATACTGATGAGCAATAAGTTTGAGCATAAAAATGTGTGCTGGCTTAAGTGAATTTTGAACAAAGGTCAGTTGAACCTGTGCAGTTAAGAGGGTTAGCCCTTTCGGTTCTGAATTCGACAAGCAAATCGAAAGAGTCGATAGCCTTCGGAACGTTCCAGAAATGCATCTGGCAGTTTAAAATATGTACGTCTCTAATATTTCTTTTATCAAAGGAAATTTAAACAGAGGAACACGGAGGACCAATCAATTTCCATGGCTTTCTTTTAATATTTAGCTTCAACGGTTTTACACTTTACGATCGTTATTTCATCGTGAAACGAAACGCGTAACACGTCAAATGTTATCGCTAGAAGCAACTGGTATTAACGTTCGCGTCATGCGGCTCGATTAACATTTAATTGGTCTAATTATCCTTCGCCGCGTTTTGAGCCGCTCATGAAGCATCGGGTATGTATTACACATTACTTGCATTATATTATGCATATGTATGGTTGAAAAAAACAAAAGTCTCGTAGGTTCTTCATGATTTGCACTTACTTAGTGCTTCAGGAATATTGAGAAAAAAACGTAATCTTTGGTGTACCAAGTATTGCCTTTAGATACATACGTACCATATTTCGAAATTGTAGAAATGAACGTGTGTTAATGCTTCGGGGAAAATAACGAAATAAAATAATGCATATCATTAGATTGTTAACAAGATAGAAATTTATTAAATATGAAATGTTCATGATGAATTTGGTTTCCTGCAAAGTTGTCAGTCCGGCACAAAATTTAAAGATTTTATGCCCAAGGGGTTACATAAGTAGGTTTAAGGAAATGAAAAACAGACACACATTTGGAACTTTTTTCCCACATAAAATTTTATTTCCTTTCTTTTTTCATTAAAAAAAAAAAAGACGGTCACTAACATTTACACAGTACCATGTACAATTCGTGTAAAACAAATTGAGAGGTTCTTGAAGGTAATGTAGGTATAGCAGTTTGAGTAAGTCAAGTTTTACATCATTCTGCCTCTACTGGTAATATATCCGTAACTGAACAGTAACTGTGAATCGCGTTCTATTGAAAATCATAATCGCAGAACCCAGATTCCGTTGCGTCACGGCATCTAATTCAAATGATCCCTTTTTTGTGCATCGGTATATCTAACAGGTGTCGGATGGAGAGGTACAAGTCGAACAGGTAACATTCACATTCACATCGCGAGATTTCTCCGCGGTCGATGGCTATTGTTTCGTCACTAGACATCCTTTCGTAACGTCACGCCTTATTGCATGGAACGATGGTACCCACGTATGACTGCGAGTAACGCTTGCCTATTTATTAACTCCGTAAGAGCTCGCACTCGCATCGAGTGCAGACGGAAAATAGCTTCAAAAGACTCGAACGAGAAGGTCACTTCCTTGATGAATCCTTCACCCCGATTCAACACATTGTGAATGGCAGTGAAGTTCAGATGACAGGCATTGAAAATATAATTACCTCGATTAACTCGATGAATTAAATATTTGAAATATTTTGAATAGATCTTTTTCATTTGCCCCATAATATTTTAATTCCTCGATGAATTGCTGATATCGAATCAGACACTCTGATGGGCTGCAACGTTCAGGTGTGAAACATGTATTGAAAATTTAATTACTTTCTTCACTTTGATGAATTTCATATTTGGAATAGTTTCAACAATTCTACTGTCGGGCGACACAACAGGCAACTATTCTGCTTTCTATGACAAAAGTAATGCACACTATGTACTTGGAAAATACTCAAAAATCGTAATGCAAAACGCTACTTGTATGCAAACAATGTGCCATCTTCTGAAATGCCTTCTGATTTTAGCAAGCAGCATTTGAAATCTCTGTTAACGAATTTAACAAACTCAATTCTTCAAAAACTTGAATTGGCTAATCGCTGAATATGTAATCACGTGATTGAACAGCTTAATCTACTTCGAGAAATTATTTTGCTACATATGCAAATATTCTATTCGCATTATCAGCATCGTGAAAGCATATTTAATACGTCGATCCGCCGATCCGATATTCGGAAAACGCATTTACGTGAAGCGCGTTACCAGATGTAACGTAATAATTCACGTACCTCCTTGATCCAATTACTATTGCCACACTTAACACACTCTTTTGATCTTCTTACTTTCTTTATTCATCGTGCCGCAAAGTGCATGGAAGTTATGGGGCGTATTAAAACGGGAGCGCATAACTGTACCTAGGCACGTTTTACTACGGCAATGCAGTATTATGCAAAATATACGTAAACCAACAATTCTTACACTTCGTACATACATATACACCTCGGTGACGCAACCGTAATTACATCTTCAGGTGTAACGGCACTGCTGACAATTGTTGATTCTTTCACCTTGAGCATTGCTCGATCGTGTACCAAGGAAAGGCAATTCTTTTTTTCTTTTTATTCGTAATTCACGTGGCTGGATATACATTCACTGCTGTGGGAGACGGGGCTTTAATATCAGTAGAAAAGGATGCATGGAAATAGCAATGTGACGAATAGCCAGTGCATGCAAATTCGAATATCGTAAGTTTTCCCATTTCTGGCCTTTCTTTCTTCACTGTTCCTATATTATCGTGTTTTAAGCAAGATGTCCAGATCTATATGGCGTCTATGGACACGGAACCCTTTTGCAGTTTAACCCTTTGCACTCGAGAGGCAACGGTAACTTTTCTATCAACAAATATGTTTCCCTTTCACATGTTAAATAATAGTTTAGCCTATGTGTAATTAGTAATATAGCGTGGTCTTCAATATTATTATTTAGATTTTAGTCTACCTTGTTACCACATATCTGTAGGAGATGAAAGATCGTTGAGGGCAAAGGGTTGAGCGTTTTTCACTGGAATAATGGATAATACAATATCTAAACTACATCTTACTTTACAAAACAGCTCCAACAGTAAATTCATTCTATGTTTTTGAAAGTAAGAAAGTAGAAAGAGAGGTCTATATTTTTGTGATATACATATACGGTTTATACATACGGCCTTACCTTTTCACCCTCGTTGTCAATGGTAATTGACGTATGAAATGACCTGCAAGCAATATTTAACCTATTGCTGTACCACACTATACGTACATAGACTAACGTACAATGTATGTCCCAAGGATGGGTGGGATGATAATATTTGTGATATTAGAAGAACAGATCAGGGATGGAAAATGCCTACTAATTTGTTACCTACGCCACTGCCTACTGTGTAAATTTGCAGTTAGATGGTAGTACAAGGCGTGAAACAATCAGGACGAGATGTTTCATCGAATTCAGTATTTGATTCGTCTTTCACTTCTTGACCATTTCTTCTCAGTTTCTCTATTGCGCAATATTTCTGTATGGAAAATATTTCGAAACGGCATTTCTGATCAAAAAATGTAGGACATCCTAAAGCATTGGCATTGCCTAAAGTAAGTTGTGTCCCGATCCCTTTTAAAATTAGGCAATTATGAAAATTAATTTTCCTAAAAGAAAATTGGGGATACCGTTCGTTCCTGGGCAATGCGTTAACGGTTTCCAGTTTCGCCCTTACTCTTTGAAGACTGTACTCCATACCTTCTGAAATACATACGATTTTCTTTGAATATAGAAATCCCTGGACTATGCCGGTGAGATTTTTTTTATATGTTACTGAAATCAATCGCCGGCAAAAATATTTTAAATTCTCATAGGATAAATCACCATAGGAACACCTGTTCAAATATGGATGTAACCTCGGTTAAACCCACACGAATCACATTACCAGTGCCCACGCTTTAACTTCGTGAACACTTACTTATTTTTATTTGAATTTGCCAGAAGTCAGGTCTGGCTAAATTCACGAGGAATATCTGTTTGCTATTTAACAGGTTGAATTTTATAAATAACACTGGCGAATGTGACTACATACTGTCAGTATTAGATACCATCGCAGCGAAATCAAAAAGAATTCCATAATAAATAAATTATTGGTTTGTAGTTCCTTAGAATATAAGTACATATCTACCGAGTATCTAAGAACGTCAAGCATCCAAATTCATTGTTTCTTTCTTCAGCGAAATTGAAATGAAAATACATTCACAAGTAATTCACAACATCTCTATAGAGATCCCCTTATCATTCATGATTCTCTTCAATGCAAATCCTACCAGCAATGAATGCCGTGTGCAGGATACAGATGATAAGGTAATGGTGACATTGGTGTAATTTAGCGCCTATTACGCTTAATACTGAACAAAGATGAACCGTCAGCTAGTATTTGAAAATGAATTGGTAGTCGTGTTAAAATTGCAAGAAATGATTTCGTAGAATAAAATGCGACGTAGCACAGGTGTATAAGAAACAATGGTTTCGTGGTCGTATAGAAATTCCCGCCTAGAATGCTTACTATCCCTTTACCTATGAACATTCGTGTACATATGGATATACAGCTAGATTTAAAATGTATATTAAAATATATACAGATTGATTTAAAAAAAGAAGTTATGCTATATGCAAATATGAGACGAAGGTGCAGAATAACATTTTTCATACGATGCAATTTACACTTATACGATAACAAAAGAAGAATCCGGTATACTAATTTTTTGGACACAATAATTTTGTCAATAATTATAAAACTGGGTCAGCAATGAGTCAATTAAGATATTGAAAAATACATTCCTCGATAGCATAGGCAAAATTTTGTAATTGCATGATACAATTATTATTTAGAATACATTTATCTATTATATTTGCCTCCCCTTCTAATGTTATAGAACAATATTGCCTCATTGATACAAATCGAAATGTAAATTATCTCTACATGAAAAAGGTATAACTCAAATTTAAATAATCGTAGTCATATAACTTAAACATTATATTAGTCTTACTAATCAAATAGTCTTAATAAAACTTTAATAATCGAACAATATGATTTAAATTTTTACAATCGTACGTTCAATTGTTTTATTCAAGTATCATATTTATCATACACTTTTTACAGTTGATATAAAACTGCATTATCGAAGTTAAACATGCAAAGGTTAAAAACATAGCAATTCAGCTTTATTACTTTTTCGCGTCAGTCTCGAAAGAAACACCTGATTGAGATCCAAACCGGTTAGCAGGTTAATCATGCATCTACTGTTACACAGTCTGCTAAGTATAAATAACTGTATATTGGAGCATACAGATAAAAGGTCTCGAGCCATCGATGTGCGGGTCGATATACTATCTCGACAAGGATGAGAGGCTATGACCCCCCTTAATTAGTAATGCAAATTACCTTAACGTCGATGTGCAAGAAGTGAAATAAGAATTAATGTTTAAAATTGAAAAAAAGAAATTGAACAGTTCGAAAATCCGTGTAATTGTTATATTCCAATAAAGGCAGTAAAAGTTTCGTGGGTAAACAAATATAAAAGAGAGGGACAATTCGTCCAACATGAATCGTTAACTCGCACTGTATTTCTGAAATACTAATATGACTACTAGAAATACTCATTTATGGGTCACTTGAACAATTATTTTTTGTTTTGCTATTGTAAATAGCAGATAAATGTTTCAAATAAAAAAGTTGAATGTTCTGACACGTTCAGCTGACAGAGATGACGTATAGAAATTTGATGTGTTAATTTTTAATACACTTAAGAAAGCAGGGTATTACTAACGAGTACAGATAAATTATTTCTCGATAACGAAAATATTTTAAGAAGCATCAGCAACCTATATTTTTCGAATAATTAAAACTTTTCATCGTAAGATAAGATCTGGAAAATACTGTAAAGAAATATGCATAGCAATCATGACAAATACACTACGATAATTGAAAAATAAAAATATTGTAAAACCCAGTTTAATATTACCATTATAATTTGAATTTATAATGGTACAATGGTGGAAAATTTTAACAGCCAGTATAGATTATCCTTTCTTGTTGCAGTTTCTTCAAAATCTGGGCAAAGTGGATAGGACTGCAGATGACATATTCGATGAACATCTGCAGAACTTCATGAGACAGCAAAATGCCGCTACCAGACTGCAAAAGGAGTTTAACAATTACATCAGGTGTGTTCGAGGTAAGTCGATTGAATATAAATCGGATTAGAAGTGTTTATTTATTGTGATAAATACCTAATCAAAATGCACCTCTCCATCGTAGATTAAAGTATGTACTTGTTGCGTTCAGTATGGCATATGAAATTACATGGAATGAGATTTGAACATGTCTTTATAGGGGAAAAATAGATTGCAATTATCTCTGTATTATGTCTACTAGTTATTTTTTCGCCCTTGTAAATTTAAACAGACTAGACAGACATGTGTGAAGAAAATTGTAAAATATGAAAATAATGGTGATTGTTACGGCCTATCAATTAGAAAATGTATATCACGTATACGTATACACTATTGTTTAGTGCATGCAGTGGAACGATGGAAAAGTATATTCGAATTAATTCAATATATTTTTTAAACCACAAATGATTAGACACTATTAAAGTGAGCACGATAAAATGTTGAACACTTAAAGGATTAGGAAATATAATGTGATTCACATTTTATTTGTAATACATTTCTGGATATTATTATCATATAATACGATGACATATGCAAAACTCGAATATTTAATTTGCTACTATTTATTAAAATTACCAACCACTGTTAAATAGATAAACATATCTTTAATAAATCTTATTGCTTTACGTAAACAATTAACAGTGCTATATAAATTGTTCCTCCTGAAGTTTCACATTGCAAATCAGTTTCAGTATCTACATAATAAAAGGGAGACGCAAACAATTGTATATAATTTTATTTTTAACAGAATAATATTGTATGCAGCAAATATCAATATAATGGATAGGAATTGTACGTAGATCGGAACATTTTCAGTGGATAAATTCAATTTCAGTGTCTTTGATGGTAAACGCGTACTGAGAAACGTGTTTATTTATATGATTAAACAATGTATTGATTATTGCATGCGTCCGTGCAACTTTTGTAATATGAACTGTGACTTGCATGTTAAAACTGGACAGGACTGCTTGCAATAAACCAGATATTTATAGCACATGCAAACTCAAATTAACAGTTCCGCGTGAAAAATGAGCCGCAGCCTTGGTTTTCTGTGACCTGTTCCATTTCGTTGAAGCTCAGTAAATTATTCAAGAGATGTCCCTCGAGTAGTCGTACTTTCAATACCTCGAATCCATAAAAAATCAAAGAATGCCACTTCTGTGCATACTGGATTCGAACTTATATGTACCTATATTTCAATGTGAATGCTGCGTTAATTATTCCATATTGCACAGCAAATCGCACCATAATCGTTAGGTTTTGTATGCATTCAAATTAATGAAAAGCTATTCTTTCTATCACAAATTCGAAGGATTGTGAATTTATTTGAAACGTAATTGCATAACATTACTTAACACTAGAACTACCGATAGATTTTGATACCATTTAGATAGCGTACGTTAGACAGATTAAGAACACGAACGTCGTTGTATGGACATTTATAAAAGATATACAATTGTCATTCTGTCTTATTAAAAATCATCACTAATAATAAAATCATGTATATTAATAATTTTAAAGCAAAAAATCTGAAACAAGTCAGTTCGACTTGCCTGGTAGTTCTAGTGCTAGTAACAAGGAGATAGTTACTATTCTACGTGTTAAAATTTTTGACGAAATTTCCAAATCATTTTAAAAATAAATCTAAAAATCCCTGTTCTAATTTATTTCTGATGAAGCAATCTTTGACGACCTTTATTTACGTTAAAGCTTGCGTTACAAGTTGCTCGAAATAGTAAACTTGTGAACCAGTTCAGAACCAATTTTCATATTCAGGTTCTACTGTATCTCTAAACAGTGACTTATACATCATGCTTGAATGAATAAATTATAGACACAGCATAGCTCTAGAATAAGTCAAACTTCCTGCAACCTATTTGACACACAACGGGTAACCACCTAAATTTTAATTAATATTATATTATAGGTAACGCATATACATATGTATACATTTACGGGACTGTACACCTAGCAGTAATTTATTCAACAGTTGCAATGTTGAATAAATTACTAACTTCATACTTCAAAGCATAATTTGCAATAAAAATGTACTAATAGTTTATTGTCAAATCATTAAGTTATTATAAATTTATTCTATAAATTGATAAATTATATATGTATTTTGTGTGCAATTTACATTACGAATATTTCATTAGAACTTTTCTCTATTTATAAGAAAGGTAGCAATTAAAAATTCCACAGGTATTAAACATTCGCTCGATTGTGTAACTTATCCTCCCACGTATTAATTAAAATCATATTTACATATATGCAATCTAAAGTTTTTTTGCATAAATTCTAACTCCTCCATAGACACGAATAAATGCCCGTGAATCTATTCCATTTCACCTACAACGCAATTCGCCTGAGCTAACTGAAATCCTTATAAAATCGAGTATTTGCAACTTACATAAAGCATATCGTACAATAGACAGTCGTAGCCATAGTACACTGTTGTTGAGAGGTAGTTTTACAACTGTGCATAAAATGTCACTGAGAAAAGCCGCCTCGAGTACTCGGTTTTTGTCGACGAGTTACGTACGTTTCATGGATGAATGACGGGTAGATGAATAACGTAGCAGACATTCAACGACCGTAGTTTCTGCGCAAGTCCTATGCAACGCTCAGAAACATCAATCGCGGTAGCAAAGGGGCCTAATGTTTTAATCGTGACAGGTAGTGATGCACGTAGATTAGAAGTATGTACAATGTACACGGTCTGCCAAAAGTGTTAGGACACTTTGCTACTGTTACACTTAGTGTTAGGCAACAAATACCTGGCAAATTGATTACCGATTATCACGTCCTGTGCTTTTGTAAAACATTGGAATATAAATGCAATAAATAATTCGTACGATTAACTTTGTTTAATATCGACAACTCAGATTGCACAGCGTAAGTATTGTAATGCTTTCGAGTGGCAGTGCAGTTGACGTGCTTATTATAAATTTATGACAAGACAAGAATAGACATAGCAAGGGGGACAGCAATTTTTTCAATAATTGGTCATTTATTTAGACATTTATTATGTACAACATTATTGGACATAATATTACGAAGTAGTATTAATAATAACAGTAAGAGGTTTTAATCACATGACAATCAGTTTACAAAGGATTGAAACAATAGCAGTAGTAACTATAGATCTTGAATAATTTACAATATGGGGATTTTGCATCTAAATCTAGTCCTAGAAATATATCAATCATCAATTGGGCTGATAAAATTTTAAGTAACGGGAAACGTAAATGAAGTATTAAAGCCAATAATTTTTAATACAATTTAACCCTACGCCGGCATAACGGGTCATCCAGGGGAAAATGTAGTCGTTCGATTTCTCCGAAACGAAAAGAACTCACTGCCTTGTTCGTCCGTATAAAGAAAGCTTATATGTATGCGCAAAGGTTAGACTCCTGAAATGTCGTTCACTTAGGTCAGATTCCCCTTTTTCAAGGCTCTTTTTCGAAATTTAATTTATATTGCAAAGGGGTTCAAGCATTTCACTTGAGAGTATCACTTATACATTAAATTAGAGACCCTAGTGAGTATTTCAGAATCTTTTCAAAATTTTTTAAAAGCCCAAAGCAGTAAAAAATCGGTGCCAGGAATGAAAGACCCATTATGCCGTCCGCGTTAGTGAAAAACCATATGTCGGCGGAGGGTTAAGTATAACAATGCAAAAAGTATATATTTATATGTCTTTTGTGCAATGTTTTTTTATAGTAGTCAATTATTAGAAAAAAGAATGGTCTGGATTTGTATAATTTACATTTATACTTTATAGCAGGGGAAAAAATATATTATTAGCAGATAATTTTGTTCAAATGCATGTGATGTTTCACCCATTAAAGTTTAATAGTTCACTCAAATAGCTTAAGTAGCTCAACAATTTTGATAGTTCACGTATGCATTAGCTTTGTCAATGGATGAAAGAATATTATATGTGCGTCGCATTCCGAATTAACGGCTTCTATGCTAGGTGATGATGAGTCCGAATTTAGATTCACCCGAGACAACTTGAAGTCCTGTCTCGGAGAGGAATGTTTAATTGTTAAAGCTGGAATGATAGTTGCTAGAAAACTGTAAGATATGCGTTAAACGACTAGCCGAGGATGATAAGCGGCGGTCGAGGATATTGAAACGATTGACGAGTCTTCGTTAGAATCGTTATTGCGAAGACTCGCCAAAGCTTGGAGATGGGCGTGATGCTGGTGGTACTACGCGGATTGATTAGTTCATCAGGGTTTCGGGCGTAGAGAGGTGGCGGATGAAATCCCTAGTTGGTTACAAAAAAACATAGTGGAAATGGAAAGTAACCGTCCGTGTCTACCCATCACCCTCTGGTAGCGACTGACTTGGGGGTAACTAACTAACAATAAGTCATCATAACTAATAAAGTCATTAAGCGCGTTGCGTTTAGGAAAACATGCCAACCCTTAGAGAATGAGCTGCACAAGTTAATGGTATCTGGCTTGCAGATGCAGAAGGCAATAGCGATGGCTTTATGATTCTAATATTGCACCGCAGCAAATATAATAATTAGATTATCTTCTGTTTGGATATAAACCGTTAGAACTGTTTTATAGGAAAGTAAACGGTGAATGTAACCTTTTAGCAAACACTTAAAGGTTGTTGCCCATCTAAGAGCCTGTTGATGTCGTGCTGTTGTCGTGTTAAGTGGACGCACTTCTATTAGAATGCATGTAAATACGTAATGTGAATATGTCGATGCTGGCCTGATGCCGGTCAGGCGTTATGGCTGTTAGATGAGCGAAAACCTTAATTCTGCGTACAAAAACCACACGTCATATTTGCATAAAAATTGTATTAAATAGTTGGAGCTACAAGTTTTTTTTTAATACGATTGTAATATTTTCGAATTTATTACATGCATATATACTTTATGACGTAAAAATAACTCGATCCAAATTATATTACCAAATTCATTAACAAATCCTTTTTCTACAACTTTTATAACAAGCTTCTGAATAATACCACAATTGCAACTATCAAACGAAATTGTTTAAAAGTTCCTTTTAGAAATGGTTCCATTCTACTTTTCTTTAAGATATTGATAAATTATTGATGCAGTATCAATGCAGCATAAATAAAAATAGTAGACATTAAACCTTATATTTCTTGGATTCTCTCTAACTCGCAAAATCCATATCCTGACAATAAATGTCATTAATATGGTTATTTATCAGTTATACATATATATTGATAGTCTGCCACTCTAATTAATATCATTTGTAGCGTGATTAGCAGCGGGGTAGATACATTTTATTATTCGTACTTTCCTAATCGTCGCAAATAACAAAATGTACTTTGAATATAAAATCTGCTCCAATTCTATGTACGCGATTTGTCCGTGACTCAGTCGACACTTCGAAGATTTACATGTAAAACGCATAAACATACCAACAAATTACATAAACTGAGACGATAGAAAAAAGATGTTGGACAAAAACGATTGACGTTTCAAGTCACAGCAATGTGTACCTAGTACCTACACATCCAGCACTTTGAACTTCCTGTTTTTCCACTTCAATGGCGTAATTTCTAATAAATACAAAATGTGGAATTACTCGTATTTAAACAATTGTACATGAAACCATTTTGCGTAAAATTGAAATTAGTTGTTTTGTACAACATAAATCTTGCATTCTATCTTCTATGACAAACATATTTCTTAGAATTTCTATTTTAAAGAACACACGTATTTTTTTTGTATACATTAACAGTCACTTCACGAAAATTAGGATTTTAATATTATGAAATATCTAACTTTACAGAAGTACACGTCTTTATCTATTACTAGATTGGATCGTAAGCAGTTAGAGTTTGTAAATATACTTTGTGAAAACTGACGAACAATTAAGGCTCGAAATAGTTAACAACTTAAATCTATTATTAAGCTGTGTCGTGTCAAATTGAAATACTATCCTCGCGATAGACAACTTTACGTCAGAATCATACGACATTAAATATACATGGGCGGTAAATTTTTAAAGCTAAATAGGAGTAAGATTAGGTTAGAAGTATGAATGGATGTAGGGATGAAGGTAAAAATGAATGACCAAAGTGTAAGCCAAATATTAGAAATAAGTTACGATAAACGTTAATTGATTTAAAATATATATGGGGATACCAAAAAGTGTATAAGCCATGAAATGGAACTTCGTGGCCCACAGACAAGAAATTACAGATAAATAATAAAACTATATTGGATGCTATCTTAACAAACTCATATTAATTCTACTAAATTCAATTGGATAAATGAAGAAAGTTAATACGAACGGTGAATTTACCGATACTCTACCTTGCTATACAATGTGCATACTGCAATTCCATATTTGAAACCGAATACGCGAAAGCAGGTAGCATAAGAATAAGAGTTGTGGCTCGTTAACAAATATACGATAAAGAAACGAAAATGATTTTTCCGCGATGTAACTTTTCGCGGTTATGCGTTTCTACGCCGATGCCTTTTACCTTTTCTTTATCACTCGAGACGACACGTAACAGCATTCGCACATAAAACCCGCATGCGCTGTTCCAATGGTACCATGTATATCCTCAGGCAAAAGCTGTCGATAGATACGCACGTTTGTAGGCTTTCCACTCTTGTGATAAAACGCATGGTTTTCGTGGTAGTCGATGCATCCCGCTATCGGGGAACGAATTCTTCTTATCAATGCTTTTCTCAATGTTCTTGTCTTAGAATTCCTGCTAGAAAGGAATTGTACTTTGGTAATCCGAAAATTCGGATTTCGTTTGAAGCTTTACAAGTTTCAGTTAAGCTTGTAGGAAGCTTGAATCAAAGTAGAGAATCGGGGGAAATAATGTCATAATATTTGTTGGTTCTCCATGGGGGGAAACAGGTCTTAAGGATTGATGCGTATTTCAGTATTTTCTATATACATTTATGTTGAAAAGTATAGTCGATTAGAAAAGATTTTGTACTATTTTTTTTCCAAACATTGTTGTTTATTTTTTACTCCCTGGTGGAAAACGTCTTTTATTGAAGCTACATTTGTGATAACTTCACTTCATTGTTGTGTAGTGCGCAAAAAAAGTAAAAGAATGATACTAATAAAGTAATTATCCTTAATTTCTTGATAAAAAAATTGTGCTCATGTTTGTTGAGAAAGTGAGGATCAGAGTAACGGAACTTTCAATTATTATGTATGTATATGATGTTTAAGGTTCCCTTGTTTATTTCCTATCCAAAGAATACAAATTTCTAATCTAAATAAACAAAATTGTTAAAAAATCTTTTGCCACAAAAATCATTTTGTGGATTATATTTAAAATTTGTCCTCTATTTAAAACCACACTTTTCTTATACTAATATTTATTGCGTGTTAATACAAGCTGAACATATAGATAGTAGTTATTTGATAAATATAAGAATGCTGTATTTAGTTAAGGAAAGATAACGATATGAATACATACATTAAATATTTTATTTATAATTCTGTGATGAATCAGAAAAATCGCATCGATAATGCAACCAATGCCCCTAATATAATTACAGCGAATCCCTTACATAATAATGATGAATTCTTTCTTTTGTTCACTCGCAGCGGTGCAAACAGCGTCGAAAACACTTATGGATTCGCTGAATGAAATTTATGAAAGCCAATGGACTGGACACGACCTCCTATACGTGCAAGCTCAAAATTTGGATATGTTGTGGCAAGACTTTACTCATAAGCTTGCGGATCAAGTTCTCGTGCCTCTCAACACATATCAAAGTCAATTCCCAGAAATGAGGGTACGTCTTGCAATATACAGAATTATTTCGATTTTCTTAATCTTTCCTGTAATCTCGTACGGAAAATTGGGTCATTCTGACTCCATTCTCATTTATTGATACAAAATTGAAATCATTGCGCGGTACGGAAGAAAGAAATTTATAGAAATTTTAAAATATTGCACCGAAATCTTCGAATAATTAGTAAATAATTATTTAATATTGGGTCATTTGGTTTCGAAATTAATTATTTATCGACGAAAGGATTGATAAATCCATCTAGAATATTCCTTCGTTGGAATTTTAAGTATCAGAAATAATTATAGAATTAAATCGAAACTTAACTCCGTTTACGTGTCATTATGTATCAGAAGCGCTATGAAACTAATTATTATTTGTCTATGAAAGTAATTATGAAGTAAAGATTATCACAATGATCATTTGTTGCAGAAAAAAATTGACAAACGTGGGCGGAAGTTGGTAGATTATGACAGTCAAAGACATAATTTCCAATCGCTACAGTGCAATCCACGAAAACGGGACGAGCTGAAAGTGTCTCGAGGAAAAGAGTTACTGGAAGAGGCTAAACGTACATACGAGCAACTCAATTCCGAACTTCACGATGAGCTACCTGCTTTATTCGACTCGCGTGTTCTGTTCCTCGTTACTAATTTGCAAACACTATTTGCTGCTGAACAAGTGTTTCACACTGAAAGTTCAAAGGTACATTCAAAAACTATGCTTATGATAATAAAATATACCAAAAAAGTAACTACATTTATACTGATATAATTTTATACACAAATAAATAACAATTAATTTCGTTTTATTCTTTTTATCGATACTTTTATTTTTATTTATTTATTTATTTGAAACGACAAATTAACTTTTTCGCTGCGGCGTGCCGCGCCTGTTGGTGTTAGTTGCTAGTGTACCACCGCTATAGATACAGTTTTTAAGGCAATTGAACAAAACAATTTTGCAAAAGCATATCAGTTGCTCTGGTGGTATCAGGAAGGTGGGTGACTAGAGTAGTTACCACCCTTAGTATACAGTTAGTGCTCGCCGTTGGATGATTATAATTATCTTTAGTAACCAAAGGTTAATCAGAATGACTTTTGAGAAAGGCAGATAAAATTCTAATGCACATGCAGCTGTGATTCTTTTCTTCCTATTCTCAGACGTTGCTGGTTCGCTACAATAAACTAAATTTTTTAGTTTACTTTTAGTTTTTAGTTTAGTTTATAATATAGATTTCTTTTGAATTATGCCGGTGACCTTGAAATCTCGTAAAAAGAAAAAATTCTTTTCATAATCCGATATGGCCCCTGAAGTAGTATCTGTAACTTTGTCCTCTGCCGTTTTTTAACGGTAAAAATGATTTAGTTATAAAAAAGTAAAGTTAATAAACAAAATACTACGGTAAAGCAGCGTCTTTAAAATGTAATATATAATTTGCTCGTTTATAAATGAAAAATCATATTCTATTTGCTCTAAGTCAATATACGTACATGTTTCCTTCCCCTTTGCTCTAAATAACTCTAATTTAATATCCTTATATTTTAGGTATATTCGGAATTAGAGGCAATCGTTGACAAATTGGCTAACGAGAGCCAAAGAGGATCGTACACGCTAAAGAAGAATACGGAACCACAATCTCCAAAATCACCTAATGCCAACTCATCGTAAGTAAACTCTACTCAAAAGGTCCAAATATGTACATACTAATTTAAAACGATCAAATGATGCCAAATAAAATAAATTTTTGTTTCCAGTTTGATAATCAACACGCAACCAGCTCAAAATAACATTTCACCAGGTAAATTATTAATGCCGTATTGTCTACCCATACCTTTTTGTGCGTTTGAGTCGTTTGTGTACTAATATTTTGTGCATGAGTGTAATACAGTTACGCCACATAAAAGGTTCCCGCAGACAATTATGTGGCTAAATGTTTAGTTTTGAGTGTGCTTTATTGCGTGTTACAGCTGCGGATGAATCTGCTCCCCCAGCAAGAAACACATCACCGACTACACAATTAAATGGCAATGCCAACAGCAATGCTAACAGCAATGCTAACAGCAATGATAATTCCCTCAATAATCAGGATGCATCGCCGCAAAGCACAATTGCTGTAACCAAGCGAGTTGAAGAGTTGTATGATATTCCAGTTGGTAAGTATACGACGTGGGAGTAAATGTCATCGATTACGTATTTTACTGCTCAGGAGAGAAATATTAATCATGGATGACGACGACTACAATTTCTTTTTCTTTTGTTCGTCGTTTGTCGAAATGGTTTGCCGAACAAGAATCTTTTGTCTTAAGTGTAGCTGAATCGTATATGTTAACGTATTACTAAACTAATCTTCACTGTGTTTGAACTGCCTAGAGTGTAATTTGGACAGTGTTTTTCTATGTGCTCGTTTAAAAGCTACGTTACTCCTTAATTGCGTATATACACTACATGACGAAGTAACGTATTATACAATCTTGAATGAATTTTATCTGCTAGATTTTAAGTAACATGTTACAATAGATATTCTCTAGTGAGTATTCAATATATTATATATATATAATATATTATACAAATGCGCATAAAATGTGACAGCAACAAGCGTTGGAATTTATTCGAAACAATAGATGAAACAGTTTTCCAAATTATACGATTTTAATAAATGATGTTTATAACAATTAATGTTAAAACTGTTACGGTACTTTGTGTAAATAAGAGTTTGTTGCCTGTGCCCATTCGTGCATGGTCTTGTTGAAACGGTGAAGCACAATTTCACTTTCCAATTCTGACTCTCAAATATGTATGTATGTATCAAAATTTTCCATCCAAGATCTTTAGCAGTGATTTAAATTTTCATTTATACATAATCAATGAAAGTCAGAGTTCAAACGAAACTATATCACAGGTCCATGACTAATGTGGCGGATTGAATTATTTTAGAGGTGGAATATGAAAATGGTACCGATTTCTCTGTAGGGGCAACGACTGACAACTTGCCACCGGGAGTTTTGTACAGAGTCAAGGCTACTTATAAGTATAGATGCGAGGATGCGGACGAATTGTCGTTCGATGTTGGTGACATTATTCGTGTAGTAGAGTATGATGATCCAGAAGAACAGGTATGTATATTCTTACTAATTTACTTATTCTGCATGCATACGGAACATGAGATATATTTCATGCAAAATACTAGAAACAGCATTAATATTAATAATCGTATTAATAATGGATATAATGAAATACTTCATTGTTTTAGGAGCAAGGTTGGCTAATGGGCATTAAAGAAGATACGAACGAAAAGGGTATGTTTCCAGCAAATTTCACAAAACCGCTGTGAAAATGTTATTAAAGTCACCTACTACACTCCAATGCTCACTGAAACAACGTATTCTATTTTAAGAATAGTTACAATATTAAAAGTGAGAGTAACACAGTCATCTGAGGTATTATACATGTAAAAGAAATAAATAATGAATACACAATGAGGGGCAATGGGAAGGGAAAGGGGTGTGATGAGATGGTAATGCTGGTAGGTACTGTGGATAATCCACCACCCCAAAGTGCCTTAACCCAGCCACTGTCTGTGCCAACATTCATTGTCTGTAATATGGGGATAATCTCCCATATCCAATGTACGAAATACACATCATTAATAATCAAATGAAATATTTAAGTGATTAAATAATATATTGTAATACATCCATGCAATACTATAATATAAAACTTATATATTAAATTAATATTATTTTATGAAATTGTACATAGAATTATACATTTTAAGAATATTTTATGGAATAACTTTGTGGCCACTGAAATTATTATTAAGAACTAATGTAACAATTAAGATGCCTCGATAATGCCCCCCGTTTGACAAACAATTATTATCAGATCTGAAAAATTCAATTATCTATTTGCTACATTCTTACATTAAGATTTTAGGCTCTTTATTCACCTTGTGAGAACAAAAAATAGAATTAGGTTCCAATAAGGACATAAACACGGACGATATGCCAAATTTACAGAACGCAATTCAATAGCGTGTAACGGAATAATATAATTAATCCTCACTACATCGGTATAGAAAAACTAAACATTGCGGTGTTTAAGTAATTTGAATTTTAGACTAACAAAATTTGTCAACATAATTCTATTAACAAAAACATTATTCGTTTTACTAATGATTATAAGAACTTTTTTTTTAAAGAGTTCGTTTGTATAGTTTGGCTGTAATATCGTGTGGGCGTACATAAATGTTCAATAAGCAAGTATTTTTCCGGTTTACGTACATACATTGCAAATCAAATGGCTCTAATAAATTAGATATTATTACTGCCCCTATAATCCATTTGCGTAGAAATACAAAATCGAGAATCAGCCAATGGTTCAGTGATGAAAATTCATAGGGCTAATTAATACTCGTTAGATAGATTTGTTGAGAAAATTTTACATCAAACTTTATGTAACACATAGTGTTATAATAATATACAGTAGTAAATGAGACTACCGATTTCAGCTTCCACTAAGTTGTGTGTCCTTTTATTTTATCGTACTGATCTGAGAGATATAGAGCGTAGGAAAGTGGGATTGTTTATAAATGAAAAGATTTATGTTTGAATGATTGATCCATTGTCACACTAATAATTAACCCCGTGTACGAATTGAAACTGTAGACAAATAATATGCTTATTTGTGAGGCATTGCAGGTGCATGTTAGAAAACATATGTTGATTATATGTTACAATTATATAGTTATGATATTAATAATAATAGTGAAAGTATGTATATTTATATTCATCAAAGTGGACCAACGAAAAAAAGCATGTTGAAAAACAAAAAAATATTTTAAAGATATCGAAGAAAATAGTGGCAGCGTATATTGTTTTGCAGCGTAATTAGAGATTAGCAAACTCATATGGGAACCCCATATGAATTTCCAATTCATATCGAGAATACCATGAATTCAGTATAGAAAATATTAACAACCATAACATTATGATACACTATTCATCATGCTTCACTTTAATGTTATCGATACAATCTATGTATAATTTGAATAAATACACATTCCATTGTGTTGCAGATACATAAATATGTAGCTAAAAGAAGTTCAACTAAAATGTCACTACACAATTTTGTATACTTTCATTGAAAATTTTACTTTAATACACCATGTTCGTTATTTACATGAATTAAAAGTGAAGTATGAAAAGTGTTTCTCTATTTCAGATGAAAAAACTGTTGTATTTTACATTTTTATATATACACAATTACGAAGAAAGAAACATTATTAACTTATATTACGAATGTGCCAATATGATTCAGTATTTCGTACATCAAGAATATGATGTTATTGATGCGATTGTCAAATGAAAAGCAAGTTTTAAATACTAATTGTAACAACATAAGTTTTTACAAAACATATGGAAATATATGAGCGTATTAAAAAAGAAGCAATAATGCAAACAGCGTTAACTACTTGGCAATAGATGTGTTAACACTACTAATATGATGATAACTTCTTCAATTTTTTGCGAATATAAAGAAATGCATTTAATTAATTTAAAGAAGATAAGTGGTAAATAAATATGTCTGCCAATTTCTCCCGTAAGGGCAATGCATATCACAAATTCTTGATCATTCTATATACATAGGGTAGATGCATTTGTGACCACTTTGTAAAACTGTAAGTTTTAATAGGTTTTATGCTAGCTACAGTTTTAAAATCCACGTTACCATTAAGTGAAAAAGTCGTACAAAAATTATTATATAACAAGTAATTTAAAAAATCTAATTTTCACCGTTTGTGGCCACCTAGACACCGCTTTTCACCATGTGTGGTACATGATTTAAACAAAAATACAATATACGTTAAAAACTTCTCACTTTAGTATTAAAGAATAACATGTTCAGAATCTTAACATTTGTATACAAGGAAAATATTTTACCCAATATTATTTCAAAATTCCATTTTTTCATTTCATAAAGTGGACTAGATTCTAATACCGATGTGCCATTCTCTATTGCAATTACAGCATCTTGCACCTTCGTAGGTGAATAAGAGAATAATCAGTTAGATGGAACTTGTTTCTTGTTTGGTACAGCTCCAATTAAATATATTCCAACTATGGTTTGAAATAAATAAATTTGTACATTAGTACTTAAATACTTTGAATATACATTTTAGATATATGTAGAGACCAAAATTGGTAATAAATAATGGTTGTGTACTAGTTTTGGTCATCATATCTGAAAAATAGTTGCAATGGTCACAAATGGTGCATCTACCCTAGGGCAAATTATATACAATCGAAGCGTCATATCGTAAAATAATTATATTTGGTATACCATTTGTAAGAATCGTGTTTTGTACACTATTATATTTTTCAATAGAATAATCCAGGAGGTATTCAAGCTTATAAAACAAAGTTATTCAACTTGGATAACAGAAAGATACCATCCGTATATCAAAATGTGTTCGAAATCTAATATTAATGACTACCTGTCTTCTTTATATTGTATTTATTTATTACTGTAACATACAAGAAACAGCTGCGGATATTGAGTAGTATTCTGAGTGCACCCAAGTATATGATAATAGTGAGGTCTAAAGTTTAGTGTAGCAGTGGAGCAATCAATTGTTATATCATTTGTCATTTTTATGCCTTGTTGTTTATTTTACGAAAACAATTAGTCATATCTTCATAACCTTAATATAAACTATAATGCGTATATACATTTATCGCTTTAATTGTCCTTTTCAATTGAAGACGATTATAATAAACAATTACTGGTTTGTAACATAAGTGTTTCTAATTGATATACGTGTTTTGTTCAATGGTCGACCACGAGATATTCCTTCCTCCGATTAATCCGTTAAAAATTATCTTCTGTGAGCAAAAAGTAATAAAAAGTATTTTATAATGAAGATTTTCAGCGCTAAGCCTGCGTGTATCGAGCATAAATTTATATTTCTCTTTGTACAAGTAAATAATTGTTACGCTTGAATAATAATGAAATTTTGAATGCAACCAAAAGGAAACCATTTATTTGAAAGGGTTAAAGAATGTCACGTTTTCGTGAACTGAAATATGCTCGATGGAGCGATACCAATTTGCGTAAGCCGCATTGCTTTTGCTGTACCCCAACATCAGAAGAGGAAGTACCTTCACTATACAAACCACAATTGTCCCTACCCCAATTTTCCATAACGCAACAACATATACCTCTTACAGAATCTCCATCAAATTATTGTTTGTGCAAGAAACATTGCGCTAGAAGGCAGAAGTCTTTACACACTTGCAATTCGGATGGCATTGAGGCAACATTTATATATATATTTTTCTTAATGTAGGGGAAGAAGCCCATGAAATATATATGGCTCATTACTATTTGCAGAGATTAAAGTGTTCGGGATGTCCGGAGCTAGATAAAGTACGAGAAAGTTTGGGGCTCCATTTAACTGGAACTCAAGTAGAAGAAGCATTAGCTGAGGATAGACAAGCGAGTTTAATACAACATTTAGATTTATGCACTGCTTCTCTCGAAGCTCTTGCTCACTATAGTCAATCTTTGCAAGTATCCGAATTAGCTGCATATAGGGTACTAAATATTAGTCATTTGTTGACACTTCCTCAATCTTATTTCATAAATGACAAACCTGATGCAGTACACTCTACAATGCACCTCCAACAGGTACAATAATTAATATCAATATTTTGTATAGATATCAATCAAGTACAAAAACTGAAGAATGATTGTTCTTTCTTGTACAATGAATAGTAAATTATGATAAGTAATATAAATTATTGGACCGATCGGAAGGCTTACATAAGTCCAATTGATTACTTTTCCCACTGTATATTCTTTTCCATTAGGTTTTTATGCTAGTTATATGCGATTATTATAATTCGTATTGTTTAGTTCTGAAACTGACACAGATTTTAATCATGTTTGGTATAACGTTTTTTAAACATTTCATTAAACTCATATAAATATGTTTGTATTAGTAAGTAGAGTACCCATTGGGATAAATTATTGACACTTAATGTATCGTCAACATAAAGAACCAGGTATAGTTTATTTCCATGTACAAAAAATTCCATGTAAAAAAAAAAGTAAAAAAAACCTGTGACAGTGTCAGTCAGTGCAATGATTTGCGTACCTGTACGCATACTTTATACTTTTTAATTGCTTCTATAATTTGATGGTATATTAAGTAATAATGCATTGTGGACAACAGCTAGAAGGACGAAAAGAAGAGAAATTGTTTACCTTGAAAGATTTAACAAAACATTGTTCAAAGCATATAGTACTGCCAAAATACCTTGACAAGTTAATGAATGATCACTATATTAGAAAAAAAGACTTTTATACAGCAGCGAAAAATTTCAAAAATTATCTCAATAACTTTAAAATATCCATGTCGCAAATGGAAAGACTACACGAACAATATGAAACTATTCTAAATAACTATCAGCAGAGTAGATGTATGTTGGATTTGGAACTGCCAAAACTAATAAGCATGTATGATGAAAACAAGTGTAAAATGCATAAGCTTATTTATGCATAAGCTGTTAAAAAATGAACTATATATATCATCAAAGACTAATACGAATATTCCAGGCGATTAGTGGCAATCTGTGAAGGCTTTGAAAAGATTAAGAAATTTTATAGTGACACAGATGGAGGTAGTGAAACTACAATTCTGTTCACATCAATTTATGAAAAACTTTGTGCAAGTGACTCAAACACAGGTAATATAGCTGTTATAAATTGATATAGTGTAACAGTTATATTTATCATGATTTTATTTTTTACATGGAATAGCAAGAATGTGTCATATGAAGTATTCACAGAAATCTGAATTATGTCAGAAGTGCAATATAAATACTGTTGAGCATAAGTGAACCATAAAATAGATGATATTGGTGTTGTAATTATTGCTCTTGGTTCTTAGTCCAAGAAGCACAGTGTACACAAATTATGGACTTCATGAAACCTTATACATATTATGATGCTAATCTTGTTATGAAACGATGCCAAGGTTTGACCATGCAACTGAAATCTAAATCATAAAAGTATGTTTGTAATATTGTCACTGTCTCATAGGATGAGTATAATAATGCTTCCACTTATTTATATTTCTTTCATTTATTCATGTGAAACTATTTATGCTGTTTGCAAGAAAACTTGTATTATAGCATTTCATTCAAATATTGCGAAACCAATTCACTGATTATTAATTCAATAAAATTAGAAAACAATTAGCTATTTCAAATTTACAGCAGTTAAAGTACTATTAAACATTTTCCGGTTGTATTGTTTATTTGACATGCATACACATCCAAATACATTAATTACTTATCAACAGAATTTCCTATATAGAAACCCATCAGTAAAAATAATAATGTAAATTGGTCTGTATCAAGTGGCAATTTACAACTATGCGATAATTAAGCAACATAAGGAAGAAAGATCAGACATTAGTCTCTTACATATATGTATTTAAAAAAAAAAATTGTAGGTAATGTGCATAAACGTTTTATTTCAAATCAAACCCTCTTTTATATGCCCCATCTGGCACCAATTATTCAATTTTTTGGTTACTTAAATAAGATACATTATAACATTTGGATTCTTGACGTGAGGATTAAGAAGAAGGTCTCATCCTTTTCGCTCAGCTTATATAGCCTTGGTTTGGAAGAAACAAGCTATTGCGTATTCTATAGGAATATTGGAGAGTGATAGTAATCATCGCTGGTAACAATAAATTTCTTATCCGAGTCCTTTTGTTTGTGCCTCGATTACCCTACGCCCTACAGCACAATTATATTTAGCGCCAAAATTTTCACTACGGGGAGCCACTTTACGACGCACATATACTAAAGGTGACTTCGCATGACAATATTATAGTCGGTGTCGGTATTCCAATGCAGTTCACGGGGTAGCGTAACATTTCCTTTATAAGACTGCGCAACTAAATTTCATTTAATTAATGGAGCAAAACGCTTCGGCGTTCTAAGGGAACATGTAACCCAAGGCCAAGTTCCTAAAGGGCGCGCAACACTAATATTTATTGCAAAGGTTACAAAATTTGAAATTTACACGAAGCTATGTGTAATAAAATTAACAAATGTGTATATTACGTAAAACTATTCACAGTTTTACTTTTCATCCAGTTCAAAATACTACTGCTGAGAAGTTGTAGTTAAATAAATTTGTGCAAGTACAACCATATTTCAGTTATATTATATTATAGAAACTGTACGAGATTCAAATTTTATGTAGATGCAAGTAATTTAATTTACCGCTCCTTTTACAGGCGGTCTCTACATATACATATAGTAGTGACAGATAAAATGAATTGCTAAAATGTAATATCCTCTGACATCTGATAGTAAAATTTGGTAACAGTTTTCATTGCGTTGCGGAATGTCACACACGTGCTGTACAAGCAAAATACTAAGTATATGAATTAAGCAAGTGCATACAAACGACTAATACAAATATTTATGCAGAAAGTACAATATTAATTGAATTACTCCAATCTCATCGCATCATAAAATATGAAATAATCGATGGAAAGTTTTGAATTTCGGAAATGAAAGTGTTTCATAAAAATGGCGCGGCTATCCGGCAAAACTTAATCTATGATCAATTCCATACAACAATTATAGCAGTCCATTTTCAGTAGCGATTGACTCGTATCGTTTGGTGTGCAAAGTGCAATCACACAAGATACACCAACATTCGTTAAACAAGTACCTTCCAATGACGGAGGAGAATCGATGGAAATTCCCGACAGCGTTCGTTTTAAACGGGCCTGTAACACGAGAGGAACTGATGTGAAAGAACAAAGGGGTAAGAATAGAGGTGAGCCCGAGGAGAGAAAGAAAGAAATACGGAAAGTCAGGGTGATCGGGGGTGTTCCGATAGTAGAGAAGGAAAGGACGAAGGTGCGAGAGAGAGGAGGAAAGAGAGAGATAACGTAGGAGAGTGCGCGCGTGATATCTCTCGTAGCGAGCGGCGACGATAGCCGTGTCGCTGCGAGCCGTCAGAATCGGTCGGTTTTACAGAGACGAGTATAACCTATATCTGAAACGCCACGGCGCTGTTACATTCTCCGTGCCTCCTCCCTAGCGGGTGGCGGCCGCACCTCCTTCTTCTCGCCGATTTTAATCTCGTTAGCGGACACGTGCGCGCCCCCGCGCCTATAGCCACTATACGACGACCTACCGTGTCGGGGCTTCGCCAATCTGGTTTGGTCTAACAGGATTCTCGAGCGACCGAGGGTTGATAAAAGGCTGCGTACCGAGCGGGCGCGGCGCGAATCGCAGGAGGAGTTGCTCCGCTCAAGGTGTGGGCGCTCGTGCAGCAGCGGCAATAACAGCAGACGACCTCGTCATCGTCTTCTATTCTGTCGTCCCCCAGTTCGTTGTTTCCGTCTACGTTACACCTCGTAATCGTGTTCGTCGTTTGGCATACGTCGGGTATAGGTTGCGTGTGTGCGCACACGGTGCATATTCAGTGTGAATCTATCTCGTCGCGTGTGCGGTACAGAAAGAGTACCTTAGGTAGAGAAAGAGGGAGGGAGAGAGTGAGTGGGAGAGAAAGAAAAAGAGGGAAAGAGAACGAAAAAGAAAGGCAGAACGAGAAAAAGACGGAGAGAGAGAGTGTGTGTGAGTGAATAGGAGAAAGAGAGACATAGGATAGCAGAGCGAAGCAGCGAGGGGTGAGAGAGAAAGAGAGCTAGGGAGAGACAGAGAGCGACCGAGATAGAAGGAGACGAGCGCCGGTGGGTTACCACACCCAACCGCGTTGGGACCGAGTGAACGAGTGAACAAGCCGTACGAGAGCTTTCGCGAGTAGTACGCGGGTACAGCGAGGGACCCAGGGACCGACGGTCGAGATTCGACGGTGGACAGTCGGGACTCTTTAGATCTCGATCCAACGGACCTCGCTGTCGTAAAATTAATCTCTCATCTGAAAACACCGAAATCGTGCCGCGAGCAAAGAGAGGCTAACGTGCGCGCGTGTCTCACCCGCTTCTTCGACGTTCTCTCGCGAGTGCGTTTCACGTTTCTCGTCGCTAAACGTGTGCGTGCGTGAATCAGGAACGAGAAAGGAAGGGAAGTCAAAAGTAGAAGAAGCAGTGGTAAAGAGTAAAGATACAGAGAATCGAGAAACAAAAGGAGAGAAAGAAAAAAAAGGTGAAAAAAGCGAACGGGAGGGCAGAACAAGCTACCGGCCGAGGTTCGTGCGTGTGCGTACATGTGTTGATGTGTCGCTGGCGTCGTCGAGCCCTGCCAGGAGTGCTCCGTCGCCGCGTGTGCCGACGTCGTTCAGAATACGGGGATTCCGGAGACGCATCCGTCAATTCTACGTTTACGTCGTCGTCGTCGGCGTGGACAAGTGGTGGTGAATCGTGCTAGTGGCGGTAGTGGTGGTGCGAACAATCAGGAAGAATTTAATCGGTTTAACCAGGACGAGAGGGAAGCAAGAAGAGAAGGAAACCACGAGGACGGCGACGAGACGTCGTCGCTCGTTCGCGGTGGCAAGGTAATATCGGCCCGACGACGATACCGTGCCGTCGAGCCCGCTGCTGTCTACGACGATCCTCGCCGCTCGGCAATCGCTCGCCACCACCGCAAATCGCCCGTTCCCTCTGTCCCTTCCTCCCTCCCTCTCCTCCCTCCTCCTATTCCTTCACCTTCTCCTCCTCCACCTCTTCCTCTTCATTTTTCTCCTCTCTTCCTCCTCCATCCGTCGAGGATCCTGCCGTCCTGAGCCATGGCGTGCTGCCTGTCGGAAGAGGCGAAGGAGCAGAAACGAATCAATCAGGAGATCGAGCGGCAACTACGAAAGGATAAAAAGGATGCCAGGCGGGAACTTAAGCTACTACTTTTGGGTGAGTATTAAAACTATCATTGATCTATGGTAGAATATATTTGTAGATATGCGTTCTATCGTTAACGCCTTTACAAATCGTTTATTATTATTATTTCCACCATATTCCTGATATATTCGTTCTTTAGCGCATGTGTGTTTGATATATTTAATATTCCGTATACACATGCGTTTTCTTTTCTACTGGAATTATACATATATGTACGTTGTACCCTAATGTGTTGTACACTGTGCCGCTCTATTCTGTTCTATTCCGCTCTCTGTCTCGTTTCGATCCATGGCTGTCGTATATACTCGTCCCGATCGAATTATCGGGTGTGCCGTCTATTCCGCCTCACCGTCGATGCGTGTTCGCCGTGTTTCACCGCGCTCCTTCGTTTCATTCACGTCTCTCTGGCAAATGTGCCTCGGCCGGATCTCCGTTTCTGCGCTGTTTAAGACCGACCGATCGCAGTGCACGAGTGTAGTTGACCCAGTCTAGCCGGCGTGCGCTTGACAGCTCTCAGCCATAGTCGCTACACGATACTCTCGGGCATTCCTGCCGGCCAATACACATGCATATTGTACACCCGTCTTCTTCCTTTTCATCTGCAATATCTCACTTGCTTGTCCATTTATGTGTTTAATGCGATATTACCGGTTTAACAGAATGGTAAATCGTTCTCGCTCTATTTGGAAGTTTCCTAGCGAGCCCTCTAGGTTATCTCGCGTTGCTTAAGATTGCTGCCGCTGCACTCGTCTATGCATATACAGGGTGTCCCAGGTTTTAACAGCCAAACTTTGTCAGTATGCTTTGCGAGTCCAAATAAGAAAGAAAATTATATATAGACATGGGTTGTGGAAAAGCTTATTCCAAAATTATGTGCAAAATACGAAGGGAGCAGTAAGGACGTAAGTATAGATCAGCAATATTTACGTTTACTGTGTCTAGTATCTGAGTAACAGTTGAATTAAAAAATTGTAAGAAATGGTGAATGACAGCATAATTCTATTTCACGATGTCCATCGTGGTCGAAAATGGAATTTATTCCGCTACGAAATACCAGACTTTTATTAACTTATTATGCTACGTATTGTTGATCTATTCCCAAATTGCATTGCAATAATCGCAAGTCCGTCTGTTACGGGGTCCCTTGGAATTTCTCATGTTTCTCACAACTTTTTAATGATGTCTTTAGTGACCTACGTTTACATAACAATTGTTTCTCATTTAGATCCATAGACTAAAAACTAACAAAGTTTGTTCGTTAAAACCCGAGGCACCCCGTGTATATACTTGTTCACGATCACGCAGATATTTCTCGAGCTCAACGGTGTGTAAAAAGACGCGAGTGTTTTTAGAAAATTGCCAAGATATTAAAAGCCGCTTTATTATTATCGCTGCTTTGTGGGCCGCCGATTGAACAAATCGATTTTCCTCATACGAGAAAATTATCGTGGATATGATTTTTATAACGTTCTCGTTTCTAACTCGCCACCATGGAAATCTTGCATAGATATCAGATTTAACGGATGCGCTTGTGTGGTAAGAAAGAGTTTCTGTTCATTTGTTCTTTCTTCCCTCTGTTTCGTCTTTAAAAATTAATTCCATTCCGTGTCTAGTTGGTAATTCGTCGTTATCAGTAGTCGAACGCTTCCCGACAGACAGGAGCAGAACCAATTCTAAAATTAGTATAGTTATCGAGAGGTTCGCGCTGATCTTACGTGCAATCGTAATACATACTATCTCATGTGACAATTGATGAATCGTTAAAAAGTAATTTAATTTATTTTTTGTACGACTAAGGAGGCGGTTCTGAACTTTTCGTCGGCAATGTATAACTACACATGTACATAATCCATTGGTATAATCGCGAACTTGTAATTTTTAAACGTAGATATCTTCTTTGGTTTTACGTAAAATTTCGCATCGCAGGAAATATATATTGCGCGATAAGAAGAAGTAGTTACGCTATTCACCCGTATCTCAATGTATGTGTGACGCAGAGTTTTAGGGCACTGAAATTTCGAAAGCATACAATGAATCCGTTCGGTGGTCTTCTGGAAAGAGGAAAAAGTGATTTGTCAAATACCGTTGAATTCGGATACAAAAGGAAGTTGCACGTACGACTGATACTGCAAATCGTCGTTCATAATTCAGACGAGATAATAATAAGATTATCATTCTACGAGTAAAATAAGATGCACTAGCAATGCTGCAGAGTTTGCATTGTATTAGTCATATCTTTAAATGCTAAATGAATCACTGCTCCTGTTATGATGTGTACATAACGTGCTTGCATACTTTTTTATTTGACTTTCGAATTTTACAAGATGAAAAACGCTGTACATAAAATGTACCTTGAAATGTACATACTCACCATACCTCCTTGCACGCTGTACGCATTGTGCGCCTATCAAGTATTATTTAATGTAAGATGTTTAATGCATCTGGATTCCGTTGTAGGTTCATTTGCAGATGCAAGATGTGTTGTTTAACTTCTGCAGTGTGTTTTATGGCGCATATACAGTTGTTGGAAATTAAATCACGTATATGGTACTTTTTAATTTTTAATCATTCTGATTAGCGTCAAAACGTTTCTTAATTTTTATGCCACAGTGTACATACGTTAATATTCTTGCAACACTTTGGACATGATATATTTAAACCCGGAGATACTTGAAGTGTTTATGCTGGTTTTATAAATCTATGTTGCATTAAACATTAATACATATGTTTTATCTTTTTGACACGATAAAGAAAGAAAATCGTTTGAAGTTTGTAAGCCGTCTTTTTTCCCCAGTGAAACGTAGAATAGCAGACGACAATGAGGAGTAGTATTTAATATTAACGTATTATTATTTATTACAGAAATAATATTGTTTATCAAAATCCATAGGAATAATGGTATATCTAGGCATTTTGGATAGGACATACTATAAGCCTAATTCCTCAATAAATACTTTCACTTAATGTCTAGTTTGGGCATCATATCAGGGCCATAAAGTCATTTAACTATGCGACAGTAGTATAAGTCTAATTGTAAGTCCGAGGCATTGACACCGTGATATGTATCTATATGTTCTTTTCATTTTTCTCGCCATGTACAGCTATAAACAGAGTGGAAAGCTGTTGAGTCACTATCACTCGTCGCGGGGAACATAGACAATTCATATTCTTGAAAGAATTTCTCAAACGATAACATAGAAATCAAACATTGAGAAATATCTGCCACGCCCCTTGTAAAAGTGTTTGTATATTCTGGCACGATTGCAACTATAACGATATAAATAACCCGTATGAATACTAATCGAAAAGGATCATACCCAACACTATTAGATACGCTCGAAAAATACCCCTGTATAACTCTGGGGTTAAGAACTTGCACGTACACAATCGGATCACTAAATGATCACAGAGGCAACATCATCGGCCGCGTAAGATTAGCTATGCGTTCAAACCCTCCTCTCGTTGTTTAATATAGTGCGTAATGGAAACGGTAATGCGATCCAAGTCGACTGGTTTGAAATCCCTTTGTCGCAACAAATCTCGCTCTAAGAAACTCACCTTCCTTATAACCTAAGAAGTCGTTGCTCGTTACCTTGCATTGTCTCTTCCCGAAGACTTTCATGCCTTTGTGACTTTATGATTCAGGCGAGGCCAGTGTGCATATTTACCTAGCTATTCCGCAAAATGAAACCCGAGCTAAACGTGCTCGAAGCGGTTTTTTATCGGGTGTCAAGCGGCCCAGGTATCCTGCTGCTCTTTCACGCGAGTCTAACCCCGAAGCACGCTTTTTTCTATTCGTTTCGCTGTGTTTCGTTTTACCTTTCCTTCGACGGTTATCCCTGTGCATCTTCACTGAAATAGAAAAGATAGAAAAAATGTCACTCGCTTTCGAAAGATCGTTTTACCATGGGCAAAGATGTGTCCACATCAGAGGTGTAACACTTTAGCCGCATAGGTACACACCTGTTCATAAGTCATAGGACACGTAATCAAATTTTATAAGGCTTGCATCAAAAATAATTCGAATCGTTAATATATTTAACATCAGGCAGTTTCTCTTCACATTTTACATAATTAGCTATGAGTACAATAAAAAACACGTGCTATAATTCGGGCAGGACTTTAGCGCAGTCGCGAATAATAATAATTAAATCTTCTTTGCGTCTACGTATCTTGTAGACGCCGTATGTTTCTACTAATTTTGACACCCTAAAAATTAATTCTTTTGCAATTTAACTCTTAATATATTCCATTCTTTTCGTAGAACGTTCCACAGCTAACTTTGAAATTCCCTCCATAATTTTCAAGTGGTTTAAATATTTTTCATTATTTTAGCGGATTTGGCGGATTTCGACTACTAAACACTTTATTTTCATTTACTAAAATAATATTACACATATATTCATAAATATACGCAAGAATGAAACTTTGAATCATTTGCATTACATAACCAAAATTGCTCGAACATTGCAAGTGTTCTTTGTTATTTGATTACTTATTCGTGAGAGATGTTATGCTAGTATGTAGTAAGTACAATTGTGAATGGCACGTAGTACATACATGAAAAAATAAATCGAAAATATAAAACGAAAATATAGGCTTCGCTTTGGAGAAAATCAGCTTGGTACCTTCTGGTTTTTGATTGCTCCAGAAATTGTTGAAGATGTTTCTCGTCGTGTTGAATATACGGCTGTGCCCTTTTTATTAAACTTCTATAAATACCCAAGATTTGTCAATATAGTGTGGCAGCAATGATTATAAATAATGCCATCGACAAATATTTGCTTGCCACTTTGGAACGAATACGGAAAGAAATATTATCTCTTTCTATAAATCTAATCATGAACATATACTTTTGTTTATGTTAGATTGACGAATGAATATAATGTATAGTTTTCGGTGTGCCGTAGAATTTTATTAATTAGTTCATGTGTCCCCTGAGATGGAGAAGGTTGACTTGCTTTATTGTATTAAATGCACCAACCATCTTTTCCTTCCATTGTCGAATGCTGGTAATTTTCTCGTAATACACTGGTAACAGCTCCATAATAACTCCATAAATAAATAGAAGTCGAATGTACATATATCGTTATTGTTCCATCGTAGACACAGTCAACTCAGAGTTTGCCTCCCTGCGATTGTGCGTCTAATCATACTTTTATCTATCTAATCGAATTCTCCGTTTCACCGAGATAATGACCTAGAAAATGTCTATCAGGATACAGGATTGCTATATGTAACAGGGCTTTCTTCAAAGAAGTATCCTGGTTTTTTTAAAAACTTTTCAATTACTTCCAATGTTACACTTCCACCATCTCTGTAAGCTTCAAAAATATTTCTTACTAAATATTTATGACTTGTGACATTTTCATCTCTCTTTGCCCTGCTTGCCTCTAGAGAGGATTTTATTGTTTAACAAATTCTGCAGCATTCAATTTACTGTCATTGATCATTTCAATTGATAAATACAATAAGCTTTCAATAGGGAAATTTTTCTGGGATAAAGTAGACTGGAATAAAAACGGTACGGATTGAAAATCTGAAACTTTTTTGTTGCAATCCTCAGTTTTATATTTATAAGAAGAGGCAACACTTTTTATCCAGCGGAAAACAATCCGTTGTTATTTCATATGGTGAATTTGTAGATTAGCGTGCATTTATAAGCAAAATTCAAAGTATGTAGCAGTAGTAGGAGCAGTTTTTCGCAAATATCTCGAAAACTGAAATGCATACAGTCATTTTCGTAAGCGGAAAAAGTTGAACGGGATCGTTGAGATGGGGCTGATCTACAAGTTCGTCTTTCATATTTTTGTAATAAATAATTTTCTAATAAAGCATTTGTTTTAAACCAGATAAGGTTTATATAAAGAACACTGCATATTTACATACAGTTTAGATCGTATAAAACGTGCAACTTATAATTATTAACGGCATTTTTTTTCTCATCTTTATTCGTAGAACATGCTGGCATTGTTTTGTAGGAAAAAAGTAGGGACACCCTGTATCACCCAGGGTAAACTCGGGTCAATGTGTTCTCATAAGTGCTGGAAGATGATCCGCGGTGAGTCGCGAAACTTGTCGCGAGGGTAAATTAGTCTTGGATGATTCGGTCTCGTAATTGAACGTTAATTTAATTGAATTGCCAGTCGTGTAACTAGCGGCGGAGGTTTGGAGAAATTCGAGGGATTCATCGATTAGCTGGTTACCGTTAGCTATGCTTCCTGACGACACGCGTGGTCGGCCTTTTCGTGTGCCGATGAACTTCGAAATCGTTGAAACGTATATATGGGCCCGCTCAAAAATCATAAGCTACTTGCTACATTTAATTAATATTCGTCATAAAACACATTATCGAAATTGTGTATTGTTTTATTGCTGCTTACATTAACGACCATATGTCTAATATTGGTTTAGTAAAAGGGAACAACGGAAAACGTACTTAATAGTCAAATTGTAAAACAAATTAATTTTTAGGACGTGAAAGTTGGTAGAATCGTTAATTAAATTGCACACGGTGCATACGTAGACAAAAGGGAGATGCAATTATTATTAACGATCTTAACGTAACGTAAGATTTTGCACAAATTATTGCACGTGCTTTTTACTGTTCGCATAGCTAATTGTGTACAATCCGAAGAAAGCCCGTCCTCTGTTAAATATATTAACCCTTCGCACTCGGATGTCCCCCCTCAGGGGACATCGTAAGTCTAGCACATCACTCGATTCCTAGATCCACGTTTTCGTCAAAAAGTGCCGCCGAGTTGCTGATAGGTAACGCCTGGGATGGCTCCGAGTGCAAAGGGTTAACCATTCCAACAATGGTGATGTAATTTTTCAACAATTTTATTACGTGTTCCATGACTTATGTGCCGGAGTGCACGTATAGGTATGTAGAATGAAAATGATGACACGTGGCTTCGTCAATTCGCGGTTCGCATTTTCAACTAGAAAACTTGCTTGTGCCAGAGTGTACGGTTACTTAATTCTGACAAATATTGAGGAAGGACCACTTTTTCGGGTTATGCAACTGCTAAATAATTCCTAATGATTCGTTAACGACACGCTTGTGTTTGCTTATGACTTATGACAATCCCTTGTTGCCCAATGGAAATATTTCGTAATTTTTGGCAATGGGGAACCACGACGATTCAATACGTGTTTCCTTGATGGAATCAGTACGATTAAAGAATAATTAAGCGGTTTGTAATATTTCTAGCTAGAATGATATCTGTAGTTGCAATTTCAAGCATTTTATTTAATAATTACCATTGAAAAGTATGTATTAAACATGTTTTAACCAGAGTTTCTAGTCTCTATCGCGAGAGAATATCTCCAGGTTCAAAAACATATTTGATTATATTCAAAGATCCACACGAACTCTTGAAAGTGCAACACGAAAAAGATAGTTTGTACATGCGATAAATCACAGTCAGGATCGTGTACAATACTAACGTCAAATTCCACGCATTTCATCTACTGATTGCAAATGGACATTTTTTCTACAAAAACTAATAGGAATATCGAACGCGTATTCCACTTTAAATTAAATACAATCAAATAAAGCATACATATATGTAATTAAAAAGAATTTCCTGTCGTAGAATTCACACTCACATATATATGTATAGACCAATATAAAAAAATAGCATTAAATTATTTCAATATCAGTTGTATGTAACGTGCAACATATATAAAATTTTTAAGTACGAGGGAAAAGGAAATCAAAGAAAAATTCTGTTCATCGTACCTTTGAGGAAAAAATTCTACTCGATAGCACTGATGGAAATTTGCGTAGAAACTCTCAAACTGTTTCCGTAAACAAAGCATATTACTTACTAGATCGGAATGTCGGACGGTTTTTCTTACGATCGTTTGTGTTTCCAGTCTCGCGATTTGGAGTAAGTGCAGAAATAAGTTTCAAGCATTAACTCGGACTCTGTTCTTCCGGCCACGAGGACGTGAGTAGAGTAGCGAGCGTGGAATAATTTTCTCGGTCACATTCTCTCATAACTCTATTCATTGTGCACCGATTAAGTTCTTAACCTTCGACGGTGCGGTATTACCATAATAGTGTCGCCATACGAGGATGCCTCGCGTACACGTTACATACACTTAAAAGACAAAAGTTCAGATACAAAACGTAGACGTTTAAAAATTGTTGTATATTTTTCATCCTCTGAGGTACAGTACCGGAGAAAATTTTTGATACACGTACGATTGTGCGAGATATTCTAAAATTTGTCTTATTAATACAATGTTAAATACGATAATTATCTAACAATAACAAAGTGTCTTACAATAGTTGAAAGACCACCTTTTTTCTTCCTCAATATTTTGCACAACTTTGACTTTTCTTTTGCATAAGTCAAAAAATATAGTGTATGAATCAAGTATTTATTATGCAAATAACATTTTTTATGTATCTCAGTAAATAAAGCAACTGCCCATATTTTTGTTTAAGAAAGTTCCTAAACAATTAAGTACCTTGTTCGTGAATTTTTGTCAGCAACTGTACACTGTCGGCCAAAAGTTTGAGACCATTCCCCTAGAACAATGATAGTTGCACAAATTAATATTCAATAGCTTGTTAACGATTCACTGATTTGAAAACGATGTTATAGAATCTATTGGTAATAATCTTTGTCTGGATGTGTTCTCGGTTGGGAGTGTTTTTAAATTTGCAACTTAAAATTATGAATTAGTTGTTGAATTTCTGTATACATACCTTGAAACGTCTGGTGGTTCGAAACTTTTGGTCAAATGTATACATGTACATTCGACTCCGATCCAGCAGCCACGAATTGGCCGATCGCGTCGCTTTATCTTGGACTTTTGCATCGATTTCTCATTGAGTACAAGCATTGGGCTGTTATCTTGCCTCTCGTTACGGAAGCTCGAGTTATCGTCTCAGCCGGTCCCAAGGGTCCCAGGGTTTAAGGGTTCGACTCGTGTGGCCTCGCGTTTATTTGGTTTTTAGACTGTCGCCAATACCTTCAGGAAGCAATAAATTGTGCCTCTGACATAATTAGACCAATAGATTTGTTTGTTACCCCCGTAGTTTTAAGACTCCACCCCTGCGAAGGAGTCTGTAGTTTTCTTTCGGCGGTGTTTGAGCCGAGGAAGTCAGAAGCAATTTAGATTCAGGAGGAGAAATATTTTGAGAGTAATAACGAGAACCTACGAACTTTGTTTAACAATTTGTCGTAGTAGACTTGTTTCAGTGAATATAGAATAAGTGTTGTTTGTTAAACGGTACGGTGTTTTATTCACCCACCTCCATACCAGTGCTCCTCACTTTGAACATCGGTTCAAACTTTTGGGCTCCTGCACGCCATCATTGTGCAAGAGAATTGTCAGGGAATCGTGAAGATTTGCAACCTTCGGAAAAGCGACGTCCTGCCATAACAAATACATATACATATATTCCCTTTGGGGGAAAGTTCGTGATGCAATTAGGACAATACATGACTTTGAGCTATTAGTCAACGAGGCGAGTGATATAGTTGGAGTCTTAATCTTGCGAGATCTTTGCGAAAGATTATTTTTCCGATATATCTTCCTTTTTTTTCCTTTTTTATTATAAATGCAAATTAAGCGACTGCGAAGGTGATTCTGAAACGATTGTTTCCTAACACTTTGTGTGGTTTAAATAATTCTATCGTTTCGTTCTTGGCGTTGATTTAAGGGGGAACTAATAATTTGATGGATAATGAGGGTAATGAGGATAATGGTGTAAATGAGTATGTACATAATCTGATAACGACATCGGTTAGGTATGTAACGAAAGTATACGTGAAATGTTTTAACTGTTGGGAAGGAAATTAAATTATATAAATACGAGGATATTCTGTTGCCTTTCATTTTTTAGCGTTTTAGTGGTATGTATTTGTATTCTATAGTTTAGGGGCGATACATTCTATATTTCTTATGGTAATACATAGTCGGGTATAAAATGAAGTAGACGTTTAATGAAAATGATTATTATCGGAGATTAATTAAGATGTAATTATTATTATTAAGATAGAAATATTGACTATTTGGGCAGAAATCATTTTTGTAACATGGGGACTCACATATATATGCATTTGTATTGAGCAAATTCAAATAAGTATGAAAGGTATATTGAAGCCATGTTAAATCAAATTATATTTGCTCCATTAATTTATTTCTAATTACGTGTTAAACTTTCAGCAGTGCTTATTTTAATTTTATTCCAATTTTGTATTTCTATCGCAAACGAGCCACTTTTTTGTTGACAATGTGATTGAAATTTCTTTGAATAGAATAATACTCGAAGGAGATATTTTGGTATAACATTTTCTCATCCGGGGCTCCGTTTTCGAGAAAACCGACAATAAAGTGTGTTTAATTTGTCTACGATTTAATACAATTTGCCTGTCCTGTATATCAAAGAATGTATATCTAATGTATATGTACAAAGACGATATTTCAAACATTACACATTTAGAGCAAAAGATTATTGAGGAATTCGAAAAATTAAAAGCGATAACAGCTTACACTCTGTTCAGATATCATTAAATCGTCGAGCAAACTTGTGTATGCAGCAACGAGCAGGACATTTTTCAACAATACTTAAAATAGTGTACTGTATTGTAGCATTGTAGTAGTATGTAGTAAAAAAGAATAAAAAATGGGTAATCAGTAGAAACACTTTGTATTGTTTTATCCACACAATTATCAATGTTTGTAAACACTGTCTCGGACAGAGACAACCGCTGTAGTGGAATACGCGAGAAACAAATTGTACTAAATCGTTTACAAGTTGAACAAACTTTAAAGTCGATTTTCCCGAAAACCGTGCCCCGGATGAGAAAATGTTATACCAAAATATTTCCTTCTTTTTTAACGCAGAATCACCCCTTGCCCGGTTGTACTACGATTTCCGGTCCACCCTGTACATCGAGATATTAATAGTTTTAGACAAACAGTCAAGTAAAGGCTATCGCCGGATAAGGGGGTCAAACGGAATTTTCGTCTTTAATTTTTGTAACTGCGGCGCACCCAATTAAAAAATGTGAAAAAAATTGAGAATAGTAGTATCAAAATTGAGAATAGTAGTAGGTAATATGTACCTACAAAAAAAAATATAATTTTGTGTCCGTGATTCCTTCAATACAAAATCGGTATTCTTCAGAATTTTTTTACGTTTTTCATTTCTTGCACCTGGGGTATCCAATATGAAAATCCGCAAAACTTCTACAATATGTGCCTCCATAATGGAAATGTCTCAGATTTTTTTCCAAATTTTTTATACGCTAAAATGGGAGATATTTTGGAAAAACTGTATTTTCATTTTTTCGCCGCAACTACCCTCCCAGTCGAGCTACAGAGTTGAAACTTGGTACGAATTGGTTTTTCTTGGTAAGCTATCGAGTGACACCTCGCAAGTCGAATTTGGTTTAGAGGCACATTTTACCCCCTTATCCGGCTATAGCCTTTGTAGTTTATCTAAAAATAAATAGCTTATGAATAATTAATTAACATGTGTACCTACTTCTAAAAATATCTCTACGAATATCTAGGTCAGATTTACATCGATCAGGTTCTTAACTTTAGCAGTCCTTTCTCTTTTTACTTGTAACTCAACTAAAATGAGTAGTTCCCGAATATAAAATTGAGGATCTTCGAGATTTTTGTTAATCACTAACTCTCGTGTGTACCATTGCGTTTGAAATTTAATTTCATCAATTGGACCAATTGTTCTTGTAAATAGATTGATTTTATTAATTTTAGAAAGAATAATATTCAAGCGGATAATTGCATTTAAATATAAACGACATTCTACTGAGCCATTAAATTATTATTCTCCAATAAATCATTCTTTTTGGCAACTACCTTTAATAATTGAAAGTTCAAATTTTTATTCAATATTTCGAGAATTCTATATATATTTTCTTTAATATTTGTTTATATACATGACAAAATATTGCTAAGCCACTCTGGATTCCCATTCTTTGAGCACTTTTACGTCAATTCATGTTTTGTGAGAACAACTAGGCTTTAAACTCATTCAACATTTTGGTTCCCTGAACAACCATTGAATTTACAATCACAAGGTTCATTTCCCAAAAGTTTCTTCAAAAGCGTAAAATGAAAATTACTTATAAGACAATTAGAAGTTGGATAAGTATTATTAGCACGCTTACACAGGCTGGTCCGGAAGTAGTGACATTAAAGATTGCGGTCGCATCCGTGCCGTTTTTACGAACATGTCGCTATATCTAAGGCGTGACCTTCGTTGTGGAGTAGAATACGGGAAAGTCTGCAGGACTTGCTATTCTTATGCAAGATCGTAAACTGATGAGGCAGAATGAAATTAAAGGAACAGAAATTTGAGTCCTCGCCACTTTGCTGTCCGTCGATCAGGTTTCGTTCACCAATCGAACTGATGAAGGTCATCGATTAGCAATAGTCTGCGAAGGTCGTAGGTAAAAATGTCGATTCAGAAAAAAGTTGTATTTTTTCCTGTTATAGATATTTTCTTTATTTGCAACGCGCAGACAGGCATATTTTGTTATAATGGATATACCGAATATAAGATAAGTATTTTTTACATTACCATATTGTAACCTTGCTCGGTTCGAAGAATTCTCGAGAGTACAGTTGGAAAGGGTAAAGTATTTTAATAACAGTTTAAAATTCCAACTTATTGAATATTGAGTGACTATCAAATAATACTTTGATAATATTAATAAATATAATGAAGAGGATCATAGCAATTAGTGATTGAACTGAGATATTGTTTTGATATCCCCAAAGTCAGCGTCGTCCCCGTCAACACCTCACATCATTTCTGGAATATTCTTTATAGAAACGAAGGATGATGTTATATACACATGTTTTTGTCAACATCATTCAGAAAATTCCAGAAATGATGTGTCGCGTAGTTGAGGACACCGGCTACAATATGCGACCCCCTAATTTGTTTGAGCAGTGTAGATGCAGTGCTTTATTAGGGCTTGCAATGAAACAATAATTAAATATAATTGTGTAATCGATACGATGTTGTTTGTTTGAATAATTATCAAATTATTTCAATGCCTGAATGTGTGATGGCATTAAAATGTGTACGGCTCAAATCTAAGTTTTCTACATTTTCGTCGCAAAAAAACGACTTGAAAGTTCTTTTCAATGTTACGGTGTTGTACAATGTGTATGTGGCAGAATATACCAATCAGCACCTTGCTGTTGTGAAAGGGTTAAATTGACATATACGATGCGCAAAACCGTTCGTCGTGTAACCATTAAATTTTGTGTGTCTCTTATCCATCTTTTTCAGCTGAACTACCATTATTATCATACTCTGGAACATATTCAGACACCTGTGCGGCGCTATTTGTTTATCTAACAGACTTTTATACATATAATTTTATCAATCTATCTCTTATGCTAACTTTTGCAATCCACCTTTTGTATTATTGTAGGAAGAAATTGAACATTAATACGGAAAAGTGATATGGAGTGATGTAATGAATGTATCGATGATAAATCAAGTTTTTATTCATCCATATTTTTATAGCACATTTAATATCATTTATTGCTTCATACCCTGGGGATGGTAGTGAATTCTTTGGAACGTTGGCTACTGAAGACATTTGTTATTACATACTAGACGGAATGGATTGAACTGAAATAACTTTTAATCGTTAAACCTTTTGCTATGGGGCGGGGTTAGCCGCAGTTAGTCGCCACTATTAAACGTGATTTGTAAGTTCAAGATCATTCCCTTTGCAACAAACGCGACCGAGAAGGATCGTGGAATATGTATTTGGAGTAAATAAACACCGTTGAATTATTTGAGTCTTGTTCGCTCGAAAAGTTAGGCGACGTGGATGTTCAGCTGGACGAGGTTACCAACTTCAATTTATAGCAGATAATGTCTCGTATTAACCCCTTCCTTAGAGCGGGATTAGCCGCTAGTATATCGCTGCTATACGGGGTTGCAAGGCGCACCGTTACATATTGCGTTATTTACGTAGGGTTTAAGGCAATTGTATGAAACAATTTTACAAAAGAACATCACTTTCTCTGGAGACATCAAGCAGTGTTGTTAATTGATGTGAAATATTTACGGTTGACCAGACTTACCTTTAGTGTACAACAGGCGCACAACGATAATTACACTCTCCTTCATTAACGGACGGGTTTACTAGATTAAGTATCCGTTTCACAATTAGTCATATTCATATGCAGACCGGAATTGCCTATGTCATATCTGCATTAAGCAATTGTACAGTTTTAATCATTTGTAACAGTTGATTGTAGATCAGAAATTATCGCAGCTCGCACTGTTTGATGTTTATTATTTTATACGTGGATCTTGTCCTACGTTGTGTCTTCCTGGTGTTCCTTAATTTTTACATTTTGTAATTTGCATCTCGAGAGTTACTCGTTATTATAAGGCAATAAGGCGATATGATTTACAAATACATACATATAGGCTGTATCATTAAATTATCACAAAGTATCAGGGGGATGAAATCAGGAAGGGGCGTTAGGATATCCAAAATAGTGGGCTATATTTTCCGCAGTTAGGGTTTAGAATTAATAGAGAATATATAGGCCGACATTGTATTTTGTATATATGGATGCTTATCTTTCCTGGTTTTAATCTTGTCAACGATTACGTACATGTCATTTTGTAGTAAAATACAATCTCATAATGCAGTGTCCTATTCATGGGTCACGCCGTCCATTCAGATACCTTTTGTTAATTAACAGAATGCCTCACCCATAGGTTACGATGGCATATAAAGGTATCACCCAGTATATCACCGATGGGTCATGTCATTCTGAATGTGTTAAACTTGGCATAGTTTGTGAAATGAAATACAGAAGCCGGTTTCCAAAATGATACATACTATTTGCAATCAGATCACATAGTCCGCATAGAGTGCAGAAATAAAATAATCTAATTAGAATTGTTGTGTATACCCTCAATTTGTTGTATTTTCTTGCTATTGAGCGTTTTGTGAACCAACGCGCGCGGAATTTAAACTGCGCAATGTTGTGTAGGCAAAGCAATGCGGATGGAATTTGTTTAATTGATTAAATATCATTAATTGATTTGACGTTAAACACACGTTATTTATTGATTAACTGTCATGAATTTCGTTGCTTCGGCGTGAACTATTTATTATTTATTGATTAGCTTTATAATTGACTATGATTAGTCAATTATAAAATGGTAGCCAATAGGATTAGTTTTGATTAATTTGTAAAACTAATGTTAATTTTAATTGGCGACAAACAAAGTCGTTAAATGTTTTAATGGTAAGAGATGAAAGAGACCTTTTTGACTTCCACTTCTATCGTTAGCTACCAAGGCGATAGCACGCACATAAAGTTTAAAGTTTTCCTAAAATTTCTTAAGTTTTGTTAATCAGTTATTAAAATTTCATTCATATTTAAATAGTTATTCCTTTATTTTCGTTTTATAATTAATATTCTACCACGAGCAGGGCGCTCCACGCGCGCACGAACCCAGAATTAAAGAATTCCCTATGGACAAATTCGCAACAGAATATATTAGTACCATTAATGTAATAATGTTCATTTTTCGAATAGCGGTAGAATGTCTTTTTTCAGTAAAGAATTATTTTATAGTAACGAGGATAAAAGCGACTGACCTTTAAGAATTTTTGTTAAAATAACTACTGGATTTATCGGGTTAGGACCATGTGAATTGTAAATAGATAGTTTTGAAGTATAAGTATTACTTTTGTAGTTACCTAAACAAAAATTGTCGATTTTTTTAACTTTTTACACGAGAATCCCCCCTTAAGATATCTGAGGTAGAAACAGATATTCGTAAGAAAATGAAACAAATTTTAATGATCACAATTCAACTACGAATTTCATCATTTGTAAAATCATACAATTTATGGTATTCGAATATGGTATCAGAACCAGGCATGTACTTTCATTGAAATGCACTAATTTCTAGTCGCGTCCATTGCTCTTTATATGTACAGTTTCCGTCCAACTACTTGCTCCCGTTCGTTTATCTACACATTTCAAGAACGTCGAATCATCACTTAAAAAAGAATACAAGTTTTACCAGCGTATTAGAGTTTGAGAGAGTTAAATCCGTCTTCAAGTGTTGTGGAAACACGAAAAGCGTGCAATAGGTACGTTGCACGATGATTGAATCCATAATATTGTTAAGAGAATGACACTTATGTTTAATTCATGCGTAAGTTATCCTAAAAGGATATTCATATTTATACTTAATCCACAGTAGAGAAAGCAGGTAATAAATAAATAAGTAAACAGGAATGAAATAGTTTGTGTTCGAATGTACGTCGTTCGCTATTTTTGTTCACGAAATGTTTGCCGATCAGACGCGAATTCTTCTACTGCTTCCGTCGATCTTAATCTTTTTCTTCTTTCGACGAAATTAATTTTAGCACGGCTGTATAGCTGCCACGGCAACGAGGGCACCGGAAACGTATCGAACTAGAAATCTTTTCAGTGATGATCGCATTCCACCTTCGTGCATTTCTCTTCCTCGAAACTGGAATGGATCGATTTCTGAATGAACTTTTATCTCAGCGTCGTTTAACCATTCTATTAATGTTAACCGACGGAAACGGAACTAGCTCTTCTAATGTAACATTTGTTTTTGTTAGAATCGGATTTGTTCAAAATTTGATTATGAATTATTATTCATAATAACATGACAAGAACTATAAATAAAAAAGACTATTTGTACTTGAGGATTTTGCATGAGCAAATAATTAAAAATATTGCAGGTGAAGCAATATTAAATCCATTTGCAATATAAAATTTATAGACAATTGTTTTTGTATCGTCTCAGTGATATTGTTTAGTTATTTATTTTTAATTGATGCTCATACAGTTCGACTTGAACAACGTATATGTATGTACCGGGAAGTTTAATCCTAAAAATAATTTCTGTACATACCTGTAGCCGAACCTTTATGAATTAAATTACACCGTTTTGCTTTACGTGAGTGTTGTGGAGATACCTTTGCAAGTTATTTGTAATCTTAGAACCTGATATATCGATTTGCAAAGCACACATGCGATAAATAAGAAGGGTGCTATTTTTGAGTTTAAAAGTACTATATTTTGTTTAAAATGCTAGTCGAACCGAGAATGAGGATAGATATAATCCATCTAATTGTCGATTATTTTATGAGATTTGATTGAACAATGTGTTTTGTGTAAATATACGTATTTGACTTATTTGATGCAAATTTTTAAGCCGTATTCAATTATATGTATAATAAAGTTCATAATTTTGAATAGAATTAAGGAAGGTCTTCTGATCTTATTCGTGTTCATTACAGCGCACAGAAGTAGATCATCTCGAGAAAAAAATGGCTTGGTTGGTAACTATGATTCAGCTCGTTCTGCCTATCGGAAGTAAAAAATTCAAAAAAATTCTGGAATTATATGGCTCTGGCTATCGCAGGTAGCAGATTTGGGTTGAAATATTAAATTTTCTTAAAATGGCAGCCATTTGAAATCGACTTCTCGTTTTTTTCTAGTTTTTTGTGGCCTGTAAAATTAAAACGGAAAAATATTTTGGCCTAATTCTGGTATGGACGATAGTGACACATCTGCTGAAGATGTGTGTAAAAGATGGTCCCGATCGGTTCAGTAGAATTTCAGATATCGTCGTTAACAATTTATAAAACACGGTTTTGAGAAGAACGCAATAACACGTATATTGCGATATGCCTTGCTCGACGCTCAGATTCGCACTAAAATTTCGGAAACTTGGCTGCCGCTGATGCACATGTGCACTATAGGACTCCTGCAAAACAAAAGGGATAGTTTTGTCGAGACAAATGACTAGTAACTGCCAATGAATAAGTGTAAAAAATAGAGAAATAGCCCAGGCCTAGTCCAAAACTGGACGTCCCGACCTCTGTAACCCTGTTATTTTTATGAAATCAGACAAACCCTTTTGCAGATCTATTTTCTATAACATCTAATTGGAGAAAGTGTAAAAAAGAATGGATTTTTTTTTCCGTTACACTAGAATACCCCCCTAATAACAACCGCTATTTTGAATTATAATAATAATCCTATATTAACAATAATCTTTATCTTTAATTATAGTAAAAAACTTTATCTTTAATGGTAATAATAATCCTACTTACATACGATCTGACATTTCAAAGGCCGGGTCGAGGGACCAAGAAAAATTGAATTCGTAGGTTCGAATGATCCGACGCGATATTAGTTAATTGTAAATCGCGTGAGGTCAGTCAGTCGTTAATAGTATTGTGTCCGGCTGCATTGATGTTGTAATATGACATTTAATTGACAACGACTCGCCTGCTTGACCGTTTAACTTCGTTTAAAGGGACGAGGATGCATAGGTTACGAGATCGTACGAGATATCTTGACTGATTTGTCCCGTTCATCATTTACCATTAAAACTGATAATCGACTGTAATTGGAATACTCTGTGTACATCGTGATTCACGCGCGTATATACAAAAGCCCGATGATGTTATTAATTGTGTAGCCGCTTAAGAATATTTTCAAAAAGGTTTCATGTGGTGATAAAACGAAAAGCAATTTAACAATAAATCGAAGTTTAAGCCGATGTCTAAAGTTAAAAATAACAAATGAGACGAATCAAATCTTATTTTTCTGAGGATTTTATTGTTCACACTGTTGGACTCTACGTTTTACTTTTATTCCAGCCTAATATATGCTGTGTCTCCATTTCCTTATTCGAAATTGAAAATTAATTTCTTTTTTTAATTGTCGTAATCTCAAACGACAATACACATTTTCGCCAAGCGGCTGATTTCGCTTCAACTGATTTTGATACTCATGTCTACAGGTTTTTTTTTTTTTTTTTATCAAATGCTCGTACATATTTGAGTGCACTGCATCGTAATTGAGTACGTTATGATTCGCGAGTTCAAACTAGTTCCTCGAAAACGGAATATATATTTGGAGCTCCGTTTAAGGGGAACTTCATACGGATTGAAAATCATTCACTTCCGTATAAGGCTCTAGTTCGGCTGAATCAGAAAATTCATTTACTAGAAAAGCAAAGCAGGTTTGGCTTCGTATTTCCTTTTTTAACGAAGATTCGAAAGGTGACAAATAGTCTGGGGCTACATAAATATCTAGTTCCATAGTTGTTCCCCAGCTTTTAAATGTATTTCTTTTTTCCTCTATGCATATATATTTTTGTTCAATGCCAAAATAAGTGGCTGTATAAACTTCTGCTAACTGCTTCCACGTGTTTTTCTATGAAATATTGCTTTACGTACAGCACACATTTGTAATGCCAGAACAAGTGGCTTTTCATTCGTAGAATTCGGCCGTAAACATCGCCTCATATGGTTGCCACTCGAATATTCTGATCTATTGTAATTACTTGCGTCGAAAGGCGAATCGTTAGTGTGACGCTTGACGCGCTGCCTTAGAAGATGATTCAAGTATTGATCTTTATTCGTATCAGACGCGGATTTAGATTTAGAAATTCCATTAGAAAAGTAGGTTTAGTTAGGTAGAAATAAAGTGTCCTTTGTTTAGTGTGCATCTGATTTAAAGATCCTGGTGTTAGTTGGTTTCATTATTTCTCGCGTTAGTTTTTGGAGTGAAAGTAACAGTGAAGAAGATCAATGATAGAAACATCGCGGACATAATTGATTAAAGTTTCTTATCAAAGCCAGGGTTTTTTCATGAAAAAGTTCTTGCTTTATGGCAGTGATATCGAGTTCCAGACAGTGTGGTAATAAATTACGTAACATTAGATCCTGAAATTATTACACAACTCTTATTGATGGAACGATCTATGAAGTATAGATATATGTACCAGGAAACTAAATATTGTCAAGAAGATGATCCTGCTTAAACAACAGAAGGATATTTTGCTTAATCACTTCATCAAGTGATTGTCTATTATCCTTTAATTAGTAAAGGAGTAAATAAAATAACAATTAATTCATCATTATCGAGCGTGAATTATGCGATCGGAGATCAGGCTTTTTGCTACGAACGTAACTGTTAAAGATCGAGGAACATGTGTTTGAAGTAAATTAATATCTATGTACTGTCATGCAGGCTGCCAATTACTATCGACTTATGAATACCGTTGCAAAATTGCAGAGGCTTTGGGAATTACAGTGGATTCCGGTTAATTGGGGCCGGCTTAATTTGCCCCAATTAAGCGGCTGTCCCAAAAAAGCGAATTTCAACCGAATTATAGTTATATTATAGTTTCCGTTTCCGTTCTTCAGTATCTGCCCAAATAAGCGGCGGTCCCGCTTAACCAATGTCCCAATTAACCGGAATCCACTGTATTTCACAATCAGCTGGTCGAAATTACCAACTTAAATTTATAACAGATAATGGCTCGTATTAACTCTTTCGCTAGAGGGAAAGTAGCTGCTAGTATACCGCTGCTATACGAGGCTGTAAGAGGCATCACTGCACAAAGCGTTATTTCTCCAGGTTTTAAGGCAATTGCGCGAAACAATTTTACAAAAAGAGTTTCTCGGGAGGTAACATGCATTGCTGTGCTCAAGCAGAGTTGTTCATTCACAGGTAGTTTTTGCAGGTGATTACAGTAACCTTTAGTATACAGCAAGCGCTCAACGTTCGATGATTATAGTCACCTGCAGTAACGAAACGGTTAATTTGCTCAGGTGTCTTGTGGTCGACACATTTCCTCTGCGAAATGATTAACATGGATTGACTGCTAATTCTGTTCAAACAGATGCTTGGAATGTTTGAAAATTGCATAGTCTACGTAAGACTACGAAACACTTATAAATCTCGATTGGCGCGCAAAATATTTGCAATATATATTTCCAAGATTTATTTCGTTGCTTACATACACACACCTAAAGGAAAATAAGGAATAAGACTGTTCAATATATGTATCGCGTCGATTTCGTTCGAGATTATTTCGAAATTATATCACGTATTCATTGTACAGGTGTTTTAAATAGGCGGAATGAGCGTGATTGTAAACTTCTGTGCACAATTGGGTCATTCGGTGCGATATTAATCATTAATTGCAATGATTCTTTCAATCGACTATTGTGTCGAAATGTTTGCCGTTTTTCGCGCCCACTCTCGCGGTATGCACCGAACTGGAGTTTCGTCTAATTATACGTTAATATTGTTGTATATGGTAGTATATGGTAGCTCGAGCATCGCAGTGGCATACTAATTTGCTACTGTTTAATTAATTTTCGGCGTAATAATTAATGTCGCGTTCAATGCTGCCGAGCGGCACGTGTGCTTGTAAACGATAATTATCCTTATCATCTCGAGTTTCGTGCAATATCGATCATTTTCATTGCGATGCAATCAGAAGGATTAATATTAAAAGTAAATTAGCGGGATGTTTTTTTCAGTTTTCCATAGCTCCCGCGTTTTGTCAGTTGCATGGTACCCAGTAGGATATAGCGAATTATTTATACGACAAGTTGCGGTAATAATTATGGAGATAGGAAAAATATTATTACTTGCATTCATCTATCAATTCTAGCAAAAAGGTGATATATGTAATCTTGTTGCTTTTATAATTTCAGCTCCCGGTGTATAAATAATCTTTAAATAAATCCACGTGTAATTTCGATTGCATATTTATCGTCGAATGTACCGTGCAGGCTCCTTGAATTGTCTACTCGGTACATCAACTTATTTCGTTGGCAAGCAATTATGTCCTGCAATTTCTACTAATTCCTGTCCACTAGGTAACAAGAACATGTTCGTTTTTAAACAAGCGAAATGGATAGTGTTCGGGCGTTAAATGTAACAGATTGCTTCATTTATAGTTGCAATTATTTCCCTCTGTTGCAGAGGCCAATGAAATTCATTTTACGCGTTTCTTATAGTCACACATGCGTAGGCAAATTCCATGGATTTTCTTCCACGTTTAACTCAATTTGTCGTTGCGACGAGGACGGTACACGATCTTTCCTCTACCTACCAACTTCCGGTACAGGGCGCTTGTCTGCTTGAAAAGTCGACAGACCTTATGCGCGTAGGCCACGACTCGTCTGACTAAAAGTCAGGATGTGCTTTCGCAGAATTCGCGTTTCCTGAATGCTGTGGAAATTGAATGTTTCTCTGTCAAAAGCCATTGATAATAAGATTACAGTAATGTCTCCATATAAGCGAAAGCCTCGGGACTGAACGTTCGCTTATGTAAATAGAATACTTCCTACATTGTTTGAAATTTGTCGACAGCGTCGAAGGTGGAAAAGGACAGCGAGTAAAGATAAAGGACCGAGCAGCTTATCGTTTCTTTTCACTAGCTATCCCTTTCTGCTGTCGAAACTTATTACCGTTAATCAAGCCAGTCAATATAGTCCAAATTGTATCGTGTTTCGCGTCATTTTAATCAGAAAAATGTCAGCTGTGCTGTGTAAAAGTTTCATAACAAAAGGATGAGAAATAGTAAACTTTCATCTTTCAATTAGAGTTGCTCACCGATATACCCGAGCCCGGATCGCGTTACACTGATCGCCTAGCGAACTTCAGGGCGCCTCCAGGGTTATGCCCCCCAGTAGTGGGGATATTCTCTTCGCTTATATGGGATACCACATTTTCACTTATATGGAGACACTACTGTACGTCACGAATGCATACGTCGAAATCTTCCAGAGACAATTGAAGGAAAGATCAAAACAATTCGTGGACGTATCTGCGGGAAAACATTCTATATGCAAAGAAATGCTGAATTTAAAGTGTACACCATATGCAATGTGGGAAATATGTTCGTGTACGGGCCATAAGGAATAGAAAACGAATTATTATACATTTTACTATGATTTACTATCCCAGTAATCACGAGAGGCGAATATTATATTTGTCCTGCTGTATTTGCTTACAATATATTTACTTTATATTATATTATATTTTCTAAATAATTTTTTTGTATGTATTGCTGTAATTTTATTAACAATTTATGGAGTAACTAGATTTTCAATATCCCAAATAGCTTTTTATTGGGCTGGTTTTATAATGATACGCATAAATTTCGACGTAGAATTTGAAAGAGCAATGAATTCCCTATAAACAATGACGTTACTTGTCTTGCTGACATAAAAAAAAATGTATATTGCCCAGGAATAGTCTGCTTGAAATTTCTAGGGCATAGTCAAATTGTACCTACCGAAATTTGCAGCCAGCCATTAGAAAGCTTACAAATCACATTAATGGAGAAACGACTAACTTTAATGAATTAGAAAGGTGTTTTCGTTCCTCTACGATAGCGATCGTTCTCGTATAGCAAAAATAGCATTAGATCGAGGAGAAGAGTATAATTAGGAATTTTTACTGGATCCATGTTATTCTTCAGATTTACCACCGACAGGTTTCGTTACAATTTTCTAAGACTCGAATTAAAAATTTGTCCGGAACGGTGAGGTGTATTACTAATAAGAAAACCAACTTAAACTGTTCAATACAAGAAAAAATATAGTTTTTATTATATGCAAGTAATTATTAGTTATATCGTTTCAAAGTACTTACCTTTGCTTTGTTTTACACTCAAAGATCTCCTACTCAGTGAAAATACATATAATAATATGAAATAACGATATCCGAGTAGAGCTACTGGGACTCAAAGGATTAATAAGTCTGATAGATCCTAGTTTTTAGCATTTTAACGCTTTGGCTGGTGTGATATTTGCGTAACAGTTGCTTAGACTGGCTAAAGCACGAGGTTGTAATCGTTTTCAAAGCATACTATGACAGCAAAGTAAATATAAATGTCCAATTATTTCGATATTTAGATCCACACCGTGAATGTTTTCACAATACATACATTGAATCTATGACAAACAGAGGGTCGGATTGAATGTATAATTAGTACAATTAGTAATGATAACAGTTTTCACTGAAATGTAACGGGTGGAATACATGAAAGTGTAAGCGAAAATTTATGATCGGCTGATGTCAGTCTTGTATTGAAATGGAAGGGAGACTTTTTAGAATCTATTTTAGAACCTACATGCATGTAGGTTAAGCATTTTTTTAAAATAAATCCTTAAACCTTATTTTCATCACTTTGTGTATACATACGTACTTTCGTACGTATTATATCATATTTATCTATTCTGCATAATATACAATTTTATACACACTACATACATTATCTAATAGTTGTGTGCGCTCGTACATACTTGTATACTCCTTTCATCCGTAATCGGCAACTTCCTGAAGATTTACGTACATGCGTACACGCCTTTCTCAATCAGAGGGTTAAAGTTATCAATTTAAATCCAACGTTACTTATGAAACGACTTGATAAAATAACTGACTCAAACTCTATCTATCTTGAGCTTAACAATTATCGAGATATATAATATATCTATAAGCATCGTTTATACCTCGTATAACGCGGATTCGTGTAACTCGAAATGTATCTGAGGCGTTATACGGGGGTCTACTGTATATCGGGGCGGTGGTGCTATGGCTGGGACAGCAAAAGCGCTCCTGCTTTCCACGTCGGCATCTATCGACCCACCCTCGGCTACTGACGGTGGCAGTGGCGATGGCGATGACGATGGCGGTGGCGATGGTAGAGCTTCCACAGCCCTGGAAACCTTTCGCACGTTACACCGTGAGTTACAGCTCTTGATACACGGTTAGGCGAATGCACCAGCATCTAAGTGTAATTAAGGACCAATGAGCGTTTCTTTTATTCTCTATGCACTCTATATTCGTGGTTCAATTGAAAAGGTAGTGTACAAAGTGCTCCAAATTTTTCCCTACAAACTTTAGCGATTTATTCTTTGCATAAAAATAAGAAAAGAGTCTTACGTAAGGGTCTGTAATAAACGTTTTCTCAGAAAGCTATAAGCGAATAGATATTGTATACGCGCGGAATATTCAACAACAACACCAAATCGAAATGAGGAATTAAGTTCGATACTAAATAATTGCTTTTCATGATATTGATTATCAATGATAGGGAATTATTATTACATAATAAATACTCTGCGACTATGCAGACAAGATAAACAAAGTCGATCTTCCGAATGTTGCAATGAAAAATCGGTTACTAGTTATTTCGTTCGTGCAATCTGTATTTGCTTCGAAAATTGTAAGCAATTTATTGCTGAACTTTGTAGACTATTTGTTGTTTTGGGCTCTTATTTAACGAATAAACCACTCCACTTTGTCGGAAAAAAACATGGGACACGTTATACAACGAATAATCATCTGGTACGTTCGAGGCACTACCTCAGAGGATTTTAATCATCCTCGTTTCGCGATTAGTTTTAGGGGACATTGTTTTCTTCTTTTACTTCTCTAGACTAGGAAATTGTAGTCGTGGTCACTGTTCCGTTCGATAGAGCTGAGAACCTTTTTTTATTCGAGCATTTGCAATTTTAAATTAGGAGATTTATGTCAGCTATAAAAATACTTTTATACGGTACCTAAATTCTAGGATATATTCGAAGTAGTACGTCTCATTCTAAATTTTGACATTAAAGTTTTTCAAAAATATGCAAATACATGTCAGAGATACTGTATCTCATTTCAGCGATTATCATTTCCATGTGTTGTGCGCGAAAAATGGTTTCTGGGATTCGATCGTAGGAATTTGTTAAAGTAAAATCATCGTTGGTTGAATCAAAGAATTTCTATAGGGTAAAATTGGTGTTACAAATTGTGTCTCGTATTGGCCTGTCGGGGTGCAGTGTATTCTGATCAGCATAGAAATTCGGCAGCCCGGATACGTTTCTACGATACGGGTAATTTGGATGGCCGTCTAATTAAAATCCCGATCATGTCCATGCGGGTGTATCGTATATTACTGTCTGGACGGATGTAAAATGCAAATATATAGTACATTTCGCTTCAGTCTTCTGCGTAATTGTACTTCCGCGAACTAGGACAATATGTCTATATTCGTCGTTAGATTTTTTTGCAACTGGACCCACACCTTCATTCAACAATTTGATTTACATATTTCAATTGATACAAGCGGTTTCTTCGATTTGTTAATTTCACTTTTGGGTATTGCATTTAATTTTTCGATTCTCGGTGACGCGATAAGTCGGTTGGAAGACAATTCTCTGGTTTTGCTATCATAAAATATAATATTTGACCGACAACGTGTATTGCAGGCTGTTAGAAGCTTGAGCAATATTCTAAAAATATAAAGGCTCAATGTTGGTAATCAAGTTATGGAAGCACGAGGAGAACATTTTAATAACAAAAATTGAAGACATAATACGGGCTGAGAATAAATAAATTACCGAATAGATGGACGAAAGCTATCTTTAGTAATAGATATTGTATTAAAGGTAGTCAGTAGAAGTTTAATTTAAACCAAAATTGCTTTGCCTATTCGAATCGAAAACGGCATCGTGTTACAATTAGCCTGATCATACAGTGGCGAGCATATAAATAAGGAAAAATTGTATGCAAAATTCAGCTTTCATTGCATTTATATAGAAAGTACGAAATGATTATGGGATGGAAAATTATTTATTCATCCAAAATGCATAAACTACAATTTCGTTGAATGTTGTACACGTTTAATTGGCTCTATATTTGGTAGGTGTGTTGGTAGGTGTGTCGAAGCAAAAGAAAATAAGAATTGACCGATGAGATAATAATTATAATCAAAGATTAGGCAAATTTTAACATTTTGTTACACGCTAATAATAAATTGTTTGACTAAATATAATTTTCCCAATTTATTAGGTGCCCTATAACTTGGTGACTTTTGTGTTCTACTTATTATAAATTTTAATACATTCTAAAATAATATATTCGTAAGAGTAATTGCAAGTTCCTTTAAATCTTGTACTATATTTTTTCGAAATGTCAATCGTTTAAAATCTATTGCTATTAATTGAGAAAATTAGCAAAGAAAATTCTAATAGTCATAGGAGACGCAATAAAATTGTATAAAAAATTAAAAGAAAATTATTGGAATCGTTAATATATTTATCAGAGAACAGCCTTTTTCGTATTTTGCACACGCAGCTATGCGTACAATAGAAAAAACGTACAACAATTTGTGCAAAGCCTTACCGAAATGGTTGATAATCATTAAGTCTTCTTTTCGTCTACGTATTCGCTGCGTACCATAAGTAATGTTTCTACGAATTTTTACATCTTAAAAATTAATTTGTTTTATAAGTTGACTATTAATACTTTTCCATTCTCGGTTTGAAGTTCCTTTCACAATTATGTTCAAACACTTTAAACATGCTTTTCATTGCGTGAAAGAATTCAACTGACAAAACATTTGATTTTATTCTGCTGAACTAATATTAAACATATATTCGTCGATATACGCGGGAATGAAACTGATAGACATGTAATTACAATAATTTATATTGCACGAGCAAAATTTGTTCAAACTGGCAAATGATTTTGGAGCGGAGTACATATCTTCCTACTCGCGTGTACTCGAGACGATAGTAACCCGTACGGCCGGCAACGTGGAAAGCCCTTATCGATCGAAGAAAAATCAACGAAGCGATTCCCATGTCGTGCAAGCTACTAAAGGACAAGTTGCATATCGGATGATTACTAAGGTATCATTGGTTGTTATGCAGTGGTGACCATGGGTACTCTGGTACTCTGGTATCCGAACAAAATCAATAGCAGCAACGTAGCACCATACATACATACATACATACGTTGATCCGGGGGTTAGGTCCGAGCGTCCACGCATACGCGTGGTCGACAGGATCCGAGACAGGAGGCGCACGAGTGTCGATTTTCCTTGCTTTTCCCCTTGACTGGTTTCTCCTTAAACTGGATTAGAACGAGAACGTTGGGCTCGACGGCGACGCGGAAAGCACGACGGAAGCACGACGGAAGAACGCCGCTGCCCCGCCCACTATTCCTTCGTTCATTCATTAACTTGTTTGCCCGGCTGGCCAAAACTTGCTCACTCGTACTTATCGTCTCTTCCTTTCCCTCTTTTCCCATCTTATCCACTTTTTCCCTCTATCCTGTAAGCCTGTAAGACACGACACGAAGTGGTGTCGCTCGCAACTCCCCCGATTCTGCACGAAGTTGTGCCACGCTATCGTCGACGCCGGCGTCTCCGTCGCGCACCTCACTCTCTACGTGTACGACTCGACCTTTAGCCCTATGAGACGACCGGAACGTAGTACGGTTATTGTACTATGCTTTCCACAACCCTTGCGGAAGGGTTGCTCTTTTACTCGTTCGATTGTTATGCTGGTCTTGCTGTTTCTAAATTAGCATTTTGACAATTTTCTATAATTAAAGCATGTTACACCAGATAACGAAATTGTCGATCAACGTAGTAACTACGTTTCGCGGTTCACCCTTTATATTATAAAGAGTATCAATGAGTAGTCCACTATGTTCCAAGCAATCTTATTATTTAGAATTTAGAGCATTACAAGCTGAGATGATTCATTTATTGTATAATTATGCAATAATCCGTGCAATGCGTCACAACCTATAAATATTTAAAAAATATCGGTTTAATAATATAGAGCACGAGGAACTTTTCAAATATATTAATCGCTATTTCAATTCATGCAAAATACTAACATTCTAGAAAAGATAGAAGGGAGTCTGGAAAATGTGACGTCAATTACTTTCACCCATGGATCCTTTGTTAATAAGCCATGAAAATGATCAATAAATAGTAGATTATTTATTGGTATACCAAATAGAATTTGCAAATGTTCTGTCTTATTGTCTTCTGACAAATTCTGTCTATAAAAGTCATTATAAATTCCAGCAAAAATATTACACCCACATACAGTGTTAATAATTTTAAGGCACGGAATTTAAAAACCATCATTTTGACGGGCTTGGTAGTTCTATCGTCCATTCTATTCATGTTATTCGCTACTTTGCTTCGTTCATTCAATCGCTAGTATTTTTGGGTTTGTTTTAACGTTTTCGTGTTGCTCTTTCGTGCTGTTCTTTCGTGCATAGGGGTGAAACGTGAACGTGTGTTTGCTCGAGATACCGAGCTGATTATTTTGCTGGTTGTCTGTAGTGGCGTGAGTAAACGGTCGGATGTAACGTCGTTACTTTTTTCTTTCCTTGGAAGGTTTTCCCGTCCAAGTGTGAAACGAGGACTCAACGCTAGGGCGAGAATTGCTGTGCGCCCTGTCTAACGTGTAGCTTTCGGTACATGCAACGTATGATTTTTATTAATGCGTTTGGATTTGATACATCTTGGGTTTAGTATTGTTTAGTGTTAAGCGTTAAAGTAGGGAATGTATGGAATAAGGAAGGCCAGGAAAGTAAATATTTTATTACAAAATTGATATTTGCCGACAATTTCTTTGCCAAACAATTGCAATACAAAAAATTGCTGATGTATGTAGAAGAAAGGTATCTATTTTGTATGTTTTTACTTTGATTGCTGTGAAACTAGTTGTCTTCGAGTACACTTACTTCATGCGGACAATAAAATTATTTAGTTTCTACCTAGTGCTCTTCTTTCCTTCGAAACACTACCTGCGAACAAATGAATTTAGTTCTATATGCATATGTATTGCTCTGTCTAATTCTGAGCACTGAATGATTCTGCAAACTGGGTGGCACAAGAAGAAACTTTTCATTCTATCAATCTGTAATAGACGTTGATTTCACTTGCCAATAAAATAATATGATTATTGCTAACGATTAAACGCGTAAGCGTGTTACAAAATTAGTGCATTACTCTGTGGCTTTCTGAAATCTCTTTGCACTAGCTTTGCACCTATGGAATGTTGATAAAAATGTTTTTATTCTACGCTGGCGACTATTTTCTATCTAAGTAAATTACACTTACCATACATTATTCTTGTGCAGTTGAAAAAACGGGAATTCCATTTATAATAAACGAAACTGGATCCCAGATTCTCGTGAGCTTACCTGAACTTTTTCTGGCGGCAAACAGAAAACTTACGGGGGGGACGCCCCCCCCCCTGGCATCCGCAAAAAAAGGATTCGCCCCACAGTGTCTGTGCATTGTTTTAACTCTTGCGCGAACAATCGTGCAATCATTTCTATATTTTTATTATTAATTTCTAATTTTCTTTTCTAACTCGGGCTTCCTATTATTAATAACAATTTTCGTAGAGTTGATTAGCTAATACTAGTACTGATGAAATGCCTTTGATGCAACTGGTCTTCTTTTCAAAGACACGCAGTGTTTCGTATACAACAGGCTTAAAACGATCCACGTTCCATATTTCGCCGCTGAATTTTCCCACATTGTACGTATGTCCACAGTCTCCCTGGTCGGCGAAATTTTCCTTAGAAAAAGTTGTATTAATTCTCTATGCTTCTTAATGCGCCACCGGTCGTCCCCTAGGCGAAGGTTGCACGCTTACAGGTGCACGTAGAAAAATATGGAAATAAAAATTTTCGGAGAACAAAGACAGCCTCCGAGGAAGTTCGATGGTCCATTTCTTGTGAGGCTTCCCCCAAGAAATATTTATACATATTTCGAGAATCTGGTATTCGCATTTATTAGAAGACTGGAAGGTCGAGTGAACTTCCTTTCGCATATATCGCTCGCGTGAGTCACTCGATGCATTCTCCCTATCTTTCTTCCTCTCATCCTTCCATGATGTGTCCTTTATTTTTAAACCAGGCTCGAGGCCCGTGCAGCCCCGTCTTTCATAGCAATTTACCGTGCTACTCCGTACCGTCGGCCTCGCCAATCGCAATTCTTCGACATTCATCGACCGTAAAGTCAACGCACATACATCGAGGAACCATGTTCTTACTCCCACTCGCTTGGCCTTCGGTATATACCCGTGAAAAATTATTTCGAAAACGTCTTTTCCCTCCTGAAAGGTTTTTCCTATTTTTTTTCTTACTTTCTCGAGAAGAATAATTCATTGAACACGCCACGAAAATTTCGAAAGAAGGTACGAACGTTGCTACCCTTTCTTTATATCGAGAACGTGTGTAGATACGTAGATTGGACGATATATCGAACGTTAATTGTTAATTTTTTTTAGAATAAACAGGTGTACGCTTAAGACTATCCTATGTGTAGGATAGTAAATGAGAAGTTAATAGAGGGGATAGACTAGTTATTGTTTTTTTTGTTGCTTAAGTTCTTTACATACGATCGTGTAATGTTCTGGTCATTCATTGAATTTGCAGAAAATAGTGAGAAGATATTTGGATCGTTAACGAAGCATTGAAACATCAGGAGGGGGGGATAAACAAAAGAAATATAGTTACAAATTCATACAATTTCCATAGCCCAAGTTTCCATGAGTAATCGCATGTTCATTAGATTAATATTGCGAGTTGTGCTTTAATGTAGTGACAGTATGTAGTTAACACTTGGTATGAAAAATGTGTACAAATTTATTGGTATCTTTCATACCCTTCTTCTTAATTTGAAGTTTCATTTTATTTGTATGTATTTACACCAACGCAACACGAACATTATAAACGATTATAATATTTTAACCAAATTATAACCCTCAAACAGAACCTATCGCTAACTAATATTGCTTACTATAAAAAGCAGAGAAACACATATCTTGCCTGTATATTTTTACGTCTTTCCCCTAATTACTGAAATTGCTTAGATCGACATTTTAAATCATAGTTGGATAGTTACTTAAATAACAGTTTTCTTATCAGAATGAATGATTACTAAAACGATCATTCACGTCGTATACTACTTTCAAAGTAAAAAAGGAATGCAGTATCCAACGAAGTAAACTTCGTACATGTTCACCTGTTATGCTAAAAGCAATGCAATATACACAGCAAATAATAGACCTAGGATTCGAACATGAAATCTTGACTCTAGACTTTATAGTATATGGCCTCGACTCTATATTGGCCTAGACTCTTCTAGGCCAATCGGACTGTTTTATCCAAACGTTCGATACTTCGATACTTTATCTGCGCGCAGTACAAAGTGAACTGGTTATTAGGAACTGAGTAGAAAGTAATAATTAACAGTAGCTGCAGCACCATATCTACCATTGAACACCAAAAGGTAGCCGAGAAAAATCACGAATGTGCCGTCTAAAAATTCAAGCAGCTGAGGCATTGTGTGCGACTCGTCGTCTGCGAGATGGGTGCCTAAATAAACCTCTTAATATGATCCGTCCCGGGCGTCATTCACACTGCTATACAAACTACACCGCTGTTCCTCCTTGCCAGCGACAGTTGAACCCATTTCAAACGAGCCACTCTATGCCGGGTCTTCGTGTCTCTACCCGTCCATCTAGGGGGTGAAGGTTTACGTTTAAAGCAATACTTAGCTACACGGTAATTTACCTTCAAACACTCTAGTCCAGTGTTTCTCAAACTGGTTTACAAGGGTGCTGCGAATATTCCAATATTTTTGTTATCGAAAACACACTTAATCTCGCTGTTAGGTAGGCCTATACCCTGGCTTTGTGGAAAAATCCTGATAGGCCAAGGACGTTCTTCAACCGAAAAAGTTCGGTGACCACAGCTCTAGTCTCACTCCCCGGTTGGGAGTTCTACGATATACAAACGGGTACATAAACGGTTTTTTCTATATTCGCGTAATCGCAAAAAGCGTCGAGACGAGAACGCCTTGTTTGAAACGGGACTTAGGCGGCAATGGTGAAGAAGGGCATGCTGGTAAGAGCGATTCGTCTTTTCTCAGCGGTGTAGACAAAAGACACCGGTGCTGCTCCGAGGCGTATAAAAGAGAACGCGGGAGAGGCTGCTCGCTGGTCGGTCGGTGCATACGAAAGGGAGAGACGAGAGGAGATCCATACGCGGTGGTGGCTGTAAGATAGCACGCAGTAGTGCTGGCCGCTCGCCCGTTTTCATTCATGATTTCATGAGGTCGATGCTGGCGCCGTGGCTCTGTGTGTACCACCTGTGCGTCCTCCTTTGTCGCCACCGCCGCCGCCACCATCGCCACCGTTAAGCCACCCCACCTTTGCCCCGTTTCCGTGCCGGCATTACCGTCGCCCCCACCACCTTCAGGGACGTACGCCAACGGGCAAGTGTTGTTCTTCGCGGGGTATAACAGCCGAGGGCCCTAAAGCTAAATGGTGCAACTAGAATCGAACGCGTGACACCGCTCTTAGAAACGCTGTGTACATGTATATACTGTCTCCCGATTCTCTTATTTCTGAATTCAATTCGATGTTCATTGTTTTTTCCTTTTTTTGGTTTTACTTTTTCCTCTGTTTAGACGGGGTACAACAGAGGGGGTGGTCAATAGAATTTCGATCGAAGAATTATGCATGTAGTTGGATTCTACGTGGACGCGAAATTTTGCCGATTTCTAAGCCTTATCGAAATTAGTTGGTAATAGAGTGGAGAGTTATAGTATAGATTTTTGTATGAAGCTATCGTTGCTGTAGAAAAAATGTCGAAGAAGAGAATGCAATCGTTGGAATGAACGTAAATTGTATGGATAAAATAAAAATTGATTGGAATAATTTCATGGTTTGACAAATCGGATGGTTTATTCGAGGTACGGCTCGATTAAGTACCACCGAGCAGCTTGTTGCGGAAAAAATTCATTTGCACAATTCCCAACGCATGAACCAATAAGGGTCGAATTAATCGGCTTGCAACCTATTTAATGTCGGCGTTATTATTAGCGAGAAAGACGGAAAAGAATGGTATTATTTGCGGTAAGGGATAGTGTTAGTTTATAAGCGCGTTATTGCTCGATTACTGCGTCTGCTTCAAGATATACGGTATTTGGTTATTTAAAGCCGAACAGTATCATCGAAAATTCGCATCGTCTGGCGCTTCCTTTTCTTCCAACTGTTCTTTGAAAATTTACGAACGCACTGGAAGCTGTTCGTTACCATGGAATAGATACGCGTGCTGTAAAAAAAAAACATCGTTTCACGTATGCACAAAAGATAATACAACCTGATTCGAGGTTTTGTAGTTCTTCTTCCATAATTTCTCATTATCTTAATAAATTCGCATTTATTGGCTTCCCGCAATAATATCATACAAAGCATAGTTATTAGACAAGAAACAACATAATATCTCAATCATAAAATCGGAGTACAATTACATGGGTCCAAGCTAATACCGTTGCAAAGTAAGTTGTCCACTTTAACTTTCAATAGGTTTATCGCATTGTATACCTATATGGTGGTATTAGTTTAATTCAGGCAATTGGTTCGGGAAAAAGGAGCACAAGAGAAAGTGTATAGATTGTGGTAGAACGTTCTTGACGTTACCGTTGTCTCCCGTTTCGGGTAGGTGACTCCGTTTTTCGTCGTAGATGTTCGTATCTTTCCGCTGGCGTCCACCCGGAAAAGCACGAGACTGCGTCGCTCGCTCCACGGAAATTGTCGAACGTACGACGACGGAGGTCGGTAGAGGTCGGCCAACTCGAGCACGTTTCGATGTCGACTTGCTCCTCGGTACGCGGAGCAGTCGCATCGAAATCATTTGGCCGGCCTCTTATTCCACGTGTTCTAAGGGAATTCAGCTCGTTTCTTGTTACGGCTCGAGCGACGCTATTCATGCAAATGCAAAATATTAACATGCGCCCCGGCGAACACATTACGCAACCGTTAATAACCCCATAATGTTTCCAGATAGCCGAGCTCGCATTGTATTATATTAGCCAAGCGATAATGTAATACGATGCTTGTCACTGGATCGACTTCAATATAGAAATATGTACGCTGGTTCGATATCTATTTTTCACTCATTTCCCCTTGCAAGGCAAGACACAGACAGAGAAGCTGGCAATAATCCGATCGGTTTATTAATTATCGAACGTTAGTTGCGTCTGAACGCTCTTTGTTATAATGGTTACTTTCTCGCGTTCTTCGATTGGAGAAGTATCGACGATATTTGAAATTACTAGTGTCTGGCTTAACGCGGCCCGCGAAGTATTGTTATTGACATGATATAGCTGCAGGGAGAGAGTGAGGGGGGGGGGGGGGGTAATTAAATTTACGTACGAGTCATTCAACATTACTCATCTATTAAGGACTTGCTTTAATTACAGTATACAGTAGACTCCCGTATAACGCGGTTAATACGCGTTAATACGCGTTGTATGAATTCGCGTGGCACGAAAACAGTAGTTGCAATATCTTTGGCGCGTTATAGGAATTCACGTTGCAAGAACTCGCGTTATACGGGAGTCCACTGTAATTGATATAGAAAAACAATATACATAGATATGTATTTCAATTACTTCGTTGCACTTGTGCTTTTTCTGTCGTGTTAATTATGGTGCACCGAATGTCAAGATAGTGAATCTGATTTAAGTTAACGTAAAAACGGAGACCACTAGCGTAATTGCATCCGCAGTAATATTAGTCGTACGAACAGCAGTGCTACGAGTGATAAATTTATTTAGAGCGCATTTATCTTCGGAAACGACGAAATTGTCTGCTGCTGGTCCTACTACTCTTAACACAGTTGCATAATTTCAAATAAGTCGGAAGGCAGATAACAGTAATAACCGCACCCGGTGCCATACAATTTCTGTTATCGCTTAACCCTTTCCCCTGCGATGTCTTAAAGATTCTAAAGAACTTCGGTGAACAGAATAGTACATTTATTCTTTTCTTTTTCACACGGATCCGATATATGTACGTATAAACACTTGCATATTTCGTTTCATCAATCGATGTGCAACGTGCAGCTTGTATTTATATATTGTTATGCAAAGTATAAGTAATTATTATATCATAATAAATGTTCTTCGAACGATTGTTGAGTTCCGGAGTTCGCAGCGATAAAGTTAATTCATAAATTGATTAATCAATTAAGATCAAACGGTAGCGCGAGTAACCGAGAAAATGTTGATTGGCTCGGTAACGTTGGTGCTAATGATGCGCGAACATTGTTACAGGCACTGGTGAATCCGGCAAATCCACATTCATTAAACAGATGAGAATCATCCACGGTTCCGGATACTCGGACGATGACAAAAGGGGCTTCATTAAACTCGTATATCAAAACATTTTCATGGCCATGCAGTCCATGATTCGAGCGATGGACCTGCTCAAGATCCAGTACGGCGAATCTTCGAATGTAGTGAGTACCTTCTTGCCTGACCAAACGATTCCTCTCTTACGTATTTAATTATGCAACATTCTTCGCACGCAATTGTAGGAAAAAGCAGAACTGGTGCGAGTAGTGGACTTCGAAACAGTAACAACGTTTGAAAGTCCGTACGTAGAAGCAATCAAGGATTTATGGGCAGATGGTGGTATTCAGGAGTGTTATGATCGCAGGCGAGAGTATCAGCTCACAGACTCAGCTAAGTAGTAAGTACTGCTGTTCCTTTCGTTACTGTTGTACTTATCCAGAGGAGTGCGTATATATTCTTCTCACCTATGATACTCGATAACATTGTTCGGTTTGCAATTCATCTACGATCTATGTATATAAATTTCATCGCGTTCACTTCGAAACGAAACATGCGCGCGAGCAATTAAAATGTAGTTGATATGAAACAGGCGCACAGAGCGAATCATATCGTAGGATGTACAACGTTCATTTGATAGTTTCAACAATATATTCGATTTCGATGAAATAATTTAATGCAGAAGTACCTCGTTTCCATGATTTATCATAGCTTTAATTAAGTCCATTGTTTATGATTTACTCATTATTCGTTCACTGTACGATATTGTATCTTGGGAGTGTTGCGCATCTTCTCGCGTATCAGGTATTGAGAACACAATGTTTCAGTTACCTAATGGAGATAGATCGAGTCGCGCAACCAAACTACCTCCCCACAGAACAGGACATTCTTCGTGTGAGAGTGCCCACTACCGGTATAATTGAATATCCTTTTGACTTGGAAGAGATCCGATTTAGGTACGTCTCGTCATGCAAAGAAGGGAAGAAGCTGCCTGTGCCTGTGATCTACTTACATCGGACTCTTTCTGCATCGTGCCTGCATCCGTTGTGACTCACAAACTTCACTTTTGTACATCAACTCTCATCACCTACTACATTCCTCTCTCTTTTCACTGGAATATCACAAGTTCTGTATTGATTCTTCTTGTTTTATGACGAACAATCATTTTCCTTCTTTTTTTCAATACGATACTTCGAGTCTATGACCTAAGAAGAAAGGCTCAATCTCTGTATAAATCCTCACCGAGGACAAGAAATTGTTGTTATTTATTCGAATGAAAAATTGCATGATTTATAAGAAAAGTAGGTATTTTCGAGTACCCTGAAACAAAGCTTACTCCAATAGTGTTTGGTGTATCGTAAAACTGGAAGAGTCGATCAATGAACTTACGCTATCGAGAATTCTTACAGACAGGGACGAGGAGCATGTTCTGCATTACTGCATGCGTGAGCTGTTCCGCGATATTCCTCTTCTCATATTCACCTTTAATACATGCATGGCATGCACTATCAGACTGTGGCTTCGTTTGTTTTGCAGTTATCTTAGTGACCTAGAACGTATCGAAAAGCCCGACTTCCTTCCTACCGAGCAAGACATTCTTCGGGCTCGAGCTCCTACTACTGGCATTATAGAATATCCGTTTGATCTGGACTCCATCATATTTAGGTACTAACTAACACATACATTACTTGAACTTCACTTTACTTTTAGAAGTAAATACTATACTAACTTGGAGTAACGGATCAATACCAAATTATTCGTGTCCGTTTCTAATACGAGTAAACCCCCTCCCCTCTTTTATCTTATTCGTGTTTATTCGTCCTTTTGCGTGCTTTTTCTTTAGACACTGTTGTAATGCCACTTCTATGTACTAACAATCTTCTCCACCATATATTTTCTTAAGTAGTATTACAATCTGTGGTATCTGTAATATTCTCCCGCATGTAATTGTTATGCATATATACTTCACTATTTTATGGCGATACAATGTAGTTATAATGAAAGTAGAAAGTAGCAGTAAATAATTGTTAGAGTACATTTGCCAAAGGAAATGGATGCATAGATAGCTACTTGTCTAAAAACGTGATGCCATTTGATAGGTAATGTATATATGTATATACCCGTTTCTTTCTTCTTTTTTCCAATTTTTTGTATGTGTTTTATTCAGCTTATTGCTTGCATGTTTTTCATGAAATTGTTATCGTGCAATAATAGTTTCGTAAATAACACTACCTTGAATTGGTAAACGTATCTGTATCATTCGATGCTCTTATGTAAAATTCTGTATTATTTGTAAATTATACTTAATAACCAGAAAAGAAAGAAGTAAAATATTGCGCATTTTTTTTTTTGTTATTTAACATGGTGTAAGTATCGGAAGCGTGTTAAATGTTAAAGAAAATGACATTCATTTATTTTGCAGGATGGTAGATGTTGGTGGGCAGAGATCAGAAAGAAGAAAGTGGATCCACTGTTTTGAAAATGTCACTTCTATTATCTTTTTAGTAGCTTTAAGTGAATATGATCAAATTTTGTTTGAGTCCGAAAATGAGGTGAATATATAGTTAATCGCGTTAATCAAATATTTGCTTCGTGAATAATGGAATTACTAATATCACGAATCATTGCTATGTTCTAGAATCGGATGGAAGAAAGTAAGGCATTGTTCAAAACGATTATTACATATCCTTGGTTTCAACACTCATCTGTCATTCTGTTCCTAAACAAAAAAGATCTGCTCGAAGAGAAGATCTTGTACTCTCATCTTGTTGACTATTTTCCTGAATACAATGGTACGTATATAATATTAATATTCCCCTCGAAAATTGTACTATTTATGTTAATAATTTATTCATATATATATTTTTCTTTCCCCTTTTAACACATAAATTGGAAGTGAAAAGTACTAATGAATTGTTATCTTATATTAATGATAGCTTATTACAAATTAATTGACAGTCGATATTGAGCTTTCAAGAACTTTCTTTATATCTATTAAATAAGGATGAAAATTATGTTATTTCTAAGTTGTCTATTACGTTTTAGAAGTAAATGTTACAAGACATTAAACATGGAATTTCGAAATGATTAGTAACTGTTCCAAGGATCAGGTTTATAATTAATTCGTGTTATTTTGGAGTCTATTATTTAGATTATTATTAGTAAATGAATGAGTTTTACGGTATAGGCCCTAAACAGCAAGATGTACCAGCCAGGGAATTCATCTTAAACGTGTATCTCAGTTCGAATCCTGATCCTGACCGCATGTGCTACTCTCACTTCACGTGTGCGACAGGTCTGTTTGAGTACAACACAATCCCGGCAGAAATTGTAGATGTTTTGTAGACAAGTTTCTCAATCAAGCCAGTAACTCTAAATCGTGAAGTCGTAACTGTATTTTTAAAGCTTAACCCTTTCTGTACCATAGAACTGTTATTTTGTACATATACAATCGATGACACCATAATTAGATTTCATTTTTGCAGTAAGTCAATGTATTCACGTCATAACTGATTTCCAAAGCATTTTAAATAGTAATCCCCCCCCCCCTTTTTTTTTACATAATTGCATAAATCATACAGATCTAATATAATCTAATGAAGCTTACACACATATCAAACTTCTATAAGATATTTATCTGGTTGGCATAGCTTGTGAAAGGCTTCCTTGAAAGCTAATAAAACTAATTGAATAATTCGCCCTTCAAACATTATTGGATTTTAATTAAAGCAGTATTGATTTAGTAAAACAAAAATAAAACTCGATTCGATATGAATTGCATTATTGAAATATTTCTTTGTAAATTTTTCTGTAAATATATATAAACATTAGATTTAATTGTGTTTCATGTTTTTTTTTATATTATATAACATTTTTTAAGATGAAGTAGCACACATGTACTAGCTGAGTAATAAAATATGATTTTCGCCCTTTTGTTATTTACACGTTCTTTTATGTTTTTACAAGTACTTCATTTTAGATAGCATAAATAACGTAATATTATGCTGTCAGTATTAATAAATAATTGATTTGTTTGTGATCAAATCTTGAAATAATATGCCACTGACAATTTAATTAGGGGAAGCAACAATAGTAAGCGCTTGAGTATATGTAATTAGAAGTAATGTTATTTCGTATGCTTGCTTGTATATTTCACAGGACCGCAAAAAAGTTCCATCCCTGCTAGAGAATTCATTTTAAGGATGTTTGTCGACTTGAATCCAGATAACGAGAAGATCATATATTCACACTTTACGTGTGCCACAGGTAGGCTGTTGTGAATGCTAGCATTTGTTTGTTTTTGCTTTTTAACATTATGTATAGTGTGCAAAGCGAACTGCATGTTGCTTATATTCTTCAGCAAAAGGTGCGTACTTTTTATAATAATTGTCATTATATGCAGAAAAATCAATCTATTTGTGTAATGCTTATAGCAAGGCAAAATTTGATTAAATTAAATTGTTCTAATACTATGGTTGTTTATTAATAGTCATAAACACTACTATGAACAAGTGGCATGATCATTTTTAAAATCAGATCGATTTTTCATGCTTGAAATTTACTTTTACTCATAATGATATGTGGTTTATTATTGCATGCTGCGTTTATGGGACTATTCATCAGATACTGAAAATATCAAGCTTGTATTTTGTGCTGTTAAAGATACAATCATGCAAACTGCACTTAAAGAATTTAATCTTGCCTAATATGTTGAAGACTTGATGGGCAATGTTTTGCATTTATACATATATAAACATGAATATCTCTTATCATATATATGTATGTACACAGATTTTTTTTTACAATGCCGGTACGTCAAAGGAAAAGAAAGTTTTTCTCTGTGCAAGATTTTGAGACTGCCAATCTGTTTTCTTTAGCGAAATTCAAGACAATTCTTGTGTAGCTTAATATATTGTCATTTTTTCATTATAAAGGATACTACATAGTAAAATTTTGAAACGTATTAGATTGGTGTGGTACATATCATAACGTGACTTAAATTAATTCACGGGGGCCGTCCTTATAAGGTCATTGGAAGGAATACTGTGGACTGCACAAAGTCTTAATGCATGGATTATACAAATTATATTTATTTGCATACAGTTTGATTGTAAAAACTTGATAATTTCCTGAGTTTCAAATTTATTTGAATAAATTTATCCTCTCCAAAATATTATTAACAATGGGTACGTGTATTGTTTATATAATATGTCCGTTTTTTTTTCGTTTAACAAAGCACAGTTAATGTATAAAGCAATTAATATATTTCATGTTTGTGGGAGTATGGAACCTACCTCGTTTTTAAACGGCATGTGATATTTCTGCAAAGTTATTGATAATTTGAATTAATACGAGTATAAAAACAAATGTACTGCATTGTGTAGAGGTCTTTTCCTTTTGCATATACTTTTATAAAAACCTTTGCAATTAATGGTGCCTACTACGATTTGTTACACTAAATCAATAACTGTGAAGACGAACAGAACTGTCATAAGTTAATGTGCTTTAGTTATTTCATTTAAATATAACATTGTGCTATATAATTACTGCGTTTAATGATCTCCATGATATGAATTGTATTATGTACATGTTGACGTTTTTGTGAACTTCCACATACAAAAAAATAAAATTTGCATGTTGCATGTGTATCGTTCTTTGGCTTTTTTTCATTCCTTAATTAAGGGTAAGTGTATTTGTTATACATTACTATATTATTATTAAATGGGCTCATTTCTTCTTACAAGATCTTTGCAACTTACAATACTATTTGTTTAACTCACTAACCAATAATAAGTAACTAGTTCAAACATAAGTTGAAAATTCTTACAATTCTTTTTTCTTACAGATACGGAGAACATCAGATTTGTATTTGCAGCAGTGAAAGACACCATCCTACAGTCTAATTTAAAGGAATATAATCTGGTTTAGATGGCAATATATAACACTCAGAATGGACTCAACAATTTTTATTATACCCTGACCAAGGTATCAGTGTGAACTTTGTTAAGTTGCGAATGGGGAGGAGACGAAAACGGCAGAAAACGAAAATGAACAGTAATTTGTGGTTTCATCAGCATATTGTCGCTGCTCCATTACAAGTGTACCAACTATCGATTAGTAAAATTTATAACGGAGGTAACAGCGATGAACAGATATGGACCTAAGTCTGAGCGTTATACGTTCTTTCCTAAACCTTCTCACTGTCAATACCAACAAATTGATTTAGTTTCCTACTCTATTTGTTGAATTTGTTACCTTTTTATAGATTAGTTTAGTCAATCATGCCTGGCTGACTGCGTAAATCGTCTGATTTTTATATAACAGTACCACGAACGACACGTAAATAAACGTATAAAGATAGAGTGCAACCATGCCATATAATGTCCTGTCCAAGTGTTTATATCTCAAATCGAGAGATCTCAACATGAAACTGAAGAGAAGAGGGACAAAATGCTTTTTAATTACAAGTAGTCGGTGACACAAGTGAGAGCAATTCTAGTGCCATTTACTAGTGTGGTGTTTTTATTGCAGTTCTTTCTTAGATGCAAAAAAGCCAAAGTGTTTTCCTTTTTTTTTTTAATCTGTGCCAGAAGCGAGTAAAAGTTTTTTCTGCATGTGACTCGAATCCATAATTCATCGTATAAATATTGTTATATATAATATATAAAATGAAACATAGGTTAGCGTCGAAGAGAGCAACATAAGACGGAAAAAAGCCAGCAAGAAGGAAACTTTACTCCCCTTCAATATTAAGAAATTATTAGAAAGAAAAAAAAAACATCTGTTTGATGTGACTTTAGGTAATTAGGAGATGAAAGATGGCCGATTCTTCTGTTATCTTTCTACTCCATAGGCTGTGTACAGAATGTGAGGGCTGCGATCTCATGCCATAAAATTGTAATCCTGCGGTTCACGAACCACGTAAAAATCTTAATTGTAACAATGGCTTTTCTCTCATCGAGCCCTCGCTTAATGGCACAGCACAGCGTAGCCGGGGTCATGGTTCAAGAACGCATATGACTCTGGCTCGCATTGTATCCACATTACAGTGTACGTATGTATGAACTGCTCACTGCCTGCGCTCGCTCATTGCTGGCTAGCGCGCTGCCCACTGCTTGTATTCTCTAGAGGTTCGACTGACTGCCGTTTCTGCCGCCTTTTAATGTTCCATCGGGAGAACATTTGCATAAAGGTGATAGAAAACCGCTTTGCACGAACCTAGAGAGTACTTGCACAGATAAACTTCATGGTGTTGGAGAAATCGGTGAAATAGGGTGTGACGTTTGGACATGTGCAGCCTGAACGTCAGGATCCTGATGCTGTTAACACTGCACGCACACTGGGCAGCATAATGTCATACCTACTTTGGTTGAAACACTGAGTTTATATGAAACAAAAAAAAATATATATATAAATACATTGGATAAAATATAATATTAAGAGATAATAACAAATAATATTGAATAATAATAATAATAAAATAATAATAATAATATTAGTAATAATAATAACAATACTGCTTGGTTTTCAGTGAGAGCATATAGTTCAAGAGAATGGATGACGGCGAGGGAGAGGAAATAAATGTGTACTCAGCGATGTGCAAAACGATGCTAGTGAGAAAGAATGAGATTGTGAGAGATGAGAGAGAGAGAGGGAGAGAATGATTTGGTGTGCGAGAATGAACTTAGGTGCATGATACGTATGCAGTATGTGTGAAACATTTTAACAAAAGATAAAAAATTGGTTGAGACAAACAGGCTTTCTATCGCCTGGCTCGAGAAAGAGCGAGTGACGCGCAAATTTGTGGCTATAGTTCATTTGTAAATCATTTTTTGTCAAAAGTATACATTTTTCTGAAAGCATAATACATTGGGTATTCTTTCTGTGTGTATAAAATGTAAACACCTACCAAGCCCAAAATGAAATCAATGTTTCTAACTTATTTATAATAAATAATATACATTAATGATAAAAATAAACGCAGTTTGTGACAGTAATATTGATGCACGATACAGCATTCACCTCGTATAATTTACCTCGGATAGTGTTAATCCTTGAATAACACCTATCTTCCTTAATCCTATTCACATTATTTCATAACAAGTCATGTTGAATTATATTTACTAATAAAGAATATACATATATTGCCCTAAGTTATAATTTCGTTTTTGTTTTTGTATAAGGACTGTTGCCTTTTATAAAAATAGCGTTTACATTTCTATCATATCGCGGGATTTTTATTTTGTTGATTTTGTTACATAGATAAAATATACATGACCATAGTACATTTTATTTAAAGAATTTCGTTTATTATGTATTTATATGACTTATGCAACACAGAGTATTTCATTTATTTGCTATTTTACGTATTTTATATTCATATAGCATACAATTGTTGATTCTGTTAACAGTAAAACTTGCTAATCATGTATATTGTAATTAATATTTCATTCTGTATTTTTAACTTGTATTATGTAAATTAAAATTAAAAATTCATGAAAATAATACGTACAAGATACATTAATTTTGTAGGCTCAAATTATTTATTTATTTCATTTTATCAATATAATTAACACGCGCTTAATCTCTTATACTACTGGTCATCCACTTCATTGACTGACAGTAAATTTCTTCCCACCAATGATTAGGTACACACGACGGAAAACAGAAACCCAAGGAATTGATCAAAATTAATATTCTTTTCCTATTACATACCTTAACGCAGGTTTTCCTCTGGCATTTAAAATCCAGCAAATATTTTCCCTCCATACGCGCATCGCGTTAAAAACAATTATTCGGATCCGCTCGCTATTTCTAACAATGGCATATAAATTCATACAATAAAGACGCGTTAACTCGGTTTCTGTCATCCAGTAAAATATAATGGTCGAGTGTACATTATACACCGTTCAGTGTAATAAAAATATATTTCATTATCATTCATTGAAAATTATGACCGAAACTCAAGAGTGAAACGCAAGTTCAAATTATGCGCCAAATGTCCTCCTGGAATTTAGAAGTTCGCGCGCGGGAATGTGATCGCTGGACGTAGACCAATGAGGAAGTGGGACACCTAGCGGCGCATTTCCAACAATCATGGCATTCTATTAAGGCGAAAATGTTAGGAAAAGGATGCTTGGTGCGGCAAGGAGAAAGCGCGCGCGCGCAACATGACCGTGGTGTCGTTTTTGCGACTACAGCCTGCGGAGGATCATCGACAGGACTACACCCCTACAGTAGCGTGAGGCAACCCACGGCAGTCGAATCAAATCGTACAGTGACAAAGAAGACGCAAGTGACACGATGAATCATCAGCTGACAGACGAAGAAATTGACGAGTAAGTGTCTCTGTCACATACAATTATATTTTCCACTTTCTACCCCATCGCTACATTCTATCCCCCCGATCGAACTTACGAAAAAAAGGGCTTGGCTATTCTCGCGGTCGCCTCCGTCACAGGGGCTCATAGATCACGATTGTTTCAATTTTATTGATTATTATTAATGACAAGTTCTTATTCAAAGTTTCAAAATGATTTCGCGGCTGGCAGTGTTTTATATGAAAATATTCAGATTCGGTACGAATGATACATGTGTATGTATAAACGCATGCGATTTGACCGTCAAATCTTTTTCGGAACATTGATTCGGCTAACACGCAACACGCAAACTATACATATAATACAGCCTACTTAAAAAGTAATTGTGTTTTTATTCATGATGTCAGCGTTTATTCTGTTTGAGACGTGAAATATATCTTTCGCTCCATAGAAAGTAGAAAGATTTTCAATCCTGTTGTTGATCACATGGAACTCTAAACAGCACTGTCATCTAATGAAATTTATATTACATATTTGTTGGCTAAGTCACGTTCTTCTCACGAGTCATTCGATTTTATTGAAAACTGAATTGGTATGGGGAAGAAGAAAATCAATTGTTTTCTTTGATAAAACGTATCGTAGGGATTATAACGTCAAACAATAAAATAATGTTCTTGTTAATAAATGCTTATCATTCGATGTTAAATTATTTTTTATAGTAAATATTTCGTGTATTGTATAAATTAACTCTTAATCAATCTGTGTTCAGATTCTGGCCAACAAGAAATGTTCCACTTAACAATTTTCGTGCAACACTAGATTATTATTAATTTAACGCGAAAATAAACAAAACACGGAAATAGTAGAAGGGATAATTGGCCGATACGATAGAATCGCCTACTGTATTTCATGCCAATTTTAATCAGAAATGAGAAGTTACAAAAAGGTGAAATTATTCCGAAGCCTCTAATCAGTTAAGCATTGATTAAGTAATTGGGACGTTCCGAAGTTCCAATCGATTTACCTTGAATTTCAAGGCGCTTTTTATTATGACACTAATAAATGACCAGCATCCGGTGCGTAACATGAACCCTCCTAATTAAATAACAGACAAAAGTTTGGGGTTTTTAATGGTGAAATTAATTTTTGCTGTCGTGACTTTTTATTTGTACGATAATTAAAGAATATCTAATCGCCTCGAATATTTATCATATGGAATTTCGTATAATTCTATCAATTATCAATCAGAATCGTACTTTATCAACTGTTGATAGGAAGGCATGACTTAATAAGAATCAATAATAATATATAACACATAATTTTGTTTATGATTTCGCTCACTTTAACTGTTAATTATACGTTTGTATTGACTTTACAAATATGCATAGAATACATCGTTTTTTTTACAAATAATTGTCCGATATTACAATTTTATAGTGCACTAGGTAATAGAGAAGCTTAGTTACATCTTAGAGAAATTATTGGTAAATATTAGTTTGGTAAGACAATATAGATTGAACTGTTGGGGATGTTTTCATTGCAGACTGACAATTATGTGAATTAAATTAATTCAATCAGGAAGGTTTTGCAATATTTGTTGGCATTTAGTTATATACGTATGACTTGTCTCTTTTTGTACTAAACGTGTATTAATATTTTTACACGTCTAAATAATAAAACAACAATGCGTCAATTTTGTACTGATCCTTCTACTATTTCAACATAAGAAATATTTTATCATAGAAATAGCTCGAAACCAGGTGCAGGCTGCGAGGATTTATTTTAGTTCTATTTTAATAAAATGAATTACATGCTGGAATAATGATATTCCACGGAGAAATTATAGTTATTAACGTTCGCGAGAAGTGCAAGTAATATCTTAACAAACGTCAAAGTACATGTTAGATATAGTAGTAGTCTATATATTTATGTCAAGATTATTCGGCTCGAGATTATAAAGTAACGACTGCAATGTTCCAAGGTTCTGGGGTAAGTGCCATGGGGTTCATCACAGTCCTCTTTCCGAAAGGCATAGCCTTCCCCACTCCGTGGCCAGATCCTCCAGGAACAGAATCCCTATTCTTTAGCAATGTGACGTCAGGTCACTTGCCATACCTAAAGTCTCTATCTCTTGTATATATTAAACAATCCCTCGACACTCGATAGCTAGAAGACCCAGAGTGGTCGCCAGCCACCGCCTGCCGACAGGATGTTGGGTCCCATTCATACACTTTCAAGACATGCAATAAACTAGTCAATCCTAGGACATCCGATATCTGAATGGCGTCGGGCCACCAGCCATCGTCTGTCTCCTAGGTTGACGATTGCCAAAACACTCTTCGACCACCCGTAGGACTGCATCCCCATCATAAATTACACACAGGGTGCCTAGTACTTGACCACCCGATCCTCTTTCTTTCATTAAAAATACGCTAACGCTAACATACAATACAATAAATTATTAAAATACGTGTGAAGTAGTATAAAAACCAGATCAGATAGAAAATTAAATACATTGAATAAACGTTGCATTATGAAGGTTTACAAAAATAATCCTCATATTAGTGCACCAAAGGGTGCTAGTAATATAGCCCTCAATTATTCGCCACAATAGAAAATTTACGTGCAAAGTAGTCGTGTAACGTATTTAAAATGTGGCTGTCTGTAAGCTACTGCTTTGTGCAATATTTTATTCATCTTTCGTAAACAAGTCTGTTTCAGTAGTTACAGTTTACAGATCAGCGGAGCAATCACATGAATAGATATTGCAATAGTTCCAGTCTTTTAAACATTTTAATTCATTTGATTTACCCTTTTAACATTTTGACTTATTTACTATTATCACTATTATTTTAATAATCGTTAACCCTTGCTGTACTTGCTGTATAGGAGGGTGGGATAAATAGTCGAATCGAAACTTTCATACTCTTCAATGATGATCATTTATCCTAACTTTCGCACAAGTTTAATGAAACTTTCAGAAATGTTGCGCCGTCGGAACATTGAATTTTGTGGCATTTTTTTCCGTCGACATAGAAGAATAAATTGCTATTTCAAATATAATTACGTTCCTTAATCGTTTCGCTAATGTTCACTGGTAAAGTTTACTTCTGCAAATGAGATACTTTTATAAATACGAGTACGTAAACAGATTAGTTTTCTAGATCAAGGTTTACACCTGTACGTAGTTAGACGTTGAAACGAGATTAAATTTCTGTTCGCTAAAGAGACCTTGTTCTTTTTTACTTTTCAATTTCCCAGTCTTGTTCTCGGTTAAATTGCATTTGGCTTCTCTATTTTCATTACTGCACAACATGATTCACGTCGCGTACGATGTCTCCGACAATACCACCACCAGTAACGACAGAATTCTCACCCCCTGTTTCGTGCAGCATCTGTGGTAATTTTAATACTAGCATTCCCTTGTATGGAGCGGCCTATATTTCACATTTTCTTTCCAGTTTCCTTCCATTGCGTGGGTGATATTCAAGTTTAATAGTAAACATTGCATCCCTTCAGAATATATTTTTTTGCTGACGTTGCGGTAAATAATGAATCATGAATAAATCTGTCGCTCTTTAAATCATAATAATAAAATAGTGGCCAAATTTTTAAATTTTCCATCAAATTGCGACACAATTTGAAAACATGAACAGTATATTGATGTCCATGAATTGTTTAATATGAAAAACGTCTGCATCAGAATGCCATGTTTCCTTAATGAAAATAATCACGAAACTTGTTGCTGCGATTTAGTGAAATATTAGTCGTCACGAACGTTCTTTTCGGCAATTGAACGCTCGGCTTTATTAGATAATGTTTAGTCAAATACGCAGAGTGATCTATTTGTTGCGGATGTTACGCCATTCAATTGTCTTCTAGATTTCCAACAGTTGATATCGTTTGAATCAATAGTCCCAGCCCCATTCGGTGCGCCTTGAGAGATGGAAAGGCAGTTACATCCGATTTGGATTATCCCAACCACTACCCTTACTGTCCAGACGTTGCCTTCCCCGATTATTACTTATTTCTTTCTGTATAAATTTTGATCGTCATAAGAAATTCAACTCTCTAAACGACATAAAAATCATCACGATGGGGTCGCGACGCTTCTGGAGAGATGAAGTATGCTGATAAAGAAAGAACATATCTCACATAATTGGATAATCTTGTACCGTTCGTAAAATCATTTGCAGTTAGTTAGTCTAATAAGAGAACGAAAATAACTTTTGGAACAACGTAATATATTCAAGGAATATATGCAGCCTATTTATGTAAGGATTTAATTTTAATTTTTTTTTCCAAATTACTCAAAGTGTATAAAGTGAGCGCTAAAAATAAAAGAAGGTTACGTGTTGTAACACGTTGCAAAGACTACGTATTTCAACGCGCGTATCGAGCTTGTATGATCAGTGCAATGTCTGCTGCCTCATTCTGAAATTTGGTTGTTACGTAAAGGACATTGTTCATGTTCTGTAAAGAGTTATTGAAACACGGATTATCTTCTGGTTTTGTGGATTTGGAGCATGTGTACGAAATGCGTACGATAGAACGAAATCTGATATTAATCGTTAAAAGAACTGGAAGTCTTTATGACTTTAAGTTGCGCATATTCAAAGAAGGATTCGAATTTCTTATTGTGCCTACCCTACGCAATTCCCTCGTGATATTCTTTGGAGAAATCTAATTTATTGTTTGAAGATTCTAGCTTGGGGAAAATGAATGATAATTTTGTGGCTGGATTTATTATTAGTTGTTACGAGTATATTCTCGGGATTCCTTGTTAGTTTTAAATATTAATAAAAGATAGTCGTAATATGTTTATGCACTTATCTGTTTTAAGTAATTATTAAGAAAAATACGAAATACTATGGCAATATTGATTGTGTATTTATTTATTTAAAGTGTGATAGTATTTGCTACTGATTTATTGAAAATGGTAAAAGAATATTGCCTATTGTGGAAGGTAATGTATAACATCCTGTAACGTAATTACTATAATATCTTTGAATATAATTTCCACCCATTTGCTTCTGCAACGTAATTAACTTACTATTAGGAACAAGGAGCGCCCTCTCAATTTTACGAAATACTACACATGTCAGGGATATTTTTAACCACCAGGAATACGTTGCAGTGAGCCAAATCAATAAATGTGCATATGTGATTTACGTATGCATTAACAGACAAATGCATTTAAGAAACAGAAATAATAATACTTACCATAAATGAGGGAGGAGAATTAATTCATCAACTTATTAAAAAACCGGAATGAAACGAGGAAAAAACATTTACACGCTGCAAATAATTGCAAGGTTATTGTAATATATAAATATTTATACAATAAAATGTTGTTAATTTTGAAAAATTTAAAGTCTACAGATTTCAGAAATTTCTACTTCTTAATTATATGTTATCGAGGAGAATTTTTCTACTTAAAAAAGGACTTCGTGAAATAAAAATATTGATAACAAGATACATAAAAAAAAAGTAACTTAGATGAGGGCAACCTATGCACAGAACTGTGCAAAACATAAACTCGTCAATTTTCTTATCGAGTAAAATATACTTAACCCTTTGCGGTCGTATGTCTACTCTCAGCAACCAAAGCTTTTTACCGTTCCAGTCGTATGTCTGCTCTCACTCAGCCACCACAGCAAAGAACCATACTGATCTTTAGGTATCTACTATTATTTAGGAATTATAGCTTTGTTAGTAACCATGATTCAGCTCGTTCTGATCATCAGAACTAAAAAATTCAAAAAGACCCTGAAATTCTATGGCTCTGGTTATCGCAGGTAGCAGATTTGGGTTGAAAAATTAAATTTTCTTAAAATGGCAGCAATTTGAAATCGATTTCTCGTTTTTTTCTATTTTTTTCATCTTTTGTGGCCTGTAAAATTAAAGCGGAAAAATATTTTGGCCTAATTCTGATACGGACGATAGCGACACATCTGCTGAAGATGTGTGTAAAAGATGGTCCCGATTGGTTGAGTAGAATTTGAGATATCGTGGTTACCAAAGTTTAAAAACGAATGAATAAATTTTGATTTTTACTTCATAATCTTGCATATTATGTATCACTGTACGTTCAACGAAAATTAATTCCCACCAGCATGATACCTATGTATAAACTTAATACGACCGCAAAGGGTTAAATATGGTACGATAGAAAATTAGATACCACGCATAAGCGTTCAACGGTCTGCAGCGTAGCATAAAAAATTTTAGTTACTACTTTTCGTGGCAGCGTTCAATTAGTAAGCAAAGTATCAAAGTTCGTATTTAACAACTAATATTACATTTTTTAAATTCCTTAATCTCAACCTTGTTTATAAACAAGGCATATCGAGCCGAATTTTATCCTGTATGCAACAGAAATTATAAATTGAGCAAGGAAACGATATTATCATTATTGAACATGGAAATTTAGAAATAGAAATAAGTTACAAAAAATTCGTGTATCTTGATAGGATCAATAATCTTACTCATCCTACATCACCCATTGTACATTTCTATTAGCTGGATTTGGAATATATGTTCCATAAGTGAAGATTGGACATAGAGAAGCTAAATACACACACGTAAATGAATATAAAAAATAACTATTTCAAGAAATCAATGGATGCTGTTGCAAAAATATTATTTATTGAAAAGTTGCACCGAAACTTATTTTCTACATGCACCATCTTGCACCTTGTGTCTATGATAATCTAACGATATTTGTACTTGAATATTTTGAAGTCTTATTAATTCACATATTTCATTTTTTTTTATTTAACTCTCGCGGTCTTCTTTTCTGTCATGTTTTCAATTGGCAAACCATTTATAATGCGCCCCCTTATATGCGGCGTATTTACAAAAATTCTGGTACAATCAGAAAGGAGGTAATTGCTTATGTATCGCAAACAACCGGTTTAAACCAAATCGAATTTAAATGTTCATAATGCGTTATTCCTATATCCGACCGCCCTATTATTGATCCACGCATGTGTAATTGCTCACGCGCTTTAATAGAATCAAGCTGCATTAATAGAAAATTATAGATAGTCAAACACAAAACCTATCTAATATTCAAGTTTCACGATTTTCTTGGAAAACGGAGCTTCGTACGAAATAAAATTGTATTCTATTGGCACTGGCGTTACCTAGCAGTGCCGGGAATGTGGTAATAATATCTGTAAATGATAACTGTGATTAGCGATTACCCTGTATCGATGGCGAAAACGATCAATCAGCGAGACGTTGAAGCAAATGTGCGATATGTGTTATGCTTATTTCTTCAATTAAAAGAAGGGAAACACGTCTCTCTCTCTGAATTGCCGAGTGTGTTACTATGTTCAATGCGTCGCAGAAAATGTTATCCAGAGTGTATTCTCTTTGGATGCTCAGTAATTGAAATATATTAGTGCAGCTCTCAATATGATAATTTCTATTCAAAATTACGTTTCGTTTGGCTATTGTCGAATTCTGTGGTGTGGCTCGTGCACGCGCCACACCCTACAATGTGATTCTTTGGTTTCTATGGCAACGAGGGTGGAACGTCGGGATCATCTGTCGTTTCCTCAGAGGGTGAGCAACGGTTCGATTTGAAATTTTTCTCCTGATAGAATTATATCAGCTGCTAAAAATACTAGCAAGTTGTATAATTTATTATTGTATGTACAGTATATTTACTGTGCCCTACAGAATTGAACCAGGTCATATCGACGAAATAATTACGATTGGAAGCTGTGTATTATGATAGAAAATGATTTACTAAAAAAATATCGTTTTTAATTTAATATCTGAGGAAGAATTTTATTTTTCTACGGAAGTTGTAAGTGTACGGCGATCAAGTAATTTTCAGATAAAATGATGCAATATTTCATATCTACAGAAACCGAACATAAGCCAAAAAAGTACACTTTATTTGACAATTTCAGTTTAACATTTTGAAATTGTATTAAACATCCCACAACACAATTTGAAAATAATTTATTCCAGCTTTCGCATACAACACTTCGAATGATTCATTAATAAATTGGAAAAAAGTATTGTTCTCTCTATTTACTTCGAATCAAGATTAATGACCTAATGTTCCGTGCTATATGTTCTTAAATAAATTTGTAGCACTACCCTAATAGGTAGAGTTAGCAGTATGTTGTAGGTAGACATTTATTACACCAATTGGGTACAAATAGTTTATTATTATACATGCACATCGCGTCGCACGCACAAAATATAATTGCACGTTTAGAAACAAATCACGACAAATGGCATGATAGCTTAAGGGTAGTAAGTCGAAAGGGTAGTAAGCTTTGAAAGTTGTTTCCTGAACAGATACATCCTTCGTTATTTTTCTCGAGGTTCGTATTCGTAGAAGGACGTGTAACGATATTGTAAAGTCGTTTTTGCGCCCCCCCAGGCTTTCTCCATTTTATTCGACTTAAGTTCGGGATGTTTGCCCAGCGAATACTTTCGCGATATATGTAGACACGAATACGTGTATACTTATTCGTGTATTCAATGGCAGTCTTACTGAACCTTATCGATTTGCACTTTGTATGTTTCCGAGAAGGAATAAGTATGTACACAATGACGTTCTACGCGAAAGAATAGAAGTGAGCAACGCGAAACCTAAATTCTTTTACTGGTACAATCGGAAACATTCGAAATATGTATACGCGAAAAATGCATATAGATTTTTAATACAGTTTGGTAGAACTCTGTATTGAAAACCCACTAATATAATAATAAATACATTTTCGAACAATTAATGGTTTAATTAATTACTAGTGGCAAGATAACTGTTCGTTACTTTATGCATATGTTCAATTTTGTTACTGTTCATTTGTATTACTGAATGTAACTTTTTTCCAGTATGTACATATTCATAATTTTCTTGTTGAAATCAAGCTGGACAAATTAAATGTAAAGTATAAAATGGTTATGAAAAAGTAACATGCTTTTGTGAAATGAGCACAGTGCAAGTGAAGATTAATAAAAAATTGTGTTGTATGGACGGGACACGTATTAAATTGTACTGTATATTTATTATAATTATATTGAAATGTAATCAGTAGAAGCAGACCCTCAATTTACAATAGACATTGAAAATAAGCGTTTGCCAGATATTAATATCCCGTATGTATTGCCAAGTAAAAGTATTGAAACGTTTTACTTTAAAATAACGTTAATCGACCTGCTAAGGTATATAAATATAAGCTATTCGTGCAGTACAGACATTATCGATAAAACTTTAAACATCATGCTATTCACAGTAACTGTACCGCTGGGCGCAAAACGGACTATAGGATATCCAGGCTCTGTTTTCGTAAAACGTATAAATAGATTTATTATTGTTTTCTAATACATACACCTGATTTTCCATGCCATACCTTTAATCCTTACCTGGCGAGGTGAAAACCTTATTAATGTTTTCTAATCAAGTAAACAGTTTTTTAATTCTCTTTCGACAGACTGTGATTGAAATCATTTTGATAAAGTTATTAATACATGCAGTGCGAAAAATTTTATTTTGAAAGAAAATACAAGCACAATTAATCTTTTTGCACTCTGCTGTAAGAAAAGCATAGAAATAAATAAGTATGTGTACGATTTCTCACCATATCATCCAAGGCTAAAATTGATGGAGTTTCTAGAAATTTTGTGAATTGGCATTTGTTGACGATAGGTGCAAGACGATAAAGGTCTTCTTGGAAGAAGAAATAAATTGCTTAATATTGCTTACCTGTAAAGTTATGCAAATTATAATAGAATTCGTCAAGTATCTAATAACTGATTTCATGCTGACAGAGTACACTGATTGTGAGATCGTAGACACCATCGAAATCGTTTTGAATTGGCATATTCAATGATGGTGTTCATTTATTCAAGTATTGCGATAGTTTCATGTCTAATTAGGGTGATATCTGTTTAAATGGCACGCGGAAGAATCCGGATTTGAAAGTATTATCTTTGTTGCTCTGTTTCTGTCACTTAACCCGTTAACCCCCAGTGTTCACTTTTATTTTAATCTTTTCAAATGAAATTATTGTGCGTGACAGAAATGTTACAAAAAATTTTTTAAAATTGGTCATTGGCTTAATACAATTAACATTTTTTGTTAAATTACAAAACAGGTAAAACTTTGATTTATGGTACTTACCTATCTAGAGGCAGATTAAAAAACTCATTTGGGAATAAACAAATAAAATATGTGTTGTCAGTTTCATGTGGCATCATTTTTTATATTTATAGAAAAAGGAAGAAATTGCTAGTAACAAAATAAATAATTTAAACTAAAGGATATGTAATATACCATTGGTTGGATTACATGAATTTTAGTTTGAAAATGGGATAGTGCAGTGAGGAAAACAGGCAATTTGAAATCCTGAGTTACAATTGATAAAAATTATTAAGTGATTGATTAACACTAGGTTTATGGAACGCGTCAATTTGACGCATTTCAAAACTTGAAATACAAAGATTAGGGAAGATCCGTGAGTATTATATAATTAAAGTAATTACATTTCATTTCGAAATTAAGTGAATTAATTTTTTAAAGAAAACGCTGATTTTCACTGGCTATTGTTAATCGTAGGGAAGTCAGTAAAAATAAGTGTTCAAACTTGACCGTAAACCTAGTGTTAAAAATGTTATACAGGATTAATGGAAAGCAATTTTAGACGATTGAGGAGAAGTGGTTTTTGCATTAAGCTGTTTCATTTGACGTTGCACAGTTAAATTTCATTCCACAGAGATTTCACGTGAAATTGAAATAATATTACCTATCTGCAGAGCTATGAAAATTAGAACTCGCCAGATCTATGATGAAATTAGACTGAGAATATTAATTGTACTCGGCAAAATCACGTACGAAAGAATAGACAGGTGTACAAAGGTGATATCAAATTTCGTTTAATATTTTATGAAATGCAGTCCGTGTTGATTCGAGTAATTTAAATAAAATCTAAACGTGTTATTGTTTTATTATTAGATCATTGACGGGCTAATATTGAATTGATAATAATTAGTATTCTATAGCATTTACGCAAATTATACCATGTTTTGGCTGTGAGATAAATTACGTCATATCAGAGGAGTATTTGTATAACATCATTATTTTGCTCTTAAAAATAGAACACATCACAGTAGAGAATTTTATTATCTTTCTGAAGCAGTCTCACCACCGCTAAGGTGCTTTCATATATTCATATTTGCACTGATACGTTCAATGATATTGATAATAAATATTGATTGTCTGGGGGCTTGTTTATTTATTTACACCATTAGGCTGTAAAAAATATTTGATACAATGACTTCAAATCTGAGATAATGATTTTCAATATATAGAATACAAATAGATTTGAAGAAAACAATATATTTCTTCATTACTTTATTTACTGTGACTTCAATTGGCACATTTCATTAGAATTCTTGTAACGTTGTCCGTAAATTGAAGTGAGTTATTAATTAAAATAACTTAAAGATATACATATACGTAAGAAATGTACAAAAACACGCAGCATACACACATGTGTACATTATATAAAAAAGCATTTCTGTCCAGGAATAACAATGTCATTGAAAAAGAATAGAATTTTGTGAATATCGGGAATGATTTCCACTTCTGTTCAGTGTAGTGAAGTAACCTTTTCAAAAAGTTTTGACCATGTATTTTTTAACATTCTCATTATTTGAATAACATAATGTGCTTTACTTGGAGAAGACAGCAATTATGTAAATAAATACTTAGTTCAAAAGCTAGAAATGAAGCATATAATTTCCACAAGTCTGTCATATTAATTCTACATTAAATTTCACATGACACTTGTTAATTACAAAATGTAGTTTTAATGATTTTGATTTTTATGATAGTAAAGTGATTCGTATGATATTTTTAATAAAACAGCACGTTGCTGTTGTTAAATTCAAACAAAATTCTTTCAAAAAAACTTTAAATGCAATTTGCAATAAGATCAGCTACTGGTAGCCTCCAATATGTTCGTTGAAAATATGATTGATAAGAAGTATATTCTAATGTAGACATGATTTTATCATTGATTTTATAGCTGCACACGCGGCAAGTGATAGCTGATAAGATATCGATTGAAACTAGAATCAATACTAACAGAGGCGAGGTCCTGTACCTTTTTTGTGTTAGCAGTCATTATTTTCATTCAACCGTTTATACAGAAATCGTTTTGCAGTGGCAATTTTTACCTATTTATATATTTCTGTTAAATTTTGTTCGTCTTGCGTGTATGAAATATGTATGTAAATGTATCAGGATTAATTTGGCTAAAAATGACCGAATATCATGTATTTGCACAAAATGGATATAAAATACAAAATGCAGTTTATATGAAAATTACAGTTTAACGTTTAGCAATTTTTATTAAATTACCTATAATTCAGTTTTCAGCTAATTAATTTTGTCCCTCGTGTACAATAATTAAATTGCTGCATTAATAAATTAGAAAGGAATATTCAGGGCTCAGTGTTCGTATAAGAGATAATTGATTATACATAGATAGTCAATTTTAACGAACTTGTAGAATAGAATAGAATAGAATTTTACTGCTTTTCCGCCTCATAGCTATGAAAAGGAACTTGCTCGACATTTTTAATTTCTACCTAACATTTACGTTCTCCCTCATCTGCCTTACGTTATATTTATTTATTGCCATTTACATAACCTTATACTAACCACCTTACACTAACTTGTATCTTATTTTATTTTATTTATCTACGTTCTCTCTCTGTCGCATTCATTGACATGCATTCCCACCCTTGCACTCCCTATTCCTTCTTTTTCTCTTTTACCTTCTGTTCCGCCTCCCTTAACCATTTTTCTGCCTCTGCACTTTTCCTGCCACAGAACAGTTCTTCTACCCCTATGTTTCCGGTTTCCAATTCCCTGCAATGCCGTACCATGTGCTCCAATGTTCCCCAACCCTCCTCGCACAGTTCACACCTTCTTTCTTCATTAACGAACTTGAAATCGAACATTCAAAATTGTCATAGGATACGATGAAGCAACTATTATATTTCTTTTGTTTCCCATTATTTTATTTGGTAATAAAATGCTACTGAAAATGTTTTAAGAAAATAATTGCGCTCTGTCTCAAATATAGTTTTGTTTCTTACAGACATACTTTCTGTTAATATACATATTTATGATGCTCACTGTCAGTGACAAATATATCGATAATTAGTTTTTTCGCCTGAAAAGATCCAAAAAATTTGATATACATACATTATAACTGTGTATGTACATGTTTGTCACTGACGGACGTAAGGTTATTAAACTGAAGACCTTCAAACTTGTTTGTAATACACAAAGTAGATCGTATAAACATATTGTGCGTTTTAAAATAACATAAAACAAGCATCAATGTGGATTATTGGCCGATAAAGCAAGGCTTTGCACAAATATAAATAATAAATAGATAGCAGATGCGGATTTTTAATAGTCCATATTTGTTCCCACATCTATGTTGGAATTTTAGCTCCCGTCTTTTCTAATATTTCTAACATCCATAATACGGTTTGTGACTGTGAGGTATTCAGCTCGAATGAACTTGGGAAGTCGCATTTTTATAGTCATTATGTTCTACACCAGTATGTACTCATTTTACTTTTTCCATCTTTTACCACTACAGAAAACATATACATATTACTTCCTGTCAATTAAACTTTTATTACTTTAGCTTTAGAGAATTCCGTGAAACAAAGATGTTTCGAAGTATCTCAAGTTTTATGTTATGATATCAATATAATATTAAGCTAAACAGAAATTATGAATATAGAACAGAACTTCATAAAAAAAGTGATCTTGGGTTGTAATAATGTCCGGATAATATTGCCAGTTCACAAAAAGAAGCACCTGGTGATGCTTAATAAAATGGAGGATAAGTAATCTATTAATAATAAGTGTAATAGAAAAGTATGAATACGATCTAACGTGAAAAGGAATAAGTTTTATTTTTTTAAGAATACAAGTTGGAAATCTGCGGGGAGGTCCCGGAGCATTTTATCAAAGTATTGATAGCTTAATCGCCTTCCGGGGGTTTAACACTTTATGTTACGGATTTCTAAATTGCTTTCTGTACTTAATTTTGTCAATATGATTAAGATGCATATGTTGAACCGTTCATAATTACGCGGCAACAAGCACGCCGTAGACCTATTTCTTTTCGTCCTTTATTACCCGCGCATAGCCGCGGTATTCTTGTGTTTTATTATATTATATCTTTCTATTTATTATATTCTATATTCTATCTTAGAAATTATATTCTCATCAGCACATACGTATGAATATAGGAGTTTTTAATTTAAAGGCTCTTTGGGATTCAGTTTGATTTTTAAGTAGAATAATTAATAATATCATATATTTTATTTATTAGGGACTAGTGTATTCAATGGCGAGAATTTCATTACGATAAAGCGTTCAAGTATTTGAATTATTAACCCAGAATCGTAATTGGATGATTTTATATATCCTAAAGTTAATGTAATATATGGAACACTGTCATTGCGGTCGAAGAAGAAGAATTTTACCTAGCATATATTATAGTAGGATCATACGTATTATCTGAACTAATGTACTGGATAATGAAACGGATTGCGGTATAATACAATTTTACACGAAAAATGAAATTCAATTTATTACAAATTATACATATGTACATTTTTAAATAATTTCCATGACCTTCTAATGCACTAATCCAATCTTTGTGAGTTGCATAAGTGGAGACTCTTTCTGAAGTTAATTAATTCCATGGTACTACTTTCTTTTCGTATTTCATACCACTGTATTCATGCGTCATACAGTCTCTGATATTGTACATGCATTGGAATGTGTGATAATATTAATTACATCGCCCTTTCATCCCTCTATTCGTTCAGGACGCCATGATCCTTTGGGAGAAGTGCTTCGTCACATATTGCACATTTTATCACTTCCGATATTTTATCGTTTTATTAGGCATGTCACGATCTGACAATTATTTACAGTATTTTATTACATCGTATTAACTTTTATTACGCGAAATCATCTGCTTATTACAAATGAAATATTTTTTTAATCGAAAAGTAATTGTTATTTATCAATATCAGCTGCATAAGTGTAAGAATAGAATAAATTAGATAGTATGCATTTTAAGAGTCACAGTGTTCTTTATAACAATTCTTACAAGCAAATAATTCACGCATTTGACCGTCGTTGAAGGACGGATAAAATGAGATTTCATCTGCTTTCGTGTTCTGCTGTTGGTGACGTTAGAGGCACCGCGATTACTTCTGCCTTATAATTAAATGTCATTGCTGGTGAGATGATGGTGTCTTTATCAATTTCTCGCAGGAGGTTTCCAGCCAATTTATAGATAAATTGCTTGGAGATGCACTTGGCTCCATTTACCCAGAGTACACCCCCCCCCCCATGTCGATCTTTCTACGCGATTGAAAATTGTTTAAATGGAATCTGTTGGTACGACAAACAAACAAACAAACATAAATATGTAAGGGAAAAGGCTGTGCATGTTACAGAAATTTTTATTTCACATTGATTTTCTTGGTATTTTCACAAAAATAATGATAGTGGAAGTTTATAAAAATGAATTTTAATTTTATTTTACGAATCAACAAAAATACAATGGAAACATATATTTTCTGACCGAGCAAAAGTCATCGCGTAAAACAGACTCGCGTAGAAAAAGTACCGGGTAAATCGAGGGATGAGTGTATGTAAGATCTGTCGCATAAACTGTATGCAATATAAGAAAATCGGAAGTCCTTTTAGTATTTATAGTTTTACAGTTAACAGTTTTAAAAATCAGAGAGAAGTAAAGGTTATTGGTAAAGCAATGTAGTAATAACATTCTGTACGATGCAAATGCCACCCTTGGCTATTATTTACCATATACAGTGGCGACCAGCTACTTACGACCGCTTGATAATTCGGCAAATAAACGTTGCACATATTTCCGAAATTAAAATTTTCGTAGGTTAAGCTCATATATAATAATCTCTGATACATATTGTATAGTAAATTACAAAAATTGTATATTTAACACTACAAACTACATATATTTCTAACATTTCCCTAGCTGATGCCGTTATAACAGCGGACAACTACTTAAGACCGATAAGTTTTTATCACCATTCGCTGAGTTACTATCATTGTGGACATAGTTGCTATAGTTCGACGTGTTCAAGAATATAAACAATTACAAATCAGTCTGCAATCATGAGTCGAAGAAAGAATATTACTCCTGAGCAGAGAAGTCAAATTAATTTCTTGAGAGATGAGGGATACTCATTTTCGATAACCGCTGATACATTAAATATTTCAAAATGGCGTGCGTAGAAGCAATACAGTTCATATCAAAGGCAGATTCGGCGAATAATGTGTCACGGAAAGAAAGGCCCCGGGAAGCAACAGTCATAGATGATCGCGTTGTTCATCGCATCTCTGAAGCTGATCGACATAGAACAGCTGAACGAGGTCTCAATGAATCTGATATCGAAATTAATTGCAAAATTAGTGTCCGGACAGTGCGGGGAAGATTGAACGAATAATTAATCTTATGGGTCGTGTTGCTCGCAAGAAGCGTCTCATATCTGAACGCAAACAGAAAATTACGTTTACAGTCCGCTAAAGAACATCGGCACTGTACGGTAGCTGATTGGTCAAAAATTGTTTTTACCGATGTAAATTTAATAGAATGGGTTCGGATGGCAAAACGTATGCTCGATGCCGTGTTAACGAAGAATTTTCATCGAAGTGTGTAAAATCAACCGTAAAACATACGGCTCGCAGGGTTGAACAATTTTTAAATAAAGAAAACATAAGAATATTACCTTGGCGCTCACAATATCTAGATCTCAACCCCATTGAGATGTTATGGATAGATGTCGAAAAATATGTTAAACACAAAAAACCAAAATTGAAATGAACTCTACGCTGTTATTGAAGAAGGGTGGAGTAATATTCCAGTCCAGCATTGTCGTCGTTTAATTGATTCAATGCCAAGGCGTTGCGAGGAAGTTATTCGACAAAGAGGAGGACCAACGCGTTATTAATTGCCTTCTAAGTTTTACTTCTCCAAACTTTCTAAGTTTCATTAATTTAAACTGAATTTATAATATTAATCTAATGCGGTCTTAAGCAGTTGTGCGCTGTTATAACGACATCAGCTAAGGAAATGTTAGAAATATATGTAGCTAGTAGTGTCAAATATACAATTTTTGTTATTTACTATACAATATGGTTCAGAGATTATTATATATCAGTTTAACCTACGAAAATTTTAATTTAGGAAATATCTGTGTTACGAGCCTAGGGCAAAGAGGGCACGGCTGCGGAGCCGAGGATCGGTTATTTATGAGTTTGTTAGTTACGAACTGACCGGTGCTTATTTCGTCACCGGGAGCCGCGTTAGATAGGAATTGCGTGAATGAGCCGGTGCCTATTGCATCACCGGGTGTCACAGGAAGGTAGAGGTAATCGTGGACTTGCCAGCGCCTATTCCATCGCCGGGAGCCACAGGATGGTAAGATTTCGTGGACTTGCCGGTGCCTATTGCATCACCGGGAGCCACAGGATTGTTAGTATGTGGGCTCGTAATTTTTACTATGTCGATACACCTCGAGCGGTTAAGATGTATCTATAGTGGGATGATACTGCCAATGATCGGTAGAGGAGACTGAATAAAACAAATGCGTTTAATTGTAGAATAATATATATTGTAAATTCTTTGGTTTGAACAGAGTCTAAACGCGGAACTACAAAATCCACCTTTCTCAGTCTGTACGGACTAGAACGTAAATTGCCAATAAAGAGGCCTAACGTTATATCCTAAGATATATCGTTTGAAAAACTAACGTGTAAAATAACGCGTAAAATAACGTGTTAAATAATGTGTTTAATAATGCGTTAAATAATGCTCGAAGGGGACTAAAACCCGATCTCGCTGAGCTTAGATATCAATACAGTCGATTACGGAACGTGCACGAAGCTAGATTAATACTGAGCCGACGAGAGCAGAATTCGTGCCCTTTTTATACTCGATAGTCGGACCAAAAAGATGGTGGGGTCACGGAATCTTCCAAGGGAGTTCGAAAAGATCCCCCCAAAAGGGTCACGTCATCGCGACGTCGCGGAAGGGGCAGACTCGACTGCATGCACTCCCGCTTCCCAAATAAGGGCATAATAGAAACGCGAGGAAATAATACTTCCTACGTAACATCTGCAACGTTTATTTGCCGAACAATCAAGCGGTCGTAAGTAGCTAGCCGCCACTGCAGATATTAAAGTTTAGTGCCTCAGGAACTAAATTGTACGCACAATGAAAGTCTTGGCAGTAAATTAACCAATTTTATTGAAGTAATTATCTCTTTCTCTGTCTTGGACTTCGATAGATGTGGAAACTTGTCTTGTTTTCTTCGTATACGTACATTAAAAATGAGCCAACAATACTTGCTAGATATAAGAAATCTATGTAACACATTCTTATAAGCTACCTATTACCTGATTTGCTCGTGTAGCTCTGTTTCTCAATATACTTGACTAAGCTATTATTATAAATAACAGAGGGGGATGAGCAATTATTGAAATAATTGTGTACATCCTTATAACTTTATAGAAAATCATGGTACTGCGCTTTTTTTCTCGTGCAAAAGTAAAAACGCCTGGACCTATTAGCCCTGCCTCGATTCGCACACACTTGGCATGAAGGCACCCACAGATGGCCGTAACCAGTTACGCTGTTGCACGTGCATGCATACATGCCTCGCGTATGATTGTATTTGCATTACCGTTTGGCAGCCAACAGTCGTCGTGGTGGGAACAGTTGTCGTGGCACGATCGACGGGAACGTATAAAGGTTCCTCGACGCACCGCGGATTCTATTCGGAGACCGACACTGGTCGCCATCGTTTAGAGCGGTCTGTGCTTGACGAGATTCCAACGCGTTGTCGCGAAAAGGTGATCGACCAGCCGAGCGATTAAATTCGATCCTCCTGCGGTTCATTCGATAAAACTTTACTTAAATTCGACGAGAACGGGCCACGGTTATTAGGCGGCAAAGATAGTGGAACGGTTGAACACTTTTGTCTCGCGAGAGTTGAAGCATCTTCGTTGACCGCGATGCCAACCTGCACGTGCGAAAATCGAATCCTGGACGAGGAGAGCCATGTGTGCCAGCTGAAACCCCTGGCCGAGCGTCAGGAATACGGGGAGACACAGGAATACGATCGTGCGGTTAGGTATGCTGAACTCTTGCACGGGATTTATAAATGAATCCGGTTTGGGAAAGAGCGTGTTTACAGTAAAGGAACGCGGGCAGTACAGTTTGTTGACATATTTTTGGTTCATAATCATGAGAATTTATTTATTTTTGTGTAATATGAATTGGTGGGATTGCTGATTTCTTGCTGTACACGGATCGCAACAGATGGATCGCAAACATGGAATAATACCTATACATACTTAACTCTGCAGTGTCTAAATTATGACAATTCTTATTTTTCCAAAATTTGTTCACTTATGCCTACTGTTTGTTAGCAATCAATTGAACTCATGGAACTTAAATCACACGTTTGACGATTTTGGTTTCTGCGAAATACAGGTTAGTAGGTTTCTTTTAGTGATCTGTTTGTGTTAGATCACACTGGGAAACATTGCATTTGTAAACATTTTATTATTGCTTTCATTCGGTGAATGTTTAATGATTTCTTGTAAGAAACACTATACCTATTCTCATTTTCTAAAACAATAGTAAAGCTGGTGTTGTGACCTCAAAGTTGTACTGGCACTAGGGGGCTAATATATATCATTTGGGGAGGAAAGCGGATATGCTTGCCCCTATTTTTGATCAAATAATCCATTTTCGGCAAAAGATTCATTTTCTTCTGCTTGCATTCCGTTTTCTGTGCGCCTTCTTGGTAGCCAACACGAAATGTCGCGAAATAAACATTTCAGAAGAATGTGGGATACAGGTCGAGGTCGTTTCGATTCGCATGATAGATTCACAATTTACATGTACAATGAATTAGCCGATATTTATTCCTATTTATTTTGATGATTGAACTTTGTGTTGGGAGTACAATTTAACGTGCTGCTTATCGAAACATGACAGTCTAGCCATTTTACAAAATTTGTTGGCATAACGAGATCAACTAATTTTTAATTAAAATAACCTCCTGTTTATGGAAAGTGAGCACAAGTGCAGTTTATTTGTTAAATTACAAAATTGAATTGCAAGATAATTTTCTAGACCCTTCTCACCTACCTGCATAATATTATAGTTCGACTGGTACATTGATAAATGAGAACAGAATATTTCATATATGTTGGTTTTGGAGTAGATTGATTCAATTTTCTGTATAAGGTTGAGTAAACGCATTCACATAGTGTTAGTTGCAAGATAGAATCTTCGTTTTATGAATGACTTACGTTGTCACGATGATGCGATCTAATCAAAATCCGCCTGTATGAAAGTACATCGTGCAGTACAAGCGATTACACGAAATTTATTTAATCTTTATACTTTAATATGTCATCCGCAACAAATTGGGAGTACACTGAAATACGAATCGCTGATGTTTATCATAGTATTACTATTATGTTAACGTAATTGCGCATTTTATTTACGTTACACGCATTAAGAGTAGAGCTATTAATAAGATATTTATGATATCATCGATTTCAATCTTTCAAAGTATCATTCTTTAATTAAATATTATTTGTCATCGTGCTATTTTCGACAATACATATATATTATATTATTTGTTGTATTATAGAACATTACAATATAATGTAACGTAGCGCAGCATGAAAATATTGCGCTGCAACATATAAAAATTATATTCCACGGATATAACTGCATGCACGAGGAAAAAGGATATTATGATGGATTAGTTCATATTTATTTAACAGGTTTTAAATCGAAATGATCCATCACTCGTTCTAAAGGGAGGATTAATTTTCAATCATTTTTGTGCGTGTATCTGGTTGTTGCTGGTACTTGATAGACTTTTAATTAATCACATGTATATTTTGAACGATGAGTGCCATAACGTTGTGAAGTTATTGGACCGAATTTTGAACACAGCTTATGTATGTACCTCGTAGATTAAGAAGAAATATTTCCCACGCGTAGATGAACAAATATAAGTTTTGGTTATCTTGTAGAATACCGAATGCGCATTTAAAAATATAAATCGAACAAACTGTTTGTACTGAGATATAACTTCGTCATATAAAGGGTGCATATTATGAATCATTATTAGTTTTAACTCAAACGAAACATTGTATTGGGGTAGCTATGAAGTGAATATCAACGTAATGCAAATTTTATTCATTCACTGAAGAATTTATGCTAGAGACTTACAAGGGAAGTTCGGCAACCCGAAAATTCGGAAAAATTTGCAAAGTCAATATTATGCTAACAACGGTATAATTTATTATTATTATTATTGTTGTTGTTATTCTTCTTCTTATAGTTATTTTTAAAAAAACATATATGTTTTGAAAATTTCTCACCTCCATATTATAGATCATAAAGAGCCATCCAACTTTTAATTTAACTTTTTTCTTGCGTCAAACAGTTTCTGAATTTTAAATTAATATCTAACATGTATTATTTAATTTTATATAGTAATTGATGCCTCCATACCATGTATATCTGTACGTTTTGTTACATAGGATGAACTAAGCGCGGAAATGATTGTATAAAGAATGTCAATGTCAAGGTTCTGCAAACGTTACCGTTTCCTTTATTTCTGCTCCAATAATTAAAATAACGGTTATAAAACACGTTACATACTATCGAAATGGTAAAAAATGCATAATTTGTCACGTTGTAGAATGTATAAGGTGGCGTACGTCACAGTTTCAAAATGTATGAGAATATGGACATTTCTTTGTCAGAATTGTATATGTATACGTGACATATGCTGTAAAATATTTAAATGTTCGTCTAAAAAAAGAAAACTGGAAATTCTTGTCGGATAAAAGAAACGGGGCGATACGTTTTATCTTTTACTTGCAAAATGAAACTTTGCCGGTGAACAATACTTTAAATAAAGTTGTTTAATAAAGTGTTATTAAAAGAGGAATGATTGAAAAATTCTTTTACAACAGCGATTGGATAAGAATATTTAGACTGGTTCTTTGTTTTAGACTTTGAGAATTGAAAGAAGGCTTATTAAGTTACTCTTAACAATGAAATGTTTGCAGGCGTTAGCCTTCTTTGTGCATTGTTGATTCGAGATAGTATTTCGTCGGACAATGCAGTCGATGATCGCATTGAATATCACAATGATTGTTTGACGTATGTATGTACATAGGATGTGTATGAATTCCTCTACCAACTAACGCTTTGTATTGGCATTTAAATAAATTACCGGTTCTCTAAATGTTTTATGGATAAAGACTCTCTTTACAAATCTTTGAACGAGACAAATAGAATTAAAATATTTTTTGATTGAAGTTTGAGATAGAATTGTTAAGGAAATCAAATTTGGAAATAAGGAACAGCGAATGAATATTAAAACTGAAGTGTTCAGTCCGTACGTCGAACGGGCAAAGCGGGCAAATTTTCATATTATTTATATCAAATAGAGACAATTTACGTCTTAAAAAAAATAGGTGCTTTTTTTTGCCACTTTTCGTAATTTTAATAAGCACTTAAAGGGTTAAGGAAAAAATTCGCCCATTTATTATTTTTAATATCTACATGTAAGTACAGTTAAATGTACAGTGCTGTCTTTCTTTTGCATGAGAAACTTATTCGTCTTATCTAGAAACAACACATTTAGCTGTTTATTCTCAGGAAGAAAAACCTTTTCGGGTAAGGCAATAGAGATATTAGATTTTCCCAATATTTGTAATAGCTATCTTAATTTTAGGAATAGCTTTCGAATATTTAAGTATCCGTCACATTGTTACTCAAAAATAAAATTAATCACTTTGCTCTACTTACGGAACATTTTGTAGCTCTGGTATAGATTACTATTGCATTTACAAGGGAAGTTCGGTAACTAGAAAATTCAGAAAAATTTGAAACTTTGACAACAAGCAGTTCAGATTATGCTAAGAACGGAACAATTTTTGTTTCCTGCGAAAACACGGTCCTGGGGGTGAATACACCCCTCCAAAGAAATTTCGACTTTTCATGTTATCGTCAATAATTAAGAAACTGTTCAGAATACAGGAAAAAAGTTAAATTAAAAGTTGAATAGCTCTTTATGGTCCATAAAACGGATCTGAGAACCTTTCAACTTTTAGTTTAAAAAGTACACAATTTATTACAATTAGTATAATTTATGTAATATCAATAGTTTGCATGAGTTGCCGCAGCTCCGCATAGGCTCGCGATCACCGCTGTACGTTACACCCTTTGATTTCGTGTGTTCAACAATTTTGTTCTATCAATTCATTTATATGTTTGTAAAGTGCTCTTCGATGGCTATCTATGTATTGAACAGCAAAGAATAAAACTTAAAAAATGAGGGGTGGTGGGGGTAAATTTTTAAACATACCAAAGGAGTTGAAACCACATCCGTATTATAGAGCATAAAGAGCCATTCAACTTTTAATTTAGCGTCTTTCCTGTATCTTAAACACTTTCTTTATTATTCACGATAATATGAACAGTAAAGATTTCTTTTTGGGGGGGTTTTCACCCCTAGGGCCGTGTTTTTTAGCGGGAAACAAAAATTGTTCTGTTGTTAGCATAATACGAACTACATTTGTGCAAAGTTTCAAATTTTTCTGAATTTTCGAGTTGCCGAACTTCCCTTGTTAGTCGCGTACTATTTTAGTCACTTCACTGTGGCTTACTTAGTTCCTGTCCTTTGACGGCAACGAACATAACTAGGTGGAGTCGTGTTTTGAGAGGCTTTGCGAACGGATGTATATCTGAGAATACTGTTAGTGTTTTCACAAACGGAAAGCGTGTGCCACGGCCTGTCAGAGACTTTCTTCGATTCCGTACTACGGAGCGAATGAAAAGTTAAATCTGGTTTTATAACAAATTTGTGTAAGGTTGCACTACGGTGCTCCCTTAAAAAAACGGGATGGCTTCTGAGTATAGAAACCATCCTTCACCCGTTACCCAAGATAGTACAAGTTCCACAGTCCCACATGCAACAAGTTATGCCGCAGCCACCCAAAATGGTCAGTTCCCCAGAAAAGAGCAAGCAATCGTCATCGAATCGAAAGATGGAATATTACTGAAAGACTACATATCCAAAGTTGGAGAAATAATCGGCCCAACCAATATTCGTTTTGCGTCCAAAATATCAAACTCAAGAATTTGCCTCTTTCTCGCTAGTAAGGAGGTTGCCGCTAAATTTACAAGTAAACACCCACAGTTAATCATAAACAATACAACCGTAGAAGTTAGACCACTTATTACCAAACACACACGAGTTATTCTCTCAAATGTCTACCCAACGATTCCCCACTCTTACATAGAAGACATTCTCGACAGACTAACCATAAGAAGAGGATCATCCGTCTCTTTTCTTAGAGCGGGTTTGTCCGAGGAAGGATATGCACACATTTTAAGTTTTCGCCGCCAGGTTTATATCCATCCAGACGACCTATCTAAGCTACCAAATATTCTACAAATCGTACACGACGAAACTAAATATTACATTTACCCATCTACTGACTCCCTAAAATGCTTTCTATGCAAAAAAGAAGGCCACCTAGCAATAAATTGCATAGACCAAGTATCGGTAGCAAACGAAAATACCCCCCAACCGAATGCTAGAGGCTCAGAAAACAGCACAAAAAAAATAACCAACAACAACAAAAATGAAATTGAAATTACTACGCCTACCCAAATACAATCCTCAAACACAACCATGGAACCTCCAATTAGTCCAATCCTTGAGACACTAACCACGGGAGTCAAAAGAACTAGATCAGACATAACCTCTACCGACTCAATTGTCACTATGCCCGAAAGTCTTCTGACTTATCCCAGACCTCAAATCATTCAAAAACCAAAAAATAAAAAGGCAAAAAAGAAATGTGATCCTAATAAAAATGAAAAACCACTAGACGAAATGCTAGCGCCAATCAAACCAATACTAGAAGGACCAAATAGTCTTCTAAATTACATCCAGTTTAAAAGTCTCTTAGAAAAAACAAAGGGCTCATCGAGCCCGAGAGAAATAGCGGAAGAGTTCTCAGACGATATAGAAGACCTTATAAGTTTCATTAGAAACGACCTCTACCCCCATGCAACCGACCTCTCTCTAAAGAATCGCTTTACTAGACTAACAAACAAAATAAATAATCCAAACCCAAACGTACAACAGCATCAAAACTCTTTCGAATCTGAAAGTGATTTGTCAAACCAAGAATAAATAAACAACAAAAAGGAAACAAAAAAGCAATCAATTTTCACAAAGATATATTATACTAATCATGCCAGACAAAATTCTTCAATGGAATATAAATGGGCTGCATGCCCACCTTGCTTATTTTCAAAAGCTAACTGCAGATGAGCAACCTGACATAATATGTATCCAAGAAACAAATTTTAAAAACCATTCGTTCCATCGCATAAAAAACTTCGAAATACACTACAAAAACAGAAAAAACTGTCTGTCAGCAAGTGGAGGAGTGGCTACCTATATAAATAAAAACATCTATTGTGAGGAAATTAAATTGAGAACCAGTCTGGAAGCTGTGGCAAGTTCTGTCATACTGTCATCAAAAAAAATCACCATATGTAATCTCTACTTACCCAACAGCTACAATATCCAACTTAATGAATTATCACAGCTGATAGATGAACTCCCTAAACCATTCATAATCCTTGGCGATTTAAATTGCCATAACACATTATGGGGCTCAGGCCCAACCGATGTCCGCGGAAGAGTAATCGAAAATATCCTCGAAAGATACGACTTAATACTCCTAAACACTCAGCAACCAACGCACTTCAGCGTTAAAAATAGCTCCTTTAGTGCAATAGACCTAACAATTTGTGATCCCAGTATAGCTGATCTCCTTGAATGGTCAGTTATAGAAGATCTATACGACAGCGACCACTTTCCGATCTCAATAACAGTAGGAAGAAATAAATTTTGCACGAAAATCTACCAACCACGATGGAAGTACAAACAAGCTAACTGGAAAGAATACAAAGACTATATAGAAAAGAACCTAAAAAAACTAAATATTCCCGGTGAAACCGACCCAAACGAAATAGACGAAACACTGGCAAACTTCGAAAAATTAATCTTAGAGGCAGCTACAAAATCAATCCCCAAAACATCAAACAAATTTGAAAAAAGAAACGTACCATGGTGGAATGAGAAATGTGAGAAGGCCATAAAAGAAAAAAATCATGCTTTCAACGTATACAAAAAACATAAAACTGACGCTAACAAAACAAACTTTAAAAGAAATAGAGCAATAGCGAGGAAGACAATCAAAGAAAGTAAAAAAGAATCGTGGAAGCTTTTTATATCATCGCTAACAAGTCACGCAAAGCCAGAAACTCTGTGGAAAAAATTGAAATATATAAATGGTCAACCAAACTACTCAAAAATAACAGCCCTGACAACTCCTGAAAACCAAATCACCTCCGACCCCATAGAAATGGCAAATCTCCTAGCAAATACTTTTGCAAGAAATTCTAGTGATGAAAACTTTGACCATAAATTTCTAGAGTTAAAACGCGCTGCTGATAACCAACTTTTCGCCAACGAAAATGCCACACCCTCTGAAGAATCAAAGCACCTCAACTTAAAATTTGAATTAAATGAGCTCCTTTCAACGCTTATGTCCTGCAAAAACTCAAGCCCAGGGCCAGATGGGATACCTAATATTTTCATTAAGGAGCTCCCACTCGTAGCACTAAAATACTTACTAGAATTATACAACTTCATATGGCAAAAAAACTTTTTTCCTAACAAATGGCACGAAGCCACAGTTATCTCAATACCAAAACCGGGAAAAAATAAACTTCTCACAGAAAGCTACAGACCCATCTCGTTGACAAACTGTCTCTGCAAATTGCTGGAAAAGCTAGTAAATAAAAGACTGGTTTGGTACTTAGAAAAAAATAAAATAATAACTAAACACCAAAGTGGTTTCAGACAGCACCGGTCGACAACAGATAGCTTAATGTACTTGGAATCCAGCATTTGTGCAACATTCATTAACAACGAACATTTGGCAGCAGTCTCCATGGATATCGAAAAAGCGTACGATATGGTATGGAGACAGCGTATTATTAAAAAACTTATTCACCACAACATAGATGGTAATATACTCAAATTTATAACTGACTTCCTAAAAAACAGATATATCCGTGTACGCGTCAACGGTCACTTTTCTGAAAGGGTTGAAATTTTAAATGGGGTCCCCCAGGGCTCAATTATAAGCGTTACCCTATTCCTAATAGCCATCAATGACATAGTTCATACAATAGAAGCTCCAGTTAAATGCACCCTATTTGCTGACGACCTTACAATTTTTGCATCAGGTAAAAATATCAAAACCACAGAAGAAATCCTACAACAAACTCTTAACAAACTACAAAAGTACTCAGAATTAACTGGCCTTAAATTTTCACAATCCAAAACCACTGTAACTATTTTCTCAAGACAGAATGGCCCACTTGAATTAAATCTCCTTCTCGGCGGTCATAAACTCCAAACACTCGAACAAACAAAAATTCTAGGATTAATTTTCGACAAAAGACTCACCTGGATACCTCATCTAAAATCACTAAGGGACAAATGCAGACAACGCCTAAATATCTTAAAGACCCTGTCATCGAAGAACTGGGGAGCAGAATTCCAAACTATTAAAAACACGTACATTTCTTTTATCCGATCCAAAATTGACTATGGTTCCTTAATTTACGACTCAGCAAAAGAAAAATCATTAAATATGCTCTCCCCAATCAACAATACAGCGGCAAGATTAGCTACTGGAGCCTTCCGTACGAGCCCAATCGAAAGTATACTGTGCGAAGCGCAGCTCCCGACTTTGGAACATAGAAGAAAGAAACTAAGTCTCGACTATGCGTTAAAAATCGCATCTTTTCCAAACTGCCCAGCTTACCAACAAATCTTCTCATATAATTATGTAAATCAATTTGAAAAGAAACCAAGACTCCCGAAACCATTTAACATCCGCATACAAAAATACCTCAGAGAAATAAACCTCCAACTACCCCCCATTTTGCCAACAAAACAATACCGAGCCCCTCCATGGACACTAAAATCTCCTCAAATATTAGCAGAAACAGCGGCAAGCCCAAGAAATAGTACGAATCCACTAATCATGAAAAACCTATTTTTAGAAAACCTTAATAATTTTCCAGAGCATATTAATATTTTCACAGACGGTTCCAAATCTAAAAACAATGCAGGATGTGCAATCATCGTTGACAAGAAAGAAGAAATTCTTATTAAACTCCCAGAACATTACTCAGTATTCTCAAGCGAAGCATATGCCATCCTACAAGCAATGCACTATATCAAAAAATCCAACCAATCAAATTTTATTATTAACACTGACTCAATGAGTACCCTTCTGTCATTGGAAAATATAAAATCAGAAAACCCCATCATAAAAGAAATAATTGAAAAAGTAACAAAATTGAACACCAAAAATATACAGTTTCGCTGGGTCCCCTCCCATGTTGGCATACCAGGAAATGAACAAGCTGATGACGCTGCTAAAAGAGCATCTCTGTTGAAAGAACATTCTCAAACCCCAGTCTACTATAAGGATCTGAAAAATTCAGTTAAAACTCAATTGGAATCGTTACGCAATAAACAGTGGATAAATTCGAGAGATACCCATCTCAAGAAAATAAGAAAGGACATCTTTGAACGGAACCCAGCACTAGCCCTACCCAGAGCGGACCAAGTCCGGGTAACCAGATTGAGAATCGGCCATTCAAATCTTACTCATATCCACCTTATAACAAAAGAAGAACCAAAGAAATGCCCAGACTGCGACGAAACCTATAGCGTTGAACACATTTTTCTGCGATGCCCCAAATACACCAGAGAAAGACTCAAGCACAATATCACCAATGACGTTTGTACCCTGTTTAGCAGTCAAAAGCAGTGCATAAATGCAGTAAATTTTCTAAAAGACATTGAATTGTATAACTCTATATAGCCACCAAATACTGTACAAACCTCCCCCCGAAATTTACAACAACGGAAAAACCAATGTAACAACTACCTTTGATTAGCTAGAAATGTATTAGTGGTCGCTCATAACCATGTAAGGTGTATGCGACCTTAAATAATTAAATAAAAAAAAAAAAAAAAAAAAAAAAAAACATAACTAGGTCTATAAGTGGGAAAGTAGACACCGGTATGATAATGTTATACAATTCAAATGCATATGAATTCCAGTATAACGGAACAGATACATTCTAACAGACGTTTAATTATTCCTACAAAAAGCATGCATATTTAGCCTAATAAGCTTGTGAATATTAAACAAGATTAAATTATGTAATGCTTATTAATTACTGTGATTATAATTTATTTGGATATATTCTGATACAGTTGTTGCGGAAAGAATGTTTTTATCTTCCATACTTCGAGGTACAGATTGAGATAAAATAAATTGTGACAAACATAATAATAATATTAATAATAATGGTAATATTAACTGTATTGTATAGTGGACTGAAGGTTAATCATCGAAAACAGTATTTCTATAATATAAATGAACGGTTCTTGCGTTACAATTTTAGATAGCGTTATTTGCTGGTAATCTTGATGTTATTAACACTTGAAGTTAACAGTGTTTCGGCTTTGACCGAATAATTCAGGTTTCCATTAGCACACCTAGTTTCGAAGTTAAGCGTGATTAGGGCGAACCATGTTCCTAGTTTACGGGGGAATTCAATTTTGCAGCTCTCCACAATGTTGCAAACTAAGGCAGGGTTTTGCAATTAAATGCACACAACAGACTAGAAATTTTCCTAATAATTGAATAAATATTAAAATGTAGTGCTGTAATAAATAAGGGTCTGTGTCGGGTATCAAAACCATAACTTGAAAGCTGTTCTGAGAGCGGTTATAAGCAAGATGCAAGATGCGACTATTATCTATTATATACATACGTAAATATTCTTTACATTGGGTTTATATTAGGCTATTGTTATTAATAAGGTTAATTAAATTGGGTCCTGTACTTCGATCAAACAAACAATTTAATATAAAATCTCAGATTGTTAAAATCAGCTAGAAATATAGAGTTAACTATATGAGATAAAATAAATTAATATTTATATAAATAAACAAATGTATTTATGTTAAATCGTTCTCAATCATTTGTATTAAATTCTATACTTTTAAATGAGCATCTCTCATTTTGCTCAATATTCTCAATAATATAAATGTAATGAAGAATTAAATTTGATTGGTTATTTTCTATCGACAAGGCAAAAAATATCTGCCGTCATTGTAAAACTGTCTTTTATTTTGTTTTACTTTATTTATTTCAAGTCGCATTTGTTTAACACTAGATTAGCCAGTATTCGGGGAAGTACCTATATGGATGACTAATATAAAAACGGAGATACTAATAATAATATAAAATATCAGTTACAAAAGTAATCAAATTCGATGACAAACGCAGGCCTGCAGTACTGCTTGTATTATGTACGATTAAATATATCTGTCATTATATCTATCTTGATTTTCGGGGGGAAACGGCATTATTATCTGAAGCTATAACTTTGCAGTGGCTTGCATAAAAGAAATGTGAACATTCTTTGATATTATCTCATTGTGCAGAACTTTTACTTCGTCCCTCGTTATCTACAGTAGTACTTTGGACTTACACCACTTTTGCATTACATGGCACAAACATTGTTCATTATTTGAAAATCATTTAATTTTTGAAGTCTCATCATATTTTCCAATACTCTGGACCATATCCGCGAAAGCCAATTCTAATCCCTGGATTATGCGTATTATATTTATGGCGTAATCTAATCTTGTTTAAAGTACCCAAAATTATTGATTATATATTTCGTTCGAACGAATTTTATTTGCGTGCCTTTTATGATACATCGTTTCACATTAAGATCACATCTCATCACATCGGATTAAGAAACATCGCAGTGGAGTAACGCATCAGCGCAGCCCTTTAATCGCGTAGAAATTCGCGAATATTTGTTCCAAAAGTTGGAGCAATTGAATTCAAATCGTCCGTAGGCATTATTTTCCAATTATCTCATTTTTCCCAACAATCACTGTTTTTTAAATAATTTCTCTTGATGAAAGACAAATTGTGAAAGCAATCCTTTCTATTCAACTCAACAACTGCCAATGTATCAAATAATATCCATTTATATTTTTCTTTTCACGATACAGAAGATTTTGCGCACCACTTACATTTTGATAATGTCATATTTATACACAATTGACGTACTATAAAATGCATCTTTTTATTATAATATTTTTCCATTTATCTACATGCAGGTACTCACGTTTCTCAGCACCGATAAGTCAACTGTTAAATAATAGTAGATTTCAAAAACAAAAATACCGTAAGCGATCCTGTACGAGGATAGTAAGCTCCAAGAATTTCTTTAACGAACTTTTGACAAAACTGTACAAAATTTCGATTCGAGCAGAAGCGTTCAAAGTTTGATCGATGAATTGGCGCTACTAAAATACCTGTATACCTGTAGATTGGCAATGATTCGAGCATCGCGAGTCATTGGGGGAACACGCGCTGTTTAACCACGAAAATAGCATCGAATCGCGTCGTATGACATATTATATGCAACATCTATCTTGTAGCATTGACGTTGCACGGTGCACCGAGGTGGTGGAACATTGTGCCGTTATGATCATCCAATTTGTCACAATTGTTGCACCATTTTCTGTATCGAGCTTCCGTAGCGTATTCTTATCCTGTTCCGTGAATGAAATTCTTAGTTACCTGTAACTGGTGCGTTTCTTTCCTTATCGATTTTGTACGATCTTTCGATACACCTCTTATCGCGTGTATCATAAGTAGGATGTTATTTCTTTTTTGTTTTGTTCGAGGAAATTAATAAAAATGTATTGAAATTATTTCCAAATAAGAAAGCATTCGAATTTTATATCCCATTTCTATTTTTGGTTGATCAAAGTATTTGGCTGATTAAAGTATTATTCATTGATCGAAGGAGTCTTGAATAGGTGGTATTCAAATAATTATGTGGGCGTATAAGTATGGAAAAGCTGTTGTGTTCGTTAACGATGCACTCGGCCGTAGTCTATACAAGAATACCTTGGCTTAGTAAAAGCGTCGTACTTCGAATATTCTAACAATGATATTTCAAAATTGTATTTAAATAAACTTGAAAGTGTTTGTTAAAAATAGACTATTTTACTTTTTACTAGTACATGTTGAAACGCGGTGTTGAATTTACTGCGTGTTGAGCGTGTGATGCAAACGATACAAGAGATCGAGCGATGCGAGCTATCTGCCGGAAACGATGAAGAATCATTAATCTACCACTAAATGTACCACATCCAGCAGTACATAATTTCGTGTGAAATATACTGATTATCTAACGGGGTAAATAAGTATTAGCAGGATTTATAACACATGTGTATGCGCGTCGCACAAATTAACGGCTTCCGTGCTAGTTGATGATGTGTCTGAATTTAGATTCACACGAGGCAACTTGAAGTCCAGCATCGGAGAGGAGTGTTTAATTGTTAATGCTGGAGTGATAGTAGTTACTAGAGAACTATAACGTATGCATTAAACGACTAGTCGAAGGTGGTAAGCGACTGTCGGGTATGGTAAAACGATTGACGAGTCTTCGTTAGAATCGTCATTGCGAAGACTCGCCAAAGATTGGAGATGAGCGTGATGCTGGTGGTAACACGCGGATTGATTAGTTTATCAGTAGGTTTTCGACGTAGAGAGGTGGCGGATGAAATCCCTAGTTGGTTACAAAAAACATAGTGGAAATGGGAAGTAACCGTCCGTGTCTGCCCATCACCCTCTGGTAGCGACTGATTTGGGGGTAACTAACTAACAATAAGTCATCATAACTAATAAAGTCACCAAGCGCGCTGTGTTTAGGAAAACATGCCAATCGTTAGAAAATCAGCTGCGCAAGTTAATAGGTATTTGGCTGGCAGCTGCAGAAGGCAATAGCGGTTCACAAAAACTAATTTAGTATTTTAGGGAACTGCAACAACATGATTTCTTTCATTTATATCTTTCAATAGAGTTAATTGTTTGCGTAGTAATTACGTAGTAATTACTTATATTTTAATTCTATATATATTTCATTTCTACATATATAATGCGTTATTCTAAAAAAATAAGAACATGCTGTTGTTCATCGATCATGAACCATCACATTACTATTTTATTAAACAAGTAATTACGAAATTCTTCTATAATAGCAAGCCACTGTCGTCTCACGGATCTGTAACCGTTAATCTATTAGAAGCAGCAATGAAAACGTGTTCTTATTTACAACACTTGTTGTTAGAAATGTGCTTGCAGAATATCTTTTATATTTTTAATATATCCTTTGCGTTTAATATTTTTCTAGGTACATAGATGGATCTGTACGGCTTCGTAATCCTAATATCGAGCTCATGGATCAGGACATATTGTACCATCTGGCGCTCGGCAGCGGATCCCATGATCTCGTTGAGATGTTCGGGGACGTGAAGGTAAATGAAAGTAATCCATTATTACGCTTCTTCTTTCCCTCTCCATACAAAATCCCCTTTCCAGTTCTCCCTTCGCAATATATCTATAGAATATCTCCGAAATCGTTTTTATAAAAATCAATTCGAGAATGCAGCAAAATGTTTAGCGTTACTGTAATCTACCCAACTCGTAGAGGTTGTACGAATGCGCTGTAGGTTGCAAAAGTTCCAAACTGTTTGAGTATCTCTCCTATTTTAAAGTCGTGGTATAAAGTAACGATATTCATCGTTGTGTTAACATTTTATGAAAACTGCAGTAAACACAGTTATCTGCTTTAACGTAAAATCTGTTTCGAGAAAATGTATTTTGTATAATATTATAGTGGATATACTTCATGAGTATAGTAATTAATACATTTAGGAATATTAGTGGAAGGGAATTTATTAATGAGTTTGTCCTGGTTCAGTAGGGTGCATTAACTGCAAATTGAAGGTAAAATTAATAATTGTATAAGGAATAATGAATAATAAAGTTGCAAATCTTGATTGATATCTTTGAAATATTAATGGAATATGTGTTATTGTATAACTAAATATTTGATATTATGATGTATACCAACCGCATATACATATGCATGTATATTAGTGTACTCACATTTAAGCCTTTCTTATAAATCTGATTTATTATTAATATTTTCGCCCAATATTTCCAGGTGTTTAAGATTTATAATGTTTCGAGAGTATATGTATTTTTCAACAATATCTCTTTAAGAATCTCAAAAAGTTTATGTTTATACAATCAAACTTATATTATCATTTATTTCGAATTAAGAACCATGCTTTAATATTAGTTCGGCTTTAAACCTATGATGAAGGTAGTTGAAACGATGCCAGGATATCACTACTTTGTAAAACATATAGAACTTACTTAAAAATTCATTGAAAGTCATCTCTGAAAGGTTACTTTTGTATTCTGAATGCTTCAGTGGAATTAAGGAAATGAGGGAACTCGAAACGGGAAAGTCTCAAGGGCCATATCTTTCTGTTTAACATAGTTTCAGTTCCAAGCACTTCCAACTTAGAATTAATTTCCAACTGATTGCTGTACTGTTTGCAAAAATATTTATATTTCTTCTAAGCCGCGATACCAGTAACATCGCGACTATAGAAAAGTGTTCAGGATGTAAGACATTGCGTAAGGTCTGAATGGGCATACAGTTTTATTGATAAATAGAATCTATTGCATACTCCTGTACAAACGCTGTAATATAAAAAAAATACTTGCAAGTATAATATTATATTCGTTTAATAACACAGACCGTGACGCTACTTACTGTATACCTGTGGTATCGCGATTATTTATTTCTTTATCCTGTTATTTAGAAATATTCACTTCATTCATTACTGTACGCATATTAATTGTTGATCTTTTATAACGGTGCTCACTTTGTTGCTCCTGAGCTAATTTTAATCCACATCCTACTGTACCACGATTTCGAAAACATCTTACACGAACGATCCAATTATTAATTAATTGTCGTATTATTTCTTCGACTGCCGATTTCTGATAAACAGAATTGTATTCTAATTAAATTCTTCTGATATCGATATTGGTTTCATATTACTATACTATGGCCCATTGTGGACAATCGTTATCTATTGTTTCTATTATTCTATAATAGAAAGTAGTGATATACTCTACGGTAGTCCAGCTCATTCGTCGTCTTTCAGACTGCACGCGTATTCAGCAAATCGATTCAGCCAATCAACTTCTGTATCGTGCTATCATTAAGGTCGATAGAGAATTACACGACACGTCCTTGCACTTTGCATGTTCGACATAATATTTTAACCAGCGATCGTACGCCATGAGAATTTCTGGACTTGGCAGCGTTATCACCAGAGGCGCACATGCTGTCCTGTTAGTTAGCAATAAAACCATTTATTCGAAGCCAACAGCAAAATTAAATGCTTGCAGAAATAGTTACGTATCTTTTAATAGAAGCACTGTTAGAATCAATGTATAATTTACTACAGCTAATAAACGATAATAGATTCATAATAGTGATAACAAACTACTATTGGCGTTTGCTATGGACTTATAACAATTGAAGTCTTCAGAGGACGAAAGAATTGCGGAACGTTTTATTGAAATTGGATTTTATTGCTGAATAAAGGTGGCACATGGGGTCCTTTCGTACGGTACTCTATTTCACTTACAATTAGTACTATCAAAGAATAAAGAAAATCGCTATTTTATAAAGACTGTAGGAAGAATAATTTTTATATTCAGTTTATTGTAAACTTATGTACGTAACATAGCACCTTTACTATGACATAAGTAAACCCGCGTTAGGCATGTATGTAAATAGTAATATGTCTAATGTATCGATATGTGGAAAATATAAAATATAATCAAAATTAGGGTTGTACATAGAAAACACGTCATATGTGTTTCACATTACTTCATTTGCTGTCATCTAAATTAGAATATGTCACAATAGTCCTTTCACTGTTATCGACCACAAAATTGAAATAATTTATCGGTTATATTATATAAAAGTTACACGCGCACGGAATATGCATAAGAAATGTACAGAACGCAAAGTATATAATGCATAACGGGAAATAAGCGATATTTTTGGAACGAAAATCGAATGACAGCAATATTTCTTCCTACTATCTGCCTTTCTGCAAAAATACCGTACAACAATATTTACATAAACATCCGCTGACTAATAATTGCACAATATCCTTGCTCAAGTAGATGTCGTTGCATAATTATTTTGGTGCGCAGTTACCTCGTTCAAAAAATGCAATTCAAATGAACGGTTTCAAAGATTGATTTAAATGAACTGCAACCGCATTCGAGGAGAGCAGTTAAGAAACTTCCGCGTCTTTTTCTAGATATATTGCATTCCAATAATCGACACATTACCATACGATACTGCGCCATTTATTGAACGCTTGTGCATGGGTATATTCCCTTTTTTTTTTCCTTTTTTCGCCACACCCTTTAGGCTATCAGTGGAACCAAATCTACAGAACGCGGTTCACAAGAGAGTATCAATGAGGGTTTCGCCATTAAGAGGAAGTACAGTGTTTCATGACCTAAATAGAACAATAGCCGAAAGTTCTATGCGCGTTCCTCGACTACACAGAGGTAGTAAATCGCGTGGTATTTTGTTCGTTGCATGGCAACCACGCGTTTTCAAATTGTATGCGCTATTTAAAAAAACAACTGGATGATAAAGAGCATCACTTGGGCCTTTTCACTGGCAGGTCTCAAGTTTGGGATCGTTTTACTCTGTTTCGTACAATCTTACATGTTTTTGTACTACAATTGCTCATAAATGCAATCATAAATGGACTTTCTTAATTATAATTTTAATAGCGTCTGGAACCACTAAATCTAATTATAATGTCTGCAGAATTGGTTAAAATACAGTTTCATGAAATTTTGACACATTTTTTTAATTTCTATTTATTCCTTGATTTTAACCCCGAAACTTTTGGCAATAAACATTGTCAATAAAAAAATGTCTCCAGTTTTGTCCATTATGCTGTTCTTTTAGTTTTTGTTGAGTTTGACGATATTTCTTATCGGCGTAATTATATTTCAAATCGTAATAAATAAATAATAGATAATACGCGCAGTTACGTATGATCTCTCGCAATCCGATACAGTTGTTACAAGCTGTTATCTATTACCTAAAATATTCAGCAGTACAGATCAATCCGAACCAAAGCTATTCAACTGATCTAATAACTTTGTTCGCAGTTCGTGTGTATGGGAGGTACACCAAAACGTATGGAACAGTTTTCCCATTACATAATGAAGGAGATCGGCCACAAGCTTCCTACAGGAACGACGCTACTCGACATTAGCCAGTATTCGTACCGTTATTCTATGTACAAAGTTGGACCGGTTCTTTGCATCAGCGTGAGTATATGTGCTTGATTTTATTTTTAATATTTGGCAAACGTTATTCGTCCGAAATTGAACGACACTTGGACTTTCGTCCATGAGTACACAGAATAGAGCTTTAAGAATTTCATGCAAATGGCAAGTTTTTTTTTTTTTTTTTTTTTATAAAAAAAGAGTTGGTTCAAGGTTGGAAATCTGAGTATACATTGTACACTCGACCTTGAAGTCTGATATACATTTGATTATAAGTTACAAAAGATTTTCGTATTAGTATGCTGCTATATTATGTAGCGAGGAAGATTTACGTAATTTGTGCGTGGAATATTTTCACGTTCACTGGGACCGTAAGTTCCATTCTAAACGTGCACTTCTTTTCTTCTATGCTTATTTGCATGCACCAGTTACCGGTTAGCCGAGCAAACTATTTTTCACCGACGCTTTGTGCAAATTCATGCGTGTAACGCGATTACAAGTTGAGTGATGCGAAAAAATGTAAGCGAAGCTGCGTAGCCACGGCGGGATTCATCTTTGCAAGTGGAGCGAAAGGTTGTTGCGATACTTTATTTCACGATGGCTAGACGGCAAAGTTCATACCAGACGCTTGGACTTCTTTCCTTCATTCTTCTCCGTGGTTTACATTTAGAAGATTGTACTGGGTTGTCCGGAAAGTTGGTGCCGTTTTTCGGTAGGTGGAATTAGGACAGGTCTGAATAGATCAGATTGATTGAAAGCATATTACACGTGTACGTATTCTAAAAGGTGATATTTCAGGCATGTTTAGAAAAAAAGTTTGATTAGGATACCTTACTTTTCGTCAGTTTTATACGCTCTTGTATATGGAAGGAAATTATAGGCATTTGATGCTTTCCTTGTACCGGAAGTTGTTCGAGCTTGGTTGGTATGTGCTACCTCAGATTTTCACTTATTTAGGTACTTACAATATTCCCTTAATGCCAAAAACTTTATTAATGCCAAAAACTTTATTAATGCCAAAACTCTTTGTTCGACATACAAAATCGTATTGGAATGTTTTTCAAGATTTTTCGGCGTAAATACGAAAAATAATGCATCCTAATCAAACTTTTTTCTAAATATGACAGAAATATCACCTTTTAGAACATTTACACGCGTAATGTGTTCAATCATTCTGATGTATTCAGACCTGTCCCAATTCCACCTGCCGAAAAACGGCACGAACTTTCCGGACAACCCAATATAACCTTTTTGTTACTATGACCGACTTGTGATCGTTTGTTGTTAAAATAACCACCGTATACTATGGTCAACTCTAACCGCTGCGCTGACCAGAGACAATAATTAGATACGGTAGAGTGTACAGTACAGTGTATACGACTGCAGTCGTTGAAATAGGGTTGACATTCCATTAGAGTGCAGTTGTTAACATCACTTTATAACCCTTTGAGTATTGTTAGCACGTATAGTCGGTGCCATAACTACCCGTATCTTCACTGTCAATAGAAAGAAATTGGTTGACATTCTTTTACTATAAATTAACAGCAACCCATACGGTTTATTTGGACCAAATTTTAATGAAATTGAGTAATTAACAACAAAAATATATGAATTTTAACCTACCTTTAGACATCTGGAAGTCAACGAAAATGTTGCAATATTTCATAATAGTGTTTCTTCTTATGACTGAATAATTAAAACGCAGCCCGAATAGAAAATTCAGTCTACGATGGAATTCAAATCGGAACACCTTTGCAAACGTATTGCTGTGCTTTTAATACGAGTATCATACATTTTCTCCAGCAGACCTGCCATTTTTCTTGAACATTTCGCAACATAAATATACAGACCTAATGCAAAAATATAATCTTCCCCCTTGGTCAATTGTATTAAAGTGAAACGATATGTAATCTTGCGCGTACTATACAATCGTAGGAAGAGTCGGGTAGACATGGCCCAGTTTTTGTAAAGACAATCGATACATTGTAAATGTAATAGATATCGAAAGCAAAGAAAAACATTTAAATAAGCAAATACATGTGAAATGATAATATTAAAGTAGAATTACAAAACAAAGAAAAAGAAATTGAATTCTGTACACGAGGCAATCTAACCCGGAGCATTCGGGTGAGATGATCCATGGTTGAGATTACCCGGGCATATAATGTCCCAACTGGTTACCATTAATGGCCGAAGTAAAAACTACATGTTTTGAATACAACAGGTGGAAAGAAAATCGTTCTTTTACTTGCATGAACTTTTGCACAAAAGTTATACATCTAGGGTAGACCGAGGCGAATCGGATCGAAATAAGAATTTAGTTGTTATGTTACCATGGAAAAAATCGTGTAGGTCGTTCAAACACTCCTCGCGCCCTTTCTATTCACCTCTTTCGATTGTCTTTCTATTGTTTTACAATGCCGTTTAGTGTTGACACGCGTTTCAAGTTTGCCTTACGCGGACGAACGAAATAAGTTTTGTGCAGATCTAAAATACATATGTAGCTTACAATTTCTTACTTGAAAATAAAAGGTAAGCTTTAACATTCGAATGTGTTTAATGTCATTAGTTTGTATAGTGTCTAGAAATAATATTTGATATAATTTTCGCTATTATATCATAATTCGTTTACGTGTTTTATTTACATTAACATTATTATTATATGGGGTGAATCGGATCACTCTGTTTTTTGTTTATTTAATTAGTTGTATGACTTTAAATGCGATAATAATTTATACATGTAGGTAAAGATGGTTCGCACATACATAAAAGAGAGTGGAATTGCATTTATTGTAACGGGAAATTCATTTATCCACCTGTGGAGGATTGGGTACACTGTAATACCTGTGAAGAATGGTGCCACGAAAAGTGTGCTAATATAAGTGATAAGTGATAAGGACAATATACTTTCCACCCATGTATATACTACGTAGAGTCTTTGACATTAATATTATTAAGTTATAACCAAAGATTATTTTACGACAATTTGTTTGTTTTTTGAAAGATTTTCGGAAGATATTTTCCACTTTTTTATTTTTTGTCCATAAAAGAGGAATTTTTTAAATTGTTTATACTTTGTATTATAAATGTCCATGTTGAATGTGTACTTGTTACGAATTTATATAATAAAATATTGCGTTTTTAAATTTTAACTATTTTTTTTTACCATCAAATAAAGAATGATTCGATTCGCCTCAGTCTGTCCTACGTCCAGAAATGGTGAATATCCTTTGTGGAACCACCAGTCAGTACTAATACTAATCATATCTCACAAGTCGAGCCTAGTACACTTTCGATGCACATCTGTTGCATCCCATACTCCGCATTCAGCAAACAGAAGGAATTGTCGATGCGTCTTTTACGCCATGTTCGTTATACCACTAAAAGAAAGCAAAATCGAAACACGTATATGTATAGCCTGTAAGCCCATATTTTGGGAGCGAGTCATCTCATCCGGAATTGCCTTGTAGCTGAATTCGTTTCCTGGCAGGGACTGCTGCAAGGAAGGGATTCAAAAAATCGAATGCACGGAACACGTGAGTTCTCTGTTTTAGCATGGAATGGGCATACCGTCGGTTGGAATTTTGCTCCACGAAACCATCAAGCTGATGTACCACGCAAAGGTGAAGGATCCGATGTTCTTTAGGATCGGGACGTGCGGTGGAATCGGCCTCGAAGGCGGTACCGTGGTAATTTCCGAAGAAGCAGTTGATGGAATGCTGAATCCTTACTTGGAACTGGTAAGAAGTTTTCCTGGAAGCTGTAAGCGGGTCCGGAGTTTTGCTTGTTTACTACCTACGCTCGATGGGCGTTTTTCATAAATTCTGATAAAACCAGAAAATAGGAAATCGCTCGTGAAAAACGAAGCGAGAGGCTTGGACTGAAATGTTTTTCATGAGAAGCTGCGTTTGGAAATTTCCTATGGCTTGTCGAATTTCTGTATTCGTGTCGGTTTATAGTTATTCTCCCTTGTTATGTATATTCACGTATTCGTCATTCGTCGTGCTATCATTTATGTGCGGCAAGGGTAAGGTTTTCTGCAATTTTTAAGTTAGGAAACTAAATAAATGATTGGCATTTGTTGCATCGCTTTAACGATTGCGGACCTGAGCTGGAACGAACAATGTTTGCACGATGTGTGCCTACGAGTCCTAAGAAGTTCAAAATGCATAATTATTATATACAGGAAGAGAAGGCAAAGGTGTAAAAAATGCGCGTAAACTTTGAAACGATTGGAAAACTCATCCAATTGATATATTTTGTCTTTTCGTTCTTCGAATAATGATTTATCAGAAAAGTCAAGATTAGCAAACCAGCAGGTATGTTCAGCAAAGTGTAGGTACGCGGGAGCAACTATTGCTGATGTAATGTTTAATTGTTAAACTGTTTCTTTATTGAACATTATTAAACCAATTGAAAATGAGATATTCGTAAATATTCATTAAAACGTAGATGTTACTTTGTAAAGAAGTTGTTAGACCGAAAATTGGTTAGTATGTGTAGAGCGCACAACGTTGCGAACGAGCTACGGATTGTTTCTCCTATGCAAGAAACACTTTGTTACATATCGGATATTTCTTACACCGCCGTACACCTTGCTGAAGATTGGTTTGTTAATGATTGTTTTCCTGATAAATCATCATTCGAAGATGGACAAGTCATAATATATCAAATGGATGAGTTTCCCTTCACTTCCCGGAGAACTAATTATGCATTTTGAACTCTTTAAGGCTTCCAGAAACATAATCCGGCCAAAATTCTTCGGTGGCGCTCAGGTCCAAAACCGGCTTATTTCTACGATTTTCCTTTGAATTTCACGAAAATTTGGTAACATAGCGGCAAGTCAGTGGAAAATAACGAATAGCGTGTAGAATAGAAAGCGAAAAGTTTGCTTCCCTTTTACGAACTTAGAACTGTTAACTAGGTCGATGCTCTGTAAAGATTTTCTACCAAGAAACAAGTTAACGATTGATAAAACTGGATTGCTGTGTGCCCAACTATCTACCCATGTGCTGTGTGTACTCAACATAAAGGCACTGTACAAATATGAGAGATTTTTGAATAAAATAATTATTCCAATCAAAATATTGGCGACGTTGACAGCCAGTTAACTCGCCCACCCTGATTAACAGATTAACACTGCTTTCTGAAATAATATACATACCTGCAATTAATAAACAAACGAATCGATCAATTTTCTTTCGAAGAGACGACACTAGATAAATCATCCCGTAACGAACCTATTTGAACAATTGACTAGCACTAATAAATTGCGAAGGTGTAACACGATGCACATGAACATGACTTTGTTCTAGTCATCCGTGTAGTTCTACGGTACCCAACGCAACTCGATGATCATTCTTTCTACATAAAACCTAACGAGTACAAGAATAACCAATATTTGGCTTCTTATTTTTAGCCGGTGCTGGGTCAAATGGTGAGAAGACGTAGCAAACTTGACCGGAAACTGACTCGCGAGCTCAAGGCTCTGGCACATCGTGAGGATCCTTACGATACTGTTGTCGGCAAAACTATGTGCACTTACGACTTTTACGAAGGACAAGCACGCATGGACGGTGCATTCTGCGAGTTCACGGAAAACGACAAAATGATATACTTAACGAAAGTACAGAAAGCCGGCGTAATAAATATTGAAATGGAGAGTCTCTCGTTTGCAGCGCTCACACACCACGCGGGAATTAAATCGGCTGTTGTCTGCGTAACACTGCTGGATCGATTGAAAGGAGATCAGGTAATTTAAACGGGCGAATTGATATCAGTAGATAGGTAACGTCTGCATAGAATAGTTATGGTTGTGTTGATGCAAAGATCATAGGCTCAGATTTGTGAAATTCTATCGGATCGTGGATCAATTCGATCCACGTGCAGTGGCGGCCAGTTACTTACGACCGCTTGATTGTCCGGCAAATAAACTTTGCACATATTTCATAAATTAAAATTTTCGTAGGTTAAACTCATATATAATAATCTCTGAAGCATATTGTATAGTAAATAACAAAAATCGTATATTGAACACTACAAACTACATATATTTCTAACATTTCCTTAGCTGATGTCGTTAGAACAGCGGACAACTACTTAAGACCGCATTAGATTGATATTACAAATACAGTTTAAATTAATGAAATTTAGAAAATTTGGAGAAGTTAAACTTAGAAGGCAATTAATAACGCGTTGGTCCTCCTTTTTTCGAATAACTTCCACGCAACACCTTGGCATTGAATCAATTAAACGACGAAAGCGCTGGACTAGAATATTACTCCATTACTGCACATACTCATAAGTATTTAGTTCAATTTTTTTCGGTGCATCGAAGATCGTTTACAACAAGCGATATTATTTATGGAATGACCTAATATTATTGGTTTCTTTGGAGTATGCGCAGCGAAATGCGAGAGACACTTGAATATAGAATATCGAATCGCAGCTGCAAGAAGTGGATCGACTTGAAAGAGTTATCGAGTTATCGTTGTGCATAAGTTGCATAAACATTATTCATCAACAGAAATGGACAAACTTACGTTGATAATTTGTAATACTTCAGATTGAGTCCACGGTTAATCAAGGACCTACAGCAATTTTGCTCTTTTGTTCCTAGTAGGTGGTAGCAAGCGTGCAGATAACAGAGAATTATATTGTCCTCGCATTTTTTACTATAAAAGTATTTAATTACATTGACAAGAAATTTTGGCAACAAATATTAGGTATACCAATTAGTAATTCACTGTTTTTTTACTAATTTTATTATTTTAATGAAAATACATTCTGAAATACTTTATCATTCATATTAATCATTGTCGTTTGTTTGGACTTCTCTTCTTTTCCCTGTTTCTTTATTAAATTAAATATTATTATATACATCTACCCACGAAAATTTATTTTTGTTTGTTAAATCAATTTAAAACATTTTGCATATGAACCGAACCTAATAACATCGAATTTGAACTTAAATAAGTAAATGCGACGTGTTTTATCCAACAACTGTTTCAAAAGTACCGACGACATTACCGCAAACTTAAAACAATGTTTCCATGTAACCTGAACTTTCTGAGGATCTAAGATTTCCACATTTTCTTAGCAATAGGTTTACGGACATTGTTTGTATGCTTATTATTATAGACATCCCCGGAGGAACGATTGTCAGTTTTCCTTAGAAAAATCAATTAATTTAATTTAAAAATGAAATATAATTAATTTAATTTTCCAATATTAATAGACCTTTATTAAACTTGTGTTTTAGAAATCTGAAATCCGTCAAATTTACGGGTTCCGTGAGCGTAGAGTTAATAACGTTAGAAATCACAGGTTTTTACTCTGTTTTAACGCTAGTATTCTGTTGACAGGTGCTGGCACCAAAGGAAGTTTTGGATGAATGGCAAATGAGACCGCAGCAGTTGATTTCACGTTACATAATTAACTATCTTCAGCAGAAAGGCCGCCTCTCTTTAGATGGGCACGGATCTATGTGCGTGAAAAGTCCTCGTCGATTCAAGCTGGTGCAACAGGAATCGGAAACCTACGATTAAACTGTCATCAAGCCGTATAAAGGAATTGCCAAGGAGATCCGCTATGGACCTTGTTCAACGAGGAATGTACTGTTAGAGTACGGACGAAGAAACACGGATTCGTTTATCTTGCCAACGATTAACTTCCTACATGCACTTCGTTTTACATATTTTTGTTGTCATTGAAGTAACAAAACAGTTACCACTTTTAGTAACGGATAATAACGAAAAAGAGAGCTTCAAATTTCGTGAAAATATGGAAAATTAAGTTACGGTATTATTCATGTACGTACCCGCTTTTTTCCATGTACGTTTTACAAAGATGTGGGTTTCACAATCAAGTAACGTGCAGGAGGTAAATTTTAAGTACCGTACACAGTATAAACATGCATTATTATAATTGATTATTTAATTTCCGATATTAAGGTATTTAAAATTGGAGACAATTGGAGTTGCTATTTTAGTCGTTACGGCCAAACAGGCTTTTTCTTATTTGTCTCTTCGAATATTGTACAATTTTTCGTTTCCACTACTTCGCGTACCTCTATGTAGTCATTGTAGTATTTACTGACAGTGAAATTTTAAAGTTCCTCCTCAGTTTTATAATAGTTACTCGGGAAAAGCTCAAAGAATTGAAAACCTCATCAGTCTTACTGCACCTTATGATGCGGCGATCTCTAAGTACAAAGCAGGAAAAGGAAAATAAATAAATAAATAACAGAATTACCAAAGTACGTCATGTACACATTTAATGACTATACTCGGCCACATATCTATTATCTGTGTATTTTCTAAATGTTTTTATTTTACACTACGATTATAATCATATGTGAAAACACACGAATAACTTTGAAGTTTATCGACCAAGAAATTCTCGATAATTTGAACATGGAAACGTGTAGAATTTCGGTAATTTTCTACACAACGCGGTTAAAGTTCTACAACGGATCTAGGAATGATTTAATTGCAGTCCCCGTTGGTGCTCGTAGTATTACTCATTTGATGAAACAGCAAACCGTTTTATCTGCGTTTCGAGGAAACATAAAGTACCTTATATTCGACAACGTCGAGATTCTGTGTATCGGTAGTTCCTTAGAAATTTAATAATAGCACATTCCAAATACTTAGGGCATAACAGGTGCTTTCGTTCAGCTGTCATTTGTGGCGTAATTAGGTGTCCTTGTACCTTACGCTATAGCGTAATAATATTATATTACAACTTAATACATATTATGTTACAAAGTATAATATGAATTATCAATTGAGATTGGAGATTGGATTAAGAATTGAAAAAGAAAATGGAAACAATAATACAATAGCGTAAACGTCGAAGTGCTGACAGTTATATCCAGTTTAAGCATTCCACCAGTAGTAGTCGAGAAGTATTGTTATAGTGCCAAATAGTAAATTCGAAGAATGATTCAATTGAATGGGATCGCTCTTAATCCTTTCTCCGTGTTATAACTCGTTCAAGCTTTGTGATTAACGAACATGTTAAAGTTAATTATGGACATGCATTATTTGCGATTTTCTCTATATAACATAGATAACAAAAATTGTACGTTGTACTTCGTAAGAAGTTTAAGTAGAGAATATACGTAGTCTACGTTATTAGATAGTGGTTTTGGGCTTTACTCGTAAGAATTCCATGTTATATATTATACATAATATATTTTTAAAGTGTGCGTGTGTGTTTGTATCTTAATGCAAATTTGTTGACTAAAGGATATGTCGGTTCGTGTTAAGAAATAAAAATAAGGATACAGTAACGGGTTAAACTGACAATTAACAAATTAAACACTTGTTATAGATTATTATAAAAATGATTTTTCTTTATATGTTTAATGGAGATATAAAGCGTTTTGTTTATATTCTAAGCACAAGCACGTTTTATAAAATTTCTATAGTTTCGCGAAACTTCATTTATTTATCACGTATTTGGAACATTTTGATGGTATATACAATATAAATAGAAAATCGTAACGATTATCTTCAGCTTTTCGGAGTAATGTAATAATGAATAGAAATTTTGAAACGTTCTTAATTATGAATTGCGTGTACAATTTGTACTGTGTTTCCATAAAACTGTATATTCTATAAATGTGTTCAACGATAAACATTTCTCTGACCATTAAGCCTTACATTTGTTAAACTGTTCGATAAATGTTCATTTTACACTCTTGTGATAAACACGTTGCAAAGTTTTTAAGCTCTTAAGCAAGAACAGTACCAAACTCGAAGTTCGTAGATTTTGTTTTCTCACTGAATTGCTTTTGCTGAATAGTAAATATAATTGTTCACGTTGTTTGTTTCTTTGGAAATTTAGTTACTGCCAATAAACTTTATTTCTCTATAGAATTATTGTCACAACAAGTTGTAGAGTATGATAAAAACATTGCAAATGTTTGTGAAGTATTTCTATAATATTTCCCGAAATGTAAATGTCATATGTATTAATAATTAATTTTATTTGATTAATATTAATATTCAGATTTGGAAATGAAATTCACACATTGACATCTGTAATATATTTATATCACGCGGTACGCACAATTGCCAGTTTACTGTTTATTGTATAACTTTCCATAAAAGTTCATGGTGACTGTTAACAAAAGTTGTTGGTGTTTGGTGATAGATCAGCCTCGAAGTTCCAAACAATGGTGCTTCGATATGTTAATTATATTTTTGTGATTCCCAATTCCAATATTGTATCACCTTTACTATATTGTAGCTAGCAATGTTATACAACTGCACGATAGATCTCCGTTGATACTGTTGAACGCCGAATATGAAAAAAATTACCTCCGTAATAGTAAATTTGCCCCAGGGAAAACAGTGACAGAACTTGAAATCGAATCTGTTTCATCATTTATTTTTATCAATTAGCGTAATTAAAGAGTGATCGGCATATCAAGTGAAATATTGACTGATTGCTTGGCTCAATTCTTAATTTCACGAAAAATTGAGATGCCCAATATCTTGAATCGATTTCAATGTTCTACGAATAGCCTAAACCTAAACTATACAGATTTGTAATTTAGGACCGATAAAATGTACAGAGTTAAAATTATTCTCTTATTAAGGAGTTACAATCGAAGTGACTTACGACTTACACAAACAAATCTCACAGTTTTATCTTCATTTATGCGTGAACGTATTTGTAATCGTTTTATGAAGCAAAATCAAATCGAATATATGTAATGTTGTATAATGAACAAATTCAATTCAATCGGCGAAATCAAAATAACATAAATCAAGATTTTAACATATTTGAGTTATACAATAAATCATACTGTTCACATGTAACCGTTACGAATTACTGCAAAAACAACGGCATAAATCGTATACAGGCACGTTTTGAAGAAAAACAAATTGTCACTAATTTTTTATTAAAAAAAAAACAGATTATCGTTTTTTTTACGAAAAGTGACTTAAGAACGGTTTATGATATTTATGAGATCGCCGAAACAATTAATTTAGTACTTAAAAAATGAATAAGAATAATTTGCGTTTACAATTATTCTACAAATATGTTTTTATTTCCAACAAACAACGACATATCTGGGATATGTATTAAGAAATTAATGAAAAGTATTAAAAGGAGTATCAAATATTATATATAACACGTATTCAGTATAAATGACATTCTCGCTCGTATATGTGTATGCCTACATCGGCGTATCGTCGATATTTATTGTCGATTTATTAATGTCCTACTATTTCGTAAAATTCTTCATTGTTATCTATATCTTTTAACTTACAAACTTGCTATTTGCTATATGAACATCGACGACAAAGAAATTTAACGTAAATTCGCAAATATTATTCAGCTGTCGCTGTTCTTTGACTTTAAACATTTTTATTTGTTTGCAACTCTATTTATGAAATACGTAGTCTGTCTTTATAGAAATCGATTACCATTTACGACAGATGGAATATATGTATATATAATGTTATTTATTATGCACTATGTTACGAACGGTCAATAAAAAGGGAATTAATACCATGAAATTTGATTTGAATCTTTACATGCTTTTCTGTTACTTTAATTAGATAACCAAATTGTATATCGAACTCTGTCTGATTGGTCTATGGACATAAAAATAAAACAAGTTTAAGAAAGTAAAAAGATGAAGAAGAAATTAAAAGAATATAAATACAAATTGGAAGAAAAGAAAATCAATCATCGTCTGCATAGCGGTTATAGGCAGATAAGGGAGTAAAATGTGCCCAGAAATGTTACCCATTTCAGCTGTTAGTATGTTAAAATAGGGCGCATAGGATTTACTTTGAGGCGTTGCTGAAAAAATACCTAGTACACGCGAAGAAAAATGAATTTAAGATATTTAAGTGCGGAATCTAGAATTTGAATTTCGACTGGGCTTACTTAGTGAGCATCATCCGGTAGATGGCGACACGCTTTCCGATTCCGTAATTTGTTAATTTTGTGATTACTTTTTGAAGGAACTGGAGGTTTGTACAAAATAACCCACGTCACAAGTCATTAACGTTCTTTAAATTTTGAGAATTCTGTTTGATAGTTGCGGCTCGGTATCAAAGCTTGTGTTGATTAAAGTCGCTTGACTGTCCAGACTCACAAGGGAAGGACCCCAATTGTCTGACTTCGATTTTCACGAGCTTTTGTAAGATGATAGTATATAGGTTCCTAATGATAGGTGTCAAATATTAGCTTCAGACGTTTAATAGTTTAAAGAAATTTTAAACAAATGCGATTAATTCTATATGCCGGTGAGTTACATCAATGATCATTGGACATAAATTACAGCTAGCAGTATAAGCTACCATCTCCAATAGGTGTGAACATTATTCCAAGTGCAGTTCATTTGTTATAAACAATTAAACAATTTAAATTGTTATTTCGGTCAACTGGATATAGTTACAGCATCGGGGTATTTTTGCTCGTGTAGCTGCTTCGCTTCCTTTTCTTTTAGGACGTCGTTCATTAAAATCGGCACAGCAGAAGCCGAGATAATTGAATTTGTTTAAAGATATTTTAAACAAATGCGATAAATTCGGTATGCCGGCGAGCTACATCAATAATCAACAGGCATAAATTAAAGCTAGCAGTGTAAGCTACCATCTCCAATAGGTGGGAACATTATTCCATGTGCAGTTCATTCGTTATAAACAATTAAACAATTTAAATTGTTATTTCGGTCAACTGGATATAGTTACAGCATCGGGGTATTTTCTCTCGCGTAGCTGCCTCTCTTCCCTTTCATTTGAGTCGTCATTGATTAAAATCAGCCCAGCAGAATCCAAGATAATTGAATTTATTTAAAGAATGTTTAAACAAATGCGATTAATTCGAGTTGGCGGCGAGCCAGATCAATGATCATTGGACATAAATTAGAGCTAGCAGTAAAATCTACCATCTCCAATAGGTGTGAACATTATTCCATGTGCAGTTCATTTGTTTTAAACAATTAAACAATTGAAATTGTTATTACGGTCAACTGCGTATAGTTACAGCATCGGGTATTTTTTCTCGCGTAGCTGCTTCCCTTCCCTTTCTTTTGAGACGTCATTAATTAAAATGGGCGCAGCAGAAGCCGAGATAATTGAATTTGTTTAAAGAATGTTTAAACAAATGCGATTAATTCGAGTTGGCGGCGAGCCACATCAATGATCATTGGACATAAATTACAGCTAGCAGTAAAAGCTACCATCTCCAATAGGTGTGAACATTATTCCATGTGCAGTTCATTTGTTATAAACAATTATACAATTTAAATTGTTATTACGGTAAACTGGATATAGTTACAGCATCGGGGTATTTTTTCTCGCGTAGCTGCCTCCCTTCCCTTTCATTTGAATCGTCGCTGATTAAAATCGGCCCAGCAGAACCCAAGATAATTGAATTTGTTTTACGTCTTACATCAATGGTCCCGATTCGAGCAACGATCTTCCAATTATAGAGCGGCCCTCCACCCCTCATTCCACTTCTTTTTAAATAAACCTCTTTTTCTCCTTTGCCTCTTGTTTGGCCGTCCCTTCGTTCTTTTTCCTGTGTATATCCCTTAACAATCTTTCTCTCTTCTGTTACATACTTACTGATATATTTTTTGTGTGTGCAGGTTTCGCAAGCAAAGTGACGAAGAACATTGACTGGCACTTCTCATTGGGCATAAGAGCAAGAAAGAAGATAGAAGAAGATTTGCCACATATTTTAGTTATTCTTTAGGTATAGAGAAGTGGTTTATAAATGTAGGATGAATACCTATATATATATGTGTGTGCATGGTGTGTGTGTGCATGTATGTGCGTGCATGGTGAGACGTTGTGTGTGGTGCATGTGTGAGACGTTGCGTGTGCCGCAAATTGCGTCAGAAACGTTGAACAAAAGACGCGATTGACGAAGGAACGTCAGTCGAAAGCAAGGTGTGAAGAGCGACAGATGAAGTGCAACGTTATTGTAATAGTCTTGTAAACTAATTCTTCTATAATAAACCACTTGTTTTCCTATACATGTATAAATGTAGTTTGTATCTATTAGCGCATAAGTTGCAAAAGAATTTAGGGCAATTGTGTAATTAATTGTTATATATCTATTATATATTTTATTTTATATTCGGTTTATTCGAATAGCGTAGAAACTTTAATATTACTTTTATTACAAGTTCTACTGAATGTGCGAAATATAAAAGGAAAGATATAATCAATACTTTACATATGCACAAGTTACACAATTGCTGTAATTTAAAATAAGCTTCAGCATATAATGTACGTAAAGTTTAGTATAAGTTTTACCTGTAAGATGCATTGTAAATTAACATTAAAGAATAGTTTATAAGTATTAGATTATTTATGTTTATAGTATTTTTTATATTACATAAATGTTAGTTTAGTATTAATACAAGTTTTAGTTATATGATGCTTTGTAAATAGATATAAAAGAATAGTTCATAGGGATTAGCTTGTAAATTTGAATTACAAAATCTTTGTAACTTGTATCTCCATTGATTACTTAAAATAAATTTTCAATGAAAACAATTCCACTGCTCTTTTTAATTTCACGCCTTAACAATCCTTGAAAAGACCTAATTCCAAATCCTTAAACAAGTACTACCGTGCAGGAACTTTAAATGCAAAGTTCACAAGCGGAGTGCTTGTAAAAATAGACCTGATCATTTTTAAATTCGGCGCTAATGGGAGCTTGATGGGAGCCTCTCAGATTTTGCGCTCGGAAATTCCTGGAAAGTGACGTCATTTCTAAGAACGAATACCTCCTCGCATATCATATTCTCCAAATACAAATCCACGATTATCAGTGAGATATTTTTGCCAGAAACTCAGAAATTTTGCGCTCGGAAATTCTTGGAATGTGACGTCATTTCCAAGAATTGCTGCTATCGAATACCTCCTCGCACATCATATTCTCCTAATACAAATCCACGATTATCAGTGAGATATTTTTGCCAGAAACTCAGAAATTTTGCGCTCGGAAATTCTTGGAATGTGACGTCATTTCCAAGAATTGCTGCTATCGAATACCTCCTCGCACATCATATTCTCCTAATACAAATCCACGATTATCAGTGAGATATTTTTGCCAGAAACTCAGAAATTTTGCGCTCGGAAATTCCTGGAAAGTGACGTCATTTCTAAGAACGAATACCTCCTCGCATATCATATTCTCCTAATACAAATCCACGATTATCAGCGAGATATTTTTGCAAGAAACTCAGAAATTTTGCGCTCGGAAATTCTTGGAATGTGACGTCATTTCCAAGAATTGCTGCTATCGAATACCTCCTCGCACATCATATTCTCCTAATACAAATCCACGATTATCAGTGAGATATTTTTGCCAGAAACTCAGAAATTTTGCGCTCGGAAATTCTTGGAATGTGACGTCATTTCCAAGAATTGCTGCTATCGAATACCTCCTCGCACATCATATTCTCCTAATACAAATCCACGATTATCAATGAGATATTTTTGCCAGAAACTCAGAAATTTTGCGCTCGGAAATTCCCGGAAAGTGACGTCATTTCTAAGAACGAATACCTCCTCGCATATCATATTCTCCTAATACAAATCCACGATTATCAGTGAGATATTTTTGCCAGAAACTCAGAAATTTTGCGCTCGGAAATTCCTGGAAAGTGACGTCATTTCTAAGAACGAATACCTCCTCGCATATCATATTCTCCTAATACAAATCCGCGATTTTCAGCGAGATATTTTTGCCAGAAACTCAGAAATTTTGCGCTCAGAAATTCTTGGAATGTGACGTCATTTCCAAGAATTGCTGCTATCGAATACCTCCTGGCACATCATATTCTCCTAATACAAATCCACGATTTTCAGCGAGATATTTTTGCCAGAATTCCAGAAGTTTCGGCTGAAAATCGTGGATTTGTAACAGGAGAATATGATGTGCGAGGAGGTATTCGATCTCAGCAATTCTAAGAAATGACGTAGAACTCCAGGATTTTCTGCCAACCAATTTTGCAAGAAGATTAGAATTTGCTACTTCCAAATTTAACAACGTATAGGGCCATTTTGACAAGTTTCTCGCTTTAGGACTTTGCATTTAAAGTTCGTCCGCGGTACTTCTTGTATAAGGAATTGGAATTAGGTTCTTTCAAGGATTGGTAAGGTATGAAAATAAAAAGAGCAGTGGAATTCTTATCATAGAAAATTTATTTAAACTAATCAATGAAGATACAAGTTACAAAAATGTTGTAATTCAATTTTACAAGCTAATCCTTATGAACTATTCTTTTACATCTATTTACAATGCATAGCACAATCTTGTATGAATTCTAAATTGACATTTATGTAATATCAAAAATGCTATAACCTTAAATAATCTAATACTTATAAACTATTCTTTAAAGTTAATTTACAATACAACTCTAAGATAAAAGTTATACTAAATGCAGAAGCTTATAAATGCAAATTACAGCAACTGTGTAACTTGTGCATATGTAAATTATTTATTATACCTTTCATTTTATATTTCGCACATTCAGTAGAACTTGTAGAAAAGTAATATTAAAGTTTATACAAGATCTACCGTATAAACTGAATATAAAATAAAATATATAATAGATATATATAACAATTAATTACACAATTGCTCTAAATTAATCTTATACGCTAATAGTTACAAAGTACATTTATAAACCACTTCTCTATAATTAAAGAATAACTAAAATATGTGGCAAAACTTCTTATATCTTCTTTCTTGCTCTTATGCACAATGATAAGTGCCAGTCAATGTTCTTCGTCACTTTGCTTGTGAAACCTGCACACACAAAAAATATATTAGTAAGTATGTAACAGAAGAGAGAAAGATTGCTAAGGGATATACACAGAAAAAAGAACGAAGGGACGGCCAAACAAGAGGCAAAGGAGAAAAAGACGTTTATTTAAAAAGAAGTGGAATGAGGGGTGGAGGGCCGTTCTATAATAGGAATAGATCGTTGATCGAATCGAGACCTTTGATGTAAGACGTAAGACAAATTCAATTATTTCGGCTTCTGCTGGGCCGATTTTAATCAACGACGACTCAAATGAAAGGCAAGACAAGCAGCTACACGCGAACAAATACCCCGATGCTGTAACTATATCCAGTTGACCGAAATAACAATTTAAATTGTTTAATTGTTTATAACAAATGAACTGCACATGAAATAATGTTCCCACCTATTGGAGATGGTAGATTTTACTGCTAGCTCTAACTTATGTCCAATGATCATTGATCTGGCTCGCCGCCAACTCGAATTAATCGCATTTGTTGAAAATTTATTTAAACAAATTCAATTATCTCGACTTCTGCTCTACCGATTTTAATCAACGACGTCCCAAAAGAAAGGGAAGCGAAGCAGCTACACGAGCAAAATTACCCCGATGCTGTAACTATATCCAGTTGACCGAAATAACAATTTAAATTGTTTAATTGTTTATAACGAATGAACTGCACATGGAATAATATTCACGCCTATTGGAGATGGTAGCTTACACTGCTACCTTTAATTTATGCCTCTTGATTATTGATGTAGCTCGCCGGCATACCGAATTAATCGCATTTGTTTAAAATTTCTTTAAACAAATTCAATTATCTCGACTTCTGCTCTACCGATTTTAATCAACGACATCCCAAAAGAAAGGGAAGCGATGCAGCTACACGGGCAAAAATACCCCGATGCTGTAACTATATCCAGTTGACCGAAATAACAATTTAAATTGTTTAATTGTTTATAACATATGAACTGCACATGGAATAATGTTCACACCTATTGGAGATGGTAGCTTTTATTGCTAGCTGTAATTTATGTCCAATGATCATTGATGTGGCTCGCCGCCAACTCGAATTAATCGCATTTGTTTAAACAATCTTTAAATAAATTCAATTATCTCGGCTTCTGCTGCGCCCATTTTAATCAATGACGTCTCAAAAGAAAGGGAGGGGAAGCAGCTACGCGGGCAAGAATACCTCGATGCTGTAACTATATCCAGTTTACCGAAATAACAATTTAAATGGTTTAATTGTTTATAACAAATGAACTGCACATGGAATAATGTTCCCACCTATTGGAGACGGTAGCTCACACTGCTAGCTTTAATTTATGCCTGTTGAGTATTGATGTAGCTCGCCGGCATACCGAATTAATCGCAATTGTTTAAAATTTCTATAAACAAATTCAATTATCTCGACTTCTGCTGGGCCGATTTTAATCAACGACGTCCCAAAAGAAAGGGAGGGGAAGCAGCTACACGGGCAAGAATACCACGATGCTGCAACTATATCCAGTTGACCGAAATAACAATTTAAATTGTTTAATTGTTTATAACAAATGAACGGCAAATGGAATAATGTTCACACCTATTGGAGATGGTAGCTCACACTGCTAGCTTTAATTTATGCCTCTTGATTATTGATGTAGCTCGCCGGCATACCGAATTTATCGCATTTGTTTAAAATTTCTTTAAACAAATTCAATTATCTCGGCTTCTGCTGGGCCAATTTTAATCAACGACGACTCAAAAGAAAAGGAAGCGAAGCAGCTACACGAGCAAAAATACCCCGATGCTGTAACTATATCCAGTTGACCGAAATAACAATTTAAACTGTTTAATTGTTTATAACGGATGAACTGCACATGGAATAATGTTCACGCCTATTGGAGATGGTAACTTACACTGCTAGCTTTAATTTATGCCTCTTGATTATTGATGTAGCTCGCCGGCATACCGAATTAATCGCATTTGTTTAAAATTTCTTTAAACAAATTCAATTATCTCGACTTCTGCTGGGCCGATTTTAATCAACGACGTCCCAAAAGAAAGGGAGGGGAAGCAGCTACACGGGCAAGAATACCACGATGCTGTAACTATATCCAGTTGACCGAAATAACAATTTAAATTGTTTAATTGTTTATAACAAATGAACTGCACATGGAATAATGTTCCCACCTATTGGAGATGGTAGCTTACACTGCTAGCTTTAATTTATGCCTCTTGATTATTGATGTAGCTCGCCGGCATACCGAATTAATCGCATTTGTTTAAAATTTCTTTAAACAAATTCAATTATCTCGACTTCTGCTGGGCCGATTTTAATCAACGACGTCCCAAAAGAAAGGGAGGGGAAGCAGCTACACGGGCAAGAATACCACGATGCTGTAACTATATCCAGTTGACCGAAATAACAATTTAAATTGTTTAATTGTTTATAACAAATGAACGGCAAATGGAATAATGTTCACACCTATTGGAGATGGTAGCTCACACTGCTAGCTTTAATTTATGCCTCTTGATTATTGATGTAGCTCGCCGGCATACCGAATTTATCGCATTTGTTTAAAATTTCTTTAAACAAATTCAATTATCTCGGCTTCTGCTGGGCCGATTTTAATCAACGACGACTCAAAAGAAAAGGAAGCGAAGCAGCTACACGAGCAAAAATACCCCGATGCTGTAACTATATCCAGTTGACCGAAATAACAATTTAAATTGTTTAATTGTTTATAACAAATGAACTGCACATGAAATAATGTTCCCACCTATTGGAGATGGTAGCTCACACTGCTAGCTTTAATTTATGCCTCTTGATTATTGATGTAGCTCGCCGGCATACCGAATTTATCGCATTTGTTTAAAATTTCTTTAAACAAATTCAATTATCTCGGCTTCTGCTGGGCCGATTTTAATCAACGACGACTCAAAAGAAAAGGAAGCGAAGCAGCTACACGAGCAAAAATACCCCGATGCTGTAACTATATCCAGTTGACCGAAATAACAATTTGAATTGTTTAATTGTTTATAACGAATGAACTGCACATGGAATAATGTTCACACCTATTGGAGATGGTAGCTCACACTGCTAGCTTTAATTTATGCCTCTTGATTATTGATGTAGCTCGCCGGCATACCGAATTTATCGCATTTGTTTAAAATTTCTTTAAACAAATTCAATTATCTCGGCTTCTGCTGGGCCGATTTTAATCAACGACGACTCAAAAGAAAAGAAAGCGAAGCAGCTACACGAGCAAAAATACCCCGATGCTGTAACTATATCCAGTTGACCGAAATAACAATTTAAATTGTTTAATTGTTTATAACAAATGAACGGCAAATGGAATAATGTTCACACCTATTGGAGATGGTAGCTCACACTGCTAGCTTTAATTTATGCCTCTTGATTATTGATGTAGCTCGCCGGCATACCGAATTTATCGCATTTGTTTAAAATTTCTTTAAACAAATTCAATTATCTCGGCTTCTGCTGGGCCAATTTTAATCAACGACGACTCAAAAGAAAAGGAAGCGAAGCAGCTACACGAGCAAAAATACCCCGATGCTGTAACTATATCCAGTTGACCGAAATAACAATTTAAACTGTTTAATTGTTTATAACGGATGAACTGCAGATGGAATAATGTTCACGCCTATTGGAGATGGTAACTTACACTGCTAGCTTTAATTTATGCCTCTTGATTATTGATGTAGCTCGCCGGCATACCGAATTAATCGCATTTGTTTAAAATTTCTTTAAACAAATTCAATTATCTCGACTTCTGCTGGGCCGATTTTAATCAACGACGTCCCAAAAGAAAGGGAGGGGAAGCAGCTACACGGGCAAGAATACCCCGATGCTGTAACTATATCCAGTTGACCGAAATAACAATTTAAATTGTTTAATTGTTTATAACGAATGAACTGCACATGGAATAATGTTCACGCCTATTGGAGATGGTAGCCTACACTGCTAGCTTTAATTTATGCCTCTTGATTATTGATGTAGCTCGCCGGCATACCGAATTAATCGCATTTGTTTAAAATTTCTATAAACAAATTCAATTATCTCGGCTTCTGCTGGGCCCATTTTAATCAACGACGACTCAAAAGAAAAGGAGGCGAAGCAGCTACACGAGCAAAAATACCTCGATGCTGTAACTATATCCAGTTGACCGAAATGACAATTTAAATTGTTTAATTGTTTATAACAAATGAACTGCACATGAAATAATGTTCCCACCTATTGGAGATGGTAGCCTACACTGCTAGCTTTAATTTATGCCTCTTGATTATTGATGTAGCTCGCCGGTATACCGAATTAATCGCATTTGTTTAAAATTGCTTTAAACAAATTCAATTATCTCGGCTTCTGCTGGGCCGATTTTAATCAACGACGTCCCAAAAGAAAGGGAAGCGAAGCAGCTACACGGGCAAAAATACCCCGATGCTGTAACTATATCCAGTTGACCGAAATAACAATTTAAATTGTTTAATTGTTTATAACAAATGAACCGCAAATGGAATAATGTTCATACATATTGGAGATGGTAGATTACACTGCTAGCTTTAATTTATGCCTCATGATTATTGATGTAGCTCGCCGGCATACCGAATTAATCGCATTTGTTTAAAATTTATTTAAACAAATTCAATTATCTCGGCTTCTGCTGGGCCGATTTTAATCAACGACGTCCCAAAAGAAAGGGAGGGGAAGCAGCTACACGAGCAAACATACCTCGAAGCTGTAACTATATCCAGTTGACCGAAATGACAATTTAAATTGTTTAATTGTTTATAACAAATGAACTGCACATGAAATAATGTTCCAACCTATTGGAGATGGTAGCTTACACTGCTAGCTTTAATTTATGCCTCTTGATTATTGATGTAGCTCGCCGGTATACCGAATTAATCGCATTTGTTTAAAATTGCTTTAAACAAATTCAATTATCTCGGCTTCTGCTGGGCCGATTTTAATCAACGACGACTCAAAAGAAAAGGAGGCGAAGCAGCTACACGAGCAAAAATACCTCGATGCTGTAACTATATCCAGTTGACCGAAATGACAATTTAAATTGTTTAATTGTTTATAACAAATGAACTGCACATGAAATAATGTTCCCACCTATTGGAGATGGTAGCTTATACTGCTAGCTTTAATTTATGCCTCTTGATTATTGATGTAGCTCGCCGGTATACCGAATTAATCGCATTTGTTTAAAATTGCTTTAAACAAATTCAATTATCTCGGCTTCTGCTGGGCCGATTTTAATCAACGACGTCCCAAAAGAAAGGGAAGCGAAGCAGCTACACGGGCAAAAATACCACGATGCTGTAACTATATCCAGTTGACCGAAATAACAATTTAAATTGTTTAATTCTCTATAACATATGAACTGCACATGGAATAATGTTCACACCTATTGGAGATGGTAGCTTTTATTGCTAGCTGTAATTTATGTCCAATGATCATTGATGTGGCTCGCCGCCAACTCGAATTAATCGCATTTGTTTAAACAATCTTTAAATAAATTCAATTATCTCGGCTTCTGCTGGGCCGATTTTAATCAACGACGACTCAAAAGAAAAGGAAGCGAAGCAGCTACACGAGCAAAAATACCCCGATGCTGTAACTATATCCAGTTGACCGAAATAACCATTTAAATTGTTTAATTCTCTATAACAAATGAACTGCACATGGAATAATGTTCACACCTATTGGAGATGGTAGCTCACACTGCTAGCTTTAATTTATGCCTCTTGATTATTGATGTAGCTCGCCGGCATACCGAATTTATCGCATTTGTTTAAAATTTCTTTAAACAAATTCAATTATCTCGGCTTCTGCTGGGCCGATTTTAATCAACGACGACTCAAAAGAAAAGGAAGCGAAGCAGCTACACGAGCAAAAATACCCCGATGCTGTAACTATATCCAGTTGACCGAAATAACAATTTAAATTGTTTAATTGTTTATAACAAATGAACGGCAAATGGAATAATGTTCACACCTATTGGAGATGGTAGCTCACACTGCTAGCTTTAATTTATGCCTCTTGATTATTGATGTAGCTCGCCGGCATACCGAATTTATCGCATTTGTTTAAAATTTCTTTAAACAAATTCAATTATCTCGGCTTCTGCTGGGCCAATTTTAATCAACGACGACTCAAAAGAAAAGGAAGCGAAGCAGCTACACGAGCAAAAATACCCCGATGCTGTAACTATATCCAGTTGACCGAAATAACAATTTAAACTGTTTAATTGTTTATAACGGATGAACTGCACATGGAATAATGTTCACGCCTATTGGAGATGGTAACTTACACTGCTAGCTTTAATTTATGCCTCTTGATTATTGATGTAGGTCGCCGGCATACCGAATTAATCGCATTTGTTTAAAATTTCTTTAAACAAATTCAATTATCTCGACTTCTGCTGGGCCGATTTTAATCAACGACGTCCCAAAAGAAAGGGAGGGGAAGCAGCTACACGGGCAAGAATACCACGATGCTGTAACTATATCCAGTTGACCGAAATAACAATTTAAATTGTTTAATTGTTTATAACAAATGAACTGCACATGGAATAATGTTCCCACCTATTGGAGATGGTAGCTTACACTGCTAGCTTTAATTTATGCCTCTTGATTATTGATGTAGCTCGCCGGCATACCGAATTAATCGCATTTGTTTAAAATTGCTTTAAACAAATTCAATTATCTCGGCTTCTGCTGGGCCCATTTTAATCAACGACGACTCAAAAGAAAAGGAGGCGAAGCAGCTACACGAGCAAAAATACCTCGATGCTGTAACTATATCCAGTTGACCGAAATGACAATTTAAATTGTTTAATTGTTTATAACAAATGAACTGCACATGAAATAATGTTCCCACCTATTGGAGATGGTAGCTTACACTGCTAGCTTTAATTTATGCCTCTTGATTATTGATGTAGCTCGCCGGTATACCGAATTAATCGCATTTGTTTAAAATTGCTTTAAACAAATTCAATTATCTCGGCTTCTGCTGGGCCGATTTTAATCAACGACGTCCCAAAAGAAAGGGAAGCGAAGCAGCTACACGGGCAAAAATACCCCGATGCTGTAACTATATCCAGTTGACCGAAATAACAATTTAAATTGTTTAATTGTTTATAACAAATGAACTGCACATGAAATAATGTTCCCACCTATTGGAGATGGTAGCTTACACTGCTAGCTTTAATTTATGCCTCTTGATTATTGATGTAGCTCGCCGGTATACCGAATTAATCGCATTTGTTTAAAATTGCTTTAAACAAATTCAATTATCTCGGCTTCTGCTGGGCCGATTTTAATCAACGACGTCCCAAAAGAAAGGGAAGCGAAGCAGCTACACGGGCAAAAATACCCCGATGCTGTAACTATATCCAGTTGACCGAAATAACAATTTAAATTGTTTAATTGTTTAGAACAAATGAACTGCACATGGAATAATGTTCACACCTATTGGAGATGGTAGCTTACACTGCTAGCTTTAATTTATGCCTCATGATTATTGATGTAGCTCGCCGGCATACCGAATTAATCGCATTTGTTTAAAATTTATTTAAACAAATTCAATTATCTCGGCTTCTGCCGGGCCGATTTTAATCAACGACGTCCCAAAAGAAAGGGAGGGGAAGCAGCTACACGGGCAAAACTACCCCGATGCTGTAACTATATCCAGTTGACCGAAATAACAATTTAAATTGTTTAATTGTTTATAACAAATGAACCGCACATGGAATAATGTTCACACATATTGGAGATGGTAGCTTACACTGCTAGCTTTAATTTATGCCTCTTGATTATTGATGTAGCTCGCCGGCATACCGAATTAATCGCATTTGTTTAAAATTTATTTAAACAAATTCAATTATCTCGGCTTCTGCTGGGCCGATTTTAATCAACGACGACTCAAAAGAAAAGGAAGCGAAGCAGCTACACGAGCAAAAATACCCCGATGCTGTAACTATATCCAGTTGACCGAAATAACCATTTAAATTGTTTAATTCTCTATAACATATGAACTGCACATGGAATAATGTTCACACCTATTGGAGATGGTAGCTTTTATTGCTAGCTGTAATTTATGTCCAATGATCATTGATGTGGCTCGCCGCCAACTCGAATTAATCGCATTTGTTTAAACAATCTTTAAATAAATTCAATTATCTCGGCTTCTGCTGCGCCCATTTTAATCAATGACGTCTCAAAAGAAAGGGAGGGGAAGCAGCTACGCGGGCAAGCATACCTCGATGCTGTAACTATATCCAGTTTACCGAAATAACAATTTAAATGGTTTAATTGTTTATAACAAATGAACTGCACATGGAATAATGTTCCCACCTATTGGAGACGGTAGCTCACACTGCTAGCTTTAATTTATGCCTGTTGAGTATTGATGTAGCTCGCCGGCATACCGAATTAATCTCAATTGTTTAAAATTTCTATAAACAAATTCAATTATCTCGACTTCTGCTGGGCCGATTTTAATCAACGACGTCCCAAAAGAAAGGGAGGGGAAGCAGCTACACGGGCAAGAATACCACGATGCTGTAACTATATCCAGTTGACCGAAATAACAATTTAAATTGTTTAATTGTTTATAACAAATGAACGGCAAATGGAATAATGTTCACACCTATTGGAGATGGTAGCTCACACTGCTAGCTTTAATTTATGCCTGTTGATTATTGATGTAGCTCGCCGGCATACCGAATTTATCGCATTTGTTTAAAATTTCTTTAAACAAATTCAATTATCTCGGCTTCTGCTGGGCCGATTTTAATCAACGACGACTCAAAAGAAAAGGAAGCGAAGCAGCTACACGAGCAAAAATACCCCGATGCTGTAACTATATCCAGTTGACCGAAATAACAATTTAAATTGTTTAATTGTTTATAACAAATGAACTGCACATGAAATAATGTTCCCACCTATTGGAGATGGTAGCTCACACTGCTAGCTTTAATTTATGCCTCTTGATTATTGATGTAGCTCGCCGGCATACCGAATTTATCGCATTTGTTTAAAATTTCTTTAAACAAATTCAATTATCTCGGCTTCTGCTGGGCCGATTTTAATCAACGACGACTCAAAAGAAAAGGAAGCGAAGCAGCTACACGAGCAAAAATACCCCGATGCTGTAACTATATCCAGTTGACCGAAATAACAATTTAAATTGTTTAATTGTTTATAACAAATGAACGGCAAATGGAATAATGTTCACACCTATTGGAGATGGTAGCTCACACTGCTAGCTTTAATTTATGCCTCTTGATTATTGATGTAGCTCGCCGGCATACCGAATTTATCGCATTTGTTTAAAATTTCTTTAAACAAATTCAATTATCTCGGCTTCTGCTGGGCCGATTTTAATCAACGACGACTCAAAAGAAAAGGAAGCGAAGCAGCTACACGAGCAAAAATACCCCGATGCTGTAACTATATCCAGTTGACCGAAATAACAATTTAAATTGTTTAATTGTTTATAACAAATGAACTGCACATGAAATAATGTTCCCACCTATTGGAGATGGTAGCTCACACTGCTAGCTTTAATTTATGCCTCTTGATTATTGATGTAGCTCGCCGGCATACCGAATTTATCGCATTTGTTTAAAATTTATTTAAACAAATTCAATTATCTCGGCTTCTGCTGGGCCGATTTTAATCAACGACGTCCCAAAAGAAAGGGAGGGGAAGCAGCTACACGAGCAAACATACCTCGAAGCTGTAACTATATCCAGTTGACCGAAATGACAATTTAAATTGTTTAATTGTTTATAACGAATGAACTGCACATGGAATAATGTTCACACCTATTGGAGATGGTAGCTCACACTGCTAGCTTTAATTTATGCCTCTTGATTATTGATGTAGCTCGCCGGCATACCGAATTTATCGCATTTGTTTAAAATTGCTTTAAACAAATTCAATTATCTCGGCTTCTGCTGGGCCGATTTTAATCAACGACGACTCAAAAGAAAAGGAGGCGAAGCAGCTACACGAGCAAAAATACCTCGATGCTGTAACTATATCCAGTTGACCGAAATGACAATTTAAATTGTTTAATTGTTTATAACAAATGAACTGCACATGAAATAATGTTCCCACCTATTGGAGATGGTAGCTTACACTGCTAGCTTTAATTTATGCCTCTTGATTATTGATGTAGCTCGCCGGTATACCGAATTAATCGCATTTGTTTAAAATTGCTTTAAACAAATTCAATTATCTCGGCTTCTGCTGGGCCGATTTTAATCAACGACGTCCCAAAAGAAAGGGAAGCGAAGCAGCTACACGGGCAAAAATACCCCGATGCTGTAACTATATCCAGTTGACCGAAATAACAATTTAAATTGTTTAATTGTTTATAACAAATGAACCGCACATGGAATAATGTTCACACATATTGGAGATGGTAGCTTACACTGCTAGCTTTAATTTATGCCTCATGATTATTGATGTAGCTCGCCGGTATACCGAATTAATCGCATTTGTTTAAAATTTCTTTAAACAAATTCAATTATCTCGACTTCTGCTGGGCCGATTTTAATCAACGACGACTCAAAAGAAAAGGAAGCGAAGCAGCTACACGAGCAAAAATACCCCGATGCTGTAACTATATCCAGTTGACCGAAATAACCATTTAAATTGTTTAATTCTCTATAACAAATGAACTGCACATGGAATAATGTTCACACCTATTGGAGATGGTAGCTTACACTGCTAGCTTTATTTTATGTCCAATGACCATTGATGTAGCTCGCCGGCATATCGAAATAATTGCATTTGTTTAAAATATCTTTAAACAAATTCAATTATCTTGTCTTCTGCTGTGCCGATTTTAATCAACGACGTCTCAAAAGAAAGGGAAGCGAAGCAGCTACACGCGAAAAATTACCCCGGTCCTGTAACTATATCCAGTTGACCGAAATAACAATTTAAATTGTTGAATTGTTTATAACAAATGAACTGCACATGGAATAATGTTCACACCTATTGGAGATGGTAGCTTATACTGCTAGCTTTAATTTATGCCTGTTGATTATTGATGTAGCTCGCCGGCATATCGAATTAATCGCATATGTTTAAAATTTATTTAAACTATTGAGCGTCTGAAGGTAATATTTGACACCTATCGTTAGGAACGTATATAATATCATCTTACAAAAGCTCGTGAAAATCGAAGTTGGACAGTGGGGGTCCTTCCGTCAGGGCTGAGGGCTCGCGGGCTGCTCGGTAGCAGTCACTTTCGGTCCTTGCCTCCTCATCAATTTCACCCGTCCTTGATTCATTCCCTGACTTGAGTGTCCAGCCTCTGGACGTTACTAATCCGATGCACGAGATTGTTACAGATTCGCGGTATCAGAGGTACGACTGGAAACTATGAAATTAAAGAGCCAGCCCCGTTTTTGGCGCAACATTGTTGCAAATTTTTCTCGATAATTTTTGCAACTTTGTTGTGTTTTCGCGAGGCGTTGTTTGCAACTTTAATGTTTTATCTTAGGGCTCGACTTGTGTAGAGTGTGGGGTAGTGGAGGTTCAGAGAATACTCGTAAACTTTACCGATCACACCCTATTTATTTTGTAAAGTTTCTTTCCTTGCGTTTATTATGATGATAACATATACATGCGTCTTTCTCGTTCGCTTGCTGGCTTTTTACTGATCGCCGTATCCTCACGACGTCTCATGATCGTAAGAGAACAATAGAGCGCAGCCACGCCGAAGAGGGCGCGCAGCTTCGATTTGCGCACACTAATTTACACACGCAACAACTTGCAATTTTTATGCGTTTTCTTAGGGCTCAATTTAAACATATTTGCGTTTTTTTAGGGCTCAATTTAAACTTTTTTCGTTTTCTTAAGGCTCACATTGCAACTTTAATGCGTTTTCTTAGGGCTCGACTTGCAACTTTTTTGCGTTTTCTTAGGGCTCAATTTAAACATTTTGCGTTTTCTTAGGGCTCAATTTGCAACTTTAATGTGTTTTCTTGGGGCTCAATTTGCAACTTTTTTTACGTTCTCTTTGGACTCACTTTGCAACTTAGGGCTCGACTTGCAACTATTTTGCGTTTTCTGAGGGCTCGATTTGCTACCTTATTTCATTTTCGCGAGACATTTATTTGTTAGATCTTTTTCGGCCAGAATTTCTGGGACCTTGGGTCCCATTACCATTTCCGAGACACTCTCAACGTTACCAGCAGATTATAGAAATCGATGCTAAAATTAAATTATTTTAAAGAATTCTTTTGTTCTTTATAACAAGTTTTCTTATTTGAATTGTAATATCAATAAACGAAATAATGTTTAAAGTTATACTTTACATTATTTTCTGGTAAATAACAATGAATGATGTACAACTATTTACGAACTTGAGCGTACAGTAATATGAGATGTATAATCTTTAACCCAAAAGCAATAAAATTGCCACAATGAGAAAGATAGTGACGAAGTAACTCATTTACTAATACAAGACAATTCCTGAGATAAACGTGTCTGCAAACGATTAGTGTTATATAATTTATACTCCGATTCGGAGTGGGTCCAAGGATTGGTGGCGATGTCTCGGCGAACATTAATTGGGGAAAAGAACGAGCATTAAGCGGCCATTATTGTACATTGTATCCTAAGTGCAATACGCAGCCAATTCGCTCGAATTATTTTCCACATAATTATCAAACGTCTCTTAAACGTTTAATAATTATACAGTAAATAATTGATTGTCCAGGTCTCACTCCGTGGATGTTACTGCGCCTGCAGACGCACCCTAGCCACGGCCTTTCCACCCTCTAATTTCGCGAAAACTAATTCTACTATCATTTGTGAGGAAGAAAAATCTCCTACTATTGTCAATTTGTAGAACGTTCATTAATTGACCGTAGAACAAGTAAGACAACAAGAGGAGTAGTGAGAAAATTCACGACCGAAAGCTAAATTGAATATCAGAAGGAAACCTAAAAGAAAATCTGCAAGAGGATTCAATTTCCTGAAACAAACTTTAAAAAAGAAATATATCCTACGATCTTAAGAACTAGACAACGAAATATTATTGCAGTGCTGAACACTGCTGTCTTAAAAACTAAGACACAGCTTAAAAATAAATCCTCCCTTCTTAAATATTAGACTAGATTCAAATGTGCCCTGCCTGACTAAAGATCTAACTCAAAACTAGTATGACCCTACCTAGTATAACATCTAATAGTTCAATTAAAAGAACAAGTTCAATAATATCCTACCTACATAAGGGGCTAAAAGTATTGTTCGATTTTTAATTGGGCCGGCCTAATTAATTGTCTGACACCTGTAATTAGTTAAAAGGGCAGGCGTGGGGTGAGGGTGTGTTCATATTATACGTATTTTTATGAATCCTCTTCTTTTCAATGCTTCTGAAACAAACACGGACTCAAAATAATTAGTAAAGTTTTATAAAAATTAATACTTAAACTCTCAGATGCCAGGCGAGGCTGGCTCTTTAATTTTATAGTTTCCAATCGTGTCCTTAATAATATTTCTGGATCTTTTGAACCTCTGGCGCATGTACTTACATTTGTTTAATATATCATATTTGGGTTCATCTGTGAATCTGTAACAATCTTATGCATTGGATTAGTAACATCCCCAAGCCCCTCCATTTTATATTGAAATGAAGCTGCTTTTAATTCGTAATAACCGTATTTTAGCGAAGATAATAAAACCCAATTGATATGAAAAATGCAGCTACTTTTTAATAACAATGGCTAATTGGATGCCAGCCAAGGCGAAATATTATTTTTTACTTTCAAGCTGATCAAGCTGAATGGTGGTATCCATTTTATTAAAAACTCAACATTGAAGTAGTCACATTTCACTACAATTGATTCTATTTTGCTTCTACAAAGAAGCGACAAACGATTATTCGGAAGCAAAATATCAAACTTCCACTATCACCATGCCGAGGCCCAACTACAGCCAAGAATATTTTTCGCGCAAGGATTTTTTATTAAGAATTTACGGATGTCGCGAGGGAATTTCAATTTCTACGAAGCAAGCACGAACAGTTATCAAAATTGAATATACTGAAACAAAAAGATGAGAATGAAATTGCCATGATTAAGAGAAAATATTTAGAAGTTAAACTCCAATAATGAACAGTCACTAGTATTGTCTGTAATTGAATTCCACTATCTCGAGTTATTATAAAATCAAAGATTCGACAAAATTATTATTTTTTTTCATTTCTTTTCTTTTCTTTTTTTTTAATTTTCATTTCTTTTCTTTTGTTTTCTTTGTTTTCTTTTTCTTCATTTCGTTCAAACAGTAATTTACTACTGTGTGCAAATTTTTAGCAGTACTTCCATCAACAGACATTCCAGGTATAATAATTATTAAGAAAAAAAAATAAAAAGAAAGACAAATATAAAACACTGAAAAGAAAAATTGCACCATATAGAACAAGAATTGCTAACGAACTGGTCAGCCATGATGTTTGGCCGATGATGATGTGCCACCCTCCAGGGTGGATCAGAAACAGTCTTCCAATTGGAAGCAGTTGGGGACTGGTATTCGCAACTCTAATTAAAAACGCGATCTTTAATCAACGCAAGACTAACTGGACCTCGCGGTGCAATCATTTCGCAACACTATTTATTAAGACTGATAGAAAGCAAACAGTAAATTATCCGTATATGTAATATTAAAAAGCAATGTAATTGAAGATGCTTTGAAAAGTTAGCTGAAAGCTCAAGACGCGAAAATAATTTCCGCAACTCTAGAAACTTTTTCATACGTAAAATATATTATAAAATATTACAATTCAACTAACAATAAGAACAGCAAAATTGGAAGAACAATCGCGACATCGTTGCGCAACGCTAAATCAATCACGATTTTCATTTGCTCGCAACTCTAATTAAAAACCGCGTGGAATTTAACGCCACTCTAAAGCAACGCGATATTTTTGGGAGGGCTGTATCGTTGGGCCGGAATGTGCGTCGGCCAAGTACAAATAAAAATTCTTCAAATGAAAATGCAAGCACAGTGACAAAGTAGTAACAAATAATGATTCCCCATTCTTAAAAAGAATGGCGAGCCATTAGCAGTTGCCCTCTTGAGCGACAGTTTGTCGGGCCTCTTCGGCATATAGCCCCTTCTTTTTGTTGGACCCGAAGGCCAGCTGAAACTTAAACTAGGCTCGAGGCTCTACTCGGAATTCAAGAAAAAACTTATAAAGGTGAAATAAAGAGTTTAAATCGCGGAGCTAAATGGAACGCACGCGACCGAATCACGACCAAATAAAATCGTAAAACTTGTGATTGCGGAAAATCGCAAAGATTACGATTAAAAATGTAATCGTTCTTCGCTCACGCGTGCAGCCTCGAACATAATGTAAGGCGTTTCGTTTCGGAACCTAAAGCGCGACCACGACCGCGAAAGATTCGAAAAGTCAATAGGCAAAGCCAGAGGCGAACGCATTTTCGTTCGCGCAATAAACAACAAGTTAAACAATTGGACGTTGTTTATATTCATTTAATAATTAATAACTATTTAAATATTCGTTTCATATGTATTCAATTAAATACTCTATTATAAACAGATACATAGTGATATATTTTATACTAAATTTCTCTCTTAAAATTCTCAAACTATTTTGAAACGCGTTGTACAAGAAGACCTATCCTCATATAATATAAAACAGTAAAGAAGTTATTACTCATGAGTATATTTTCATATACCCATGGTCACAGTGCTTGCCAGAACAATCCACGTAATTACAAACAGTACAAACAGTCACCCGTGTCGGTTCGGACCTTTCGTCCTGCGACATGATTGAGTGACCAGAAGAACTTTAAAGCATGCCACTCACCGATTGCAGACTCACCAGGGGTGCGAGCAAGCTCGTCTCCATCGAAGCCATAGAAGCTGCTGAAACATTCAAAAAGAGCAGAAAACATTAAAATCGTTGTATCTTCAGTACTTTTCGAATGTGACAATCATCAAACATTATTGCAATACAAGATTAAAGAAGTAAAGAGATACTTACTCGTCAAGTTGATGGATGAAAGACCGAACTCCCCGAACAGGACACTGAATCTAATGGAACACATATGATTGATGAACAAAGTGATTCCAATCTCGCGAGAGTATTATTTCGGAGCAAACATTGACTCTAATTTCGCGTTTCTTTACTATTATTTATGTCTAATTATTATTAAGAGCGGTTGCGCCCAAAATATAATTAAAGAACTTTGACGGAGCAAACACTGACTCTACCAACCGCATTGCGTGCGGTAATCAAAATTTTCTGAAAGGAAATCGTTACAAGTTAGTCAATGAGCAGAGGAGGTAGAAATTGAAGCAATACATATTTGATTTTATTTGTCTTTCTTATTTCTTCATCCTGTCAAACATCTGTTGAGGAATTACTGCTTCTTTGTTAGTAAAGTACTACCGTATTATTATTCAGATTTAATTATTATCAATTGTCTATAGGAGTAATAAAATGATTGATGAAGAGCATACTATCTATATACAATAATGAAAGTGTTCAATAACTTTCAACCGAAGGAAACGAACTTGAGCCGAAAACCAATAGCCATAAGTTCAATGTTACCAGTCCTTCATCATATGTCATCGAACTGATCGTTATGCATCGCAGTAATTGTATCTCAATACTCCACTTCTGCAGCCTCAATATATTATTCTTTGCCAGCCAACCATCCATTATACCAGCAACAAAGAGAATAGACCTGTGACAGACCTGTTCTAAAATCAGAATCGAATTCGAAGTCGCAAGAGCAGTGTGTAAGTGACTGAATGAGATATAATCAAGATTCTAACAACCGTTCAAACTAACAAATTAGTTAACGCGATGATATAACAAACGGCTAGTTAATCTCATATTAAAGAAATCTCGATGCCGGACGAAGACGCGTCCACCCTCAATTGGATAATCGGTCATTCGTCCAGCAATGGAGACTCAAGGAAGATTTTAATCATTAAAGTTTAATGTACTGTTGCGATAGTAGAACGATTATTAGTTCCGCGCGTATTAATTAATAGAAACTAATAATCAAGCGTACACGATGGTAAAGTAAAGTCCGAGGTGCTATTGGGTTGTAGAGTGAGGTATGTTGCTAGCCTTCAACTACATAAACGACTTTACGCTGCGACGCTTCAATCTTGACTGACGGGGCGCGCGCCGCGCGAAGACCAACCCCACTCCGCGACGCGCCGGCGCTTTGGCTGCGCTCGATGGTATTCACTATTTCCGTAAACCTAGTATCCCAGGGTCATATCTACTGTTTCTGACCAACTTTTAGCTGGACCTAGGACTCTAGGGTCGTGCCGACTGGATTTCTACTGTTTCTGACCAATTTTTAGCCGGACTTACGACTCTAGGATCCTGCTGACTGGACTTCTACAGTTTCTGACCAACTATTAGCAGGACCTAGGACTCTAGGATCCTGCTGACTGGACTTCTACAGTTTCTGACCAACTATTAGCAGGACCTACGACTCTAGGATCCTGCCGACTGCACTTCTACAGTTTCTGACCAACTATTAGCAGGACCTAGGACTCTAGGTACGTGCCGACTGGACTTCTACAGTTTCTGACCAACTATTAGCAGGACCTAGGACTCTAGGATCCTGCTGACTGGACTTCTACAGTTTCTGACCAACTATTAGCAGCACCTACGACTCTAGGATCCTGCCGACTGCACTTCTACAGTTTCTGACCAACTATTAGCAGGACCTAGGACTCTAGGGTCGTGCCGACTGGACTTCTACAGTTTCTGACCAACTATTAGCAGGACCTACGACTCTAGGATCCTGCCGACTGGACTTCTACAGTGTCTGACCAACTATTAGCAGGACCTAGGACTCTAGGGTCGTGCCGACTGGACTTCTACAGTTTCTGACCAACTATTAGCAGGACCTACGACTCGAGGGTCGTGCCGACTGAACTTCTACAGTTTCTGACCAACTATTAGCCGGACCTACGACTCTAGGATCCTGCTGACTGGACTTCTACTGTTTCTGACCAATTTTTAGCCGGACCTACGACTCTAGGATCCTGCTGACTGGACTTCTACTGTTTCTGACCAACTTTTAGCTGGACCTACGACTCTATGGTCGTGACGACTGGACTTCTACTGTTCCTGACCAATTTTTAGCCGGACCTACGACTCTAGGATCCTGCTGACTGGACTTCTACAGTTTCTGACCAACTATTAGCAGGACCGACGACTCGAGGGTCGTGCCGACTGGACTTCTACAGTTTCTGACCAACTATTAGCAGGACCTACGACTCTAGGGTCGTGCCGACTGGACTTCTACTGTTTCTGACCTTTCAGATACATTACACTATATGCTAATACTAATAATAATAATGGAAATAATAGAAATAATGATGATATGAATAAAATAAAACGTCAATGCTTTGCTCGCTGTGCCGACTAAGCAAATACTAATTCTTCTGCACGCTCTTCCACGCGCTCTGCCTTCGCATCGCTTTCTTCTGTTTCGCATCTACACACGCACACACACGCATACACACACATACGCACACACGTTTCTTGAACGTTTCCATCCCTCATTAATTAAACCCGAAAGAATAGAACATGTGGATTGCAAATGGTTGATTTTCAGATCGGAAATGCTGTGGTATAATAGTAACAAAAAAACGCAACTCTTAGTTCTTCAAGCATTAAGAAGTAGCATCACTCCTCCAGTTTTATCTGCCGGCGGACTCGTTGGACTGAATGTACAAACTTTCGCGGAGGTACCGTGTTCACTGATTATTGTTGATCAAATGTTTCCACTGTCATTTATTTAACGAAAGCTTGTTTCTTTTAGATTGTAAAGGCGTCTGTTTCATACTTTACAGTGATGAAATCTACGTGAACAAGAACATATCCTTTCTGGACGGAATTGGTGCGATCACGGCCATCAAAGTCAGAGAATGTGTTAATTCTCTCTTTGGCAAAATAAATGTAGAAATTTGAATAATAAAAATTACACTAGAAATTGGAAATAGAAAAAGTATAATATTATTTCTGATATGTGCTACCAATTTTTTAAACTTTTTATGCGTTTCCAAATGTTGGAATATTCGACGTACGTTAACGGCTGAGGCAGGGTATGTACGTTTCGTCGATGCACACTATCTTTGTCTAGCATAGCTTTTCCTTAGGGTGAAGCATAAAATGATAAAAAAGGGCCATGATGATGTAGGCGTCCTCACGGACGACGCTTTGCCAAGGAATGGCATTCTTGTATAGCCTACGGTCGTGAGAGCACAGTTTAATCGACAGAACAGCTTTTTAACACTTATACGCCCACACAATTATTTCAATACCTATTCAAGACTCCTTTGATTACCTTACACAAACCTTCCTACATTTTTGGTTTCTTTTAGCATTACGTATCTGTATAATCAATTAATCCTCGCGTGCACAACCGTATGCCCGGATACCCATTTCAATGTTCCCATTAGTAATTTCTAATGTTTGTAGAAATATTATCATCATGTTATTAAAAACTGTTTAAAATACATTTGTTATTGGGTTCCAACGCTCGTCCTTATAGTGAACTCGTTGCTAAATTATTTTATTTGTTGCAACGATATTTCCATTGTATTGTAATTTGAAAGTTATCAGTCTTTTACTTTTGGAATAAGTGTATTTTTCTCCCTTGCCTGGTTTTGGTGGTATTAAACAGGAATGATGGAATGTATTGTGTGTGATAACATAACATTTAAACGAAATTTGACTTCAAGGTGTTAAGTTAAGTTTGCAAAAATACCGCAGGCTTAAACGACAGTAGGCGACATATGTAGCTGTAACTGAAGAAGCCAGTTTATTACACACTAAACTATGTACAACACCTGACCGATGGCAAATTAGTGACCTTCAGACAGAATTTGAATATATCTTTGTACTTGAATATATCTCTTTACACGGGTAGGAGTGATTGGAGGACGGGTAGGAGAGCAAACATCTTTCCAAACGTCGCTAAAAATATAAAAAGATAACAATACTTAACATGTATGTTATTATATGAAATAAATTTTCAGCAAGTTTTTTTGTACATTTTGTTGGATTCCGGGGTAAACGAAATCGTGTGCAACAATTACTTTTGCAAAGAGGTTTTATACAAGAATACCGTGACGAGTTTGCGCGTCAGAGTGATGGTACGCGTCGTGTCCAAAACTATTCTAAGTACAATTGGTATTCGGCCACTATATATATTATGAGTTTTAGGGGGGAAGGATGGCCTTAGCCCTTGTTGTGTCGCTTTAGCCAACGCGGAGTCTGGCCCTTGGCATGCCTTTTGGTAAATGAACTGTGATTGACCGCTCCGTCTTTACCCCAGAACTGTCCCGGAATGATCTAGCTTGCATACTCTTAAGCTGTCATTTCTAACATACAACATTTTCTTAGCTATATTTAATATAAATACATAATATTTAAAAATTCTTAACCCGTTTCTCTGTACAAGCATCGATGGTCCTAATCAAATTATTCCCAAGCAGTTATATTAGATGCATCCAATCTACCCATGACGCCTATCTTTTCATTGTATTGGGAATTGTAATGATATGCTTCAGCGCCACATTGGTAAAGGTATATGGTCTTATATTAAAATACATTCTCGTAAGAGGCAAAATTACAATGGGGAATATTATTATTCTGAAACAGATATCAAACATGACCGTATGCATAGAACTCGCCAAAGATTATACGTTCGTAGTGTTTCAGCTGTTGCATATGTTATATTTGTCAATTCAGGGGCAGTTTGTAGAGAACTCCACCGACGAGATCTTTACATCAATGTAAGGAGAATGAAAAATTGTGAAGTAAATATTAGTAGGATAGAAATACATACATACAAAATATATTCAATGATATTTGTAGGTATATTAACGAAACGCGAAGGGATAGGAACTGTTGCTTGAAAAGTGTTCATTTTCAGATCGGAGATACTGTGGTATAACGGTAACAGAAAAACGGAACTCTTAATTGTTTTAGCATTAAGATGTAGCATCACACTTCCACTTTTATCTGCCGGCGGACTCATTACATTGAATTTTCAAAGTTTTGCGAAGGTAAGACGTTCACTGATTATCGTTTATTGGATGCTTCCAAAATGCATTATATAACAAAAGCTGGCTTTTTTTTAGATTTTAAAGGCGTCTGTTTCGTACTTCACAGTACTGAAATCCACGTGAATAATAATCTATCCCTTAGAGAAAGGCATAATGCGGTTTTTGTTACTGGAGGCGGGACTGCACACTACACGGCTGTGATTACATTTGTGCAATATCTGTTCTTCTAGAAAAGGCATATATGTATAGTATTATAATAAATTTATTTAAAGGCTTTTTCAAGGGTTTCCAGTATTGCTACTTTCCTTGTTTCTTTGTTTCTGTTAGCACTGCGAGCCAACTTAACCATGTAAAGTACCCATCAGTATATTTTGTTTTAGAATATAAGTACTTTTAGTCGTAATCCAATTGAAATTTGTTAGCACTCTCTTCTTATTTATTGTTTAATATCATTACCGTATAGAAACGTTCTGCGATCACAGTTCTCAAATAGAAATATTGTCTGTCATTTACCTATAATACTAGATGTTCGGGCCCAACAGTAGATTCATAAAGCCATCGAGTTCCTTAAAATATAATTATTTACATGTCGGGTATAATTACTACATTCTACAGCTGCACGCTATATATCTATAAATTCGTACGTCGCCGTTTCTAGATGTTGCGTCGCGAAAAACGAGCAACAATTGCTATCTTGCGCGTTACCTGCGAACGACGGTAATTAAATCGTACCGTACCAAAAAGGCGGCTAGTAATCTGCACAATGAAAAATCTTCAACGTGCAGATGGCTAGCACGTTTATGACGCGCAAGTACCGAAACTGTTTTTGAGGAAATCGTTTTATTTCCCAAGCCAAGAAGCTATAAGTCGTCAAACCTATACACAACCTCAACAGTTAATTGCATGCGTTATGAACGCGGATTTCCCAAAGGGGCTCGACGCTGGTCCCCAACAGCCACTGACCAGGTCAAGCTTCGACACCCTGGCGGAAATTCCCATGCGTTGTCAAACCGACGGCAACGTTTGAAGTCGCACCCCTCTTCCAAGGATACGCGCTTCGGGCGCTCAGGAAGGGTGCGGCTACACCTTAATGAATACGCTGATTGGTATTTAGACATTTTCCTAAATGACCAATCAGCATGCACAAACCCACTTCCGAGTCGACGTTTGAGGAAACGCACGACGAGGATGTCCAGTCTTAATCCAAAGTTCTAAGTAACCAGTCATAACCCAAGGTTCTAAGTAACCAGTCATCAATCCAACATCTTAAGAGACGAGTCTTAGTTTGAACACCAGAACCACACCAACCAGGGGACCATCTCCTCCAGTAAACCAACCGAGTCTTGGTTTACTAAGCTTTCAATAGTGACTCGCTATAATTAATATTTATAACGAGACGGTATACCGACGTATTACCGTATTCCAAGTGTCGCATACCACGACGCTCAACACTAGGATTAGTAGGTTTTATTGAAACCCAGAGCGGTTTATGGCTTTACGATCTGCGAACCTTTAGCTGCACATGTGGACTTCGCGCGAGGCACCCTCAGGTCAGGCACTAGAGAGTTACCGGTAATTAGGGGCGGTTAATTTCCACTTCTACCAGATTTTGGAATATCCCTTCCGTCACCTCTCTACATCGACAAACCATCTGAATTAGCCAATCCGCATGTTACCAACAGCAACACGCCCATCCCCAGGTTTTGGCGAGTCATCGTAAGAGCGAACCGAACGAAGACTAGGCAGTTACGATCGCATCAGCAAAGTAACACTAACATCAGAGTACGATCACATCGTCAAAGTCAATAACATCAACAGTTACATTAACATCATCTTCAGAGTCTTTCCATCACGTTCAAGGTCTTTACACCACCTCGCGAGGCAGTCTTTCCATCACCTTTGACTAGTCGTCTTACCAGCATCAACAGACACTCCGCATCTTTCAGTAGTCACATTTAATTATCATCTTGTACATTAACATGTAAATATACGACTATTTATCAAGTGAAATCAGTTCTCATCACCTTACACCATCTAATATAACTAGCCCTCACGGCATTAGTTTGCCGTAGAGCGCAACGGCCATCGTGCTTTCGATCAACAGTTAATTCGCGAGCTGAGAACCGTACACTAGAAAAACGTGTAATGTACGCCATAGCTATTGGCATGAGCACTAACTATCCATTTTGTGTTGTTCCATTTCTATCTGAATACATTTTTCGTACTCGTATTGATGGTCATCGGTAAGTTTTCCCATTACCGGAAACCAACCTATTGATCATGTCCAGCATAACAATAAGGAAAAGTGTTTGTGTAATTGCTATCAATTGGTGTTGTGATCTATGTGTATGTTACGTTATGCAGTAAAACTATGTATTAACTATACATATGTATATTATAAACACAGATGCAAAATGCTATTTCAAATTTACATTTCCCCCAAATCCGTGCGAAAGAAATAATTTCATGTTGATAATATCATCATTGGGGTTGTAATCTATATGTTACGGTCTACAATAGAACTATTTATAAACTGCTAATAAACTGCTATATAAACATTAAAATGGATAAGAAATATTATATAATATAATCATAACTACATATACGTATCACTATAATATTAGAGCCATCATACACATATATGTATCTGTATTTTCTCCAGTGTCTTGGTCCCTAGAGGTCTAACAAGGAACTAAGCATCTGAATAGAAATTACAACAGGATGCCTTGACAAGGCTGAAGAACAAGCCTGCTGCAAACTTTGCACAAGACGAAGATACCTACCATTAATGTTCCAACTGTGGGTGAGAAGGCGAGGACGGCTTTTGGTCACAACACTTATTTCGTGAAGGCCTGGTTACGACTGACCGTCGATCGCATTTTTCTCCAACTATGCTGTGGCAAAGGTGCCGCACGCAATGTTCTGGCGCACCACATAGCGCACCCCTACTCCGCAGTCAGGAAGACAATGTAGTCACTTTGTCTACCCCACCGCCAATGACGACCCTATACATGGAACGTCCATGAAAAATGTTTCAAGAAATTCATAGTTAAGGTAGGGCAAGAACATGTAGCAGCTGTTGCAATGAAAATTATTCCATGGACGATATTGGTACTCTTCTTAAAGCGAGGGGGAATATTTCAAAGGGCTGCAATTGTGGAAACCGTTGGAAAAGTACAGGCTGACATTAATGGAACAATAACGATTCATAAATTATTCGTAACGCATTACGGGTGAATTTTCTCCGCGGTCGCTTGGCCAGTTAAATGCAATGCAGTCATTTAAGTGGTGGGAGAACAGTAAGTACTTTGCCAGGTACTGCAAGGAATATATTTCCATCGCTCCTCACCACTCTGTCGAGCTGTGCCCCGCGCTACGGACATTTCCATCGTACTATTTTCTATATGGCTGTATCACAATAAATTGTTGCCAGTGTTCTGGTGGTCATCGCTGATACCTGAGGTACGTTCTCTTCATTGCAGAAATGTTATCGTGTTGTTAAAAGTTTTTGAAAACACGTTTATTACTGTGTCTGTTAGCGTTTAGCGTATTTTTAATGGAAGAAATAGGATCGGGTGGTGAAATACTATGCACCCTGTGTATAATTTGTGATGGGGTCCCAGTCCTACGTGTGGCTGAAGAGTGTTTTGGGGATCGTCAACCTGGGTGACAGACAATGGCTATGTATAGTTTTTATCTCCAACACTTTCCCTAAAACTCTACATTCTATAAACTTATACAGCTCTCACTGACTAAACCCAGCTTTGACCTTAACTCTGACAATCTAGATTTTGCCAAAGGCTTAGTAAAAATATCTGCCGTCTGCTCACCTGTGTTAATATACATAATGTGATCCTCGCCCTTACTGTATAGGTCACGCAGAAAATGATATTTAACATTTATATGTTTAGTCCTTTTATGAAACTCTGGGTTCTTTACCAGTTTCATCGCACTCATATTATCCATATACAATGTATAGGTTTCGTCAGCACGATCACTGTGGTGTGCTCGCTATATTCGTCAGCAATATAGAATGGTTACGAACACTGAGTAGAGATTGTCCAAGGTCGTAAATCTTGGACGGTACCACGACGTTCCGCGCAATGCGTAACTCTAACTCGTGGGTCACCTTACGAAGTCTTGTAAGGACTCCGGAGCCCTTAGTCCGAAAATAAATGTAAGTGCAAGACTCAGCTTGCGCGAAGATGCAAGATCGGGGTTGTAAGGCTCGTCTCGGCTATAGTAAAGTGATGGGACTCAAGATCAAGGCGCTTCTTGTCTTGAGGGTAGTCGGAATGGAACTGACTTCCTCGTCGAACGTTTGTCAAAACGTCGACTGGGAAGTGATCTTCTGCACGCTGATTGGATAGTGGGAAAAATTACTAAATGCCAATCAGCGTGTTTTGTAGGTGTAGACGCACCCTTCTTTAGCGCCCGAAGCGCGTTTCTAGGAGGTAAGGGTGTGTCTTCAAACATTGCCATCAATTTGGCAATGCAGCGGAATTTCCGCCAGGGTGTCCAAAGTTGACCTGCCAGATGTCGGCTGGGCCAAGCTCCGAGGCCCCTTTGGAAGTCCACGTTTATGACGCATGCAATTGACTGTTGAGGTCGTGGATAATCTGAAGGCGTGTAGCTCCTTGACTAAGGATGCAAAACGATTTCCTCAAAAACAGTCTTAGTACTTGCGCGTCATAAAACGTGCTAGCCATCTGCACGTGGAAGGTTTTTCCTTGTGCCGATTGCTAGCCGCCTTTTTGGAAGGTATGGTGTTTATGGATCGTTATGTCGAGTAATCCATCGAACCATGGTAGTTGCTTTAATTTACGAAGCAGCAGTGTCGTTAACTGGTCCTCGATAATCCCTTGACCTGGACCTGAGGACCGCGCGCTCGACGTCTCCTCGTACGGCCCGTTTTAGGACGGAACAATCACACTCAGTCAGTGAGCAGTCTTTTCAGCCATACAATGTCTTTGGCCGCCGAAGCTACACTTACATATTCGGCCTCCGTTGTCGATAATGCGATACATTGTTGTCGCTTACTCTGCCAAATTATTGCAGCACTCGCATGCATACATACACTTCCAGACGTTGATTTTTGTGTCAACTTATCTCCGGCAAAATCTGCGTCACAATATGCTTCAAAAATACCCGTTTTACGATATAGCAATCCCATATCTAAAGCAGCCTTAACATATTTTATTATCCGCTTAACTAATAACCAGTGAGTTTCACTTGGGTTTTCTAATGCTCTAGCAGCAATATTTATAGCAAAACTAATATCGGGTCTACTGACTACCTGTAAAAACATAAGATTCCCTACAGCTTCTCTGTATGGTGCAGTACAACTTTTCTCAGAGCCTGTTGAATCCCATCCAGGATTTATCGGAGTACACACACAGTTAGCGCTACTTAAATTAAACCGTTCCACTATTTTCTCGGCATACTTCATTTGATTAATGAACACAGAACCATTTTTCAACACAAAAATTTCCATACCGAGAAAACTAGTAACATTTCTTGTAATAGTCGTTTGAAACTGCTTATTTAACTCATAGAAAATACTATCTAAAAAGATATTCACTTGTGGCAGCCAACAGTCAGTCATCTACATAGACTGCCAAAAGCAACCGCTCATTACCCTCTACATATATGTAAAAGCAAGGATCAGCTGTACTCTGTTTAAACCCAAAATGCTTCACGAAGATAGCAAAATGCTCGGTCCAGCACCTCGGTGCTTGCTTCAGCCCGTACAAACTTTTCAATAATTTACACATTTTATTCGAGCCATCATTGTATCCCTCAGGCTGTTTCATATAGATAGTTTCATTTAAGTATCCATGTAAAAAGGCTGTTTTGATGTCGAACTGCCCAATGTGAAATCCATCGCGAGCTATAACACTCTCCAATGCTCTTATGGTATCAAAGCGAACTACCCACTAAAGTGTACTCTGCAGATTGGAAGAACACCAAGGGTCGTGGTCTGACCGCCGGACACGATACAGCAACCAAGGGTGTGGTCTTCGATCTCTAAGAACACCAAGAGTCGTGGTCTGACTGCCGGACACGACATAGCATCACCATCTAATCATCTATAGAAGGGACCGTCCCTTAATATTCAACGCATCCAAACAACAGAAATACAATCCACTAATTCAACAACATCTCTTTGGCTATACATTCTTTCCCCCATCAACCCGTTCACGAGCCTGCGAGTGTTCGGACGCCTACACGCCACTTTCCCATGCCACAACTCATATGGAGTTTTACCCGACTGTTTCGTCGGCCCTGTCCTATTAATGACATACGCCGCGGTATTCATCGCTTCCGCCCACAGAGATAAAGGCAAATCTGCTTTTGAGTAAAGCATAGATCGCGCGGGTTCAACAATATTGCGATTATCCCGTTCCGCAACCCCATTTTGCTGTGGTGTATACGGAACATTTACTGTATGATTTATCCCTCTATTACTAAAAAAAAACGTCAACCATCTTGTTCACGTAGTCTTTACCTCCATTACTGCGATGTTCCTTTATATTCTCACCAAATTGATTTTCGACTCCCCTACAGAATATTTTCAACTTTTCAATTACTTCCGACTTTTCACGTATAAAATAAATATGTCTAAACCCTGAAAACTCATCCTTAAAAATCAGATAATACCGCTTTCTACCCAGGGACTCCTGCTGCATCGGTCCGCATACATCAGTACTTATTACATCACGCACGCTTGTGGCACGCTCGATTCCGCCGTGAAAACTCATTCTATGATGCTTACCGTACATGCATCCATCACAAACATCCTCAGAATCTAGAACATCTACACCTAAATTTTTCAAGAAAGCTTTCACATGTTTCTTATTTTCATGACAGAGTCTCTTATGCCACAGGTGCAAACTATCTATCTTATTAACTACATTAAATTCTCTCGGTATTATAACGCATATTCATTCTATACAAGCTACCAAAGTCAGACCCCGTTGCTACAACAGTACCGTCACGTATAAATACGCATCGTCGCCCACTATCCCTAATTTTGAAATTTACGGCTTTTTTAGCAGCGAACTTCACCGAAAACATACTCTGCCCCAAACACGGTATATATAAAACATTATACATAGTACCCACAATCCAGTTGCCGTCTACAAAAGTTTCAATGTCTACACTTCCTCTGCCATGTGCCGAAATCGCATCACCATTTCCAATTTTGACTGTCACTGGCTCTTCAAGCATTTCAAGACTGCAGAACCAATCCTTCCTATGAGTCATATGATCAGATGCCCCCGAGTCAATCAGCCAGTGATCTTTATCAATCATCTCGCTAGTTCCAACCAATGCCTGCCTAGCTGCCGTGTGCTGCTGCATTGAACTCGCACCGTCTCGCTTCTCTGATCCTCCGTTCCACCTCGGACAATTTCTTCTAAGGTGACCTCTCGAGCCGCAGTTATAGCACCCTGGACAATCCTTCTTCCTATGACGCTTCTTTCCACAATTATAACAGCCAGAATTTCCATTCTGCGTAACCCCATTTTGACCTGTTCTACCTGAACTTACATTCTTCGAAAAAGAACCTCTGGATTTTGACCTTGTAAACAACGCAACTGTCGTTTCCTCTGAGGTATAGTTTTTATCTCCAACAGCCCGTAATTAGGGTGAATTTGTTGCAATAATAATTTTATTTCTTTCAACGTTATTTCCATATTAATGTGAAAGTCATCACTATTTTACTTTGAGAATAAGTGTATTTTTTTTTTCTTACATGGTTTTAGTGATATTGAACTGGAATATATTATTTGTGATAGCGTAACATTTAAACGAAATTTGACTTGAAAACCTTAAGTTACCTTTCAAAAACACCATAGGTTTCAACGACAGCAGGTGACATAGCTGTAACTGAAGAAACCAGAATACATATTATCAGACTAAACTATGTAGAACGGTTGACCGATGGCAAATTAGTGAGCTCCAGGCTGATTTCGAATATACCTTTGTACAGAATCTCTTTACACAGGTAGGAGTGGTTGAAGTGTATTATTTGTTGAAGGTGCGTATTATTTCTCAAACATCTTTCCAATTGTCTCGAAAAATACAAAAAGATTACAAAACTTCAACATTTATTTAGTTATTTGAAATAAATTTTCAGCAAGTGTTTCTGTATATTTATACAATATTCACATATTGGAAAATAATTATAGAATTAATGTGTGATATTCAACAAATTAATTTCTTACTTTCGTTAAGCCGAAATGCATATGTAATCCAACAGGCACCAAGTTACATTCAACCTTATTATGGACATTGAACTGCTAGAAACGCGATATATGAAGGTCACTCAAAAATGTGCCAAGGTTGCGGGATTTTGGCCTGGACAGTGCAAGGCATCGAAATATGCTATGGTTATCATCATTTACGTTCTTATCATGTCATCTATTGGCACACAGGTATAAATTACGTATGTACGAATGTTCACTTCGTAATTAACACAGAATACTGAGTTCGCGGTACATTGGATATTTCAGTGAATTAAAATAAAAGAGGAAACAAGACGATTGAGATATTACTTACAGGTAGCACGAATAGTGTGTTTCTTCAGTATAGACATATTGCTAGAACAGCTGGCTTTTGTGGGCGCGGCTTTTGCGGTACTATTAAAACAGTGGAACTATCTTCTTAATGCCGAGGAGGTGAAGATTTCCTGTTTCAATTTTCATTCGTCAACTACATGCATTTCCCTCCCTCTGTTCCATGAGTTTTATATAATTCTAGTACAATGCACTGATTACCGGCATCAGAAAAGATTGGATAATCGAGAGGCCAAAAGAAGAGATTGATATTATCACGGTGCATGCTGAAAGGGCTTATATTCTTATTTTAGTCTACTTAGGTAAAATGAAATCATTTTTGTCGTTTCCCTATGAGCTCTACGATTTATTTCAGGTTCCATGCTACTTCATGCAATTTAATTTTCCAGCAACCGCATTTTCCTGTTTGGCTTTGTTCCTCCAAATGCCACTAACGCCACGAATTTTGGATTTCGTCTGGCCGAGAAATCAATCGAGGGATCTGGGTTACGTTTATCCAGCTTACTACGCTGTCGACGAACATCAGTTTCACCCGTACATTAATCTACACATGGCACTTGTACTCTTAACGGTAGCCTACGTGTACATTGCCTGTGACACGAGCTTCATGTACACTGTACAACATGCGTGTGGATTATTGGCAGTAGCCGGGTAACAATGTTCAACAAATAATTTGACTATACTAATCATTAGCATGTTTTAAATTTATTACGATTGGAAATTCTTTGACAGATATCGTTTCAAAACTGCGATCGGCGATCTATTTGATTCGAAGTGTAAGACCAACCACGATGAAATTTATAGAAAGGTGTGTCATTCGATTCGAGGCCATCAACATGCTCTAGGGTCGGTACTGCGATTTATATGAACCTTTTGATATGTAATTTTGGTACATTCCTTCTTTATGATTTCCTTGATTTAATTTTATTAAAAGGTACTTTTCATAATTTCGATTCGGAAGAACAAAGTTGTAAGACGCATGTCGTGTACTTCGTATAATATTATGTTTCATTACTAACAATCTTATTGTCTATTAAAATTGGCTAATGTCGCTAATTGCACTTAATTTTGTAAAGAGCAGTTGCCATGAACTTAAATTATGTCAAACGACTCATGCTAATAAACATCAAATAAGGCTTTTCTGTCATTAACTAGACTCTAAAAATTGTAGAACGTAATCAGCCTTAATGTTTCTTCTGGCATCATACATGCACATGCTGCGTCACAGAAAAGTTGTCAGATTCACAATTTTGTCTTAGCTATATCTGATATAAATAGTATTTAAAATTGCTTTGCGCTATTTATTGTATATTCATCGATGGTCCTAATCAAATTAGTCCCAAACAGTTATCTTAGATGCATCCAATCTGCCCACAACACCTATCTTTTCATTTCGGTGGGAGTATCAATGATATGCTTCAGCGCAACATTAGTAAAGGTATACGGTCTTATATTAAAATATATTCCGGTAAGAGGCAAAATTGCAATGGAGAATATTATTATTCCGCAACAGGTATCAAACATGAGTGTATGCATAGAACTGGCCAAAGATTATACTTTCGTAGTGGTTCAGCTGGTGCATCTGCTATATTTGTCAATTCAGGGGCAGTTTGTAGAGAACTCCACCGACGAGATCTTTACATCAATGTAAGGAGAATGAAAAATTGTGAAGTAAATATTAGTAGGATAGAAATACAAACATACAAAATATATTCAATGATATCTGTAGGTATATTAACGAAACGCGAAGGGATAGGAAATGTTGCTTGAAAAGTGTTAATTTTCAGATCGGAAATACTGTGGTATAACGGTAACAGAAAAACGCAAATCTTAATTATTTTAGCATTAAGATGTAGCATCACACCTCCACTTTTATCTGCCGGTGGACTCATTACATTGAATTGTCAAAGCTTTGCAGAGGTATAACGTTTACTGATTATCGTCTATTGAATGCTTCCACAATGCTTTATATAACGAATGCTTGCTTCTTTTAGATTTTAAAGGCGTCTGTTTCATACTTTACGGTACTGAAATCCACGTGAATAAATTGTCCCTTAGAGAAAGGCATGTTGCGGTTAAATTTATTACAACATTAAAATTGAGAATGTGTAATTTTATTCCACGAATCAACTCAATCCAGTAAAGTACCCAGCAGTATATTTGATTTAGAATTTAGTTTTAGTCGAAATCTCATTGCAATTTGTTAGCATTTGATTCTTATTTATTGTTCAATATCGTTGCCGCTAAGAAACGTTCTGCGATTACATATCTCAAATAGAAATATATTGTCTGTCATTTACTTATAATACTAGTAATACGCGGAATGTACACCGCAGATATTCGCATGAGCAATAACTATCCATTTTGTGTTTGACATTTCTATCGGAATAAATTTCTCCTAATCATCTTGATAGACATCGGTAAGTTTTCCTATCAACGGAAACCAATCTATTGCCCATGTCCAACATTGCAAGAAGGAACTGTGTTTGGGTAATTGGTATCAATTGGTGTTGTGATCTAGGTGTATGTTACGTTATGCAGTTAAAATATGTATTAACTATATAGTATATATTATAAACAGAGGTGCAAAATGTTATTTTGACTTTACATTTCATCCAATCTCTTGCTCTTCATGGCCTACGTTACAAGTAACAGAAAATAAATTAAAGAACCAACATCCGTTAATGAAGAACAGTTATATAGTCGTTGTTTACAGTAAACAGCGAAATATGATACGAATTTTTCGATAATTTTTTTAACGTTTTATGGTGGTCAGGGGGGAAAAGTAGTTTGCAGTTAGTTTCGACAAACTCAATAACTGAAATCTGAACATTTCGTGTAGTGTGTGTCCGTTCTGCTAAAATTAATTTTGTACTATAAAAGCGACATGGATTTTACCTACCAATGCAGTGAATCTCGTAAAAAATGTGTATGTTTATGTAACTACAGATACGCGATAGCTCAGCTCGTGCATATTTTCATTCTGACTGTTTTATATCGTTAATCGAAATGGGCGAGTACTGGATACAATATACATAGTACACTGCACTATACGATTATTATACTCGTAAACGCTAATGTGGTGAAAACGCCAGCATTGTACATTTTGATTCTGAGAAAAAATCTATAATTTTTTATATAATTATACAATTAAAATTTCGTAGTTTCTCGGAAGTAAGCGGCTAATCGACTAGCAACAGTGTTATTATTTCTTGGGTATTCTTATACGGTACTTTTTTCAGATCATGAAAATCTGTATTTCGTACTTTAGCGTATTGAAATCTGTCTGAATAGATTGACAATAAAATGGTTAAGTATAATTATATTTAATGTATTTATAAACTTTGCAGTAATATTTTCTTGCTTTAAGCAATAAAGCGGAGGAGGCTGTCACGTAGATTACTGTAATCTAAATAGTACAGTAATAGGGCAGTCCAACTTTCTAATTTCGCTTCAGTGAGTAAAACTGCTACTTTGATACTCGAAACGTGTGTATTTGCTTGTTATTGTTAGGTGATTTTACAAGCACTTTATATTTCTGTAACGACTATACATACATAGAGAATCCGTAAAATAAAAGTCGTTTGTCAAAATGAATTATTCATGATTTACAAAAAAAAAAAAAAAATAAGAATTGAATGAACGGATTATTTGCAATAAAGTGTTTTAAAAACGTAATCAATGTTGAAAGTTATATTTGTAAAGGCGCGTATTTAGTGCCACCTTTGGTACGGTACTGCAAGCCTTTAGCGGATCTGGAAGTCTTCTTATACATTTGTTCTGTGATATGATTAATCTAATTACAAATAAATTCAGTTGCAATACATTCCTATTTGAATAACGCAAACCACTAATTGTAGTTAATGAAACATTTGAAACGTATAAATTCTTTACTATACATATACAGATACGTGTGGGATAATGTAGAGACTTTAACTTCAGGTAGAGTGTAAAGGGGGCACATATACACGCTATGAACTATTATTTGTATGTAAAATATTGACATACACAAAAATTATTTTATACTTCGTTTCATATAGTTACTTGTCACTAACTTTAATCCTCTGCTAAAAATAAATATAATATTAACCAACAGCAAAATCACCGTTTCGTATCGCTAGTAATTATACTTTCCTAAATTGAATATCCTTTTTCTCTGTCTCTATTCTTCACATTCTATAGAATGTTGCATACAAATTACAAACGAGACCGAAGCAAACAATAAGTATGTTCGATTCAATTTGACTTCTCTTTATTCCAAATAGACTTTTACAAAAAGCAATTGCGCTATGGTACAACGTATAAGTAGGTACATAAGGTTACGACCCCATACGTCGAAGCACTTACAACGTATAATATCCCCCTTCGATAAGAAAACCATGACCACGAATGCTGCCGTCCTCACGGTAATTGCAGTAAGAAGTGACTGAGTGACAGTATAGGAATAAAGTGGATAATGCATTGAAAGTAAGTAAAATGGCAGAAACGCATGAGGGACGTAGATGACTATAAGCTGGCCACTATCACTAATAAATTATTTATGAAAGATGCATTAGTGCAGGCGGTTTTCGTAGCTAAGCTCCCTGCTCGCATGCTCAGTATGCCTTTAACCGTCGCATCGGCACAATCGACAGTCATGCGCTGTCGTGGATGCGAAGCAAGTGGAGGAACGATACTTGTACGTTAACAAAAGCTGCGGGTCTGTAGCCGGAATATGGTCATACGGAGACAATCAACTAAATGGGTTAGACGGTTTATCATGATTCTCGTTGCGATTTCATCCTTAATAACACAGGTACATAAATTCTTTAAATAATAAATTAATTCATAAAATATTAATTCGCCTAGGAATTAATCAATATAAATAAAATAAGTCAGAATACGCTAGACTTGTATTTGTCAAGTAATATAATTGCACGAATTTATACTCAAAGTTGGAAACTGTTCGGTCATTGGCGGTCGTCTGCGATAATTAAAGCTAGAAGTATAAGCTACCATCTCCAATAGCTGTGATCATCATTCCATGTGAAGTTCATTTGTTATAAGCAATTCAACAAGAAAAATTGTTATTACGGGCAATTGCATATAGTTACGGCAACGGCGTATTGTTTATCGTGTAGATTATTCGTTTCCCTTTCATCTGACACTCCATTTATTAAAAAACAACCACCCGGAGCCGAGATAATAATTTTTTTAAATTTTGTCGGTAGCGAAATGTCGAAAACGGTACACGTGACGCCATCTCGCGTTTGCGGCCTTTTTCGCAGTTTTCCGCACCGCCAAAACGGAATTCCTGGATTACATCGTTAATTTATTGAATTGCGTTTTTCTCGGCTTCTACTGGGTATTTCTTAACCGGACTTGTCTTAAATTAAAGCTATGGACCATAGCTATCTCCTCCAGCTGTTGCAACAATATGGCATTTGTGGTTTAAAAGTTATTAACAATTGAATAATCAGCAAAGATGCACTCTGGTTCACTACATTTATCTCGGCTTTTGCTGGGCCGATTTTAATCAACAATATCTCAAATGAAAGGAAGGAGAATCAGCTACACAAGAAAAAATACACCCCTGCTGTAACTATATGCAGTTGACCGAAATAACAATTTCAACTGTTTAATTGTTCAAAACAAATGAACGGCTCATGGAATACTGTTCCCACCCATTGGAGATGGTAGCTGTACCTATATCCGTTTAATCGTAATAACAATTTTAATTGTTTAATTGTTTATTGCAAATGAACCGCTCATGGAATACTGCCCTCACCTATTGGAGATGGTAGCTTTTACTGCTAGCTGTCATTTATGTCCAATGATCATTGATGTGGCTCGCCGCCAACTCGAATTACTCGCATTTGTTTAAAATTTCTTTAAACAAATTCAATTTTCTTGGCTTCTGCTGGGCCGATTTTAATCAACGATGTCTCAAAAGAAAGGGAAGCGAAGCAGCTACACGAGCAAAAATATCCCGATGCTGTAACTATATCCAGTTGAACGAAATAACCATTTAAATTGTTTAATTGTTTATAACAAATGAACTGCACATGGAATAATGTTCACACCTATTGGAGATGGTAGCTTACACTGCTAGCTTTATTTTATGTCCAATGACCATTGATGTAGCTCGCCGGCATACCGAAATAATTGCATTTGTTTAAAATATCTTTAAACAAATTCAATTATCTTGTCTTCTGCTGTGCCGATTTTAATCAACGACGTCTCAAAAGAAAGGGAAGCGAAGCAGCTACACGCGAAAAATTACCCCGGTCCTGTAACTATATCCAGTTGACCGAAATAACAATTTAAATTGTTGAATTGTTTATAACAAATGAACTGCACATGGAATAATGTTCACACCTATTGGAGATGGTAGCTTATACTGCTAGCTTTAATTTATGCCTGTTGATTATTGATGTAGCTCGCCGGCATATCGAATTAATCGCATATGTTTAAAATTTATTTAAACTATTGAGCGTCTGAAGGTAATATTTGACACCTATCGTTAGGAACGTATATAATATCATCTTACAAAAGCTCGTGAAAATCGAAGTTGGACAGTGGGGGTCCTTCCGTCAGGGCTGAGGGCTCGCGGGCTGCTCGGTAGCAGTCACTTTCGGTCCTTGCCTCCTCATCAATTTCACCCGTCCTTGATTCATTCCCTGACTTGAGTGTCCAGCCTCTGGACGTTACTAATCCGATGCACGAGATTGTTACAGATTCGCGGTATCAGAGGTACGACTGGAAACTATGAAATTAAAGAGCCAGCCCCGTTTTTGGCGCAACATTGTTGCAAATTTTTCTCGATAATTTTTGCAACTTTGTTGTGTTTTCGCGAGGCGTTGTTTGCAACTTTAATGTTTTATCTTAGGGCTCGACTTGTGTAGAGTGTGGGGTAGTGGAGGTTCAGAGAATACTCGTAAACTTTACCGATCACACCCTATTTATTTTGTAAAGTTTCTTTCCTTGCGTTTATTATGATGATAACATATACATGCGTCTTTCTCGTTCGCTTGCTGGCTTTTTACTGATCGCCGTATCCTCACGACGTCTCATGATCGTAAGAGAACAATAGAGCGCAGCCACGCCGAAGAGGGCGCGCAGCTTCGATTTGCGCACACTAATTTACACACGCAACAACTTGCAATTTTTATGCGTTTTCTTAGGGCTCAATTTAAACATATTTGCGTTTTTTTAGGGCTCAATTTAAACTTTTTTCGTTTTCTTAAGGCTCACATTGCAACTTTAATGCGTTTTCTTAGGGCTCGACTTGCAACTATTTTGCGTTTTCTGAGGGCTCGATTTGCTACCTTATTTCATTTTCGCGAGACATTTATTTGTTAGATCTTTTTCGGCCAGAATTTCTGGGACCTTGGGTCCCATTATCATTTCCGAGACACTCGCAACGTTACCAGCAGATTATAGAAATCGATGCTAAAATTAAATTATTTTAAAGAATTCTTTTGTTCTTTATAACAAGTTTTCTTATTTGAATTGTAATATCAATAAACGAAATAATGTTTAAAGTTATACTTTACATTATTTTCTGGTAAATAACAATGAATGATGTACAACTATTTACGAACTTGAGCGTACAGTAATATGAGATGTATAATCTTTAACCCAAAAACAATAAAATTGCCACAATGAGAAAGATAGTGACGAAGTAACTCATTTACTAATACAAGACAATTCCTGCGATAAACGTGTCTGCAAACGATTAGTGTTATATAATTTATACTCCGATTCGGAGTGGGTCCAAGGATTGGTGGCGATGTCTCGGCGAATATTAATTGGGGAAAAGAACGAGCATTAAGCGGCCATTATTGTACATTGTATCCTAAGTGCAATACGCAGCCAATTCGCTCGAATTATTTTCCACATAATTATCAAACGTCTCTTAAACGTTTAATAATTATACAGTAAATAATTGATTGTCCAGGTCTCACTCCGTGGATGTTACTGCGCCTGCAGACGCACCCTAGCCACGGCCTTTCCACCCTCTAATTTCGCGAAAACTAATTCTACTATCATTTGTGAGGAAGAAAAATCTCCTACTATTGTCAATTTGTAGAACGTTCATTAATTGACCGTAGAACAAGTAAGACAACAAGAGGAGTAGTGAGAAAATTCACGACCGAAAGCTAAATTGAATATCAGAAGGAAACCTAAAAGAAAATCTGCAAGAGGATTCAATTTCCTGAAACAAACTTTAAAAAAGAAATATATCCTACGATCTTAAGAACTAGACAACGAAATATTATTGCAGTGCTGAACACTGCTGTCTTAAAAACTAAGACACAGCTTAAAAATAAATCCTCCCTTCTTAAATACTAAATTACATTCAAATGTGCCCTGCCTGACTAAAGATCTAACTCAAAACTAGTATGACCCTACCTAGTATAACATCTAATAGTTCAATTAAAAGAACAAGTTCAATAATATCCTACCTACATAAGGGGCTAAAAGTATTGTTCGATTTATAATTGGGCCGGCCTAATTAATTGTCTGACACCTGTAATTAGTTAAAAAGGCAGGCGTGGGTTGAGGGTGTGGTCATATTATACGTATTTTCATGAATCCTCTTCTTTTCAATGCTTCTGAAACAAACAAGGACTCAAAATAATTAGTAAACTTAAACTCTCAGATGGGCGAGGCTGGCTCTTTAATTTTATAGTTTCCAATCGTGTCCTTAATAATATTTCTGGATCTTTTGAACCTCTGGCGTATGTACTTACATTTGTTTAATATATCATATTTGGGTTCACCTGTGAATCTGTAACAATCTGATGCATTGGATTAGTAACATCCCCAAGCCCCTCCATTTTATATTGAAATGAAGCTGCTTTTAATTCGTAATAAGCGAATTTTAGCGAAGATAATAAATCCCAATTGATATGAAAAATGCAACTACTTTTTAATAACAATGGGTAATTGGATGCCGGCCAAGGTGAAATATTATTTTTTACTTTCTAGATCAAGCTGAATGGTGGTATCATTTCATTAAAAACTCAAAATTGAAGTAGTCAGATTTCACTACAATTGATTCTATTTTGCTTCTACAAAAAAGCGACAAACGATTATTCGGAAGCAAAATATCAAACTTCCACTATCACCATGCCGAGGCCCAACTACAGCCAAGAACATTTTTCGCGCAAGGATTTTTTATTAAACATTTACGGATGTCGCGAGTGAATTTCAATTTCTACGAAGCAAGCACGAAAAGTTATCAAAATTGAATATATTTGTATAAATTGAATAAATTGAATAAATTGTAATCGTTCTTCGCTCACGCGTGCAGCCTCGAACATAATGTAAGGCGTTTCGTTTTGGAACCTAAATCGCGACCACGACCGCGAAAGATTCGAAAAATCAATAGGCAAAGCCAGAGGCGAACGCATTTTCGTTCGCGCAAAAAACAACAAGTTAAACAACTGGACGTTGTTTATATTCATTTAATAATTAATAACTATTTATATATTCGTTTCATATGTATTCAATTAAATACTCTATTATAAACAGATACATAGTGATATATTTTATACTAAATTTCTCTCTTAAAATTCTCAAACTAATTTGAAACGCGTTGTACAAGAAGACCTATCCTCATATAATATAAAACAGTAAAGAAGTTACTACTCATAAGTGTATTTCCATATACCCATGGTCACAGTGCTTGCCAGAAAAATCTACGTAATTACAAACAGTACAAACAGTCACCCGTGTCGGTTCGGACCTTTCGTCCTGCGACATGATTGAGTGACCAGAAGAACTTTAAAGCATGCCACTCACCGATTGCAGACTCACCAGGGGTGCGAGCAAGCTCGTCTCCATCGAAGCCATAGATGATGCTAAAACATTCAAAAAGAGCAGAAAACATTAAAATCGTTGTATCTTCAGTACTTTTCGAATGTGACAATCATCAAACATTATTGCAATACAAGATTAAAGAAGTAAAGAGATACTTACTCGTCAAGTTGATGGATGAAAGTCCGAACTCGCCGAACAGGACACTGATTCTAATGGAACACTTATGATTGATGAACAAAGTGATTCTAATCTCGTGAGAGTATTATTTCGGAGCAAACACTGACTCTAATCTCGCGTTTCTTTACTATTATTTATGTCTAATTATTATTAAGAGCGGTTGCGCCCAAAAAATAATAAAAAGAACTTTGACGGAGCAAGTACTGACTCTACCACCCGCATTGCGCGCGGTCATCAAAATTTTCTGAAAGGAAATCGGTACAAGTTAGTCAATGAGGAGAGGAGGTAGAAATTGAAGCAATACATATTTGATTTTATTTGTCTTTCTTATTTCTTCATCCTGTCAAACGTCTGTTGAGGAATTATTGCTTTTTTTTTTAGTAAACTACTACCGTATTATTATTCAGATTTAATTATTATCAATTGTCTATAGGAGTAATAAAATGATTGATGAAAAGCATACTATCTATATACAATATACAATAATGAAAGTGTTCAATAACTTTCAACCCAAGGAAACGAACTTGAGCCGAAAACCAATCGCCATAAGCTCAATGTTACCAGTCCTTCATCATATGTCATCGAACTGATTGTTATGCATCACAGTAATTGTATCTCAATACTCCATTTCTGCAGCCCCAATATATTATTCTTTGCCAGCCAACCATCCATTATACCAGCGACAAAAAGAATAGACCTGTGATAGACCTGTTCTAAAATCAGAATCGAATTCGAAGTCGCAAAAGCACTGTGTAAGTGACTGAATGAAATATAATAAAGATTCTAACAACCGTTCAAACTAATAAATTAGTTAACGCGATGTTACAACAAACGACTAGTTACTCTCATGTTAAAGAAATCTCGATGCCGGACGAAGACGCGCCACCCTCAATTGGATAATCGGTCATTCGTCCAGCAATGGAGACTCAAGAAAGATTTTAATCATTAAAGTTTAATGTACTGTTGCGATAGTAGAACGATTATTAGTTCAGCGCGTATTAATTAATAGAAGCTAATAATCATGCGTACATGATGGTAAAGTAAACTCCGAGGTGCTATTGTGTTGTAGAGTGAGGTGCGTTGCTAGCCTTCAACTGCATAAACCACCTTACGCTGCGACGCTTCAATCTTGACTGACGGGGCGCGCGCCGCGCGACGACCAACCCCACTCCGCGACGCGCCGGCGCGTTGGCTGCGCTCGATGGTATTCGCTATTTCCGTAAACCCTACTATCCCAGGGTCATATCTACTGTTTCTGACCAACTTTTAGCTGGACCTACGACTGTAGGGTCGTGCCGACTGGACTTCTACTGTTTCTGACCAACTTTTAGCCGGACCTAGGACTCTAGGGTCGTGCCGACTGGACTTCTACTGTTTCTGACCAACTTTTAGCTGGACCTAGGACTCTAGGGTCGTGCCGACGGGACTTCTACAGGTTCTGAACAACTATTAGCAGGACCTACGTCTCCACGGTCGTGCCGACTGGACTCCTACTGTTTCTGACCAACTATTAGCAGGGCCTAGGACTCTAGGGTCGTGCCGACTGGACTTCTACTGTTTCTGACCAACTTTTAGCCGGACCTAGGACTCTAGGGTCGTGCCGACTGGACTTCTACTGTTTCTGACCAACTTTTAGCTGGACCTAGGACTCTAGGGTCGTGCCGACGGGACTTCTACAGGTTCTGAACAACTATTAGCAGGACCTACGTCTCCACGGTCGTGCCGACTGGACTCCTACTGTTTCTGACCAACTATTAGCAGGGCCTAGGACTCTAGGGTCGTGCCGACTGGACTTCTACTGTTTCTGACCAACTTTTAGCCGGACCTAGGACTCTAGGGTCGTGCCGACTGGACTTCTACTGTTTCTGACCAACATTTAGCTGGACCTAGGACTCTAGGGTCGTGCCGACGGGACTTCTACAGGTTCTGAACAACTATTAGCAGGACCTACGTCTCCACGGTCGTGCCGACTGGACTCCTACTGTTTCTGACCAACTATTAGCAGGGCCTAGGACTCTAGGGTCGTGCCGACTGGACTTCTACTGTTTCTGACCAACTTTTAGCTGGACCTAGGACTCTAGGGTCGTGCCGACGGGACTTCTACAGGTTCTGAACAACTATTAGCAGGACCTACGTCTCCACGGTCGTGCCGACTGGACTCCTACTGTTTCTGACCAACTATTAGCAGGGCCTAGGACTCTAGGGTCGTGCCGACTGGACTTCTACTGTTTCTGACCAACTTTTAGCCGGACCTAGGACTCTAGGGTCGTGCCGACTGGACTTCTACTGTTTCTGACCAACTTTTAGCTGGACCTAGGACTCTAGGGTCGTGCCGACGGGACTTCTACAGGTTCTGAACAACTATTAGCAGGACCTACGTCTCCACGGTCGTGCTGACTGGACTCCTACTGTTTCTGACCAACTATTAGCAGGGCCTAGGACTCTAGGGTCGTGCCGACTGGACTTCTACTGTTTCTGACCAACTTTTAGCCGGACCTAGGACTCTAGGGTCGTGCCGACTGGACTTCTACTGTTTCTGACCAACTTTTAGCTGGACCTAGGACTCTAGGGTCGTGCCGACGGGACTTCTACAGGTTCTGAACAACTATTAGCAGGACCTACGTCTCCACGGTCGTGCCGACTGGACTCCTACTGTTTCTGACCAACTATTAGCAGGGCCTAGGACTCTAGGGTCGTGCCGACTGGACTTCTACTGTTTCTGACCAACTTTTAGCTGGACCTAGGACTCTAGGGTCGTGCCGACGGGACTTCTACAGGTTCTGAACAACTATTAGCAGGACCTACGTCTCCACGGTCGTGCCGACTGGACTCCTACTGTTTCTGACCAACTATTAGCAGGGCCTAGGACTCTAGGGTCGTGCCGACTGGACTTCTACTGTTTCTGACCAACTTTTAGCCGGACCTAGGACTCTAGGGTCGTGCCGACTGGACTTCTACTGTTTCTGACCAACTTTTAGCTGGACCTAGGACTCTAGGGTCGTGCCGACGGGACTTCTACAGGTTCTGAACAACTATTAGCAGGACCTACGTCTCCACGGTCGTGCCGACTGGACTCCTACTGTTTCTGACCAACTATTAGCAGGGCCTAGGACTCTAGGGTCGTGCCGACTGGACTTCTACTGTTTCTGACCAACTTTTAGCTGGACCTAGGACTCTAGGGTCGTGCCGACGGGACTTCTACAGGTTCTGAACAACTATTAGCAGGACCTACGTCTCCACGGTCGTGCCGACTGGACTCCTACTGTTTCTGACCAACTATTAGCAGGGCCTAGGACTCTAGGGTCGTGCCGACTGGACTTCTACTGTTTCTGACCAACTTTTAGCCGGACCTAGGACTCTAGGGTCGTGCCGACTGGACTTCTACTGTTTCTGACCAACTTTTAGCTGGACCTAGGACTCTAGGGTCGTGCCGACGGGACTTCTACAGGTTCTGAACAACTATTAGCAGGACCTACGTCTCCACGGTCGTGCCGACTGGACTCCTACTGTTTCTGACCAACTATTAGCAGGGCCTAGGACTCTAGGGTCGTGCCGACTGGACTTCTACTGTTTCTGACCAACTTTTAGCCGGACCTAGGACTCTAGGGTCGTGCCGACTGGACTTCTACTGTTTCTGACCAACTTTTAGCTGGACCTAGGACTCTAGGGTCGTGCCGACGGGACTTCTACAGGTTCTGAACAACTATTAGCAGGACCTACGTCTCCACGGTCGTGCCGACTGGACTCCTACTGTTTCTGACCAACTATTAGCAGGGCCTAGGACTCTAGGGTCGTGCCGACTGGACTTCTACTGTTTCTGACCAACTTTTAGCCGGACCTAGGACTCTAGGGTCGTGCCGACTGGACTTCTACTGTTTCTGACCAACTTTTAGCTGGACCTAGGACTCTAGGGTCGTGCCGACGGGACTTCTACAGGTTCTGAACAACTATTAGCAGGACCTACGTCTCCACGGTCGTGCCGACTGGACTCCTACTGTTTCTGACCAACTATTAGCAGGGCCGAGGACTCTAGGGTCGTGCCGACTGGACTTCTACTGTTTCTGACCAACTTTTAGCCGGACCTAGGACTCTAGGGTCGTGCCGACTGGACTTCTACTGTTTCTGACCAACTTTTAGCTGGACCTAGGACTCTAGGGTCGTGCCGACGGGACTTCTACAGGTTCTGAACAACTATTAGCAGGACCTACGTCTCCACGGTCGTGCCGACTGGCCTCCTACTGTTTCTGACCAACTATTAGCAGGACCTAGGACTCTAGGGTCGTGCCGACTGGACTCTTACTGTTTCTGACCAACTATTAGCAGGGCCTACGTCTCCACGGTCGTGCCGACTGGACTCCTACTGTTTCTGAGCAACTTTTAGCCGGACCTAGGACTCTAGGGTCGTGCCGACTGGACTTCTACAGTTTCTGACCAACATTTAGCCGGATCTACGACTCTGTAGTCGTGCCGACTGGACTTTTGGAGAGCATAAATGGGAAATGAAGCAAAAAGGGAAGGGGGGGGGGTGCGCAGCCAATTCGCTCGAATTATTTTCCACATAATTATTAAACGTCTCTTAAACGTTTAATAATTATACAGTAAATAATTGATTGCCCAAGTCTCACCCCGTGGAGGTTACTGCGCCTGGAGACCCACCCTAGCCACGGCCCTTCCACCATTCAATTACGGGAAAACTAATTCTACTATTATTTGTAAGGAAGATAAATCTCCCATTATTGCCAATTTGTAGAACGTTCACTAATTGGCCGTGTTACAAGTAAGACAACAAGAGGAGTAGGTAGAAAATTCACGACCGAAAGCTAAATTGAATATCAGAAGGAAACCTGAAAGAAAATCTACAATTTCCTGAAATAAAATTAAAAAAAAAATATTCTACGATCTTAAGAACTAGACAACGAAATATTATGGTAGTGGTGAACACTGCTGTCTTACAAACTATGACACAGCTTAAAAATAAATCCTCTCTTCTTAAATACTAGATTTGATTCATATACGCCCTGCCTGACTAAAGATCTAACTCAAAACTAGTATGACCCTACCTAGTATAACAGCTGAGAGTTCAATTAAAAGAACAATTTCAATAATATCCTACCTACATAGAATTAATTTTTAGTTTCCTAAACCCTACCTAATTAAAAGTCTAATAATTTCAATTCGTGTAAAACCTGCCTGTATAAAGATATAAGAGGGTGTGTTCAAACAAATCCTACCTACATTAATTACTTGTCTAACACCAGTAATTAGTTAAAAGGGCAGCGGCAGGGACAGGGACCGTGGCTGGGGCAGTGGTAAGGCAGGCCGAAGCGCTAGGGCTGTAGATTTAGTCGGTTCTAAGTAATCGTTCGTTAAAATGCTTAATTGATTATAACAATAGAAGGGCGCTTGCAATATTGGTAAGTCTTTCTTGGGCTTACAGCTGGTATTGATAATCTCAATTTGATTCCTCGACCATTAATCCAGCTTTCCTGGGAATTCACAATATTGTAATTTGTTTAGAAAAGACTTAAACGAATTGAATTATGTCGATTTCTACTGGGTGGATTTTATTTACAATTGCTTCGTATTGTTAAAAGAAAGTTATGTGTAATCGTTTATGTGAATGAAACAATGCAAGTATCCTGAATGAATCGTACGATCGTGCCATACTGCATCGTTTAGACTTATTTCAGACACGCCACCATTAGTTTTGAGAATGTCCACAATTTGAGACAATGCGTTGGGCCCGGAGTGCATGTTCTCCGATTATTCAATTTGCTAATAGCTCTGATGCTACCAAGGCCATTTAGTTAACAGGCCTTGGGAAATAAAGCTTCGGTCCTCGGCGTTTGTTTGAGCCGGTCAGTGGATTATCGAGCGACAAAATTCCAGCGATGCGTCGCGAAATAGGGCGGCACCCTCAGGCGGCAGAACTTCATACTCTCGGAACCCAGAGCACTTTAGAACTTTGAGCATTTGCGGTACCCCGCAATTGAGCATTGCAACTAACACTTTGTGTGCCATAGTAGCATCTACAGGTAACCCTCCTATAACACGGTATCCAACAACACGATTTCGTTCCAACACGATCAGAAATTTGCAGAAACCCTCGTACAATACAGTTATTTAGAACGCGGTTTTATATGTATACATTAAATTTTTTTAAATGTTTTATCTCATAGAAGGAAGACAAGTTGAATCTCTACGCTGAGCCACCGGGCCTTTGTCTGCGTTTCGTGGCGTCCACGGAGACCTCCTTTTTAACACGCTTTCACATAACACGGCATTTTCAAGCAACCTGTCTACCGTGTTATAGGAGAGTTACCTGTATATGTACAGATTATACATTTATATCTTGATTAAATAGTTACATGTATGTATAGATATAACGTGATTGTTTATTATTTTATTATTCAAGTTAGTAATTGTTCAATAATTGATGTCTTGCATTATATTAACTGCAATGGCTTGTTACGAGCCGAGGGGAAAGGGGCACGGCTGCGGAGCCGATGATCGATTGCTTTATAGAGTTTGTTGGTAACGGACGAACCTGTGCCTATTTCATCACCGGGAGCCACAGGAAGGGATTCGTGGACGAACCAGTACCTAATTCATCACCGGGAGCCACAGGAAGGTATTCGTAAACAAACCAGTGCCTATTTAATCACCGGGAGCCACAGGAAGGTATTCGTGGATGAACCAGAGCCTAATTCATCACCGGGTGCCACAGGAAGGTAAGAGTTCGTGGATGAAAAAGTACCTATTTCATCACCGGGAGTCACAGGAAGGTATTCGTGGACGAACCAGTGCCTATTTCATCACCGGGTGCCACAGGATGGTAATCGTGGACGAACCAGTGCCTATTTCATCACTGGGTGCCACAGGATTGTTAGTTATGTAACCTCGTAACTTTTCTACGTCGGTACACCTCGAGCGGTTAAGGTGTATGTATTTGGTGGTTACTGCTAATAATCAGTTTCCTATACTGATTGGTATAGGAAATGAATTGTTAGAATGCGTTATGTTCAAGTAATAAAAGTCTCTATTTCTTCACTATTCGTAATATACAGATTGCCGCGGAACTGAAATCCACCTTCCCCAATCTTTACGGATACAAGTGCAATATAGGTTCAAAGATGCCTAACAGTAGATTTATGTACTGTACGGTAATATATAAGTAGTTGCTCGAAAAGGAGTAAAACCGAATCTCGCTGGGCATCAGTATGGCTAGCTGGCACCGACATGGTACGAAGCTAGTGGATTCCATACTGAGCCCCGAGCGTGATTTCCATGCCCTTTTTATATTCGAAAATTAGTCTAAAATGATGGTGGGGGCATGGAATCTTCCATGGGAGTCCAAAGATTTTTCTGAAGGGACTGACAATGAGCCATTGCGTCATCGCGGAAGGGGTGGTTCGACTGCATGCACTCACGATTGCCAAATAAGGGCATAATGAAGAAACGAAGGAGATGAAGGCTTCCCACGTAACAGACTAGTAACGCACAGCGCTTATAAGCCATTCAATGTATTAATAAGTACTTACTATGCTTCTGTATTATAATAATATATTTCAAATAAATATATAAATGCCATTATGCGATTGTTACATTGATGTCCATAGTGTCCCGCATAGCATGAGTACCTAAATAGCATGAGTACCGTAGGATTTGTATCCTTTTGCCTAGTCCAAAATAACAGAAAAAAATAAATCCATCCTCTATTCAATGTCGTGTGTAGGTCGTGGTATCGTAGGTCATTGTATTGGCTTTGACCTCAGGGAACAATTTGCGGCTGACCACGATATTTCCCGTTCGAATAGAACAATCTTTTCCTATAAGATTTTTTCTATCATTTAAAATAAGCGAGATATTTCGGGTGCTCATGTTAGACGGGATACCCGGTATAATTGTTAAATAAACGAGGAATTAGTTATTAATGGTGTAGTATAAACGTAACTATTTATTTAGTACATTATACATTATTCAGTAACAAAATAATAATTATAAATGTATCTGGATCTCAGAGCCAAAATAAATTGGTGCCAGTTTGTTCAACAAATGAAAATTGACATGCATTTTTGACACAAATTTTGCACTTCTTCCGAGGTTACAAATGTTTTCTATCCAAATTGTTCAGTTCTTAATACAGTAGGGCAAATATGATATTACGTCCATCTATCGTTACAGGGTCTCTGCACCTTTGATTGGTTCTCCTCGAAAATTTGCAAACTGTGACTTAATACACCCTGGCTTCGGGGCCTAGATATATATATATATATATATATATATATATATATATATATATATATATATATATTGTAGTACACAATTAGCGCAATCGGGGTTTCGCAATCGCTCGAAGAATTGCACAAACGCATTCTGGAAAAGACTGTAATAACCGACAAGCGATCTGCCGCAAGGACGCCGAACTTCTTAACTCGGCCACGCGTTTTTCCTGGCTAAATACATACTGTGACAAGGCCGACGTTTACGGTGCGGTGCCGCGGGTTATTGCACCGGCGAAAAACCACCTCCAATAGATCATAAAATCGAGCAACGCTATAGCTTATGCAAATTCTCCCATCTCGACCCACTATCCTATACCACGTGAGCTTGATCAGTGCATTTAGTACGCGAAATAGATTCGATTCGGAAACTAAAACTGTTCTTACGCCAGGTACTGTAGCGTATCGACCAATGGGCGGAAATACCAGATCTGAAATGTACGAACCGCGAATCCTTGTATCTTAAAATGTTGGCGAATGAACGTAGGCTTTAGCGCTATCTACCTGCCTATAACCTTTGTCAGCTGAATTTATTCGTTTGTTGTTCAAATTGAGACTAAAGGTTTACTGTAAATTACAGAGATTTTGTGTTCGATTCGAGTGTGATAAGTTTCATACCGTTTTCACCAAATAATGACAATAATCGATCTTAGAAAATCCCGAGACAATTTGGCGGAAGAAAATTCAAATTCGTCCCACCAATAACAAAGGAAAGCGGACAAACGTCACTGTCTCGTCACGTCAGACCCAAATCACTGAACCTGTGGCACAGTGAAATTAAAACCGTCGAAAAATCTCGTTCTGCGTGCAAGGAGGTTTAGAATGGTGAGCCCATTCATGCGAACTCGTTCGAACGGCTGCGCTGGAGCGTAGCGGTTTTTCCGCGAACGGGAGTCACTAGTGATTCAATCGCGCGAGTTCCGCGAGACGGTGGATGATGAAAACGTCTCGCAGCTATGAGTTTCCAGTGCTTGCGGAATTGCCACAAAATCGTAATTATCGTAATGTTACACGAACGATGCGTTTTTTATGTAACAACGAATCGATATTTTTCTCCTGCTGCAACATCGTTGTCGAGTTCCGTTAGCTAACGGTGCATGGCGTACAAGTTCGATTATCCTTCCTCGTATACATATAGGTACACGCAGTTAGAATGCGCATATCGAGTCGCTGCAAGTGGTTTTATTGGAATCGCGGAATGTTTTCGCGGCGTGGTAAAATATGGCTTTCGAAATTTATTTCGTGCTTTGATTCACGCGTGGTTCGTGTTCTTCTGAAAATCCTGATTCGATGATCGGCAAGTTATTGAAACGCATTTTTTAAATAAGATGAATAAGATCGGGGTAATTCTGGATGAGATAATTCAGTTTCAGCGTAGGAGATTGGGGCCTATGTGCATGATGTATCCGATTTTGCTTTATTTTCGTAGTATAATTAACATTGTTTACGAGCCTCATTAATTATTCTTTCTGATCGCTGAACGCGGGTGTGCGATTCGGTTCAGCTTTACATGGACACTAGCCTGGATTGATGCACGAGATTTGATGGGTGGTGTCACGAAGGATATTTATTCTAATAATTTTTGTGCAAAGTTTCTATGCAAGCAAAGCTCTAATTCTTCCTCCCTATTGTAATCGAAACCTGTATTTGTTACCTGGATCATGACGCGCTCAGGTAATCTGAACCATGGGTAATTCGGACAGTCCGGGTTAGATGATTATTTTTGTATTTTACCCTGCTTGCTTTTAAAAAGGTGGGCCACTGCTTACCCTAGCAGAGGATATATGGTGTGAAAAATATGATTGAAAAAAATAGACTGTTAAGATGTGGAAGACAAAAGAATCAGTTAGAATGTTACTGCCCTGGATGGCTACTATAGGATTGGGCATAAGGAATGGGGTTATTTTATATTGTTATTTGCATTCTGGTATTATAGAGAGCTAATCTGAGAGGCTATAAGCAAGGGTACACATTTTCACACTGCACAGCATTTTGGTATTTATCATCTGCGTTAATAAAATATATTAGTCTGAGAAAATTTTAGGTCCGGATTGGACAGAAAAGAATATCATTCTACTTTCGCGCCAGCCGTCTTTTTTGTAGGACCGACGATAAATTCCTTTAAAATCTTATATCACGAATACATACGTATTCATTTGTTTTGCTTAAAAAGGTGACGATTTCGTAATCTCTGAAACTTCTTTTCTTTTCGCTTCGTCCTACACGAAATTTTTTCACGGTTTTATAGGATGCAACTTGCAAAGTATTATATCGTTTTGGACTTATGTCACTGCAAAACTATGCCCCACACGAAAGATCCGAAAACATCGCAATAAATATTATAAGGGTCGTCTACGGTGCATTACCGGACAAAAAATTGCCCCTGCACAATATTTCCACACAAAGAAATGTGTAGGTATATAATTAATTCTGAGAAGGAATCTTTTCAAATAAAAGTATTTAATATTGTGTAGTATTATAGTTAATCAGAAATGGCATTCGATTGCACCCGTAATAATATGCAATCAAAACTTTACTTTGTTCTCCCTTTATTTTCGCTGACCTATGATAATCCGTCCTCTATTGTAGGTACGGATTTACGTTTTCTAAGCATCGACATCCCGTCGAACGACGACGGATATCGCGAACAGACGAGGAGGAGAAAAAAAGGAGAAGAGGGATTGCACAATTTGGCGCGTGATCGCAACCTGGTGGAACGCGCGTGCAGGTACAAATACACGGATACGTGATTTGTCTCGGTATATCCGCCTGGCTACGCTACTCGATAGGCGACTGTAGTCCACGATATCATTGTAGAAAAATATCTTTACGGCACGCTAACTTACGTAGCTTCACCTTTGTTTCGTTGCAGAGTTGCTTTTTTTTAGGACAGGGTTGAACAATATAAATTGTCCACTGACGTATATAGACAAAAAGAAAAGACAATCAAATATTCCATTAAACGATCTATCTTATTCATACGAGATGCAAATAATAGAACACAAAGGTGCTTGTATTCCTTGCAAATATCCAGCTGTTACCTTGTACATTTTATCTCCGTTTCTGGCGTCCCATGAACAAATTAAAATATTCACTGCAATTTCGAGCAATGCATTACGTGAGAAAGCATTTATTTCAAGTTTCACAATTGTACCCCGTGATCGGGTCAAAAGTTTGGCCTACTGTAATATTGTTATAATGACAGAGTCATAGTGTATAACATGATCGAAGTATATAATGCGTATGTCTTATCGAACGAGGATCCTTCGTCTTTCTAGAAACATCGGGATTTCCGACAATATTATTTTCTTATATTATTTTAATGCCCAATCTAGCCTAGATTATCTAGGTCAGCTATGTCCAACACACGGTCCAATTGAAGATTTAACGCGACCCTTTTCAAGTCTGCAGCTCCGTGTATATATCGTGCATTTTCTTAATAATAAAATAAAATATATATACATATATTGCCTGTTAGTAGATTTAGCGAGTATAAAGAGTGTTCTGTAGTCCACATTTGTCTGCTGTAGCCTCTCGCTCACGAAAACATGAAGGACCAACTGCGTTGCGCGTCAACTAAATTACCAGTTGACATTACAAAATTAGCAAATAATATAAAAAAACAGTCTTCACATTAAAATTTAATTTAAGTTTGTTTTATAACTGTATTGATTATATTAAATGAATTATATAAAGGAAATAAAATATAATAGTGATTAATTTCCCTGTTTCTATGTGCGGCCCACAAGAGACCAGGAAGATTTTTGTTGGGCCTGTAAGCGATTTCAGTTGGACATCGCTGATCTAGGTGGCAAAAATTCGTGTCGCGAAACAGCCGTATCTTCATTTATTCTTGCTAAGGAATGTTTACTGACACTAATAATGGACATAATAATTAATCTAGTGATTATTTAAGTATGGTGATCAACCTCTGAAAACTGCCAACCTGATCACGACGAAATCCTACATTTATTTTCGTTGTAAAGAAGATTATATGACAGGAATTAGTAACATTCTTTAAACTTCTATGCATCATGGAGTACATTAGCATAAGTGAATGATCACATAGCAATATATTTTTAAAATAATGCCTTTTACAATGATTATTGGATGTTTTTCAAATGCATTTTTTTATGCCGTTTACCTGACTTTAATAGAGTAGAACTAAAAAGTTCCAAGAGGTCCCGCTTTGAAACTTTTATGGTACTAAGTTTGAACTATGTAGAACGAAATGTAGTAAAATTTAATTGCTAATATCTGCTACCATTGCAGTTGTATTGTTTTAAAGTTCTTGTAAATTTCGAGTCATGCCACCACATTTTGTGATATAACTTAACAAAAAATGAAAGTGTCAGTCAAAAAACTTTGCCAAAGTAAAGTATAATGGTTATAGTTTAACGCAGAATAAACGAAGTGTTTCGTTAAGTTCAATAAATTATAGAGTGCTTATTCAAGTTATACTTAATTATGATTATAATTGACGGTTGATCACTTAGATAAGTTTATAATTTGTGCAATTTTAATAGCAGATAACATACGTTGTCCATCAGCAATGAGACTGTCGACAAAATATAGGAGACACGAATTGCAAGGGGAATCGAAAAATGATAGATAATGATCTCCCCAGCATCGTTCTTCTTCATTACGTGCACAATCTGCCAAGACGTATTCCGTTCGAATGCACCGGTATTTTGCTGTTTTCGTAATAAATTATGCAGGCAAACGTGCAGCTTACGTGTTCCGTATGCGGAACCGGATCCGATTTTCTCTCATCGCCCGAAGGAAACATGACAATACTATGGATAATTTAATCATACCCCCTAGGTACGCGAGAGTAGGAATCAATAAAAGAAAGGGAAATCCCGAAGACGTTATAATATTTTTACAATCGCCTACGATATTTGATAATATTTAAAAATATCTTTGACCATGCATATAAAGGTAATGAGTAATCATTTTCTCGGCGTGCTTGTTTAAGAAACGGTACTTGCTACTTTTTCTGGTGTAGTACAAGTGCTTGTAACTTTTAGATAACACAGAATTTGGCATTCATTCAATTGTTTAATCAAAACTAGCGGCAGTATTTCGTTTGAGGACAATTAAATAGATTTTCAAACCTATGAGACACTTTCACTTCATATAATACATACATATACATAGGTACATGATGAATCGGATTTAAAATAAAATTCAGTGCGTTAAAATTTAAGAGTATCGCAATGTAAAAAAAACTAATTAAATTGTTTACACAATTAACTAATAATACTAACAATAGAAAAAAAACAAATTTTCGAAACAAGTACAGCATACGAAACCTCGGAAGGTTAGCTGTTCTTCAATTAATTTTAAATCTTTTCCAACTTTATCTACTACTTGCTTTAAATAGTTCCTAATAAATAGAATAAAATTCGTTCATATGTACAATTAGTATCATTTACCAATCCAGTGCAGTGGAGTGATTTACTTTTCTTTCTTCAATTTCTCAAAAGGTATTCTCAAAGCTATAAAAGGGTATAAGACACATATTATGTTTCTTTACTGCGCGCTTTTAATTGTTTCTTACAATTAATTACACTTTTTTTATCATGGTTTCTAACTTAACGTTCAGATCTCGATACAGTTATCGACAATCTCCGGGGCAAAGTAGCTTTTGAGCTGGTGTACTTGAGTGTTGATTCAGTTCAAACAATCTAAGGGGTGTTTCCTTTTCAGTCTTCTGGGTAAGTTTGTGTAGCAGTGTTGTGCAGGGGGGTTTATGTGGTTATCGATCCTTAGTTGATGGGCCCTCGAGTATCTTATTATTTCTTCTTCTACAGTTGTAATTTTTAACGTTTTCCTAATATTGGACTTTCTAACAAACCACGACGCGTTTAGTACAGAAGATAGGAACAGAACTAATAGATTCTGTTTACAGATCCGTATCCATGTGCGCCCGCATTTGGCTTGGGTTCTGCAAACAGAACCTGCTAAACAGAATCTGAAGGCAGATTGGTAGCAGAAACCGTGCAGATCCTGCAAATTGAGCCAAAAAATAAAAGTGTAGGCAATATTGTATTTCAATGGTTCCGACAACAAAGAGACAAAGGCATGCCAATTTCTGGACTTATGATACACGAGAAAGCTGTAGAGGCGAATAAAAGATTGAAGGAGAAACCAAATTTTAAAGCTGGCAGTGGTTGGTTAACCAAATTCCAAACTGAAATAGCAACTGAAGGTAATGATGAGGACGTGCCTTATCACGCCGAAGTATTCGAGGCACTTGAAGTAGAACCTCGATGGCTTGAGGCACAAAAACAATATAATTCTCAACAGTTATTGCAAATTGTAAATTCGCTTGATTTTTATTTAGATAAATGAAATTTAGTATCAGGAAACTGATTGTTCTGTTATCCGAACGCTTTTGTCTCCCTATTAGTTCGGATGTGGAAGGTTCTACTGTATTTACATCTACTTCAATTCCTGGAAGACGTATTTCAATTCACTCTCATCTTATGCAATTAGTTTTTATTTAATTCGCGCACGATTGCTGTATCGTGCACGATTGAGGTTACATCTGCACGAAGGAACTCTGTTTAACCCTGAACTTCAACAAGTGTTCGCACGAAAGACTGTAGAATGCAGTTGAATACGCTTCGCTCTAGCTACGACAGTAGCGTTGCAGGCATTATTAAACCCATCATCATTGATCCATCTTATTGTTAGATCCTCTTCCTCGATTCATGTGTTACATTCGCCACTCTGCTTCGTGAGGCTAGATTGTAGTTCTCGATTCATCTATTTGGATTCTTTATTCCGATTCACCGTTCACTTACGTACACCCACAAAAATGTATTGTAATTCGGAACTTTCTTTTCGATTTCAATGCATATTGTCGAGATATTATGAAATAACGAATTTCAAATTGTACCTGGATAAGAGTGAAGTGTATTTGCAATACGTGTAGTATTTGTGAATTTATTGATCTTCTCTGATTTACATTATTGAAATTTTTGTTCAGATTTCTTCTCTTCAATTCGTACTTTTATACTATCCATATGGCATTATTCTCCGTTTAGTTATATTCTTAAATTCTATGCCTTCTTTATTTTCTTTTATGAAAGAAAATTTCCATTCATAAATAATTTCTTAGAATCGTCTTTCACTTTATAAATCAATTTTAATAAACTTTCTTTTTCATTTCTTTCAACCGCAAAATCTTCTAATATCAACAGAATTTGAGTATTTGTAGAAAACTTTGAAACTTCATTGGGCCATTCTGTCAGAAATTATATTCAATCAATCGTATTAAAATTCGAGCAGCACGATGTTTGACTATGAAGAAAAATATTTGTTACTTTCATTTGTAGATATCTAATAAACTCAAGGAGCTAAACTTTGTTCAATGCACAAATTGAAATACAGATTGCAGATGTTTTATATAACAATTATGATATTTCAATAATGTAATATAAATAACAATATTATTATTATTAATATAATTATCAGTAAAAGTATTTCTAATTATTTTTGTAATATGCTTGAATATAGGTGATTATTGATAAGTATATAGAAATACTACTCTGTGAGTTACTGAAAATTGGTTTCCATTTTATAATTGACAATATAGATTATTAAATGGTCTATATGTATAATTAATATAGCCAATTGATAAAGCAATTTCGCCAGCTGAATTTGATAGAAAATATAGCGCAGGTAATATTAATCAGCTTTATAAATTGATAATGAACAGGATCATCTAACTGAGCATAATTAGAAGAATCGATTGATACAAGTACGAAAATCATACAAACTTGTTTTCTTACACCAAAAATATAACATTGGCAAGGATGTTCAATAAATCGATGTGTACTATAGTAATATTCTTCCTACCATTTACCTCATTTATATTTTGCTTTCGTACACTATCAAAGTTGGCCTTACACGCCAATAAAAATGCACGCATTCGACCGTGATTGAAATGCTCGGAAGAATTAAGTTTGACGAATTGACCGCGGCACCGGTTTCGCCGCAAACATTGTATCTCGAATATTAAATTTATGAAAAAAAATCAAAGATAATCCCAGAACTCGATTTCATTCGGAGAATATTGTTTGAGGAATAAAAGCTTATTTTGGAATCATGATTCAACCGTAAAATCTGTTTTCTTTATTCAAACTGAAAAAAGCATTCTTTGCATCGCGAATGATCACCGATTCGTCCAACTCTTGACTATTTAAAATAATCCTCTAATTTTGTTTAAATTTGTCTAAATATTTTACTATTACGTTTTAGCAAATTCACTCTACTATGTTACTTTACATGTTCGAAACCTATGAAAATCTGCGCAATCTTGAAATTACATATTCACATGCGCTTGCTGACAAAAGTTAAAAAGCAATTCAAATTCACGTAATTCGGCATATATTCGTAATCAAATGGCGGGTAGAAAGTAATCTTATTTAAAATTTGTGAAAGATATGATTTCATAGATTGGAAAGTGATACTTTTGTCAAATACACTATCTAATTTATATTCTGCATTTAATAATAGTAACACGCTATTTTCAACTGTTTTGTTCCTTAATTACTTGATCCTTGCCCTTACTCTATTCTACCTCAATCACAATAATCCTTATAGTTATATATACATATATAATAAAATGAAGAATGATTAATATTTTACATTGCTAATTACAAGTTATACAAATGTCTCTCCAATACCAAATGAAGATAGATGGTAGAAAATTAAATTTCCCTTACAGAACTCCCCTAAAATATTATATTTTTATTATGTAAACTGATTTTCCGCTGCTACTGAAAATTCCAATTTAATCGCGCTGTCCTGACTCTTACATATTCTTTTGGAAAACGCTATACGTCACAAAGATAATAGATTTGTCTTTTAATCGGTAAACCATAATCGTTACAACGTTACTTTCTCTCACAATGAGCGAACGTTTATATTTACCGAGAATTCGTGAGACGCCTGTAAACACGCGTGCTCGTCAAATGCTCGTGTATTCGGCGCATCTGTACACGTACAATGCAAGTTTGCAACGGGTTTGTCAATCGATGCACGTATGCCTAGAAAATCCAATTTTTTTTTTCTTCTTATGGCAGTCGGTTATGCAAGAACGCGTGCGACGCGACGCGGCGGTAATAAATTGTTTTAGTTTTGAAGTGACATTCGATTCGAATCGTGATTCATTCGATTTTTTGGGACAGGTTGTATAAAAATCGCAGTGAGAACTAAGCGTGCCAGCTTTACAGGATTATTGATATTCATGCAACGTGCCTATTAAAATTGTAGGCAGTGCTACGGTGTAAAAGTGTGAACGAATAAAATTTTCTTTTCAGTTACAATAATTAAATTTCCCTCGGGTCACAAATGAAGACATACTTGGGAATGATTTCTTCAAATGTCTTACCTTGTTTTTGAACCATATACGGGATGAACTACGCGTAGTCATCACCGTAAATTATTTCATATATCTACAAATAAAATATAAATACTTCGCATGACAAATCGTAATTTAGAGGAGCCATTCGTATACCTCTCAATTATTTTTTCCCGATGTTTTACATGGAACATGGCAAAATATTGTGGATATATTTTGAACAGGTAAACATTTTATGTACATATTCCTGTTTTCCTTCTTCTTCTCGCGATTAAATCAAATAAATTCCATTTAAATAAGAGAAGTATAGGCTAATCGTATAGAAATAACTGCAAGAATTTTCTCATGTAAGTCATGTTGCATCACAGATTCGCATGTAAGTTTTCATAGAGTCTCCATAATTTATTTTAAGATCAAAGGGGCACCACGTTATATGTTATATTAACTACGATTTCTACTTGCTTCCTTGCGGCAAGCTTTTAGACGAAAGTGCACCTTTCCCACAGGCTCTCCTAATATTAGAATTAATGATGACGTTCATAAATGTCATCTTTGTGTACATACATTTTTCCTTGTCCTTTCTAAAGCGTTTCAGAGTGTCTGATGCAAACAATTCCAAAAATAATTTTCGTGACTCATTACAGTTTCCAAGGAGAATATTTTCATCGCAGAACTGCTGCCGAGTTTATTGCCCGTACTTTGCTTGTGCAGGGACATCAAGAAACGTAATTGAATACACATTGTTTTGCACATACATACCTAGCTAATTTAGTTTTGTGGTATAGCGTGTATGAAAACATTTTCAGAAGATATTTCGCTATTTATTTTCTTCCCTTACATGTTTCGTCGTATTTATAAATTAACAAGCTGACAACCAATTTCTTGAAATTGTGTTGCATTGCATTGCTAGAAGAAATTACAGCGTACGTTTTAAAAAAGATTTGCGGCTGCACGGAGTATGTATTATTCGTTTAAATGAATAATCCTAAGACTCTCGCAATTTGTGAAATTTTATGCATTTTCCTGTTTCTTTAATGAAGCAATTGCTAGCTGAGTTTGATGAAGTAAACACGACTTTAAAAAAATCGTTTGGATTATTGCACTCGAAATGGCAATTAACGGCACGCAAACATTGTATATTATATGGCGCAAAATTTCATTCGCTAAAGTCATTTAGCATGTCATTTGCATGACTAAAAATCACGTTATTTCAATTCTTACACAATGCCATGGAAACCACAAAGCAAAGAAGTTATTATTAGAAATTACAAGAATAACGACTTAATTAACTGAGCTGTTCCACTTTATCCAACCTTCATAAAAACGTGCAATTACAGCGCCGTGTTCTATGGACCTCTATAATTTGGATGAACCAACGAATTTTACTTTGAAAATTTAGGAACACGCTTTTATAATCTCAAGCTGTGATGGAAAGCAAAAGTCCAATGTTAGAACCTCCTCGATTAGGCTCCGCGTTTGCAATAATAATTGAATGACATTTTATATTTGGAATATAATGTCGAATAGGTCTGCACGTGTATACAATTTATTTTGGCTTTCGGTTTGCTCGTCTAATGTCGAAAAGAGACTTTCGAACGCTTTTGAAACCATTGTTTTAATTAGAGAGTGCTGGATAGAATTTCTCGTGGGTGCAGACGCGATCGAATTGAAATTGACGCATTCTGAGACCATGACCCACCTTGGTGAATTGGATTACAATCGATTATCGTGTTTTCGCATGATCGGAATGAGCCGATCCTCGCACAACCTTCGACGAGTCTCAGCCTGTGAATTATTTTAACGCTCCTGAACGTGTGTAGACTGAAAAACTAACCTTTTCCATTTTTGAGGAAACAAAATGCCAAATATTTGACGAGCGATGTTGACGCGAATTTAATAATGTCTTTCGTCCGATATGAAAGTAAAAATTAAATATATTTCCTCTCTCTCGCGTTACTAGGTTCGACGAGTTCCCATTTAATATTATGGTAATTTTTCTAATCAAGGAGACTCAAGAATATGAAATAACACTTTCGAAATCTTTCTGTTGGATTTGAGAAACTTCGTAATTAGATTAGTACTTAGGATCTGTATAATTACTGTTCCTTCCTATTTTTTTCTCCTGTGCGACGCTAATCAAGGTATCCGCGGCATTCGGTCTCCTATTTTGATAGAGGTAATTTTATACTATCCAATGACAAGATTATTTTTTCATGATCACTTTAAGGTCGATTCCCAGTTTCGTCAAATTCAATTTCTATCGTCCTTGCATATCTGTGATTAATGCGATCGTTTGCTATTCTAAATCGAGAAGTCGTGTAACGTTTACGGCAGAAAGGTCACGAAACTCGTAGCAGAAATAGCGAAACTTCAGCGTAGTCTCGGCAAACCTCAACCCTGATTCGTCAGCGTCCTTTCTTTCCGCGGCAACGTCATCGAAATTTCCCAGTTCCCATCGTTGCAAATCATCTGGCAAACAGAACGGTATCTATTCGCAGACATTAAAATATTTACTGCCATTTTGTGCCGCGGAGATAATTTTTCAAACGACAATTTTCCAATCGTTACTACTTGCAACCACAAAGACAAAACCAGAAAGGATATTAGTACGAAGAAATCGAAGTAACTGTAGTCTTCATTGCAGAAATTTTAGCGATCACCATTCCTGCTGTCGGTTTCTATGTGGTCGTGTTTATTTTTTAGATAAGCTGCGGCAAATTTCCTGCGCTGCAAGAGCGTCATTATAAAAATAATATTAAAAATATTTTAGTATTATTAAATTATTGTTATATTATTAAATATTATTATATGTTAAACGATATTATTAAAAATTAAACCAAAGTTAGCAACTGACATGGGCACTACCAACCAATTAAACTTTCAATTCTATACCTATATGGAAGTGTAATTATGCATAAAAAAAAGTGTACTCTATGAGCATGATTTTGACAGAAGGAACCTTGGCCATGCACGTTTTTGTATATGATTGTTAATTTGCATTGCGCAAACGAATCCAGAAAATAAATGAAATTCGTATCAGCACAATTAGAACTACGACAACAGAATCAGTAATTACCTATGCGTTCTCGAATTATTACGGATTGTCAACTGTGCGTTTAAAATTTTCAAGTATAATTTAAATGACAGCCAATTTCTCCAACTTTATCCACTCTCAGATACATTTTTATTGTTTCTTTTTCGTACACTCTCGAATAATACGATTCCTAATATTGAAGTAACGATTATTGAACGCGTTTAACGCATAGTTTAAAAAAGTGGGTCGCACATTTCGGCCAACTTTCACATATACAAATGTTGAAGCACAAGTTTAAAGTGTTTCGATTTGCTTGAAACGCACTAAATTATATATGCGTAAGATGAAGAACGAAGATAACACACATTTATGGATTAACCTAATTTAACAGGAAACAAGAAAGGAAGTGGTCCTTGTGATCCTCTGATCTCTTGTGAACTCTAATTAAGAATAAGTCCAGGTGCTAACCTTAATTGGAAGACAAATTACAAAAATTGCATGTATTAGTTGGAAACTACTACACCAGCATTGTGAAGGAGGAAATGTGGAAAGCGAAGGGGTTCTACGTAACGTCATCGACTTCCGTCACATTCTGCATCTATCCGCAACGAACCTACCGAATATCGTATCAAAAAGAATTCTCATCAAAATTGAGATTGAAATTTTTCGAACAAGAGCAGAGCTAGTGTATGACCAAACTTGGTTTCATCATTCTGCACCGGCAAGACTAAAAACGCATACAGCTCCTACGTCGAATGGTACATGCCACTCATGTGACATATACATATTGTATCATTACAGTATGTTAATTACTAAATATTACTACAGTAGAACCTCGATAACTGGAACCTCTATAACTCGAACACCTCTATAAGACGAAAATTTTCTTAATTCCCTTCCGCACCGCTGCAAAACCCTCTATATGTCGAAATAAAACTTATTTTAACTCGAATTATTTGCCACATGTCCAGATGCATCATTTTACCTCTGCAACTCGAATTTAGAATAGTCAAACCTCTACTACTCGAAGTTTACCTCTATGAGTCGAACTTCTATCGCTGCTGCCTCTGCAGCTCGAAGTTTATAACTTTGTGTCAGAAATCCTTCAATTGTTCCCTTCCTTTCAGCCGTTAGGATTGTCTCAAAACATAAGACGGGAGACGGGAGAAAAATGACCACGTTCATATCCATGGAAGCTAATCGTTTTTAGTCAATTTTCATACATAAACAATGTATTAATACATTAACTCATAGCAAAATTACTGACTTTTTGAATAATAAGAAGTCGGTACATATATGTATGTATAGTGACCTAACTTTCGTCTTCTGATTACGTTTATACATATATGTATACAATAAAAATGTATTTGCCTTCCTTTCCGTTCTCGCAAGTCGGAAAGTTAACCGTCATACAAAGCCTCTATAAGTCGAATTTTCGTTTGTTAAACCTCTCTTACTCGAACACTCGATAACACGAAACCCCTGTAACTCGAAGATTTTTTCTCTTCCCGTGAGATTCGAGTTATCGAAGTTCGACTGTAACAAGATTTTATTCTTTCAGGATACTTTCTATTACGTTATCGAAACACGACATTTACATCAAGGGTAGTCGTAAACAAAATCAGAGCTTGCTGCTAAAATCACTTATCTCTTACCATATTCTACAAAAAAAATCAGAGAGCAAAGATCATATGCCAAATGCAAGCGTCCGAAAAAATTCTCCCGAAAAGCAAACTCTGACCTTAAAAAATTCCCACGAGGAAATTGCAGCCGTTCCTAGCACCTGCGTATAAACCGAAGCGAAATCCTTCGCCCAAGCGGAAAGAAAAAACCCCCCGCGCAATCCAACCCAATCGCTGATCCGTCCCTACCTTCAGCAGAGCGGGTCGCGAAAATGGATCGACGTGGGCGCAAGAAAACTCGCGAAAGTGCAGCAGCATGGTGCTCCACGCGGCAATCACGCGGCGCATACAGCGTTCACGCGAGGAATTACGCGCGATCACGAACGCGTCCGTGATCATTAAGGGACCAATCCTTCGGTATGGCAGGAGCGCGTCTTCCCTTCACGCCTCCGTGCAACCAGTCAGAGTGCACACACGCGGCGCGCCGCGGTTACAAACGCGGTGTACCTATAAGTTGCGCAACGGACCAGCGTGTCCCGAGACCGTTGTGTTGCCCGAGAGCAAGGAAACACACTAGTTGACTAATGCACGAAGATGCATCTCCCCCGAGTTACAACAAGCCGGCCCCTAAGAGTCGTTCAGCCGCGTGGATGTTATGAAACAAGGATGTCTGTGGCGGAAAGCGGGTCAGTGCACGGTTCGTTTATCTGTTGCACCCGGTTCCTGGATCGTTTCACCATGCGGTCGTCCTGCTGCTACTGTTTCTTCGCTCGCGGTATCGAAAACGCTTCGACACCTCGCGCGATCGAACGGCAAGTAATTTGAAGCGCGGTTACACTTCGCGAGCGAAACTGTCCCGTGACGTTTCGAGTAATGTAAGATGGGACGGAATGTTGAGTGTGCTGTTTGGGCTGAGACAAGCGTTCTCATTTGGTACAGGGAACTCTGGATTAACTCTATCGAATGGGGTTTTTTATAGAGGGTGGTTCAAAATAATTGGCCATGTAAATTCGCCGCCTTTCATGTCGCGAAGGGCGATCCTCAAATGTTTTAATTCTTCATTCGTAGCTCGTGGGAAGATACGTCACGAGTAAACGAAAATTCCATACCTACGAACTCGGACACGGTCACCACTTCACTCGGGATACGGAAAACACGGCACAGCAATGAATGACTGAAGGCAAAAACTTAAGGGGTAACACCACATTGACGGTTTCAAAAAATCGATTTTTTTTTTTGCCAAAAAGGTGCCTTAGAATCCTAAAATTAAGATGCCCTAGGTCTCATTCCCATAAGGGAATTTTGTTCCCTCCTTGTTGGTGAAGACTCTTGGTGCTCTTGGCAAAAGGCGAAGGCTACGAATACTATAGACTCTCATATTTATAAGCCTGTAATTCCAGAAACAATTTTTAATGTGCTAAAGCCAATATATGAAGATCTAAGCAGCGATGATCTCCTTAAACGTTGTTTAGGAGGGTATACACAAAACAGCAATGGGAGTTTCAACTACACCGTTTGGTCTGTTGCTGTAAAATCTTTTTCAAGCAGCAAAAAATTCTAGAAATCGTTGCATAGCCTGTCTGTATGCATTTATAACGATGGAATGAGCACATTAATGTAAGTTATGCAAGTATTAAGACTCAAAATAAGTGGCAACTGCTACTATTTTTGCGTACATGCGGTCGCACGTCGCGTGAAATATTCAGAACGGTCCATGACGGATATGACAAAAATGGCTCTATTATCGTTAAAATCATATAGAAAAGAAGAAAACGAGGAAAATTCTTTTCTAGAAGGTCAACTGTACGGTGCAGGAATAGCAAATTAGAAGCAAATTCAAGATTTCCATCGTTATGTGCAAAAAAAGTTACTTAAAACTTTAGACGCGTCTTTTTCTCCCCCACATACGCTTTCATTGGTATCGCTGGCACAGGTAAGACGCTGGTTTTCTGGGCTGCAGTGTCAAAATTGACACTGCCAATTACCAGCAACAAATTTGTTAGAGTCGCGTCGGAACCCTGGGTATACAGAGATTATAGAAACAAGCATTGGAGCAAAATCATCGATCAGGCTCTGCAAAAAATTGGTTCTGGAGATTTTGGATATAGCTATTGGGCTTTCAAACTCTTTTTTCGCTTTTCTTTGTAGTAAATTTTGGAACAAAGGGCCCCCCGTTCAAAATGTACGTTATAGTGAGAAAAAATTCAAAAAGTTTTGGACAAATTAAAATTTATTGACAATTCATGAAGCTACGTGCTTCGAAGTTATTCCCATTTGTTTTGGACCATGATAGAATTGATTATTTGATTCCTGCTTTGGGCGACTGTACGGCTCTCCTCGCACAATTATTTCTGAATTATTTCCAGCAGAGAAGTTTTAGTTGATGATTTTATTTTCCCTTGAATAGATTGAGTGAATACAAAACCACTACCCTGTATAAAATATATTTTACGATCTATTTCATAAGTTTACAGTTATTCATAATATTGTTCTATACAAAAAACAAAAACATTGCCAGACGTTTTGCACTCGAAATAGTGCAATACTTGATAGCAAACCACCCGTTTGCGGCAATAAAATAACGCACGGGAAAGTTGTATAATCTATTTCACAGAAGTAAACATCGTAACAGCAGTCGTTGCAGTAATCAATGAGTGCGAGGATGCAATGCGTATTGTGTAACCTGTTTTGAATTTCTAATCCCATAGGTATGGACTTTGCAATGCAGATCCTTGTCAACGACATTATTCTAAACAACGTGTACTCTTCTTCGTATCGATACCTCGCGCAAATAAAGCTGTCCATAGAAAAACCCACTACAAAGTTTCCTGGGAATTAAAACGATCCAGATCATACAAATATTTCGTAAAACATCGCAACACAAAAGTAAAAGTATTTTTTAAGCGTTAACACGTTGAATCTGAAATCTTGAACCTGCGTTACGCATAGGTCCCGGTTTGCAGCGTCCAAATTGCCGAGCGTTTCACAAAGACGAAGAGGCGCGTGCTAAATTCGGGTCAGTCTCAAGGCCGGCCATTTAATTGTCTACAGTTCATATGTATAAATGAGCAAACGGCTGCAAATGTTTCGTAGTTACGCGGAATGGACGCCACGCGTGATACTATCGTAGGTGTCCTTGATGCAAGTGCACTTTACGCCACCGATGAGCTAACCAGTTGCTAAATTGAGGGGAAGAATGGAGAAAAAACACGACCGTGCCCTTTTACGCACGACGCGCGACTCGCTGTCAAGTTAAACCAGCGGACCGGCGATCCTGAGGATTGAAAATAAATTGTGTCCTTGCGCGACACGAGTCCGTGATACGTTGGAATAGAATTCCGCCAAGAAGATACTGACCTCCTTCCATTCCTACCAATCGTGCACGACATTCCAAAGGTTTAGACTAAACTATTCCGATTGCACCTTACGATCTGGGACCAGGAACGTCGAGCATGGTGAACAGTTTTCAGATTGTGTCGCGCGATAGTATCGCATTTTAGTATTCTAGAAATGGACGCGACACTTTGATGTATTGACATATTCGATTGAATTGTCTTGAACGCTTGGAAGAGCATCGCCTTACAGTGGGTGGCTTCTGCGAGTACGGTACTACCCTCCTTAATTGAAATATCCTAGCCAACATTTGAGAACATGCGAGAAAATTTTATCATTTTCTTTGCGCTGTTCTTGTTCTTCTTCGCCCAATTAAAAAAATATAATTTCTGAACGGGCTATATAATTATCTGAGACAGGTGTCCCGACACATAATTGCTTATTAACGTAGTTAATGTTAATAGTCAATTAATTGGTACAGGTAGGATATTTTAACTTACAATTACGAATGAAAGTCAGATAGGACATTTTAACATCTTGAAATACTTAACTTAAGCAACCTTCTGTTGGTTACAATTGATAATATTATGCAAATGATGTTCTCGCTCCAGCCGGTTACCTTTCCTTTAAAAAATCGTATGGTAAATAATATCCCCGGGAATTTTACATGTAAACTTGGGGCAATCTAACTTATTAGGACATTATAAACTAGTACATCTGAAAAGCACATGGGGCTTTCTAGCTTTACTCAAACATCAGTTTCAACATATCTTGATAAATGAAAAAATGCTGGACATATTAACTACGAGGGGCAGACTAGAACTCCATTTATCTGAACCTATAGGGGGATACGATGGTTTCGATGTCAGAACAGTTCCGATAATAGATCCTCGGTAAGTCTGACCACTGCTTCTTTCTCAATACATACTGCGTACATATGTATACAGTTTGTCACAAAACTTGGATATTTAGTAAACTTTACACAAAATTATACATATACTGGTGAAAAATCAAATAACTCTTAATTCATGATCCACTTTTACAAAATATTTTAAGTTTATTTCAATACAGTTGTAAAATATCCGAATATTTATTACAAAACATCTGAACATTGAATGAATAAAGATTACCCAATTGTTTTAGTCGGAACACTTTCTTACGCAACTGTATGTAACAGAAACAAATTTTCGTTTAGATTCATTATAAAAGTACGTGCGCAGGTTCATACATGTTTCATTCCATCCATACCATTCAATCAGCTACAAATGAATGTACATTAGGAATTAGGTATTGGTGTATATTTGGAACTGGACATAAACTTGTACGGGTAAATCGGGCACGGGTAAACGGAGTTCAATTGTAGCACAATTCCCATGTGGTTCTCTAATTCTTCTCTAATTTGCATTAGCTTCAACTTGTAATCGCGTTTCGTTTGTTTCACTCGTTCGTTTCATATTACGATTCCAATTTTTACCCAATGACGACCTTTCTCTAAAAGAAAAATTTATTTACCAAATATATTTAAATCTTGTCGATCATTTAATATTGGATCTCAAAGATGAAAGACAGATTTTTCAAATGTTTTACTTATTCTTCCATTTCGATTCGAAGGGTAAGGAAAGTGTTACATTTATTGATAAATGGTAACATCTTAATGGATGTGCGTACGCGTTTGCAACTTAGTAGCGTTGAAATATTATTCCTATTGTGCTCGGTGGAATACAAATAACCGCGATATTATTGTTACGTCTGATGAAGATGAAAACGTATTGAAAATACATGATACCGCTCGGAACATTAAATGGAAGCGTGTGTTCGATATTAGTATAAAGGATGAAGGCTAATTAGGGTTAATGTCGATGATATATCCACGTCAATGGAAAATAAGCCACGTTTATGAGCCGCGAGATATTGTCGGGGAAGCGAATGGTCATTGGAATCCTTCACAGAAATAAGTGCCTTCCGGTAAGAATAAAATATGTTTACATATGATTTAAAAACCCGTGACATTTCAATGGCGTGATGGTAAATAAGAAATACAAAAGATGTACAAAATTTCGTCTATTAGCATGACAGAAGGTCATATTCGGAAAACCGAAATAAATTGTGCATAAAGAGTCAAATATTAAATCTTTCTGCATCCTGCACATCAATTGCTACTTTATTTTCGGAAACTATTTTCTGAGTGTATATTACAAATAGAAGGGTGTACTTTTTAGCAAACATTTTGATCAACTACTTAGAAATGAGTATTTAAAATTATCAGACTCATGCATAATACATGCTCGCGCTTGTTCTTTCCTGAAAATGAGAGTGCTACGACAAATTAATTTATTGAATATTTATACGCTGTCTGATATTAGAGAATATACGCATGTATGTAAGTATACGTTATGTTAACGAATTCGTTATATACGTAGATAAAAGTTTTCTTTATAATAGTGTCACTATAGAAGTATTAAAAGTCTTGCAACAAAATTTTGAGATATATTAAATGTGAATGTTATGTCATTAACTACTTTATTGAAGAATTTAAAACTTAAGACTATTCAAGTATTTCGTTCGAAGATCGTACGAAGATGCCTATAAAGAGCACTAAATTTATTCCAAATCGAGTTTCGGTTCTTGTACATAAAATAATACTACCGAAAGATATATTTAAGAGAGGCTGAAGTTTCAAGGGGAAGAGCATAATGGCAGAAATGGATTCCTTTCTTCGTCAAGTTTTTCGAAGGTCATCAAGACTATATAATTTGTTAAATGGGGAATGACGGCCAAGTAATTACCATGACCTTAGATATATTTAAGATTCCCCTTCGTAATTATGGAAATCCCGGAAGATTCGCTCCTCGCGATTTGTTATATTTGGAACATCTAAAATAATTTTCAATTATTTGAACAATAATCTTATAATAAACCCGAGAAACGAGGTCCTTACCTGGCACGAGATGTAATTACTCTAGAAGGCATTAAATGATTAACACGTTCCCTCTTCGCCTTTGGAACCGCGGTAACAAGGTTCAATATCATTTTGGCACGTTTATTGCCAAATTAATGTTCAAGTAATAAAAACTTAATTGGTCCCACGTCTAGCCCATATATCATTCACGATTAACTGTAAGGAAATAATTGAGTTGGATAGACTTGAGAAAGAAATTGAATCGGCAATCATTTTCATTGAAAATATTTCAGAATATAAATAAGTTGTCTGTATGAAGATTTCAGCTTTCTTAACATTGAACGGTGAAAAAACATATCTCGCAATATTTATAATAGCGCAATAATACGCAACACTAAGAACATTAATGAAGGAAAATTGTGGGGACCAGTATTTTTGCAATAAAAATAAATGAGAAGAAAATAGTTCTTTAAAAACGACTGCAAGTTTAATTTCTTTTTTCCAAAAGAATCTTTTTCACACTTCAGTTATTTTTCTAAAGCCAGTAGTTTCTGAGATATTAAAGACCAAAATATTTTGATCCAACTTGTAGGTTCAACTCACCCCTTCAATAAGTTCCATTTTAATTCCGCATACGCGCTTCTCCTATAGAACTGTTATTCATTTTCTTAAAATTAAATCATAAACTCGTCCAAAATTTAACATTTAACTACAAAATGTAAGACAATTATTTTCATAATAAATCATAAGCCTTAATTACAGCGTAATTAATTTCCATAATTATCCATAATTTCCATACCCTGAAATAGCATTAAGTAAATCTTCGAGAAGCAAGTAGTGCGAATTTGATCGACACCCGTCCTATTGCGATTGCATTCCGGACTAATCCTCCTGGCGTAACGAGATGTAACGTAAGTAGGAGAAAGTGGTTATGCTTTTAGCGCGTATTACCTCCCACATTGACGTGTTTGCTAACCAAATTTCTATAAACATTTGGGCGCTATATGGATAACCAGTGAATGTTTTTGATAATTGGACAATTATGTCTCGTTTCTTATCTTCGGTACAAACTTTATTAATAATTTATTCAGTGCCATATGTTCATGTTTCGCAATATGCAAACGGGAGACAAATTTTGAAACATTATTTAGACGAAACGAAATAATTTTGTTAATCGTTAATATATAATATTTACCATCAATTGCACAACTATTTAATTTTTCTGCAAATTTTTTTTCTTAAACCTAGAAAAAATGGCGATTTATATCATTGATTCCTCAAAGATAGAGAACACAAAATTTCAATGATTCATGTACTATTTACGAGTATTATGTATATATTCGAAAGTAAATAAATATTCTAAAATTTCTTGCAATTTTTCAATCTCGTATATTTAATAGAATTGTATTGTATGTACAATATTGATTGAAATTATAAAAATCTGTGCATTACTCTTTTGACTAGGCCCTGCATTTGTGTGCTGGTGTATATAATTTAACGCTTGAATTGCGATCATATCTGCGATATATAATACATCGATGAATCATTACATAATATGAAGTCGAGAAACGGGAATTCACGAGACTCTATTCTCGACGCAATATTGAGTTCCCAAGAAACAACCATAAGTGCTTCCTTTATTGATTGTGTAAGGTAATTCTGTCCGTTGGAACTTTAGCAAAAATAAGTTAAGTACCGGCGATTAGTAGGTAACATCCAATGATCGTGTCAGTGAAGTATTTACTTGAAAATCTTGTCGAAAGAAAGTTTATGAGAAGAAGAATAGCTGGTGAAGTGATGCGGATAAAGAGTGTCGAAACTATTGCATAAATTGAATGCCGAAGTGGCCATCATACTGCTTCGTGTAAATTTCTTTTTTGAATAAATAATTTATTTACTAAGGACAATACTTTCGTTTCCTTTTTCTACTGAGAATTGTACTTTTCTTACTTGCAGTTTCCTGGGTCCTGGTATTATTCTATCAACGGTAAACACTAAATATTATCTATAGTCCTTCAAAAGTAATTATGCTTCAATATTTTATTCTATCTTTGTTATAAATGTTATAGCAGCGGCTCCATTTTGTTGTGCGCGGAATATAAAATTTTTCTTAAAAGCTGCAAAAGTAATATTACAGTCTTTCAACAGAACGAATATGACATTGTTTTAAACATAGGTCGCTTGTTTTGTTTCGACAATAAATTTCCAAAGAATATACTTTCGAGTATTCAGTAAAATGTGTCTATGACAAATAAACTTTTCTTGAAAATAAGCAAAACAGTGAAAATTGGTACGAGTAAATTTTTTGCACCCTCATTTGCTTTTACTTCGTAATGCAAAGCTTTATTGAAACGTTGACCCAAAGGACAGTCTTGTTCTGAAAGGAAAAACTTGTACCATTACTACAGTACTAAAATGTTGATCATACCGAAGTACAGATTTAACAATCAAAGGATTATTACTATCAATGCAAAGGACCGCGGTAGATGTGCAGAAAATCGAATGCCATGGTAAATTTAGTTTCAAATTTTCAATAAATGGAGTTCTATGGACACTCAGAAATACTGTCTCTGACATGCAGCTGTTCTGGTGAAATAGACAAGAATACTCTTTTCTTATTTTTAATGCGTCCCTCAAACTATTGTATTCCTCCCAAATACACTATACTCTTCACTTCATGTCCATTTTTTATGAATATGTTAGATTTGATCATTTTCAGCGAAAATTTCTTGTCTGTGGTACATTCATAATCTCCATGGAAGGGTTAAATGTTCACAACGATTATCCGAAGCAGAGATCATAGATATACACTAATCGTTCGATCTTCGAATTTTCTTTCACTAACCAGTCGACGAAAGCAGTCGAACGAGAAAGGCCTGTAGTGAGTCAACGTTATTTTTAAAGACAGTAACGTTCAGCAGGCCAACCAGAGGCGAACTTAAAATGTGTGTACGTGCCTACGGTCTTGTCTCGCTTCCGTTTACGAATCGACACATTCCAATGCGGCGTGAGTTAATCGATGATGAATCCAAACCTTGAACCGATTTCGATTGCATGTTAGACACGAATGTGGGTGACGCCATATCCTTCATTCACTCGTGAACATTTCGTAGACAACGTTCTCAAGGTCTTCTTGCGGCTGGTTATGCATAACCATCGCCCGAATTCGCGAACGTAATAGAATTCGCGTAACGTTACGATACTCTTTATCTAGCTGCAGAATACTGAAGGATTCACCTGTTCAGTCGCCTGAAAAACGAACCGAGCGTTCTACTTACAATTTTAATCTTGCTCGGAACAAACTCTATTTACGTAAATTGAAGTGCCTTTAAACTTTGAAGATGAATCAGTTGTACTTGAGATCGATTGTGTTACAAGTAATTAAATCATTTTAGTAATCACGATAGGTTATTTAAGATTATCCAATACGACTATTATATTTGAGAAACATTGGGTTGCCCGGAAAGTTCGTTCCGTTTTCTGGTAGGTGGAATTAGGACTGGACTGAATACATCAAAATGATTGAAAGCATATTACATGTGTACATATTCTAAAATGTGATATGTCAGGCATCTTTAGAAAAAAGTTTGATTAGGATACATTATTTTTTGCCAGTTTTATACGCTCTTGAATATGGAAGGAAACAAAGTGCATTATAGGCATTTGATGCTTTCCTTTTACCGGAAGTTGTTGGAGCTTGGTTGAAATGCGCTATCTCAGATTTTCACTTATTTAGGTACTTAAAATATGGCCCTTAATGCCAAAAACTTTATTAATGCCGAACTCTTTGGTCGACATAAAAAATCATATTGGAAAGTTTTTCAAGTTTTTCGGCGAAAATACGAAAAATAATGTATCCCAATCAAACTTTTTCCTAAAGATGCCTGAAATATCACCTTTTAGAATATGTACACATGTAATGTTTTCAATCATTCTGATGTATCCAGACCTGTCATAATTCCACCAACCGAAAAACGGCACGAACTTTCCGGTCAACCCAATACATTAAGCATAATAGATATACAAATTTGAAGAAGGGAAAAGATTGTACCACAGTTCATATTGATAATATTGTATGAATGAAAGTTAGGAGACTCTATACCGAACAATTGTAAATGATGTTTCTATAGAATATAAGACTGTACACCCAATGGTAGATTAGGTAAGGTGTGTTAGAACACCTACAGACGCTCCATTCTTTGCATTCATCGATTATTACCATTTCATGCAACCGGTTTTATTTTGTTAGGGAGATTCAGACCGGTAATCCATTCTGTCCATTATGCCAATTTTATTATTCAACAGCCGTGTATGTTGAAATAATTCAGTCGTTATAGTAATCGCCGGTATTACTTTTGTCTTTCTCCCTTTTCTTCGTTAACCCGCTCAGCCAGGGGGTGTTTTAACCATGCGATACAACTTGTTTTCAGTTCTTTATACTCGGAGAAAGGCTAATCTCGAGTTCTAATGGCACAAAAAGTTTCTTCCCTACTTAATACAAACCACTGTACGCACCAAAGCTGTACCTAATCGACAGACGGTTAATAAAAATTAGTTCGAATGTATGGGAATGTATGTATATAAATTATTTCATACTCCGAATCTCTTATTTTCATTCAGCCAGCCTCGTGTCGTACGCAGTAAAATAACAACCCGACAAATTCACCGCGAACGAAAATCAGTTTCTATTGAGCTGAAACTTTTTGAACCCATCAGGAATAGAAGTAAGAAAGCGTTTGAACCAATGGTGACAATTATTTACACGATTGAATCATTTTTCAATGCGTTGACAAGAATCCACGACAGCGATGAAGAGATATTGGATTATTTGTTGCTACACCTAATAATTTTGTATTCATTCGCACGCAGGAATGTTTGCCTGTCTGAACCAAGCCTAAGAAGTCCTGGATCAAGGAAGCGCGTTCTCGAAACCGTCGCGATTATACTTTGCCCGATTTAATTTCACTTTCTCCCATTTGACTCGACAAAGATAATGAAGATGATGACGATGATTATGATGATGATGATGGTACCGATGTCGGCGATAACGTTGATGCTTTTCGCGACTCCGGGTACGGACAACGTAGTTGCAACGATCGTTTCGTACAACGAATCCACGAAAGTGCAGGACCACTGCGACGCAGGGTAATGCGACGGTAATTCGACGGTAATTCGACGGTAATTCGACGGTAATGCGACGGTAATGCGACGGTAACGGACGATCGTACGCGTGTCACATGCTCGTCACACGCAGAAATTGCTCATTGAGTAACCCTCACTCTCGCTATTGATACGGGCCCGTATGACACACTGACACAGAAATCGACTTATGGTAGCTGCTCCTGCGGCACGAACGGCTGGCAGGGTAGGGGGAGAAGAAGAAAAAGAAGAATCCCAGGGGGGAAGGAAAAGAAATTGGAATTAGTTAGAACGTGGCTCAGGTATTTGGTCAAAGGCGGTGATGGTAACGTTACGATATGTGGTATTACAAAACACTTGCTCGAAACTTGTTACCGGGCTCCAAGGATTTCGATTTTCCTTTTCAATTCATTTCTGTATCGGAAGATTGTTTCTTGGTAGAAGAATGATACAACGTTTTTGAGTATCGGAGTTCGTTGAGAGGGAAACACGGAGATGTTTTTCTTTCGTCTTCTTTTTGTTTCATTGATGCGTGACGATCAGATGGAAGTTTTGGGATAATCGCGTGCTCGTTTATACAAAACTCAGGGATCCTTTTCTATTGCTTTTTTTAGGCCGGTTAATATCGATATGAATTATAAAGATACATGTTACTGAAAGAGAGTAGGGGTCTTATGCCGACCTTGTTCTGCTTCTAAAAACGATTTGTCTTCAATCGAGTGAAAGTATATACATAGATTGCACAATGCTGCGTTATAATTAACCGAATGTTTCCTATAATAATTGTATGATTGTATCACGATCGGTGTTGTTCGAGTTTCAATGATCGTGAGTAATCTTAACGTATGCGAATGGCAAAATTGGTGATACATTTTTGATTATGTACGATTGCTTAATTAGAAGTAAAGCAAAGTTACGTCGAGTAGTTACGTAACTGAAGAGCTAATCGAATATCGATCTCCTGTATATGTAGAATTTGGTGACCAAAGAACACCTTTAATGGGAAAGGGTATTGGAAATTTTTTAAACGACGAATGATATGGTTGTAAACAAATTTGAGATACAGCCAGTTCGAAGATACTTTGCAATTTCAATTTTCACTTCATTTGGTAACCAGATGGATAGAATTTGTATAAGTCAATTCAGTCATAAATATATTTGGATTTTTCCTGAAAATGTTGTGGTTACAACTGACGCCAAGAAACGGCAGCATATTACACTGTATGCAGGCCGGAGTCACATTTATTTACAATTTAAAAATGCCCGACTTAACGCCCCCAAATTTTTCACCTGAAGCGCGCATTCTATGTATCATTTGATTTCTATTATAAAATGTAGTCCGACATAGTTCAACAATTGCGTATGGTTTTACAATTTATCTCTCAAGCCATGACAGTAGCTTATCACGCAAAATCATATTTACGATTATCGTAATCTAACTATGAGAAAAAAATGTTAATCTCGATCGCCGCGATAAGAACGTAACAGTGACATTTGAATGTAATTCACATTCCTACAGAATCAAGAGGAACTTCTTCTGCTTCCATATTTACTTAATCAACTGCCAAGAATTTGACATTGAACTGCATAATCGAGTAGGCTTCGACACGTGCACGTGGAGATGATCTCGGTCGGGTTGTATATTGGAGGTATGTCTCGACTGCAGGTAACCTCGAAAAGGCGACCTTTCCAATTTCACTGGAACACCGAAGAAATTCCTCTCTTCCACTTTCCTTCTTCCTCCTCTTCTCTTCGCAGCTGCCATCCAGGAGATGCGGATGATCGAGCTATTGTGCTTCTTCGGTTGGCAAATTAAACGATTCGGCCAGAGAAATTTCGAAAACGTGGCTCACAGGATATGCTTCGCGTTCAGCCTCGAGTCCCGAATGCTCTGTCGCTTCGAAGAGGCGGCAAGGAGGCACACCATACCGGAAATATAAACGTGACGACCCACGAATCCTCGGGATGTTACCTCTTCTTGCATGATATTACGAATTCGTGAACTTGTGAAATGCATCGAAGAATTGAGCACAGCAGTATTACATATTTTGTATTGGTAGAAGTGTATATGTGTACGAGTACAAAATATTCTTAATAATCTGTGCAGGATCTTTTGGTCAATTGCTGTACGTCGTGCATCATCAAATAATTAACATAATTCGCCACTAGTACATCGTTTGACATTAGAGTTGGTTTCTTCCATATTGTGTTACATTCAAATCATTTCGAACCGTCAAACAAATCTGTGCGATTATTCAGCACTGATCGAATAAAAGAATAATGTACGACAAATTTGAAGAAAGAAACTGAAATTAGTTGAAATAAAGAGGCGGCCTTTCTGCAAAATATTTTCTGAACAAAAACTTGGCGTCCCGAAGCATAGAAGTGAAACGTAAAAATGTTTTAATTTCCAGCTGTAAAGAATGTCTCTTTACGAACGTGAAATTTCTCGTAAAAATTGTGAAAAGTATAAACTATCCATTAATAAAAACTTATCGCTTAACAAGACTGTGGTTTTTGTTTTTTTTATCGCAGATGTTCGCCATTCCAATTCGTATAGAGTTACATTTCCCGGTGGAGTAGAAAGCCGGCTGATGCTCTCAGGCGTTCCGGTCATATTTTTACAATGATTTCTGAATATTGATCAATATTCGAATTTAGAGTCGGTGCGAATTAATGCAAAAGGAGAAATTTTTTACTTGATCGACGAAATCGTAAAATTTAAATCAAGTTAGAAAGTCTGCGTGTCTGGTATCGTTCTTTTTTTGGCGGTTCGCATTCCTTTTCGTGTGGTTTGAAGAAGCACAACCGTTTTATCTTCTGTGATACGTGACAACTCCAATGGAGTAATTATGAGCAGAAATGTGCACTTCTTCATTTCACGTCATATTCCAATTATATTGATACACAGGTTAGGAGTTCAATTTTTAGTTGACCTATTCAGAATCTTTTTTTTATTAAGCTCACGAAAAGGATTGCAGAACGCGCTTTACGCAGGTGAGTTTACAGTAATACATTCTATAAAAAGTAAACATACGCTACAGATCAATGTATATTAGAGACCCTGTGAATTCCAGCTTGGACGAGCTTCTCAAATTTAAACTTATTCTTAACTGTCGACTCATTCGGCGATTTCTGGCCTCCTTGCACCGCGTAATTCTAAACTTCTGACCTGCATCTAGGGCGTATCTATACAGCAATACATTATTGCTCTATATTAAAATATTTCATAGAAAAAGCAGTACTTTAATAAATAAGAAAAGTACTGTAAAATCAATTCAAGGAACGAAAGATTAGCAGGGCCACAATAATGTTCCAATTCTCCAAATTTCTATAATTCCCATTGTTGGTTCAATCATTATGACCCTATGCTATACCATGTAGCTATAATACTAATTTTTGTATTTTCTAAACGTAAGATTATCGTTCCCATTCGATGTCCAAGTCTCGACAGCGAAGCCTAGAATGGCATTAAAAAGAAGACTCCGCGGATGTTCGTTTACGTTGCGATAGCTCAGGAACGAGCAAAATTTTCTCACAAAGTCCACGAGGCAGATGAAGGTTCGCTTTCCACTGCTCTCACACGCGACGCAATTTTTAAAGAGTTTCCACTTCTCGATACGCTATTAGAATGCGGAAACGTTCGATACCACGCTTCGAACGAGCGCGCAATTCAACAAAACAATGTTCATTCTTCGTCCTCCCTATTCCTCGGCGTTCTTGAATAAGAAGACGGTGAACGTCGCACCCGGTTTCGGGCCGTCTCCAATGCCCGAAACCCCGTACATTTGTTTCTCCGTTTCCTCGACTCTGTCCGCCCCGGTCGTTTCCTTTTTCTTCCTCTTTTTTCACTCGTCTCTTTTACTGGACGCACATCGGCGTTGTTAATGTAGCCGGCAGAGAGGGAAATACCTGTTGGCCTCCTTCTTCCTCCTTTAACAACACTTTCACTGCGTGTCCCGTGACTCTGATCCCCTTGCCTCCCTCTACGCTCTTGTCCCCGTTACGATGCAGGCGTGCACGTGAAACTTTGGTGCGCTTCGGCTACTTGCGCCGATGCGCGAACAGCGGTCAATAGTTGTTCGGCGTGTGTGGAATGAGGAAAAATAGCGGCGAACCGTTTTCAAGATCAGCATCGACGATCGACCGATAAATTCGGAAGCTTGCGTTCGACGCGATATCGATCGACTTCCTAGGTAAATGCTGAATCGTTTGTCGCGGGCCACCGCGCGGCGCCGTTTTTGCGTTTTCTAAAATTCTGTGCACCCGCCGATCGTTCGGGCATTTTTAGCCGAATTATATACGACGCCTGGGAACGCATACTGTTGCGCGAAACACAGAAGCCCTGGGGTTTATTTGTGTGAAGTATTTTTAAAATGATCTTGCGTTAAAGCATCGGTTTATTTGGGGCGAAATTATTTTGGTACGGTTTAGTGAGTCTCGCGAAGGAAGCAATTCGTTCGTACCGCCACTTTATCGCTAATCGGTCGTTCTACGCGAAATCCGTTTTTCTATTTTATTTTGCCTTTGAGGAAATGCTTATCCGAGCCCGGAACACGCATGTCATTTGGATAATAACGGTTAAAATCCACCCTTGAACATTGTAATCCATCGTATTTCGAAATTCGTTTTCTAAATCAGTCGAAAATCATTTTGATTCGAATTAAAAAAAAATAGTTAACAGTTTACGTAGTTTTGTCCGCTATATGTTTTAACACAATATTTCGTTAATTGTGATATGATGCATTCTTAAATGAATTCACCTACACAATATTGTACGCTCCTAATAGAGTGAAATTGTTTATGTTTCAGAAACATAAAATCAGGCCGACGAAAGTGTTATCTAAATGTTACGTGAAAATTTCCTGCGGATTGGGCAGTATCTCGATGTACCGTATTTTTCCCTAAAAATAGATTTCGTGGTAGATAACGAAGCCGAATGTCTCGCTTTCTTGCGTTTGCGCCAACAGCTTTTGCCATTAATTCGTGTTATCTAATTAAATATTAATGACGGCACGAATTTCGTAGCTCTGAATATGGCTCAACGTTTTCCTCTTGACTTAACAAATGTGGTAAATATTCATGTAGTAAAAGGAATTGTTATTACGAGATTTGTAAAGCAACGTTCAAGGGCCGGCTGTAAAGAGGCTCCAATCTAAGTGGAGATTACAAAGAAGTAAAGTCTTCGATTGTATGAGATCGAAGTACTTCATTACAAGCCATGCAAATTGAACGAACGTGGAACAGGTTTCGCTCTATTTTATATTTTTCGTAAATACGCGCACATTTGAAAATATTTTCTCTTTTGGTATTATGATTATTATTACACGGGAATACTTGAATGCAACCTATGACAAGTATAAAAATGACCATTAAATAGGCAATTCAAGTACTGCTTCAGGATATCCATATTCTAAGTATCGACGTATCGTCACATACTGGTTAGATTCTATTACAATATTAATGTAAAGTTTCTGCTTTCTTCATAGGGTTTCCTTCTACTTACCAGCTTCATTGTTATTAAAATATTTCGAAATAATTGACTTCGTGATCGCAAAAGCAGACGTATTCGATTACTCGGCTGCTATGTGCCACTATTTACTCTAATAATGATCAGACTTTTCCCATATTTGCTAATTCTTCATTACTCTATCGTAATTCATGTTACAATGCGTGTTTAGCCACTCTCGTTCCAATGTTTCCACGGACAAGTTAGAAAGCTTCTCTTTTGCAATTTGTTGACAATAAAATAATAGCTGGTAGCGTGAATGCCACAAAACTGGTCGCGAGTAGTATCGTGACGAGTAATTGCAATCGCTTCATTACTATTTTACTGACTCTATACAAGGTAGCTGCAAGTGGGAAGTTCGAAAATGAACTACAAGGGAAGGCGGAAGTAAAAGTTTCTTAAGGAAATATGAACCCAAAGTGCAACCTGTTGGTTCACGTATCACGAGTTCAAAGCTCTAGATACAGGAAGTGGTATTTACCCTGGGGCGAACAGTCACCTTGGTTTTAGAATCCCGGTTGCTTCCACTCTGCCCCTTCTTTCTTCTTGCTCTGTGGCTTTTGGGAAATAAAAATCGAATGCTTCGATGACTTTTGGTATACAAGGTATATGAAATGGATATTATATTGCTGTTTACTACAGCAGCTACTAATCGTAATAAAGGGGCTCTAAGGATACGAAGAACTAGATGAATATTGAAGAAGGAATATTTCATATACAAAAAATATCACGGGACATAGGAAGAGTTCGAAGAAGATAATGTTGTAGAATTGAAAAATATATCTTGATCCAGAAAATATTTGTATTTTCTTTACACAAATTTGGAATAATGTATCTTAAGTTTAATTAGCGCGCGATAATTTTAAAATCATTTACAATGATCACAAATGTAATCAGTGGAACATTCAGAGATGTCGGCACAAACTTCGTGAGCCCATTTTTGGCACTTTGCGCACTGTATCCAGTCCTCATCATTGGTCTCCAGTTAAACCTCGCTGATCTCTTCTTTCTCTCGCTTTTTAATGTCCATGTCGTTGTTGAGGTGTATTTTTAACGTCTAAACTGAACATTATTATAAATACGAACAAACAGCAGTGAGATCTTTAATGTTCGATACTAGGAGGCAGCTGAACCCATTGAAAAATTATATTTTTCTGAGGAGCAGTCTACTGTATACAAAAAACAAAAAGTAAATGAAAAAGTACTTACCGGAATTTACAATAACACTACTCAAATGTTTTTTATTCGCAAAAATTTTATAAATATAACACTATTTAGTTTACACGAAGCACTGATTTTAAGTCGAGCGCTAAGAATGGACTGATTTTATTGTCTACGCCAACGCGATAGAAGCGAGCGAATTCCGCACGACGTTTCTTTTGCCCTCTCCTTTATTTTCGATTGTTCAAACAACTCCGTCCCATTTCAATTTGTTTAGATATAGGTAATGTCCGATACTACTTAGGTGCCGTCCGGGGCTAGGGGAACTCCCCCTACACTTTATGTAGCTCTGATAAAACATTTCTGTATTACACTAAGAGCATTCAAAAATATTTCACCAAGCTACAATTATTAACTACCCCCAACCAAACCCCTTTTCGTATATCACAATAAACACTCGAATATTAAAAATAATGTAGGAGTGCGAAGCGCCCAACGTCCGGGCATGGGTCGTCTATGACCGGGCTACCTGGGACACAGCTGGTCTGCAGGCGTGCAACGATGGCGTGCAGACCCGTGCCTCTTGTTTTCTATGTTTTAGGGATATGAATGAGAGAGAGAGAGAGAGAGAGAGAGAGAGAGAGAGAGAGAGAGAGAGAGAGAGAGAGAGAGAGAGAGAGAGAGAGAGAGAGAGAGAGAGAGAGAGAGAGACGGGAATGACTGAAGACGAGTGGATGTATGAATGGGAATAGACAGAGGTGATTGAACAGCGGAGGAGTGTAGATCGAGGAGCAGTGTAGAGAGAACAGTGTGGATACAGAGTAGATAGAGTAGAATAACATAGTGTAGTATAGCGTAGTAACTGTTTAATAAATATATATATATATATATAATCCTGTTACTAATCACACTTGCACCGGCTTAATTTCTCCTAAAACTTCCAATCCCACAATAATAAATTATATTTTTTAAATGTACAATTTTTAAATTTTCAACGCTTTCTTTACTACACTTACATTATTCCAAATAAGTTAAGGCTTAAATCTTCGCCCGTTCGAATATTTTCACTGCAAGACAGCCAAATTTTCACATAGTGCAACGTTGATTCGTTAAATTTTGTAATATTCAAATTCTTGATATTAACAATTTCATTTTGATATCCGATTCCTCCTTCAAAGGAATTGTTCGCCATACTTTCATATAAAGTTTCTTTTCACTTGCTGTATTATGGATTTTGTGCTATTCTCACATTTCACCGCCCGCGTGAACAATAAGAAATCATGATATAAAGTAATCCGAATGGTCAATATTCTGAGTCGAATAATGATAGAAATTCCATCATGCACAAATTGATCAATCCTCACAGAAGCTACTGGCCTAGATTAATAAAACCCTGGATGTACGAAATACTTCCGAAATAGTAACGAAATCGAAGTTTCTCCATAGATGAAAGTAGAATTGCAAGCAGGATGCCAATTTATGTTCAAAGGTCAAGGTCACAGCATGGCTACAACACCGAAACAATGAGAGCCGGCCATCGTCTGTAGAGATCCTCGTGTCCTACTTTATTTTCCCGTGACCTCGTTATGTTGACCCCACAATTTATCAAGAACAGTTCGTACGTACTTTTAAGTTGATGCCATCGAGACATTTCTCCATAAATATTTTAGCAATAGTTCATAAATCGTAACAATATAATGAGAATTTTTTAAATGGTACTACTTTTTAAATATCTTTCATATAAAATGTGTGTACGAGGAGTCATCAATATATGACGAATTTACGTAGCTTGTAAATGTTGCAATTTTTTACATCATGCAATACATCATAGATGCATAATACAGCATACATAATTGTTTATGACATTTAATTTCACATACCGCCAGAAATGTCATATATTCTCTTAATGAAGCAAGTTTGCCAAGGTTTTATTAATATTGAGAATAAGTGTTACGAGTGCACTCTCAAGTTTTTCATTTATTTTGAACATAGAAATATGTCGCAATTATAGTTATTCGTATAGCGTGTCGATAACGCACGAAATTAAAGACGCAACAAATTACTGCAGTGTAGAATTTTTCTAGCATTGCACTCTCTGAAAAGATATAATTAACTTCCCCATAATGAAATCTTCAATATGCATGCAAATTGCATTACAATTGACAATTAGTACAGTTATGTACAATGCTTTACTTCGCGCTAAAACCACACAAAGGAAACCTAATACATACTTCGGAAATTAATTGCAAATAATTTTCTTAACCCCTATTGCCAAGGCGTACAGTATGTCCATTTTAAGTGTCTGCGCGTGATTATTTCTATGAATATCAGAAATTCGAAAAGATGTTCCAGATGAAAGTTGTGCGGTATCGTGGGGGACATATCGTGATTTATGATTATGAAGATCATATTTAAATTCTCGAATGGAACCGTATATTTTTTACTGCAAATAGTTATAGCTAATATTCAGACGTTTCCAAAAATACTATACGCATGTATTTTGCACAGGTCGTTACTGAGTTACTAATTTTCAAATTTTACGTGCCGCCGGCATCATTGATATCTCAGACGCGGTTACATTTAATACGAGAACCTCCATCCGTACCGTCGCTACTAATGCTGCATTATCTAGATCGACCGTACATATCATAGAATATTACAAAAATATTAAAACCACTCAGGCCCATTCTAGCGCACAAAATTGTTGCTCGTGATTATGAACATGGTATGGTATTTGGTTATCGGAAATAGTTGAAGATAATGCGAACTTCGTTCGGTGCCCCGTGGTAACGGATGAATGCATTTTTCATACCAATCGCATTACATCAGTAGTAAAAAGGTGGATTGGACGCGGCGGACCAATATCATGGCCAACGAGATCGCCAGACTGTTCGCCGTGCAATGTCTTCCTATGGGGGTACCTGAAAGAAATAGCTTGTCGTACCCCAGTTGAAAGTGTCATTGAATTACGTCGACGAATAAGTAGTGCATGTGCGTAAAGCAATACCTGAAATGTAAAGAAGGTGGAAAAGCAATTCCAAAACAGGTTACAGAAATCCAGCCTTAATGATGGAGGACATATTGAAGGATAGCCACCTTAGATTACACTAATTACTAAATACACAGGCGAACACCCGCATGCATGCAGGCACACATACACACACACACACACACACACACATTGGATAACGCTAATTCCGGTAGCACGTAAACTTTGAAAGCTAATAAGTCAACAACGGTTTATAGAAAATACATGCGTACAGTGGTTTGAAAACGCGTTAATATTAGCTACAAGAATCTGTAGTAAAAAGGATGGGGTCCCATTCAAAAATTTTAGTGTGACCATCGCAGGACACTCCAACGTTGTCTCAGGGTCATAGAATTGCCGTCATCATATGTCCCCCACGATGCCATACAACTTTCATCTGAAACATTTTGCCGTATCTCTGATAATTGTAGAAATAGTAAGGCGTAGACACTTAAAACGGACGTACTGTAAATTGATTGTTCGTTCATACTTTGCGTTTCAACATTAATACTCCATTTCACAGTTTCTCTACAAAATGCAGAGTGATAAATTTCCAGTGCAATGACATCGTCCTCTTTAACAAACAGTTTGCCACTGGCCTCACGTATTCAAATGAAACCAACAATACAAAATCGTTACACACTTTCTAGCCTCGCTGCTATTTTACGACAATGTTTGCGTCGAACGTTACTCTGTTCCCAAACTCGAACCTCATTTCACGTAACCAATGAAAGAAAAACACAAATATACATACATTGTTCACGCTCGCTACATCATCCACGCATAATACGTTTCCCATCCGTGTCGTCAAGACACTTAATCGTTCCCAAATTAATCGTTATTCGTTCTCACTGAAATATCATCTGATGCAGAAATTCCGACACTGTCTAGCGTGCAGGAAAAATTGTACAGGGAAAGGCTGGAACAGCTGTAGCGCGATGAAATTGCTAGTGAACGGTGTAAGGCACATGGTTGGACGATCCTTTCGCCCGATCACATGACAATTACAACACTCTATTCTGATCGTCGAGGATTCCTGCTTCGTCGCTTCTCGGAATTTTTCTGATCCCCGTTCCTGCCTCTTCTGCGAACTTCTCATCGCCGATGCGTCGATCTCGTATTCCTTAACCCTCCCTCTCTAGTTACGCGTTCAGAAAGGATGAAAAAAAAAAAAAGTACGAAAGACAATGGGTGAACAGAAGAGTTGAGAGAGGTGTGCATAGTACGACGTCAGACCGAGAGCTCACGTGATGAAGAGAAACCTCGATAGCGTAACAGACGAATACCTGTTGCGCCGTGCTCTTAGAGCCAAACGGGAAGGAAAAAGAATGATAATGTTTTACATGGCGTGGTGATAGGAAATTCACAAGAAGAAAGACATATTGGAAATAAAATTCGGAAATTGACTCGATGTTAGTGATAGAGTTAAGAAATAAAACAATTTGTTATTCATGGTTCGTAATGGATGCATGTACACACTTCCCCGAAGAAGGAAAGGAGATTAGAAGTACTACGTAAAGAGAGGAATTTTTTTGGCACGAGAATCGAGGGGCGAATGTGTTATACTTCGAAGGCTTTAACAAAGTTTTTCTTGATACAGTATTTGGATTAAGTTTTGAAAATGTCTACAATGCAATATGTATTAATCGAACGTTACATGACTCTCATTTGACCAAATTTTTATCCGCTACGAATCTTGTTACTTTTCTGCCAATTTCTTTTCATTTTTCGAGCAATTAGTTTCTCAATAGCATCGAATGTTGTACCTGATCATTATCTCGTGTGATCGTCCCGCTTCTTCAAAACATTTGTACCAATTAAAATTGTATTATTTCGATAGAGATTTATTGTCGTTCATTTCGGACGAGTGTTTGTTGGTGTACAGAAGATACAAAATAATGATTCAAAAGATCGAAAGTTTCGGTAGCATTTGTCGTGATGACACCGCAGCAAACATTGTTGCATAAACGCTTGAGTAGGTCGTCATTTTTTGTAATCGGAAAATGAGAATATTTATGAATGTTTCAAAATTTATATTAACTGTTTGGAACTATGAAAATATGCGAGGCTAGAATGCATGTACTATTAGAGAAACATCTGGGGAATTTGTCTAATTCTAAGTCTAATAATTCTAAGCCAACAAATTTTGTTATGAGACGGCCTAAATAGCAACACCGTTTTTCCAGTATACGATTGCTGTTAAAAAAAATGTACAGTGTTAATACTACGATAACTAGGCAATATTAACACTGCATACTTTCGTGGCTACCATAGAAACAGGTCATTCAAAACTCATTTTAAGCGTTTTCTTCAATGTTTTATAGCGGCTGTTATCCCTTCGTGAGAAATACATTTCCGCCTTAAATCTTATCTCACAACGTATCGAGGAACCGCTGGCAAGATTTGGAGAAATTCGTTCCCTGAACGATTCTTCTTTTCTCGTTCTTGTACACTCTTCGTTCCTTTTATTGTTCCATCTCTGGTTAAACCGAAGAATGCCGTAATATTTTATAATACATCACGCTACATTCCGATTTTCGACTGTGATGAAACCTGTTTCTAGAAAAACGTTGAAAATAAAATTGTACGCTTTAAAAGTCAATGATTTCTAGCAGAATAATTTGTTAATTCTACTTTTAATCGTCCTACGGAAATGTCACGTAGCCTTAGTACAGCATACAAATTTTTTATCTCTGGCTGTTTTTAAATTTATACGAGAAAAGATCTCGTTGTTAATTTATCTATCTGTGGAACAACTTCCTTCTTTTAAAAATTCGAAAGGACACGGGATTTAATGCTCTAGTCTGAATACAGTCGACGCTGTGGAATGACAAAAGTTAAATTCCATAGAATTGCTACTCCTACAGAGATGACGAAAGTACATAAATAAATAATAAAAAAACCGATCGTAGTATTGGAAAATATTTGTATAAAACAAGTTTACCCAGTTCTCTTACTATGAAAGTCAACCAATTCAAACAGCGTGTTATACTTTAGCTCAAAAAACAAATACAACTTTAGAGTTGGTGGCAAACTTCAAAAAATGATTAGGAATAAAGGACTATAGGCACAATACTTCTACATATTGTGCATCGCTTACAGTCAGTACCGTAAGTGTTCGTACCCTGATTATCTGCACCAGAAATTAGTTAAAAAAAGCGGTCAAATATTTATCCATTTATTTAAAGATATGGTTATTTGAAATGAAAATTTATTGAAAAATGCACTCAGTTTCAAACAATTTCTTTTACTGATAGCGAGACTGCGAATACTTATGGGACTGACTGTAAATGACCTAAACATTTTAAGTGTCGGAGGAAGCGTAATTATTTAATTTCTTACACAGAAACGTGGCATTTGTCTAAAACTGTTTAATACGCATACGTGCTATTTCTTCTCGTAGCCGATACCCAGTATTCTACCTGGTTCTATGCAGCACACTAGAGAGCAATAGCTGTGAAGTACGCTTTTCAAGTACCCTTTCTACAAATTGATTCCACGGAAAATTCAAGCGTGTCCGTTCCTCTTCCAACTAACTCCTCTACAGGCACTTCCTGCCACATAACTGTGAACCAAACTACTTTTCCATAAGATGTCACGCGGATTTATCTCGTTTAAATATTTTGTTTATTTACCCCAATAGACGAGTGTACCTCGCTATGAATTTTTGGCCTACGAAAGTAAAATCAATGGATCGCTATTAAACTCTTGGAGGTACAGAGATGAAGAAATGTTTTAACACTGCCGGGACAGATAAATGGTGAAATCTAGCTTCACTATTTTGTGCCTCGTATTTTACATTTACTGTCTTATTTATACCCACACGACGTCGGTATAAATGTTCTCAGACGACATAGCCAAAATATTATACAAATTGAAAATGATTATTATTTATTCGTGAGATATGATTTCTTTGCATACTAATGAACTGCATTGCAGATGGCTTAACATTTTCCCGATGAAACATCATGAAATGATGTTTTGGTAGTTGAAAAGTCAAATTTCACACGATCAACAGTTACGTACAGTTTATTGAAAATTATCCCCGATCTTTTAACCGAAAACACAGTTCCGAGGTAAAAGCAACTAATAATCAATTCAAACTGTACCAATCCACCCCATCGATATATCAAGCATCAGCTACTATACCACCGTACGTAGTTTCAAGAGGACCACCGAATACTAATAAAATCAATTCAATAAAGCAGCAACCAATTACTCTTGTACGTCGACAGTTGACATGCCAGTGCGTGCAATCGATCAGAAAATGCGTGAAAAAAGGGACGGATCGAAAAACGGGCGGTCAGCAAGCACAAAGTGGCGAGATTAAATCCGTCTGAAGGGCGGGTGAACCCGACGAGTATCGCATGGTTCCTTCCGTGTGGCGCTTTCGCCGTCGTTCCACTCCTCATGGTCGCAGCTCGATTAACTGGACTGTTGTTACCTTCTTCGCACGTGACGAACTATTCCCCAACACGTATGTTCGTCCTTGTTGGCCTCCACTCGTTCCGTCTCTCGTCGACCCACGGCTCATCCATGAGCGCCTCCTGTTTTTCACGTGACCGGCAGTATCGTGCTTTCTCTCTCGCTTAAATCGGTATATCGAGCCGCGCGTAATAGAAGAGCACGGTTCTAGCAACCACCATCGACTCTTGGTCTTTTCTCGCTCGTTCTTTCCACCACTCGGGCACCTGTGTACAGGTTCTTCCCTCTCAGAATGTAATTGCAGCGTCGTGCTTTCTTGCTCGCTTCAATCAGTTCTCCTCGTTGTATGTACGTAACCGGAGGACCATAGTCCTCGCGCTTCAACCGGCCTGTTTGTCCTCCTGATACCTTCTCTTCTACTCTACCGATCTAACCATAACGTTTTCCTTCTTTTCACGTGACTGGGACGTCGTGCTTTCTCTGTCGACCGCTAGATTCTCTGTCCTGCTCTTTCCTGCTCGGGCTGGTGACTCGTTGGTCTTCGCTGGTGCCACGAGAGGCACCTCTCGCTTTCACTCGTCCGTGTGAAGAGGCTATCGCGGGCCCCGAGAGCTCAGTATCCGCCGGTCCGTCGCGTGGTTCGATGTCGTGCACACCGGACGATTGGTGCACCACCTGAGAAGAAAGTGTTTTCCGCTCGTCGTCACCGGTCTCCCAACCGTCGAGTCAGAGTCAGGGGACAAACGAGTCCTCTGAGCGCAGTGATTGTTTCGAAGATTCCGGGACAGAAAGGGAAACCGGGAGGATCGTGTTCACCGCTGTATTATCGTTCAACATGAGGAGGATCGACTCCTGCAGGTAAGGATGCAAGTTTCGATTTCTTGGGTGTTGACCGATCGATCGGTAAACGTCAGGGAATACGCGTACTTGATGGGAAAGGTGCAGTGAATGTCTGCACAATTGGCAGAGTTTTTTTATGAGGATACTGCTTGCAGAAGATTATTCGAATTTTATTTCGATTTTCGTTGAAACCGTTTTCGTCCGTCGCGTTCATTTTGTCGAATAGTTTATTTTAGGCGAACGTTCATTCGCTGAATGCCAGAAATATGATTCAGATCGATCACTGTTCCGTTTCGTATATTTGAGGGAACTCTAACCACTGTAACTGACTAGGGTCGCACCCTTAGCCTTGTAGCACACATTGTACGATATTGCTAGGGGTTAGTCTACGCTTGAAATAAGTTTTAATGTCAAGTTAATTGTAGATGTATCTGTAAAAATTGACACTGATAGAATTTGTACACATTTTTTGTAATATTTTAATGTTTTCGGTGTGACAAGTCAGTCAGGGAAGCAGTAGCAACTTAGTCTTATGAGTTCGCCTGTCAATGAATCGACGGTCACCATATATTGAATGTATCTAGGACACATTAGATACTGTTTCGTCCGAGTTCCCAGATACGCGGAAAATTGTTAATCAGGCGACATAATATCTTACATTTAAAAGTACGCACAATGGCTTCAATTATCCCCTATGACAATTATTAAATATCCATTATCACAAATCTACGTCAGTGAACATTTTTTCAATCCAGCAAAGGTCAGACGATCCGTAGACCTAGATGTACATGTATGGCATAGCTTGTAAATGCCGCTTAAATCAAAAGTACGAAAATACCCAAGTTGTCCCTCACTTTGTACCCCGCGACCCTACGCTATTAATTTCACGATACTGAACAATCTTATGTTGCAAACGGATGCCACCTAAGATTGGGAATTAAACCAAGCTAAAGAAACATCTACACTGAATAAATATTAACTTTGAATTGCTGGTTGAATAAGAAGTGAATCAACGTTGACAAAAATAAGAAAGTAATCCGAAAACTTTCGACCAATAGCTAGTACAAGTACGCGGTTCAATAATTCTGCTGATTTCCGAACTCAGAAAAGTCGGACGCAAAGTTCTGGCAGCTCTAACACGAAGCGTGCATGGAGCGAACCACTTTCGCACTCGCCAGGGTGTGCATACATTTTCGTGTCCAATATCGAAACAGTCGAACTAAGCAAGGTCCGGCTGCAACAAGAACCCGATGCCTGATGCACGGTGAATCCCTCGTTGCGTGTATCTTTAATTGCGCTTGGTTGCCTAAGGTCTGACGTGTATCAACGTAACGAGTTAAGTAACGCGTAGGCGTACGGCGTGTACGCGATATAGAAATGTCAGATTTCTCGCGATAATCCCGTTTATCGCGGCGTGCTCGATACCAGACATCGAGACATTTCTGTCGGCGTGTGTTGGCCGCGCGTGCACCGAATGAAAATCGACGATAATTCGCAGACGGGACAGGAAGCCGGTCGTTGAAGAGTGAAAGTCGACGGATCGGTTTTTCAAATTTTCGAGTCACGAATTTATACGTTTCTGCCCCCCCCCCCCCCCTGCGACAGATAAGACGCCACTCGTAAGAACTAGTTGTTTTGACGGCGAAGTTGGGGCAATGTGTAGCAATTGTCAAGAATGCGAAGATGATATGACCCGCATAACGAAACGGGTTTGATTGTCAAGCTGTTCGACTCGAACAGAACTGTGTTTTTCTCGTGCTCAAAACGGGTACGTCAAATGGAAACAATTTGTATTTTCGGTTGGTATAAAAATGTTTATATCGCACCTGTTTTCTATCTTTAGTAACATAATTTCATATGCAAGGACAGATTTACTCGTTTGAAGCAGTGAAATCGAAAACAATGAACAATGAACAAATTGAACAATGAAGCCCCCTAGAAGCAAGAAAGTTATGTTGCAGGACAGCGAACCAAATTTTCGAATAGATATTGTAATTGTGCCTTCAACAAATAATAGTGTCACTTGTTCACGCATGAGGTACAGATAATGATAAGAATTGTAGAGTAAATGATTCTGACGAGAAGCTTCACTTGAAGTATTTAAATGTCCAATTCATTCAGCAGAAACTGTAGAATCGATAAGAGGTTATTTCCATAAATGACTTATTCTACTGCCTGGTTTCCTGTAAATTGTGTTGCGTTAAAGGTCGAGGAAATCGCCGGTGGATTTTCCACGTGATTTTATCATCGATCGATCGCTGTAATTGAACCGTTCAATCGCGGATGGTTACCGTGTAACCCTTTTTGCATTCTTGATAGCTAACCGGTATTATTACGCTATTGTTTACGACGTAATGATAGTCGGAAGTGACTGGCTTATTTCTATAAAAACGTTTATAAGTGAAGGGGCCAATTCCTTTCAAGCTCCAAGTGTCGAAGTAGGGTTTCTAGTGCAAGTAGTATGATGCGCCGTTGGTCAGACCTGCGCCAGATCTAGCGGTAAGTAGAGTCCAGATCCCTTGGGGATCAGCTAATCCAGATTTCCATTGTAGATCATTATACTTTTTTCGTGAATTCGCTTTTCTGTAAACAATAAACAAGTTGGTAAATGATTACTCTAATACAACATTTAACGAAATAGAACGTAATATAAAAATTGATTTTCATTTATTTAATGTATAGATTGCAATCAGATTTTTAAGGAAATTCGTTACAAAAGTTAGCTAATTGATGACGTGTTATCGAATTGTAGGTAAAATACCTCTATCAAGAAAAAAATATCGGAATATCATTAATGCCAAGTACATCGTTTCTTCGGGTATTTTCGCCATACGTATTTATTGATAGATAAGTATTTCTAATTCTAACGCGATTACTGAAACGAAATCAATTAATTGGCTCACAAATAGTGAAAATCGGGTAAGGTGTTCGTGGATGTGTTTATTACATTTAGGCCGTCATGTATTTACGTACAAATACATCGGACCGATAAAAGAATAAAAAGGATTCGCCCATTAGCGAGAATTACCAATGCTTGTATCAAGCGACTTTCTCAGCGATAAATTGTAATAATAGGCGAAGAAGAATGCTGTGATTAGCCGCGAAAGACCCGTCATCTAAAAACAGAATGCGCGTTAATGAAAGTAGATAAAATTCACTGAATCACTGAATACGTTGATGATTCAATTTACATGCAAGCACTTATTAGTCATTTCAAGGAAACAAATTGTTTGGTTCACGAAATAAGGAATGTATCCCAGAAACCTTAATTCGCGAAAGTAATTTGTATATTTGCTTCATTTATACGTTTATATTTTATTGCCATTGCTATCTGCAGCTCAATATTTAAGTTTTTTGTGATTAAATAAGACATCGAGCCGCCACAATTCTTAAAATTAAGAAGTCTATTTTGTCCTAAGATATCATTATTGGGCGTTGGTTAATGTCGCACAGTTGTGATAATATTAATGCATACATATAGCGTAAAGAAAATAGTAAAAAATATAATTATTTTTGCCTTGATTTGTTTTACCGAATGCAAAAACCTATGAGGAATAAAGTTCTGAAAAAAAGTTACCGTGATCCACGTGGAGAATGTTTTACGTTTGTTTACCTTTACTTCTTGAATCTATATTCACAAATCATGCGGTTCGCTGTCACGGTTTACTGCTCATTAAATAATGCACTATTGTTTTTCTGGAGTTGCTTTCTTTTTCGTGGTCGAATTACACAATTATAACTACAATGTCGATGGAATTAGAAACTCGATTTATCGTGAACGCCAGGGTGCGATTTAAGCATGCTACTTCAATTAAATGGTACGAATTACGAGTTTTGAACAGAGTTCTTCGCGAATCTCTTCGATTACGATTCAGTCTTCATGACTTTCAGATTGAAAAGATATTAGAAGAACATTATCCTTCGTAAATTATCGTACCTAAAAGACAGGTGGCGATTAACATTTCTACGTTTGTGCCTCTACTTCGCAATACCGTTATATAAAATGCGTATCGTATTGCTTATACGTCACTGTCTTTGTTACAACAATCCATTAATTATTACTTGTGAGCTTTCGTTTCGTTTTAGATTAAACAGTACACTTTATGATTCTCAGGAAACCGATATGAGTTTCACTGTTTCAGTTAATCTGAGCGATACGAATACATTGATGACGTGCTAATATTTTTAATTAGATGATTGAAAACCCACCGTGAACAATACGCAACATAATTACACTTTCACTAACGTTGCTGATACCACTACTACTGTTTCGATCCTCTCAGCTACATCGCGTCTTAGTTTGTACAATGTCAGAATACGATTAGTTATTATTACTACATGCTTCCAACTCTTTCAACGGAAACATTGTGTAAATAATTCATTGGACGGGATCTTGGTTATTCTGTTTTGTTTTAGAAAGTGATTGTAAAAGCAAAGATTGATAGAAATCATGCGTGCATATGCAGTGAAATCTTCAGCTTCAACATCTTCGTACAAATGTTTCGAGACTTGTCTTACTTACGACGCATTCGGTATTTGGGGATATTGAACATCATGATTAAATTAACATTTTTCATCATAGTTATTTAAAAAATTAATTAGACGTGCCTGTTTGAAAGTATCATAAATACTATCAATTCTTCGTCCAGTTTATCGATTGGTGAGATACAAATAAAGCTTCGCATTTAAATGCATAGTCCCTTTTTTTGGAAACATGCATCCGTCTTAACTCGGATTCTAAAAATCGGAACTCCAGGCGCAGAATTTGACGTCTCTCCCTATTTACCGTCACACTTCCTTTCTCGGTTTCTACTTCCTTCTGCAAACACTATTTTGCATTTGAACTAAAATTACCGTGCTTCTTCCATGACGTGTTCCTTTTAGCTGCACGAAACACAATGAATTCTCAACAAAAGACAATGAACTCGGAGTTCAATGAAGAAAAACCTACCAAACTGGCACAAGACGTCGATTCCCATTGAGAATTAGAGAAGCACGCGACACCTTCAACTGAACAGAAACGTTATTATCCAGTAGAAGATCCACTCGACACACGAAATATTCGTGAATTTCGCGTAAACGATACAACGAGCTATCGCGGAAAGCCGCTTACCGCAAGCGTGAAATTTAGCCATGACCAGGGCGCTGTTCATCGATTCACCAGTTCCGTTCGACAAGCTGTAATCTTTTTTCATTTTGCCGTGGAGCCTTTTGAAAATTTCCTGTCTTGGCGAACAGTGAAACTGAGGACGCGCGCCGCTGAAACAGAGACAACTCGAAGGACATTGCACTGGCTTAAAGATGCCTGTGTTTACAACCGTAGTGGATTTACGGTAGAACGAGCACGTGCATTATTAGATTACTAATCGTCGTAATGTTCGCTATGTGGGACAGTAACTGTAACACGGTTGCACGGAATGCATCTGTCAAACGTGGCATTCGTTATGCATGTAAATACTTGTATTCCTGCCCAACGTCTGCTTCGAGGCGGAGATTCTATTTTTGGAATTCGGGATAATTGATTTTGTTTAGCATTTTATTTTGAAATATTTAAAGCCTACTTTGTAGCGCAACTTTTAATGGTAGCATGAAAGAATACGGAAACAACGACGAACTTAATTAGTTTGTACCGTAGTATCAAAAATTCTATGTTACTCGGTTTGTTATGCTCAAAATTCCTACGAAGCAATGACTTTGCACAACTTAATACGAAATACCAAATTATTCATTGCTCTTCCCCCTTCCAATATTAAACTTCAATACTTAACATTCCTTCGGAGAAGTGCCGTTGAATTTCATCGACCAAGCAAATAATTTGTATTAATATAAATTCACTTAATGAATTGAAGTTTGAAATAATAATAGATATTCACAAAATAGTGCGAACAAAAAATACGTAGAGTATATTTCCAATAATTTAGAATTTTCTACTCGAGCCATTCAGCAAGAATATATTTGCCTAAAAAAAATGCCACTTCTCCCAAGTATAATTCTTCAAGCAAGAATCATGCGACTTACTTTCCCTCTCGAAACCACGAGCTATGAAGCACGCACTCTCTCACCATTGATGCACTTGAACACTCTCTTCGAAAGTAAGGAATTGTAACGAATAAAGAAGAAAATAAAATAAAATGTTACGTACCCAGGAACGAACGATAACGAATTGTAAGCGTTCGTAATTGTGATCGGTTTAATGCTATCGGGAGGAGTTCTGCTTTCCCTTTCACAAGCTTTGTGTACTTCTTAACGAAATGCGTTAGTGCGGTTCGGTCTCAAAAATCTTGGCGATTATTCTAATGAAATCCGTACCGGAAATCCGGTACCGTGGAGTATTACAAGTTGGTGGAAAACTTGATACAACTAAATATTTGCGGAACGCTATCTTTAAATTTCTCCGGAAGACGAAATTGGAGGAAATCGTTGATCGTCGGCGAGTTTACGAATAGAAATTTTATGATTTTCAAAGGTACGGGCAATGAAATAATTAATTGACCGAAATTTTCATTATTAATTATTAGTGAAATTTAGAATTTCTATAATTCTTCAATAAAGTGTGTACTTAAATCGAGGAAAGTAATTGGAATTTTTGTCAAGGGTAGTACGGTATAGTTTCAGGAAGTTGCTTCCTCCAATATCCACGTAACAAACGAAACACATTCTTCTCAAATTAAAAATTTGAATTGACAATATCATTTCGGAGACCAGGTTATTATAATTATACTTTCTTATAAATGTCCTAGCTTTCGTTTTTTTTTATACATTAACATAGTACTAAATTATTTGAAAGTTCAATGTATATTTTTATTACACACTATACTATAAAGGAAAGAAAATAAAAGGTTGCAAAAGTTTTAATGCTTCTAAATTAATGTTTTCGCCAAAACAAGTGGACCTTCTAAAACGTCGATTCTCTTAGCAAATTTAAAACATGAACCTAAAATAGAAGAAGGAAAGGACTTGTTTGAACAATTTGGATCATTAATGAACAGAAGCACAGAGTTTAGTTTACTTAAAATGCAATCTTAGGAATTGGATCTGAATTCAATGAATGATCGAGGTAATCGTAAAGTTTTATCACGGATGTTTGTTCACGGTGACAATACCTTTCCATGGCAGTGACCTATCACGATCTGTTGCAAGTTAAAAAAAAATTCTTCGTTGCAGGCCGGGTACCATACGATAGGTCATAATTATTGCAAGCCGTGGGTCAATTGCACCTTCTAACAATTAAATCAAATACCAATCGCTACACGTATACGTCAAGTCATTATCTGACCACGTCTTTTATTATTCTATCCGATGCCTAATGGACGTTACATCCTCTCTGTCCTAATCACTTTTCATCATTATATAATATTATACATTAATGACGCGGTTGGTAACACTTCCGAAAATACTTTAATACAAGGCTGTAAATAATTGTATTATTTTATTTTATTAGATACAGAATTAATACTGGTATCTCCAGGAAGTAAACATTATTTCTGCCTTTAATAAAATATAAAATACATAGATGGATCTTACCCTTCCTAATGTGAACTTGACTGTAGTAAATGTCTTACTCAAAATTTGTGTACTCCCATAATAGTAAGAAACATTGCAAAAGTGAGGTCGAGGGAAAGATTAATTTTTACGAATCATTGATATGCATCTTGGACTAACAACGAGAAAGGATTATATCTGTCGTTATGTTAAAAAGAAAAGTGGTAGAAGAATTATATTGAAATGCCTGGAACGGAAATTACATTTAGGATTAAAAATTGCACAAATTTAGGCGCAAGAAAAAAGTAATCTAGCGCATGCAAAAAACATATCTATAACTATGTTTCACAAATTAATAACTTATTATATTTCATTATGATAATAAATTGCATTCATTCTCACTTAAAACGAATTTGAACAGATTGTTTATCAATTATTTCATGCCCATCCATCGCTACGTATCAATATTTAAGAACTGCAATTCTATATTTATGTTTTCGGAAATCAACAAATTGTTACATTACTTCAATCATTTGGAATTCTTACTAAATTGAAGCTGAAAGTATACAAATTACAGGCAATGAATTTCGACTGAATATTACAGTAGTCTTTGATTTCCCAAACAAAGGACCAACTTTCCCGAACAATCCAAAATACAATACCCCTCGACTCGCGATTGGACAAAACTCGCGTTATCACGGCGTATCTTGAAAGTTTATCATCTCTGCTGGCGTTTTTTAGTAAACGTCCGACGCTGCGAAAACAATCAATTTTAAAGAGCAACGACTCTGTTGAATTATGTCACGGTGAAGCACGCGAAAAGTTACGTAAATTATTGTCACACCTGTGTCTTCGCGTGATTATGGTAAGAAGCGTGCGTAACGAGGATAACGATGTCAAAGATGATGAAGTCAAGGAGAGCGACTTTTAACAAACGATAATCTTTCTCTTTCTCGATCACATCTTTACGATACATTTGATTTTTCCCTCCCCCGTCACAATTCTTTTCGCCAACGTTAACGTGAACTCACTATCAACAACAAGGAAAACATTTCGAAATGTTGATAAAAAAATTTCCTTACGAATGTTTGTACGGTCGTTAAATCTGCGCGTCATGCTATTTTTCACTTGTTAATATAGTTTTATTCTTGCCATACAAACACATTTATATCGCGCAAGGGGGATTGCAAACGAGAACACTTTCGGATATATTATTGAGACGTTGTCTATCCAATTTTTAGAAACGTCAAGAAATATTTGTACAGGTGTGTACAAAACTCCTTATATTTTTATATGAAGTAGATTTTATTTGTTTTGCGTACTTATTGCCGGCTTGCGAACGACATCATATAAATCTTTTACATTTAAATCACGATGTCGGTACATCTAGTTCACGTGAATTCATTTAAAACGAAATATATCTGGAAACATCTTTTAAAGGTGTCACAGTTTTTGTTTATTTATGTGGAGCAATTTATTTCTACCACTTTTGAGCAGCAAATGAGATACCCGATATTTCTCTTCGATGTTCGACTCGTCTTGCACAACATTTCATTACAGCTGTTTTTAATATTAAACAAACTGTAAAACTTTTCTTTCTTTTTCTCAACACTTATTTGTTATTACGTGACTGATAATTTATTCCTCTTAAATATCGTTGCTACATGCGAGGCAAATGCGTAAGGCACGATCGACAGAATTTAAAAAATTGCATGCACTGATATTATCCGATTGAATAGGCCGATAATACAGTCTATTGTTCAATAGTACCGGTATATGGGTTGGATATTTTCGATCATCGATATCGATGCATAGAACTACTTATTGGGTGAAAAGAGAAATCGAATGAGTAATCATGCTAATTATTTCGTCGTATTGCTAAGATATTAATTATGCAACGTACATTATAACACTATTTGTTGCATCTAAATGAAATAAGCTACGAAGCGCAGTAGCAAACCATCTGTTTCATTCATGATATACATACATAAACATACATTATTAACAGAGATCTGACCTCCGCGGAAATAGGTTCGACATATTTAGTAAAATATTTGCTGTTTTGCTTTCCAAGTTTATAATACCCGGTGTTCAACTAATTATATTAAAGTTATTTTTCAAGTTTCACGTGCAGCACGGTTTCGTCCTTAACGGAACAAAATTTGTAATATTATAAGAAACTGATTTAAATGTATGAAAATATTTTTGACGCGATCGTTATTACCAGATTTTGTCCGATCATCCTCTTGCATAATAAAAATTCGATATTCCTGGTGGCCGTAAAACAGCGCTAAAAAATTTCACGCATAACATTCAGTTACATAAAAAATTAACGAATACGCTGAATTTTTGATTCCATCGCTTTCACTTTTATTTACCCGTCGGGAATGTTTGTAATATCAGTTATAAGTTCACACACAAAATGCGTAGTATGGTAATTAAAGAACTTAAAGTATTAGTAAACATAAGTATTTCATAATCGCATACTGTGTAACACGTACATATGTATGTATATAGCATCCCGCACAGCACTCTATACGGTTGTAAGAAAATTTGCTACTGAAAATTCAGAAGCAAGAAAACAGAAAACAGAAAACCCGAAGTACAATTATTCGCAGTCGGTGTTTCCAATCAATAACTTCCAATTCAAAGAAATATAGCTTCAACTTTACTTTTACTTCATTCCTTTTCTAGTCCATGTAATATTGCACTTTACCAATTCGAGTTTTACACGAGCACACGATTATAAAATTAAAAGTTACGTTTAAAGATTCCCCTATTAGTCCTTGAAAGTGATGAAATCCGTAAAAAACAAATACATTTTCGCCACTGGAGGAACAGAAAAATCAATTCGAAGAGCATCTACGCAGAGTAAGCTAATTCCCGTATTCAAACAATTACACCAGGGTCTGCATCGAAACCATCCATCTAAAAATATACCGATACTCGAAAATTACCTACCACAAGAATTTCATCCGACCTGCGTCATTCGACACTCCCAATGAATTTGAAATTAATTTACGCAAAACGAAAAAACCGAATGATCGAATCGCTTTCCTCGTATACACAGATTTCAGAAACGTTCGTCGCCTAAAACTTCAAACACTATTCGCGTCTGAAAATTCGCCTCGAAAGTCTCGCTAATCTCAGCCATATGCGTCGAACCACGATCCCATCGCGATTATCGTAATCACGGCAACCTTCGATCGCAACGTGAAAAGGCTTATCCGTGTTGCCCGGCACGGAGTTGCTTTTCTCATGGGCAAACGTGTCGGACCGCTCTCGACGAATATCCCAGAAGTACTTTCACCCGCGGACACTTCCTCGACAGCGGCGATTTTATTCTCCTCTCGATCGCCCCCAGGGAACGGTCGACCCTCATGGAGCTATGCTCATTCACCAGACCGCCCTTCTTTTGCCGAGCAACGTTTTTCAGAATCGAAGCACGCCTTCTCTCCTACGACCCAGCCAGGGAAAGAAGCAACAAGGTCGCCGAGCCTGTACGTATTGTGCAAAGCGGGCTGAGACAATGAGTCTGGCGTAAAACCATCGTACAATCGTCGTTTTTCGCGCGTTATCGCTCGTGCCCGAACGGGATTTCTTAATCGTTTAACTCAATGACCGTCAAACTTTCTAAGTTCCACGGGTGTGTTCCAGTGGCGACTGCAATTGGAAATTATTTATTATGATAAATGTAATATATTTGTGACGGTTCATAAGATCTGGGCCGGAGTACTGAACGGGAGGCTGAAAATAGTGGGTGAACAGGAGGGCAATCTGCCGGTCACGCAGGCAGGATTCAGGAAATACAGTGGTGCAATTGGTAATGCATATACATATGCTGCATGATATAGTAATATGTAATAAAAAGAGAATTGTGTTAACAAGATTGACAGAAATCAAAAATTTGCTTAAAATAATTGAAAATTGTGATAAAACTTCACAAACTTTTACAATTGAACTTTACCGTTTTTCCTTTCGCACAAACCCGTGAATTTTGATGCGGGTTAGAACGAAATTCGTGCTGTAGTCAGGGATGTCGAGTCGGAGTCGGCGTCGCAGTCAGGAATTTTGATTATCGACTCCGCAGGAATGAAAAAAGGGGAAAAATGTATGCCTTGTTTATGGGCGTGGAAGCAGCCTTCGACTTAGTAAAAGGGAAAATTCTTTGCCGTAGCATGGGGCGGTGCAAAATAAGAAAAGGACTTAATAGAAAGGACGAAAGAAATATATGGGGAAACCAAAAATGTAGTAAGAAGCAAAAAAGACAAGTCTAAACAATTTTGGACAGAAGAAGAGCTTAGGTAGCGATTCCCCCTGAGCCCGGTGCTATTCGCCATATGCGTAGCGCAAATTGAGAATGGGCTAAGAAAAGGTCAAGGGCGAGGATCAGTGGCGGGCAAAGAGAAGTTCTGGTGTCTGGCATACGCGAATGGCATAGCCCTAGTTGCATCAAGGGAAGATGAACTAAGGGAGATGATGAGGAGACTGGAAGGGTTTTTCCACTGAAAGGAATTCGCAGTAAATGTAAATAAGACAAAGGTAATGGTATTTAGATAAGGTGGAGGAAAGGAGGGAAGGAGGAAATGGAAATGGAAGGGGGAGGAGGTGGATGATTCCCCAGAATGTGTGCACCTAGGAGTAGAACTACAAAAGAACGGAAACATGCGGAAGAATATAAAGGAACGAATGAAAAGGGCCACGATAGTAATAAACCAAGTGTGTGTTTATGACCGATATGTTGGCACTAAGTGTCTTAGTGGATGGGGTGGAAGTATGGGGATGGAGAGAGAGAAGGTAGAAATAGAAAGGATGCAAGGACGTGGAATGGCTAGGATTAGGCAGAGACACGCCGAATTGTATAGTTTTAGAGGAATCACAGGGGGAAGGAAATTAAAAGAATACGTCAAAGAAAAAGTAGGAAGTAGAGTGCAGGCAGCCGCAAAGAAAAAGGGAGAGAGCGAGGAATATTTAAGAAAGAACGGGATTAGCCCGCCACGACTGGATCAGTTGAAAAGAGAAAGACAATATATAGAGACAAAGAACACCAAAGACAGGTGCAATACAACGCAATAGAAGGGGCCAAATACAACAGTAGATATTAGTATACGTACAATGACTGGGGGGCTGGCTGAGTATGTTCTTGAGGGAAGAGGGAAAGAAAACAGCCAGCAATTTAATAGCAAGGACAAGATGCGGAAATGCAGAAAGATGGAACAGTTACTGGAGGTCGGAGGAAGAAAGGAGATGCGAGTTATGCGAGGATGGTTGGGGAACGTTGGAGCACATGGTGCGGGATTGTAGGGAGTTGGAAAGAGGGAACGTGGGGGTCGAACACATACTTAGCGGCAGAAAAAGCGAGAAAATGGCAAAATGGCTAAGGGAAGTAGAATGGAAAATGAAAGTGGGAAAGGAAAGAATAAGGAGCGCAAGCATGTGAATGTGTGCGATTGAGATTGAGAGAGAGAGCAAAGGTATTAAAAAAAATGTAAGCTCTTTTTCATGGCTACGAGGCAGATAAATAATAAAGTTCTACTCTAATCTATAATATATTATAGATAAATGTATTCATTATGAAAACTATCTAAATAAATCTTTGATTTCTTATGATGGAGGGGTTGAAGTTGAAAGGGCGGAATTGCTTGCCCAGCAATTTGAGCGGCACGGATTTATTTATTGATTACACTTCGTGAATTGTAGATGGGTTTGTAGTTTCGATGGTCGAAGATCGTGGATTGTGTATTTTTTAGCTTGTAGTTGGTCGATAGGCCGTATAATAAATATTTGAATAGAGGACAGCTTACTGGAAAGTAATTGGGAGAATATGAGGCTACATATTTCGTATTCTCTTGCATTATCTATGTTATATTTTCTGAATGGTTGAAACCGAAGAATATTTTGCATTTCAAATTATGTACCTATTTTTCTAACACGTGACTTATAATAATATTTGGTACTAAATTTATAGGAGAGGAATCGTTTACTTTTACTATGTTTAACCGGATCAATTATTGCATTAATCCCCTTTGCGTCTAGGAATTATTGAAAAAATAAAGTTTAAGTAAGTAGCTTTGAATAAACAACAAATGCTAAAGACAAAATGTATTAGTGGAGCAAGCATGGGTCGTAACATAATCATTCCAATTTCTTAAATTGACTCCAATGATAACGATCTACTTCTTAACAATTCCTTTAAAGAAATGAAACATTGGTTCTTAAATCGGGTGTCATCAGTCGCGTGGCTACTTCCTTGAATCGTAACAACCAGTCTCAAATAATCTTCCAACGCTGATTCAAACAGTTCATTATTTATTTCCCCATGAACTCATTAACATGCGCAGAGAATGAAATGAAAAGAAAGAAGAGACTCGTTGAAAGCGTTACGGAGCATTGACTCGCGTTCACTATCGCCTAAACTATTTCACTCCCGATGGTACCGTTTGAGAGCTAAAAAACGGTGTGCAATTAAGCTAAATCACGTAGCTCCAGCGTAGATACACCCGAGCAGAAAAGCGCTGCAAGGCCTAGTTCTTACAAAAATCCCCTTTCTAAGTCAAACGAGATGTAAAAAATCGACGATCGGTCATCAGGTACGTTCACTTCTTACGGAACGTGAAAGTACCCGTACGGTTGGGACATCCAATAAGATCGACGCGAGAGCAAAAAAAGGGGGAAGCGACACAAAAAGATGAACAGGAAGGAGAGGGAGAAAATCAGACCCAACTGGACATTCTGGAACACGTAACACAGCGACAGATCCCCTGGTGTTCTTGCATGACATTAATTTTCCGATCTACGAGGGACATACGCGCTGTTGCCCCCTAAAATGTGATGTCCAACGAAAGAGAGGCACGTGCGTAGACGAGGAGAAAGATTTCTCCAGTTTCCGTTGACCCACTGACACTGAAACAACGATGCTCGCAAGCAACTCATGCTCATGCTTACCTGCAAGAAGAAAATAACCTGATCCCTACCTGGTCGTTGCGTTGTCGGGGTCATTATATCGTGTGAGGTGGCTACGTGGATGCTCCTAACTCTCGTCGTTCTTTATGCAGCAAGAACGTGGCCCTTGCAATTAGACAAAGATCGTTCTCCCACGATACGGTGTTGTTGGTCTGCGGGACATCGCGGCATGGATTTCTGTTAGAATGGAAAAGTTATTTCTTGTCTACAGGGTGTCCCACGTAACCGTCGCCACTGAAAGGGCCTTCCTTCAACTTCGCAAGAAACTGTGTTTACTGAATGCTGAACTACATTTAAGTCTGCAGAACTTCTGTTAATCTGTATCACTTTTTAGCTTAGAGGTATTAATGTTAACTTTTAATTTTCAAATGGGACTGTACTATTTTATTGACATCGTTTATTAGTGAACGTACGTGTAAGTAGGAGGAAGATAATGGACTAAATATTTTACGCCTGAAAGAGAATTTTCTAAAGATACTATTGATATGAAGAAGATGCATGTATTTATAAAGTAAATAAAATTACTACTTTCAATTAAATGAAACACGTTTCACAATAATGTTAGACATATTTAGTTTCTAATGCATTTGATCTTGAATTATTATTAATCGCATTTCGGCGTAAGAAATAAAGTGAAAAGGGGTTAGTTCCCTGAACTCAGAATTTCATAAAATTTTTGTTCAAAGTCGAGTTTTCAAAGTAAATGCATGAAAATGTTATTGAAATACGGATTCATAATTTCTACTTTTCCAAGCAATTATGAATGTTACAAGAGTTTCCCTTTTAATTCGCGAATATTAACAAATTTTATTCTTATGCTCCATTGTATATCATTAATGTGTCGCTGCGCGTTTATTTAAATAAAGGTAAAAGTACGGAAGTGTTATATCTTCGCAGCTAAACTTCACACAAAACATGCATTTCATAGATAGTCTCGGAACTTCCCAATAGTAACAATAATGGCAATAAACAATTTGTATTCTTATTAAGCCACATACGTGCGTGAACATACCTTACATAATTCTCGATACATCTTGCATCACTAAGTATGCGTGTTCAAAGATCGTTTCTGTGAATTTCTGTGTTTCTGTTCAATGAAAACAATATCTTTTAACGGGAAATAGCAAATAAAAGAAATTAAAATAACGTCTTCAACGATAAACATTTTCCTGGAATTAATTCCGCTTGTCTGAACTGGAAAGGTAATTTCTACCCGAACAGAAGACATGCAGTTGAAAACCATAAAAGAATTCCATTTTTTTTACGCCGGATTCTCGCAAATTAGCGAAGATCTGAAGTGTCCGCCTGAAAAAGGAAATTGTCTCGTTCGGATTAGGAAACGGCGACGGAACTTCCGTGTAACAGCCATCTAAGTCGGTAGCAAGAAAACAGAGAATGAAAATCAGTATCTCCTAGAAGCTTAATCGTTCTTTGATTGATGTCTATTAATCACAGGCGTGGTGAGTCGATGGTCAGAACAAAGTGAAATCTCTCGAGCCCTCTCCATAGTTAGAGAATTGTCCGGCACGTGATTAATTGAATTGATTGATGACTTTCTTACATGCGATACGTGTGTGCGGGAACTCACGTTTCCTCGAAAACGTGAAGCTATCGTCACGTGGCAATAATTAAACATCAAAATACGTCTCTCTGTAAGGTTTGACCGATCGTAGCCGGCGCCTTTAAAGGGGAGAATATTCGTAAAAGATCGTAACAGTTCTAGGAGATTTTAATTAGACTGTCACGCAGTTTGCAGCACGGAAAATTAAAAATTGGTACTGTAGTTCGATTTATACAGTTCAAATAAAGATTCGGAAGATCCTGGTGAATTTAAGGACACTTATCGTAAAATATAAATATACAATAATGTATCAATTGCATACGAACATGCACAATTTCCTTCAAACGATTTACCCGAAATATACAAAATTAGTAACAATAATCTCATACTGTAACTTTAATTGGTATTGAAATTGCAACTGAAAAAATGCACGGGAAAGTCACGAATATAAAGTTATGTTTGTTTTACCTGCTAAAAAGATAAATATATAATGTATAAATTAAATTCATTTTAATGTAAATACAGAAAAAATTCCACTGTATCCACAAGGACTAATTGTACGTGTAGATACATATGTGTATAAACTTGAATCTTTTCCTTGAAACGACATATCAGAAGTTTACAAAGCTATTAATTATCTCATGTTATAACGGTCTTAAAATATTGAAATTATAGCTAAAACGATGCACTGGCCAGTTTCGAATACCAATTTATGCTTATTCTACACGTGTCATCTCGCACGCGCGAACATTTCAACCTAGTTGTTAGAAGTGCACACAGAAATCTACGATTTTCATGGGATGAAGAACAATATCAGCTGTCGGAAGCTGTTTTACATAAGAATGTGAAAGTCCTATGAGTTCAAGAACGAACATCAAACGTCTTTGCGATACTTGCGTGTCAAACTACCATTGACGAATGATGCGCACGAAATTTGTCACGACGACAAATTGAAAAGCCATGGACGCGGAATTTAGCCAGCTATTTTCTGACATTGTGTCTGTTTGCCAAAGAGGTGAAGAAAGTTTTATGCATCGGCGAACGGCGAAGTGAGCGTTTATCGAATGCGGCGAAGGTGAACAAACTATAGAAGAGCACAAGGTATCTTCTATCATTGGACTTATCGATTCAACAAATCAGTCTATGAACAGAGGCTTTAATCGGTGCACAGTTATCGCGTAAATTATACTTTTCATATTTACACAAACTGTTGACAGATCTTAAAGTCGAACACATGAAGTGATAATTGGTTACGTTAGTGAAGTTTGAAAGAATATATGGGAAAGCCTGCGTTAGTTTGCATTCGAAAGGCAATAATTTCACGAACGTGAAAGAGACTTTGTTTGGAAGAAAGTAAAATTCTTGGGGAATTTTTCTTGAATTGATTTATTTCTTGTCGTATCAGCTTATAGCTATTAGCTATCGCTGTTGGCTACATTGGTAAGGGTCTCGCATATAACGTTATTACCCCTACCCTAAGAACATAGTTGCTCGAATAGATTGCTTGAAAAGAGTGCGATAAAAAAACATTTCAGAGGTTATAGAAAAGCCACAGAAAAATTGTTCACATGTCGGTTTCATTCTCTATTTTTACTTTACATCGTTTAATATATGCATCGTGCAACATATACTTAATAGTTAGTTAGTTTTAGATTACATCCATTGCAGAGGGGTTCTTCAATTTTTGTCATCAAATGTTGATGGTTCAATTTGGTACGCCCTATTCTTAATCTCGTTAGGATGATTTGAATTCTTCTTGGCATTGCGACAGCCAGGCTTAAAGAGTAAATATTATCTCGTATTTCATGGAACACCAGATTTCGTTAATTATACTAGGATCGGATATGGTACTTATATTATATGGGAATTCGGAAAGCTGATTTAAATTTCCTAATGCAATTAAAATAATGTATGATATTATATATAACATATATGTTCGTTTTCCTCCAAGTTAAACTCGGAAAAGTGTATACTTTTCTTGTATTATTGTTCATTCCTTTGCACTTTAATTTCATTGTGATTCGCTACTTACGTAATGTGGGAATTTAGGTGAGAGAGGGGTTAAGTTCAATTCCTTAAAAAAGTGTTCTAATACATTTGCATAGAGGTAAAATTAACTTTTGGTTTTGTTACGAGTATTCTTACGTTTGTTGCTTGTTTATTCGATTTGGAAGACATTTAGTATTTTAGTATGTTCAAATTGATCATAGTTTTTTATTTTTCATTCCATGTAATTTTCTAAAGTTGAATTCACATTTCTTCTTGACAATATATTCAAAATTCGTTGATGTTCAAAATATTTGCAATTCACAATAAATTGATATGAGCTTCCAATATGAATTCACAAATAGTGCTCAACTATGAAAGAAGGATAATAAAATATAAAGTAACAGCGAACCGTATTAGAAATTTTGACATCCAAGATTATCAATCCACCTTCGGGAAAAAGGAACAATAAGTTGTCCGTAACCCACTGTGTTAGAAACATAATTATAATCGGACAATCGCCTGGAGAGGTTTACGAAACAGATCGAAATATTAAGGTAAATCCAACAAGGTTCGCGTTAATAGGATCGTTCCCATTGTCGAGGATGCATCTGCACCCGCGTTTCCCACGCACTTGAACATTTACATACAAACAAACATCGCGGTTGTTCGAAGAAAAATATCAAATCTTTATTAAACAGGTTCTCTTCGGCGACTTTCTTAACGCTTTCGAAAGCCGTGAAAGGAATTTCATGCCGAGTCCCCCCGATAACGAACCATATATACTTTATTTTCGTTCGTTTTCGTGTTCCTTGTGCGCGCACTACCCTTTGCATACTGCTTAAAAGATGGGGAACTTGTTCGGCGATATAAGATTATTTAGTTCGATTAACGCATTCGCTTATGCCCGCTGTGCCACGTGAGATATTCCCTGGGGATCTTCCAGAAATGGACAAAACCTTTTGGAAATTATTCAACAAATTATCAAAGGTAGTGGAAAAGAAACTAAACGACGTGCATAGAATGTGCAATGTGGAAATTAATATTTTACAAATTTGTCTTCCCTTTTTTTATTGTAGATCTTTATTTGCACGGTACATACTTTGATCTGCATTATACAGGGTGCGGTCGAATACCATGTACAAGCGCGTTCGAGGTGATTCATTATGAAAAAATGAGAACAAAATATGGAATACAATTTTTTCATTTAAGGCTTAGTTTTCGAGAAAATCGATTATGTAGTCGAAAAGTAGTATTATGTGCTACAAGGAGTAGGGGTAGTGCTAGTTTGCCATTAACGAAATCATCTAGTTGGTGGAAAATAAATAATCCAGTGATTTGAATATTTTCAAATAATAATAGTTCATAATATTATTTCAATTTCTTGTGGCAAAATCCAAGTTTGTGTACTGCAGAAAATGATCTGTAGTGTTATTAAGATAGTAGTTCTAGTAGTTTGAAACAAAGTAGATGGAAAAGAAGAACACAATTAAATTCGCAACTGCGTAATCGATACTCCTACATGAATGTCTCTTTCCTGTTTATATTTCAAGAGCATTGTACGTCCTAACTGACAAGTTTTTCAGACAATCATTTTAATGACAATACAACGCCGTTCTGACACGTCTAGTCTACCAGGTCCACCTGACCTGGCGACATAAAAATCATTGAAAATAATTAACAACTGTTAAGTCCATCATTCAAGTACTCTCTCATTCTGCATCCTACTAACAGCAACTATATTACATCACGGCAAAACTCATAAAAATTAACGTCTCTTTTGATAAATACCTATTGCATGAAACATGCTTTATATTCATTTGCATAATTTATGTAAAATGTACCTGCCAGAATTCTCGATCTTAACGACCAATTAGTGAATTGTAATAGTATTCTTGATTGGATTTTGTTGTTTCGTATTAAAAACTTAAGACGAGTTCAGAAATAATCTGATGCTAAACAGGGATACTCGACTTGCTCTTCAGCGGTCTGGTTTCAGTTTTGCCCTGCAGGGAACGAGACAGACCCACCTTTACCAATGTCCACCTACATATTCACGATATCGCCGAAAGTCGAAATCGAAAGGCCAGTGTCTCCCAACTGGACAGCGTCGAAAAGTCTTCGTTCTCAGTACTCACTTCTCCACCATTCGACGTCAAATCCAACGAACTTCCGCCCATAACACTGTTCAACACGGTTCTGATTTTGTAACCTTCAATAGGCGTTTCTTGTAGACTTTAATGTGCTGAATACGAATCTGGAATCCGTTTTTCTCCAGATCGTACCGTTTTCGAAAAAATCAATTTTGAAAAAAATCGCAAATTCTAACTTTGGAAGTGTTTTGTACTTTTGCGGTAATAGTTATTCAGCTGCGCGTCGGTGCCAAATGATTCTTTGAAGTTTCACGAATAAAATGATAGACTTAGTAATTAGATTATAAACATTGAAATGTGTTTAAATAATGTTCAAAGTGAAGAGGACACCGAAAGTACACCCATTTCGGCTGATATCTTTTAATTTATTTCAAAAACTAAGGGTCCAGGAGAAAATCTGACTATGACACGCGATAGAGCAGACCTTTCTGCAAAGCAAAGCATCAACGGAAGTTGCAAAATCATTTTTGTATTCAATATACAAGCGAAATAGATTGGTAAAACACGCGGCGGCAACAGTGGCACTCAGCAGAAGTACTGCGCGTTTAGTGATTCCGATATACTGACAATGAGCGACAAGCGGGGAGCCGCCGTCATAGAGCACCACTGCCGCCGCCACGTGTTTTGCCAAACTGTTTCGCTTTTATATTGAAAACGAAAATCATTTTGTAACTTCCGTTGATGCTTCCCTTTGCAGAAAGGTCTGCTCTATCCCGTGGCACAGTTTGAGTTTCTCCTGGACCCTTAGGTTTTGAAGTACATTGAAAGATATTAGCCAAAATGGGTCTATTTTCGGTGTCCTTTTCACTTTGATCATTTTTCACAATGTTCATAATCTAATTACTAATTGTATCATTTTATTCGTGAAACTTCAAAGAATTATTTGACAACAAGCGCAGCTGAATAACTATTACCGCAAAAGTACAAAACACTTCCAATGTTGAAAATTAGCAATTTTTTTCAAAATTAATTTATTCAAAAATGGTACGTTCTGGTGGAAAACGGATTGCAGATTCGAATTCAGCACATTGAAGTTTCTAAGAAACGCCTATTGAAGGTTACAAAATCAAAAAAAGTTGAAATTTGTCGAACAGTGTAATCAGTGATTTCCTCCAAAATTACTCATATTGTCGCGACAATACGGTACTTGCAATTCTAAATTTCTACCTTGAACACTTTCCTGCATATTTAATTTAAATGTTTTGAAAAATGAAACGAAATATTGTATTAAGGGGTAACACCACGGACCTATACTTTGAGAATTTTTTGTGGAAAGATAAATCAAGAAATTGATGATCCGTTTTTTGTGCTTTTTTATTAAATTTTAAACTGCTGGATAAAGTTGGATAAAGGAAATAAATTTTCTTTGTTTCAAAGTAGCGCCTAGTAAGCCCTGGAGAGGCCGCCAAAGTGAGCTTAACTACCCGAATGACAACTACCGCAAATATTAACCGATTCACTTGAAATTTCATACACATTTACAAAAATACATTCTTCAGTAAAGTGCGCACGGAATTTTCGATTAGTCAAAAACTTTCTTTTTTATGAACTGAAAACTACGATTTTCACCAAAATCGGGATTTTGAAAATTCCGTACGTACTTCTCTTGTAAATTTAATGTAGTTTTAAAAAAACTTTGGTTTTTTTATCTAAGTCAACATTTGCGGTAGCCATCATTCCGGTAGTTGATCGCTCACTTTGGCGGTTTCTCCAGGGCTTACCAGGTGCTAGTTTGAAACAAACAAATTTCTCCTTACAGTTTAAAATGTAAACAAAAAGGCACAACAAACGGATCATCAATTTCTTGGTTTATCTTCCCACAAAAAATTCTTTAAAATTTGGCCCGTCAAGGTGGTGTTACACCTTAATATGCAACCGTACCAAGTGTCGAAAGATATTCTTTGAACTCGTTTAAAAGTAGCTGTAAGCACTCGTTCGTGTTGCTTGATTCAGGTAAAGCAAGTATCGCTTTTCAAAAGATATACAGGAAGCTAGAAGATATTCCGAAAAGGAAACTGTTAAAGAAATAAATTTTGTAACTACGACTGGCGTGAGAGGCTACGAATATTGCAAGAATTTTCTGAGAGATGATTGATATTGAAAATATAATTCCCCGAGAAGTAAGTTCGAGTATCTTTTTTCTTTCGGTCTTTAGCGTTTGAAAAATAGATCGTGAGACTGAAATTATTGTGCCTTGATCGAATGATCGTATATCTGTTGCTTAAGTGAATGGTAGGTGTAAAGAGGTTTAAGTCAGATCGATGGTTCTAATTGTAAGTGAGATACAGATAATTTGCCAACATAAGGTCGAAGACTGAAACATTCGACTAATTTTTAATGTCGGTAAGTCACATTGTTTAATGCACAATGTAACTGCGTAAATTGTGCACCACTGTAAACGACTTATTTGGAAGGACATTAATTTTCTATCGTTGTAAATGGAAATACAATTTCAACGTACATTTTTCATTTAAATTCAACACAAATGCAAGCATGTTAAATAAACTAGTTCCGGCCGAAACTTTCACTTATTTATATTATTTTTATTACAAGATAATAAACATCAAATTGTTTAATTGTGCGTGTACAATATTTTAATTAAGTTAAATAATTGAATCCTCCCTTACATTGAATTAGAAAATATAATACAAAATTCATTTCAAAATTACATTGCTCTTCAGTGCAATTTCCGTGCTCTCGGGCATGTAAATTAATGTATTTAATGTAATATATTAATTTTAATCCCTCTATTTGAAACCAATAATCGAACGTTAGGAAATTTCAAAATTGAATTGCTAAAATCAATGGGAACCATTTGGAGTATTTAAAACACTCGTGTAGTCTAGTTACAGTGTGTGTCCAAAATGAAAAAATGAAACATGACCAGGAAAGATATTAAAAAAGCGAGAATAACGAAAGACTGACTCGGCAGGATTTACGATATGAAAGGTCAACTATTACGAAAAGTAATCGGTGTTTTCCTCTTGAAGATCCTCGTCGTTCCTCGTAAATCACGATCACCCACACACCTGACTCACTTTCGAAAGAAGTTTCGAAAAATTCTGTTTAATTCAGTCGTTCTCGACTCTCCATTCACTGCTTTGTATTCTAATAACTAGCTTCTTCACTTTCATCATGAAATTTCTGAAACTATTCCGCTTGCTGACTTGGAATTAGTAGACAGATCTATCCTTCTTAAATAATAATTTTCGTCAAATAGAATAGAACAAATCAAGGATCAAGTTTTACACCATTTCCCCGTAATGTAATCACACAGGATCGAAAAGACACTCTTGTGTAACGTTGCGATAAGCGTTCTGCACGTACAGTCCAATCGGTTGCTCTCCATTAATCAAATAAATACCCACAAGATTTTACACACACGCTCGACAGATTTTGAATAGTCCACTTAATTATTCAACTTATTAGGCTCAGAGGTCATAAAATAAGCGAAATGGTACAACAGACACATTGCTACAGACACAGTAGAAGGCAGTGCACTGGAAAAAAAGTAAAAGGGTTGAATCGAAATTCTATTCCAAACGAAAGAAAGGCAAACTCCTTTTTTGGAATCGCGTTTGTTCCGTTCACGCGGAAAGACGCTGTCGCAAGCTGCGCGGCGCCGACGTACGTGTAACAGGCTCGCAACAACGTTTACCGGTCCGGTGATTTTACTACGTGAACGAGACGAAAGGGAAATCGAGATTGGATTCATATAAATTTTCGGTGCATAACACGTGAGTCGAGATTTGCAATAAAACGTTGATCAGAGCGGGGAATAATTGTCTGGTTCGATCCAACAGTGAATCCATACGATGCTCTTGATCTTTCCTACCCTTTCTCTCTCTTTTACTCTCTGGCTGTCGCCCTCCTCTCCCTATTTCTCTCGTTCTCTCTTGTTCTACCCAGCATTGAAATCCCTCTTCTTCCTTGCAGAGAAAGTATGCGCGTCTCAGCGAAGACATTGCTGAAGTGGCATGACGACGATTTTAAAGATACCTGAAAGTAACTGCCACGGGCATCTTGTTTCCTTGGATTTAAACTGATAAATGGTTTTGGTAAAAGGGGTACCAGCTGTGATATTAGCGATGGGAATGTGTCGATGCTCTCAATGGTTTCTATCGTTATTTGCTAATTGGCTAGGTTTAACAGTAGTAGAACGTAAATATACTATTATTGGTATTATTATTTTTGCTGTTGTTATTGTTACTGTAAGTAGTAGTATCATATCGTTAACACTTTCTCTGTTAGGGGCATTTACATAATACGGTTGATATGTGTTAAGCAATACTTATTACAGAATAATAATACGAGTCTTCTTGTAATATTGGCTATTAAGAAATTCGTTAATAAAATGTTCAATAAAATACTAGTATCGGTCTTCTATTAGTATTCACTATTGGGAAGTTTTCTTGTAAAATGGACTTGTCGAAATTATATAACGTGGTATCAATTAATCTTATTAGTAAAATTGCAATTGTATTCTGGTATATTCTCTGTAAAATATGAGACAAATGTAATGGAGCGCATGACGATATCGTAATACCAATTAATTATGGTGAAAAAGAATCTGTGAGTTAGTTTTGTCATCGCCTACATTTATTGTTATTATTATTGCTTTTAGTGAATACAAGTTTGGGGAGGGGGGGGGGGCGTATTATACATATGTACGTGTATTATTATAATCTCTAGCAGTAACACATTTGGTGTTGCAATAAATATTGTATTAAGAGGTTCTCATCGTTGCATAAAGGGAGTCGATGTGTTTACTTTCGTCAAAAAGTTGTGCATATATAAAAAGATCCTGGATACTATTACAGAAATAAAATTGATTATCTAAAAATGTTATTTTCAAGTTGCTGGACTGCTGGCCTTTCTTGTTCGCTTCGTTAAATTCACCTAACCAAATTTATTGTTATGTTTCAGATGCAGCCTGGGACTGCTATCGACTGTAGTGATTGCTGCGTTTGCAATCACAACTGCAGTTCATCATTTTGATATTTCAGGTGAGCGGAGACTTTTATTAAATTCCCCCAAATAAATTTGCAACTCGTAATAAATTACTTTCTACTAGATCTAAATTTTCTTCGAAAATATTACCTATGTCTATGTAAACATTGAGCAAATATTTCATTCTTCCAACTTAGGCGAAATATTCAATGAGATTAACGGTATTAAATATTTGTTGCAATATAATATTAGATATAAAATTTGAATAACTTGTTAAAATGTGCATTTTATTTTACTATTATGCAATAACTTCTATCTTATTACTAGATGTCAAATCAACGTTTCCTCAAAGAAAAATAGTTTGCGTAACGCAAAGTTCCAAAAATCGGATAACAAAGTCAAAAAAGCTTGTTAACATAACATTTTCTAAAAAATTATAATCGCACGACATGAAATATTCACCAATTTTTTTTCTTAATGCAGCTATCTATTGTCATATGGATGAGTGCATAGATTACTAGGATTGTAATGCATTCGATATTGTTTTTGAACGTTCCTGAATTTTAATCATTGAATTGGAATTCCTTTTTTATTTCTACGTACACTGCAAAGTCTAATGAATCATTTGGCACGTGTCATTAAGATTAAAATGAACTCATCGAAGATTCGAGACTCGTTCTTTTCTTTAGTGGTCAAACAAGTGTTACACAACAGAAGCCACATAAATCGGTTGTTGTTGATCACGATAATGTTACATAGTTGCGTCACAAAATTGACTCGAAGAGTATATCTCGTTAATATTAAGAAACTAATTAGCTCAACCATCCTTGTTCACTTTGCGTCGCGTGGCGTATACGTACCTATCTTGATACTTTATAATCGTTCGATTAATAGTGAACTTTATGTTTATTACAGTCACATCTACAGTATAAATGGATTTCTGTAATTAATTTTAGCTCCTACAAATTATTTCGTAGTATACTTAACTTATTTCACAACTCAAAATATTTACGGAAACACGAGTTTTTATACTTAATATAAAGATTGTAGCTTGAATAACTTATACCCATTTGTCGCTTCAAATATTGTGCATTTTTGTATATTAAACGATTTTATATGATTGAGTCACAATAAGATCTGAGCACTATTTGTGCAATGCATAATATGTATAGATATATCAATACCAAAGGGGTTAGAATGTACGTTTGCATAATACTGTCTACGAAATAAATGTGATTTGCATTTTAAACCCTATAAAGTAAGTCTGTGTTTAAGTTACTACCATTACTTCCTCGTATATTTACCATAAAATTATGATGATTTGAATTAGTTTAAGGTTACGATTTATTTTGCAGAATATGTGTACGGGGTGGATTATGACCTACAAGCAAGAGCACGCGCAGGAATCGAGGCCGAAAGGTTTACATACCAAACGAAAGCTAGGTAAGTTTCTCTACTCAATGTTCATTATTTCATTAACCCATTGAGCAAATTTGTGTTCAAATATTCCTTTCACCAACTTTTCCGAATTAATGTTTTTGGAACAGTCTTATTATTTTGCAAAGTATTACAAGTAACTGATCGCCAGTGACGTAAAGCCAATAACTATATACAGATTCGTATAAAAATTTGAATCCCAGATTATTATTTAGTTATTAATTAACAAAAATTGTAATTTTAACCCTTATCGTATATTTATACAAAATTATTTACATAATTACACATTTATCAGACCATGCAATTAGTAGTATTTAATAGTGCTTAATGTACAAATATTGAAACAAAAGAAGGCATCAAATTAGAATAAAATACTAAACAATATAATGGACCATTGAAAATAAATTTCTTAAAAACATCAACAAAAAGTAATTGACCGCTGTCAATTTATATCACTTGCCGAATAATAAACTGTGACGAAGAATGTCGGTTCTTCACTTTCACGTAATTAATTGTGCAACAGACGTCACGTTACTTTTCGTTCAAGGTAACAAAACGGTTTCACTAGGTTCAATGTAATCATCTAACTCGCTGCCACTTTTCATGAATTCCTTCTACCAGAAATGTCGAAGGACGCTTGCTTCATCGAATATATAATGAAACTCGTTACAGCTGAGTTAATGCAACTTTTTAATCAAATTAAAAAAAAAGTGGTTTATTTAATATTACTACGTACCATGGAACACTTAGTATGTGATTGAAGCTTAATTTCTGAATGAAGCACAACTTGTGGATCGCATTGAGAAATATGTGTATTATATTAGTATTGTATACGCTGGAATACTTATTTCTTAAAAAAATTCTTAAAAAAAGTCATACCATAAAGACATCTATAAAAGAACTAAAGATTTAAACTGGAATAACTGTAATCTCTCACAGTATATGAAAAAAGAACTGCATTGGTCCGACTTATTATTATTGTTATTAATATGTTTTATTATTATTGTTCATTTATTGTTTAATAAATTCATAAACAACCCAACTAGTGATGTCCGTATTAACAATACCGCTAATCGACAAATTGGGAACAAAGGAGGTATCATGAAATACGATATGATATTTCGTTATCCAATTACAGTAAGAAGCATACGCAATTATAATTTTACCCGGTAATGTAAACATCAAACAAGCATAAATAATCGTAAAGTTGCGTTATACTCTACACTTTCACAAACTGGCCGTTCCGAATCTTCGCTAAAAATAAAAGAAATGGATAAACCAAGAAACGATAAAGAAGAGAAATCTTGAACCTCGATATACCTAGAAATAAGCCGATCAGGGTATTAATAGATTTAGAAAACTGCCGTTGCAGAAACCCTACGTTCGATTGAAAAATTCCTATTGCACACCCGATTTCTGCATGCGAAAATAACACGTGCAACGCTCGTTAATACCTACCTGACAAAATTTTACTCTCCACCGTAAGCAACCGACCGTGTCAACCTTTTCGACGAAACCCACAAAGAAACAGTGCTCGCCACCTCTATCGTCCACTGTTAACATCGCATCTAGTATCACTGATCGCAGAGCGATCATTCTCGATCCTTTTCATCTCTGCATTATTTTCCCGACTGGTTGCACAACGTCCTTTTCCAAGGAAGCAAAACGTTCGCGGAGAAAGCTGCGAATCGGTGGCCGAATTAAAGCGGCAGACTAAAAGAGCCTCGGACCGACGAAACGGCTAGATCGTTGCAGCACGCATCCTGGAACCACGAGCGGTAATTACAGCCGAGCTGCTTGATACACCTTTCGCCAAATCGGAGAAGGCGAAACTTCCCAGTGCGGAAAGTGAATCGCAATTACGGTAAAACGCGAGCTGTCCCGCGCCTCCGTTGCGAAGGCGGATCTCTTAGCTGTTTGCGGACTCGTTACTGAAAGAAATGGTGAATTTGCGCCGCGATGTCAGGAATATTGCGTTTTTTTCGACAAGGTCAAACGGGTAACTCATAATGCTCTTCGAAGATCGCTTATTTATCTTTATTTTTGTTCCTTTTATTGCTCTTTAGCTGCGCAAAAGGTCGATAATGTTATGGTGCAGTAGAGCTTCGATAAAACGGCTTAATCGTGAAACAGGCAGGGTAAATGAATGCAAAAAAAAATGATTGGAAACAAATTCCTTCTAAACAGCGAAAGCGTTGAGCTAAAACTGCAGGTCCTCCTTTATCGGCAATTATGGAGCAATAAGATACGATTACAATTATATTACTTTAATTAATTTCGCGTAGTGACAGGGGAAAAATGTTCCCCAGATGAGGTGGATGAAAGGGTAAAAATATAAAGAGGTTTTGGATTGCACTGCATTTCCGTGTTTTCTTTTTCTACTATCTTGCAACTATTTCTTTTTATTGTATATTTGACTTTTCATTATTTCATGATGAGAGCAGCATGAAATAATTAAGTTAAGCTATTTTGGAACAGTTGTTTTTTTTTTTGTATTCATGATACAGTATGCGGGATGTTTTTTATTGAGCGTGATTTATCAATATTCGAAATTGACTATCAGTAAGGGGAACAATTACCAGGTCGAAGTTAATTTCATAAGCATTAGTGAACTATTGTTCTCACTGCTTTGCTTGTAAATTTCTTTGGTTCCATAAATTCGTAGGTACGCGAAGGAGAAAATATAAATAAATCAGTGAACTCCTGTTCTACCAACGGTCCAGCTGTCCAAGTACTTTTGTTCCCCGATGAGTTCCGATAAACAGGGCTCCCCTGTAGTTGGATTTCGCATGTACCCATTTTTTGCTCTTCACTATCTTTCACTGTATGCTAAAACCATTCGTAATCTATTTACATTATCAATTTTAACTAGTAACCAGTTTCAAATTCGTGTATTAGGTGTACCATTAAGTAATTCACTATTTCCGAAACAATCCAATCATTATAGTAATCACCATTATTCCTTTTATCTCTTGCCCCCTAATTGTTTGGGGTACTAAACATTTCAACTTCATAAAAAAGGTAAAGTAAAATGATTTTGTATTTATTTACCTAGGACGATTTAAATTAGATGGCATAACCCTCGGAAAAACCAGCATCCTATTATCACTTATTCATATCAGTCCAGCAGGTATTTCACAAATATCGACGTATTCTAATAAAATGCCCTGATAACGACAGATGAACTTTGCAAAAAGTATGGGAAAAGGTTTCACAAAAGATACGACGATTGCTTTCATGAACAACTTCTTTTGCAATACATTAAGAACAATCCATAAAGGTGATTAAGAAATTACCCCCTCACTCGGGATCCTTTTACTACCAAGGAGCTTATTAGTGCTCAACTTTTTATATTTAAGATAAATTTCTTCGATTATAACATTCAACGCCACTAAATAACAAAATTTTGTACGCCAGTTGGATAATAAATCATTCAAGTCGGAAGCCTATATAGTTAACTCCATGCGCTAAAATTAAATCAGAAAATTGTAGTCGCAATATAAAAGCTGCATCTGTAACAATACTTTCTGCAAAGCACATTTCAATATATATTTGATAAAAAAATTGCAAAGAATGTATATAAATTCTGAAATTTTCGCTAGTTTTCGTTTGGCAGCATTAATCGTTATGGCAAATGAGCGGCTCAGATAATGTAAATTACTTATCGACACACGTAATATCTACTGTACAACAAATGCAAACATTACTTCCAATAAACTAACTAACCAAACGCTGTCCATGCCAGTGGAATCGTGCATTTGAAATGCGACACCCCTTTATTCGGACACCTCGAAAGGAAAGCATTTCTCCAAGATGAATGGCAAGGCAATCGTGAACAAAAGTCCGGCAAACAGGCGTGACGACGCTCGCCAAGACAGCGACCAGTCTGACCGTCCTTCCTGCTCCATTTTCTTTCTTTTTCTCGCGGTGGCTCTGCCACGAGTGCGGACTTTTACTTTCATGGCCGAGAAAAGGAGTGTCGGCAGTGGCGCGTCCTTCCGTGGCGGCATTTCAGCCACGAGGAAGGTTTCTCGTCCGACCATTACCGGTACTATCCCCTTTCCTCAGCCTCGAGAAGGTTGTCGGCCGTATGCTGACGCAGGCCAGCGACATCGGGAACTGAAGTGCCATTTCTGCCATGATCAAATGCCATCGTTGTTCGTTTCACTGATTTTTCATTATCTCTTCGTCAATTGCCTGGCAATGTCGTGAGAGATGTACGAACGATATCTCGTTTAACTGTTCTCTTCGCTGTTTTAGAAAACAATCACCGACTCTTAATGTAGGTCAGCAACATCGAACACCCAAGTGCCGTTTCTGCCACGATTGAGTGCCATTATTATTCGATTCAATGGTTCTTCATGGCCTCTTCAGTAATTGGCGGCGAATATCGTGGGTCATTTACAGTTAATATTGCGTTTAATTATTCAAGTTATTTATTTCGGAAACAAATTACCGGCTCTGAACGCAGACTAGCGATATTCAGCACCCACGTTCTATTCCACCCATGATCAAGTTACATCTCTATTTGCATCAGTGATTTTTCGTGATCTGTTGAATAATTACTCCTACTTATTGCCCTTCTTTTTTTCGAGAAAAATTAACGACCCTGAAATTAGAAGATGATTTAAACGGTTTATACTATCTAGAAATATGCTATATTAAAAGGATCATTTGATAGTAATATTATTCAATGAAACGAGAGATTGGACTTTTTAATAGAAAAAATACGTATGGAGCTTTTGGGCCTGTCAAGTTAATAGGCACATGAAGACAAAGAAAATCGTACAAAATAATAAATTATTATTCTATATTTAGTTAACATTGTGACTTTGGATTATTCCATATCCTCGTTCTCGACATAACTTCCATTCATTCTTAATACAAATCTTTTACTTATATTTTTGACATTTGTATTACCAGATCTTGTATACCACGGAATAATCAATTATCTGACGAGAGGGCGAAACATTACAACCGTTACAGTGTACAAAAATAATTTTCAATAAAAATGTTAAAATATCTTGCAATCAGATAAACAGTGACAAACTCAACCATACAACTAAAAACGAAGAACTATATTTTCTTTTTTTCCATTATTAAAAAAATTTCGCAAAACAGTAGCTATTTCTATCTACTATCTATGTAACAATCTTACATTAACAATAATAGTAATAAGCTCAAATTCTTCGCTTTTTTTTCAAATCATCATTCAGACGGTGTCATTATGTTGCTATATGTACATACATGTATAGTTTAACATTGAAATTAGCAAAAGTCATACAAACAATTACAATTAGAGGATTGCAATTGCCAGTCGTGGAAAAGGATTTAATATTGGCGACGAATTCTGTTCGAGAAGCAGTGTTCCCGTCACTAGGTCGAACGAGCTGCCAACTCTTGGTGATCGTCGACGTAGCGTCGCGGGACGTCGTGGGCCGTCGTGAAACGCGCGTTCACGATCATCGCCGGGGGCCTTCCTTCCTGTTGGCCGAGCATTCCTTTCGACTCATCGTTTCTTTCCCCGCGTTGCTGCTGTACGGTCGGTTTTTTTTGCGGCCGATAGAAAGTGGCCACGGTCGCTTTAATTGCGGCCGACAGGGTCGCTTCTCGCACAACTCCTTTCGGTTTCTATAGCTCGTTTAGGAGAAACGAAGGATTAATCTATGGCCAGTAGGTGATAGGATATTTGCAAGACAGTAATATAAAACGTATCATAGTGTATGATAATAGTATTTTCTTTATTGATCCTCTTTGTCAGGCTTGAAAGTAAGAGAAATTTATTATTATTCCGCACTGTTACTGTGGATATTCTGTTTTAATAATAGGCCAATCAATTACGGATCTCTGTTTGTTTTCTAGTTGACAGACATTACTGTATCTCGTTACAAAATTGTTTCCTGCCTTTCATTCCGGGACACTTTTTTGTGCAATATGAGTTTTACTACAGCGGCGGTAAGGATTTTCAACATTCTGTTTCAGCAATCGAAGATGTACGATTCCGAGAAAAGTTGCACCCCTGAAATTCAATTTATATATAATATTGGAAAATTATAATTTTCACTTGCAAACAAATATTTTAAATACATATTGGTCACATTTTTTCCAATAATATACAGAATTTCTCCGAAAAATCGGAACAACAAAATATGAAAAACAGCAAATAATTGTATTCTCGTAAAAGCTATTTAAAAAACCTTAAAAGCAAAAGCGGAGAAAAATAAAAAAAGATAGACAGATCCGTTTCTTTCCACCATCCTTTGTTCGCAAGGGACTGTAGCTCCTCTAATTGATAATACTGCCACAAGTCTGATACTACTTCAGATATTGTTCCCGCGGAGCAATTTGTATGTACATAACACGCAATCCTTTGCTGTGCGAATGCAATTTGATTTATAGCCACGAACATGCATCAGCGAACAACTTCTTATTGTTAGAGATTTTACATGGCTCTTATGACTCACGCATGAATTATACTTCCTCGTTGTTGGCGTATCATAAATTCCACATGGAAAAATCGTTATCATTCCGCATTTTTCCTTCCTTTCTTTTCACCGTAGTTATTCCTATTTGTCAAACTTCTCTCCATCACGTTCGACTGTTTATTCCTTTGCTTGGATAGAAAGCGACTACGACTGTCCACATTGCGCTAACTGATCGAACAAGTCATGCATTGCACGCGATTTATTGCAGTCCGCCAAAGTTGCCAGTGAGACTTAAGTGCTGGCTTAAGTGCTCGGTGAATAGATAACACGTGATATGGGTAATTATTGCAACATACAAATGTTTCAGCGGACACGAAAATTGCTTGCAGGAAAACGAGGATCCTAATTGACGATTTAAGAGACGCTTTGCGAATAATTGCAGATTGCTTTCGATTTTACTTCGTTTATTGTTAATCAATGCCTGCTAGTATTTGTGGGATGGGAAACACAAGAGTTGTCATTAGCGTTAAATTTTCTGGGGGCAATTGCACTGTAATTTTTTATCGTCCACAATATGAGAATATTTTCACGTCTATCGGCGTGTTGTAACTGCCCGTAAGAAACTGAAGATTAAATATTGTATTTTAAAAAGTATTTCTAAGAGCGATTTATCAGCTATAATTTAAAAGTGCAATGGATAATTTAACGGTGATTATTATTTCACGCAACATCTGTTTATGTTTTCAGGTTTCAGAATAGGCCAGAGGGCAGCGAAGCTCCTTGCAGAATTAAACCAGACAAACCGTGTCCACCAAGCAAGTACAGAACCCCGTCCGGTGTTTGCAATAACGTGAGACATCCGGTTTGGGGTGCTCGTGGTGCACCTTTCCTGAAAATACTGCCACCAGCATACTCTGATGGTAAGTAATTGTATCGCAACTATCATATTTGTTAATAACTTTCTCTTACATCGAATGGCGTTTTTTCCTTCAAAATTATTGTCACATATCAAGACTCGATAGAGATGTCTCGCATTTCTCAAGTTCTTTGCACATATTTCTTCCACATTCCACGAAGTGTAATTTTTTTTCCTGAGAAGTTTTTTCATAATCGATCAATGGAATGTTGAATGTCTACGAATATTCAACTTTGATATACAGAAATCTTACAATATCAAATAATAGTGTCAAATGTATAGATTGCATTAATCTGCGTGCACGCGTTCAGTTATTTTGAAGCTAATTAAATTTGATATTGACGATTTTTTTTATGGCATTTATAGGAGATGTAGTTCTCAGAAAAATATTCAACGCATTTCTTACTAATCTGTAATCGTCTATATTGGTGAGAGCGTAATACGAAATTCACTAAAGATAGAGGACGTTAAACGTATTTAATTCAATATCGTAGGGACCACATTATTAGCAATCAACTTTCTTAAAACTTTCAAAATTCTTAAGAACCCCATTTCTCCAAATACAGTGTCAAAGAAATATACATTTTCCATTTATTTCTTTTACACACAAAATTTCATATACAAAGTACTAAAAAGCCCACAAAATACCGATGAATGTCATAATTTCTCGTACATTAAAAAACAATAGCAATTCCAATATAATTGCAATACCAATGGCAAACTAATTCTACGATAATATCGAGATACCAAAACAACAATGAGCAACATGCGACCAGTATCATACACTTCTGTATTTCACTTACCGGTAAAACAAAAAATCGTTGCGAATGAAACAACCGTATAAAAAACGCAACCAGAATGAAAATACGGGAAAAGCGGCGAAATAACGGAAACGAAATGGTCGAGAGGCCGAAGATTCTCCAGCGGCAACCGGTCCCCGATCGTTCGCCGACCCGTTACACGCACTTCCCGTATCGTGGATGGAAAGTGAAAATTGGAACGAGGTAGACGCACGAGCTCGGAGATCCATTTTGGCGAGCGTTGGCATGCTAGCGTGGATTAGAAACGTCGAATTAGCATGCTAGAAGTAACTGTGAGCCAATGAAATAGAGAGTCCCTCGGCGGGCATCGATTGCGTCATCGTACACGCGAATAATAAGCGATTCCACCTGTGATTCCACCTGCGAGCCTATTTCGATTTCTGTTACACGCTCGCCGACAAAGACTAGCGGCTGCTTTCCTACGCGCAAGGAACACGCGATCGTCGGTTTTCCTTCGAACGTAGGAGAGTATGGCGCGATCATTTTCTTTAATTTCATCATTGCAATAACGTGGTGCTGAGAGAATGGTATTTAGTGGAAAACCTTGATGCTGATTTTGAATTTATTCAGTCGAATATACAGTCTGTCCCAAAGGTATTTGTACCCTCACTCTCTGTGCAGGGAAATTTGTTGAAATTAAGCTTTCTCATTTGTCCACAGTTTAGTACAATGTCGTCTGTAATGTAACATACATGTACATCCGCCTTTCTAACATTTGATGTTTTTTTTGAAACTTTGCTTGAAACTGTTTTACCATGCAATATTGACGACACATTGAGAGGTTTATTAACCACACAATCGATCAGTAATTTTCTTTTACGGACAGTCCTCCAGTCTGCTGTAACTAAAATGAACTTATTACCAAATTTATAATTGAATCTTTTTTCACGCATAACATTCGATGTTGCATCTAAATCGAGTCACACTGAGGTTTGATCTGCGAAAAAGCTACTAATCTATCCTTAATTATTTCTAACATCAAGGTGCGTTAACATAAATCCAAGCTTTAAGAATCCCCTCTTACTAACATCAAATTACCTTGTAGAAGAAATCGATTAATCTCACTCCTATTATAAAATGCGATGACTCGACTAAGACTATACTTCATTAATGAAAACAGACTCCGCCAGATTATATAACATATTTGCCAAACAATTTACCAGTAAATTTTGACCATCGTTACAAATATTTGTATTTCTGTAAATCACCCTATAAGAGAACACGAGTTTACTTCGAGAACACGTGTTACGTTGATCAAAATCTGAAAAACGACTCGCGAACCAGCGTTAATTAAGAAGTAGAAATTGTAACGTTTCGTCGGAAGTGTGCTTCTGGGCGCGGTGAGAGAAGCCGAATGACAGCTGGCGCCTACGTCCGGGGGAAAAAATCCAAACGAAAATATGAAAGTGAAAAGAGCGACGAAAGTGACTCAGGTGTTCTGACCAGTGGTTCCCCGAGCCAGCCTTTCGACAGCGTTGACCCAAAATACTACTTCGATCGAGGAGTACGTGCTTCCATGTAATTTTGCCGCGTCGACCCGATCGAAAGTCCGTAGTACAGCTAAACTGTCTAGGGTGACCGGCATAATAATGGATTGACGAATTAGCACAAAGTTATATATGGGGCTCAGTTTGTTAATGGTATTGTACTACTGGGTCCAACTAAAGTGGAACGCTAGAAAATCCAGATGACAATTATTCGTATTTTTGAACCTAAATATGTTTCTTATATTTGCGAGTCTCTTTCTTTCTCTTTCTTGTTCTACTTGATTCTTTCAGAATGCGAATTAATACTTTCAGCTCTTGATATCGAGTCATTCACTTTTGTTACTATCATGCATCCAGCTGCAAATGGTTATATTGCACATGCGAGATGATTTTTATTTATGCACTGCAGCTGCAAGGGGTTGATGTATTATAAGTCGGGGCACTCTGTGTTTAAAGCTTAAATTGATGTTAAAGATTCGTCGGGTTTGTGTTTCTAATAATGGACCAAATGTACATAATAGAGGGTGTCCCAAAATTCACGCAAGAAGTAAGTTTGATAGAAAACACAGGTTTATGATTAAAAATTGTAAATTTTTTATTGATTCATAAAGTATTAAGTATAGGGTTATGTATGGAATAGAATATGGGGTAAATGGGCTCCACGCTACAGAGAGCTTCTCGGAATGTCAAATTCTTGACCACGGTGCCGAATTGATGTTCCCGGACTCTCACCAACACTCTCACGAACTGCTTCGATGTTTTGCATTATACTCAAGTTCGTTCATACAAGAAAAGTACTCAAGTTTGATGTTTATTCATAATTGACTTCGACCACGTTATACTGGTCTAGCTTTAACTTTTAAATTGGCGTATGGTAAGACACTTTACATATAAATTAACATATAAAAGTCATTTTCTTCCATAATTAATCGATAAATTTTGTAAGGTTTTCTGCGGTCGAAAAATCGACATCTGCTACATAGTGTCCTAAGATAACCATAACACCACTCGGTCGTTTTATTTTCTAAACGACAACATAGTGCTGACCAAGTTTGTGCAGAATATTTCGAAGGATCGAAGGTACACCAGCATGCGTCGATCGCGTCTAGAAGGATTTATGAGTAAGCAGAGCCCTCGCCACAAACGTTTACGGCAATATTTAAATGCCACGATTTCCCATGCTTGTCTCCACGCAGACGCACGTGAATCAAGCTAATTAGGGACAAGGACGGTACTTGTTAAAATACTTTTCGAACTGTTCACCCGTTTATTTCATCGTTACACGAATATTCGTATCAATCGTGAGGCATATGGACGCGTCGATTGAACGCCACCATCGCGATGCATCGTGCCGCCATAAATCTAAACCGATCGACAGGATATATCAGCGGGTGTATCGATCAGGTAGACAACGATGATCGCGTAGGAAGACACGTGTCGCTCATTGTCAACCTACTCTGTCGCCAGATTCATCGAGTACGGATAGACGCGCGTAACCATGACACCGAATGTCGAAACGAGTTGCACATTTCGAGGCTGGTAGGTCCTACCCCCCTTCCTTGAGATTGTTATTAATCCTTGTACAGAATTTGCTAAATTAACGCAGGCAGACAAATTTTCGGTCACAGTGACTCAATCTTATAGCTTTTACGAGGCAACGTAGTGTGAACTATGTTATGCATTCCGAAAATGAAAATAATACTTCCGCATTATACTATGAAGAAGTATCGTAAGTAGAAGTTGGATAAATTAGAAGAAATTTAGTAGACATTACGGAAATATACAAAATAAATATAATAAATATGTATGTACAGTCGGCCAAAAAGGAATTCATACAATGCATTAGTTTCACTTTCTACTTCATTATTTTGGTGTTAAGTTGGTGATTCCTAAAACAATATACATGGATATGAAGTATTACACTTTAGCATAGATCCGCTTCATATCCATGTATATTGTTTTAGGAATAATTAGTTGGGGATGATTAAATAGGAATAATAAAATAATGAAGTTGCAAGTGAAACTAATGCACTGTATGAATACTGTTTTGGCCCACTGTATGTATACGAGGCAGATTGTAAGTTAATAAAGATGTTATTAGACAAATTAATGTCATTGCTATTTTATTTATAAGATATTGAAAGATATTATTACACTGCGTTTATACTTTATATATCAAATTCTAAATTCTGAGATCGCTTTTTGGTATTCTGCTTTTGAACCGCATATTATATCCCTGCAAAAATGTCCCGAAAATAGTTGTTTTACAGAGCAACGCTTAGTAAATCCATGTGATATTTCTTTCTTTCCTTTAACTTAAAAGAGTCGAATCTCTTCTTTGAATTAAAGAATTAAAGAAACAAGCCAAAAAATATATGTAATATATGTATATGCATAAAGTAAACTGTAATAATGAATAAAATCAAAAACATAATGGTTCTATAAATTTAATAGATGCAAAAGGCGTGATACGAATTTCAGTTTATATCAACTAAAACTACTTTATAGATATTAATTTGTGGAAATTGTTCCTAATAAAGCCTATATAATTGTGGATGTGATTTGTGTTATAGAAACAGAATGCATGGTTGTTAAATGTATGGGAGCTTTATTAGTAAATAATTGTATTCAACATGAAACAAACAGCATAACAGCTTCAATTTCCCTGATATCATCTCATAAAATAATATTAGGTGACATTCCAGTTTGTAAACGGAATGATAATTTCGTTCAGCTCATTCCGCTTGTTATTGGAGGTAGCGAAAATTGAAACTTTCTAGGACAAAGACAGAAATACTTTTCATCATTCGATTATATTCGACAATGAAATCGAATAATGCTCATTAGGAAGTCCTTAATGTATTCGAATTTTCCATTTTAAATTTCAATATTTTGTATTGTATCTCATTGCCAGACGGAAAACGTAACAAAAAGTCTTCTTTGAATCGTATATATCATTTCATACAGACGGGATAGTTCATTGAAGGTTCAATTAGGGGGAAATATTGTTCATAAAAAAATCAATATTAAGTGAATGCTCTTGTTTCTATTTTAATCTATTTCAATAATATCACTTTTTATATGCGTCTAAAAGATCAAAGATAACAATGAATAACGATTACACTCTCATTTACGCTGCAGAGCCAAGTGATGTAAGGATAGAAATCATAAACTATACAACAATAAACTTCATCGAACGTAAATTACTTTTCAGCTGTACGGCACAATACTAGTGCAATCTAAAAACTATGTCCACATATTTTTCATGGTGCCCATTTTTATATTTTTTGAAGAAATGACGTGTCGATTATGAACAAAAAAATAAGTATTATGCATTATGATAGTATAGAAATATCGTAAAGAAATTAACTTTGCCATCTATATTAATTTTTATTGAAATTTTTGCTTATTTATTTCTTGAAGTACAAATAAGTGATAATTAGATATTGTATACATAAAATAAAGTGGCAAGTAATTATGACTTTTTGCAATTATTCAGAACGTGAAAGTTGCAAATTAATATGTACATTAAAATTTGTGAAATATACATAACTACTAATATAATAATATTTGTATACAAGCATTCGTCGACATTCATATCAGTAAACATTATTTATTAAATCCGAACAGTAGAAAATTGGTAAACGAAACGTAATTTGCTTTATTAATTCTGTAAACGTTCTATACTTATGATATGTAAATTTAAATAGGACTATGACACGCAAGAAGAATGTAGACACTACTAATTAACACAGTCAAGGTGCTATTTGAGACAGGCGAAATAAAAGATAATATTTCTCCTCAAAAGACAAACCCTTTGTTCAAATAAGACCTTTATCATCAAACAATAAACCACAATACTTACAAGTTTTATATGCATATATATATTTAAACTATTAAGCAACAATGTGTCCACCAAATATTAAATTATTAAAAAACCGTCTTTTGTACAAGAATCGACTTCCTTATAAATGAAAAATAAATTTCTGATGCAAAGATATCTTATATTACTCAAACTATATATTATCTAATATAATAAATTAATTTTTGCTAGGCATGGCTAGTCCCCGACAGTCGATCGGAAACCACGTGCTCCCAATACCCAAGAAAGCTGTGTCCACACTGATCAACCACCATCGTCAAAAACCTGAGGCTCACGAAGGTCTAACCAGTATCTCTGGTGTCTGGTCAGAAGTAATATTCAAAGACATCGCGTCCACGGTGCATCCCTCGAACCAACAGGATCTCTGCTGCTCAGAAAAAACGAAGTACCCAGAATGTTACGAGATCCGTGACGAGCAAGGCGGATGCATAAACTATTTACGCTCTGTACCAAGCTTAACCGTGCACAAATGTAACTTCGAGGGCAGGGAACAAATGAACGGTGCATCGGCTTACTTGGACGGCTCCCACATGTACGGAGCAACAGATGAACAATTACATCGGCTCAGAACGTATAGTCAAGGAAAAGTGGACATTTCTGTTTGCAAAGTGTGCAACAACACCGTGGACAAGGCTTTGGCAATGATATACACTGCCTTGTTAAACGAACATAATCGTCTGGCTGAAAAATTGGCCGAGGCGAACGGGCAATGGGACGATACGAAATTGTTCCTGGAAGCTCGTCGACTTGTCGTAGCCCAGATACAGCATGTCACTTTGAACGAATACGTTCCAAGCATCCTAGGAGAAGGTGCTCGAACGGATCCAGAATTAATGCCAGTTGCAAGTGGATTTTACAGCGGTTACTCGTCGTCGAACGTAGGAGGAACGTACGATGCTGTCGCGTTGGCTGCTTTGCACGCTCTGACATCGCTACGTAAACAGGGTATCGACGATGCCACGTGCTTGGAAAACCACGTGGTCGCTTCAGCCAATCGCGTGAATCTGGATCTGAGCGGGAGCGCTTTCGAATCGCGCCTAGACATGGACGCGCGCTTCGTCCACGTGGGTCGAGACCACGGCATTCCTGGATACGTCCGGTTTGTAGCTGATTGTACTGGAAACAATGTCACGGTAGGTTCACGCAGCGATGTTGTTGAATACTATACAGATTTTATTTTAAACACCATTTTGGTTGATTTATTGCCAGTGCTAGATGGACAATCTTTTCGATTTTAATTCTAGAGCGGTATTCCAGTCTTTCCAAAACTATTGCTGTACATATAACTATTCTATGTTTCTTCGGGTCTTTATTCGTAGTATTTTAAAGTTAAAAATATGAATTTCATACTTTCGGAGCATGTTTTACCCAAAGGAAAACGCACCAAGGTTAATGAGATCAGCACCAAATGGTTAATAAGACTCAGAGGGCCGGTTTAGATGTAGAAAAATGTATGAATAACTTTTGAGGGAGTGTTTTGGTTTCTTCTGTCTATAGGTACAGAATTTCAAGGATTTAGAACGCCTCATGCGACCAGAATACGTCAGACTGCTGGAATCCATCTACTCTCGAGTAGAAGATATAGACCTCCTCATCGGTGGAATTCTGGAGTTTCCCACTCGGGATGCCGCAGTAGGACCAACATTCGAGTGCCTCCTCAAGAGACAATTCATCAAGACCCGAAACTCTGATCGATTCTGGTACGAGAACGATATTCCCCCTTCTGGATTGACGTCTGCCCAGCTAGCTGAGATCCGCAAAGTTTCTTTAGCTGGCATTCTTTGCGCCAACACAAATATGTCACAAATCCAACCGAAAGCGTTCATTCAGCAAGACCCGTACTTAAATGCTAGAATAAATTGCAATCAACACAGCGTGCTGGATATAACTCCGTGGAGAGAGGAACCTCTTCCAGAACCAGTCAAGGAAGCAATGGACAGCAAACCTAAAGTGTCAGAACTCGTGCCACATCTGAGTCCCAATTTGATTGCAGCAGCAGTAAAGAAAGCTGAAGCAGATCTAATCGAGAGGAAACAACTGGAGTACAATTCCTGGCTGCAGCAGAGAATAGCCGATCCTAAATCACCAGCTGGAACAGCTGCCAGTTTCTCCAAAGCAAACAGAGATGCCTTATTGCTGGCTAATTCATCGATCATGTACGAGCTAGCTACCAACGAAATCTTGAATGGTATCCATGGTTTAAGACGCCGAAAGCGACAGATCTTCGATACCACGGACAACATCCTCGGTTTCCCCAATAACGATTTTTCTGACCTACTGCAGAACGTCGACATCTCAGGATTCTTATCCCAGCGCAAGCCCACAAATCACGACGAAGTCGAATGTCCCGTAGACGATAGTCCGTGCGATCCAACCACCCCATACAGAACCCTATCAGGTCACTGTAACAATCTACGTAACCCCAACCTCGCAAAATCATTGACAACGTTCGCCAGATTGCTCCCACCGGTCTACGAAGACGGAGTATCGAAGCCCAGAAGTTCGTCAGTGACAGGAATTCCTTTACCAAATCCCAGAGTAGTCTCAACAGTGATCCATCCTGACATCTCGAACCTCCACAATCGATACACCCTCATGGTGATGCAGTTCGCCCAGTTTCTAGATCACGATCTCACAATGACACCGATCCACAAAGGTTTCGCGGAGTCTATACCAAGCTGTCGCCCTTGCGATTCTCCACGGACTGTTCATCCAGAATGTAATCCCTTCCCAGTCCCTCCCGGTGACCATTACTACCCCACAGTGAACGCTTCTTCCGGTGCACGAATGTGTTTCCCCTCTATGAGATCGCTGCCAGGTCAACAACATCTGGGACCCAGAGAGCAGATCAACCAGAACACCGGATTCCTGGATGCTTCTGTTGTCTACGGTGAGAACACCTGCATCTGTAATATTCTTCGAGGTTTCAATGGACGCATGAACATCACCCAGAGTCCACATCGAGTGGGAAAGGACCTTCTACCTCAATCTGCTACTCACCCAGAGTGCAAAGCTAAATCCGGTTTCTGTTTCATTGGCGGCGATGGTCGCGCTTCTGAACAACCTGGCCTGACCGTCATGCACACGTTATGGGTACGAGAGCACAATAGAATCGTGGATGGTATGAGGCAGGTGAATCCCCATTGGGACGGCGAAAAACTGTTCCAACAGGTTCGTCGCGTAATGAGCGCCATGTTGCAGCACGTCACGTATAATGAGTTCTTGCCTCGAATTCTTGGCTGGAACGCAGTCACCCTCTATGGGCTGAAGCTTCTACCTCAGGGCTACTACAAGGAATACTCGCCTACCTGTAACCCTAGTGTACTGACAGAATTTGCCACTGCTGCTTATAGAATCGGGCATTCCCTTCTCAGGCCTCACTTACCGAGAATGGATCGCAATTATCAAAATATAGAACCGTCTATTTTGCTGAGAGATGGATTCTTTGATCCTGATGTTCTCTATCAGCATGGCATGATAGACGAAATGACACGAGGCTTGGTGGCAACGCCCATGGAAACTCTGGATCAGTTCATAACAGGAGAAGTGACCAATCATCTGTTCGAAATTCGTGGAATTCCATTCTCTGGAATCGATTTGGTGGCGCTTAATGTTCACCGTGCTAGAGATCACGGAATGCCGTCCTACAATAATTACAGGGCACTCTGTAATTTAAAGAGAGCTACCACTTTCGAAGATTTGTCAAGAGAAATGGCACCGGAAGTCATAGCTCGTCTGAAACGCATCTATGCTTCTGTGGATGATATTGATCTGTTCCCCGGAGGAATGAGCGAAAGGCCTCTCCAAGGTGGGCTCGTAGGACCCACGTTCGCTTGCATAATAGCGATACAGTTCAGGCAGGCGAGAAAATGTGATCGATTCTGGTACGAAACTGACGACCCCAACATCCGGTTTACCGAGCATCAACTGGCAGAGATCCGTAAAGTCACCTTGTCGAAAGTTATGTGTGAAAACATGGACGACCATAACGAGATGCAACGGGCAGCGTTCGATTTGCCAAGCAACTTCCTCAATCCACGAGTTCCCTGTAGCTCGATGCCGCATATGGACTTCTCCGCCTGGAGGGAAACCAGGCATGGCTGTCAAATTGGAGGAAGAAACGTGGCTCTTGGAGAGTCTGGTTTCCCTACACCTTGCACTAGCTGCGTGTGCACAGCTGAGGGCGTACGTACCCTTAATTTGAACTAACAATTTATTTTATAATTAATTCAACAATATATCTTACAATTAATTTCGCTATTTATTTTTTTATTAATTTAGAAATTCATTCAAAATATAGGATATTTTTTATTGTCTTACATTTTGCCTATTTCTTATTTTTTCTTTCCTTTTCTCGTTTTTAGACTCAGTGCGCTTCTTTGAGGATCACTGATTGCAATCAGCTTCTACGCGAAGCTTCTCGAGAAGCGATTTTGCGCGACGACGTGTGTACAGCTCAATGTGGCTTCGTTCTGGCAGCCACGGAAGCTACATCGAGGTTTCAGCAGTTCACCACGCCGTCAAACTTCCCGGGTTTTGTGCCACACAGAAATAGTTTAAGAAGCATTCCGACGCCGGTTTCGTTCAACGGCTTCAAATTACCCGATCTCTCGCAATTCATAGGCTGAGCGAGATGAAATGTTCACAAAGACTTTTCGTATAATCAGTTGCTTATTAACTATCACACGCAAGAGAGTCACTGTCTTCCTTCAAGAGACTGTACAACGGCAGTGAAGTACATAGTTTATAACACAAACTTCGCTCATCATCGTTAATAATTGTATAACTCTGTACAGAAATCTGAATCGAGATTTACGGTGGACCCGTGCTTATGTGCGTCCGTTCGAACGTTTTACTAAATATTATTCGCGATGAGGTGTGAAGAAAGATCCGCAAGCAATAAGATTTTAGCACGTCTTACATTCGACTGGAATTATTGTAAACAGGTCGCCGTTTTTGTTTCGTAACAAATACCTCTCATTTTTTTGTTTACTTCTTATGTTTAGTACTATTACTTTGTAGATTATAAGAAATATTTAATGTACGGGTGCCACGAATAACGCAAGCGTAAGGAGGTCAGTACACACGATGTATCTTTGTATAAAACTGTCATTGCCAGTTTGAAGGAAAAATTGCACAGTGATCTCGTAGTACATAATTGCAGTGTGAGGGCAAAGAGGACTCCAGTAAATCGTCACGGCATCCGTCGATATTGTGACACTCTGTATATTGACATTGAATATTGTAATGGACGGATGAATGATGTGTATTAAAGGAGTTGCGCTGGCATTGTACCAGCAAATCGTTTTTGTATACTTGTATAATAATTGTAACGCGAAAATAACAAATGCGAACACAAAATGTCATTCAAAATTCTTTTTCTTTATCTCATTACACCTTTATCTAATTTTGTAGTACAATAGTGACATGTATAACGTTAATAAATGTTAATGTTTCTTTTTTTTTTCTTTATAATAAATAGTAAACGGCGTCCCACACTTCCATGACCTATCAGACTATAGTGAAGGTTGGTCCGCTTTTTAGTCTTTTCTGGAATACCGCGATTAATATAGGCTGACTGAAGGAGTTGCTTTACAGGGATCAGATATTTACAAAATATATGGCAGACATCAGCCAATAAAGTGTAATACTCGAATCATTGTGAACATTCATTCCTCGCTGTTCCATACGTATACTTTCTCTTATGAAGCGTTCCTTCTTCGATGTTGCAAATTCTGTATAATATCTACGAATCGTTTGATTTTTAACTGGCAGGAACTTCTTGCTTATTGTTAAGCACAGCAGCAGTATCTTGCAATGCGGGGGATTGCTCGGTACACCGCCAAAGTCCATAAGTTTTGCCTACAGTTGTTTGCCATAATCTCAAAGTACCATCTTCAGAACCGCTAGCATATAATTCACCATCTGGCGAAAAGCGAACACAGTGGACAGGTCCAAAATGTCCTTTAAATGATTCTGTAAAAATAATATCAACGATATGTAAATATATTAATGGAAAACATAATACTATTATTCAATTTTCCTAGAACTATGTATTAAACTTCAACTTACCAATTTCTGTGCCTGTAGTGTAGTCGAACTTGTACATTTTTAAGTCTTCTCCCCCACATACAAAAATACTACAATCTGGATGCAAACTGGCACTATTCATTTGAGTTGGTGCAGTGTATTCGCGTAACTTTGTTAATCTGTGCAAATAATGAATATTTATGTTAGATATAATTAGTAAGCAATGTAAAGTGTCACAGCAGAAACTGTTTCTTAGTGGATCAAGATTGCTTCAAAGGTAATAGAATAATCAGAACATTTATGTTGTTTCCTTGAACTTGTTACGCTACTTTCCTTTCTTTCTGATACGTAGATTGATCAGTTACCATTTACAAAATACAAATTAACTTACTCTCTGCTACTCCAGAATGTAACTACATTGGAGTGAGTTGTGGTAATAATGGTCCCATCCTTTGATACCTCCATAGAATTTGGAATTGCCGGAAAATCTAGCCTTTTAATTTCTTGTCCGCTATTCCTGTCCCATACTCTTAGCGTTTTGTCATCGCCACAAGTAATTAATGCGGTGTTATTATTAAAGAAGGTGGCATGTCTGATCCCATTTTTATGACCTGAGAAAATCTGTTAATATTACTGGTTAGACAAAATATCATGGGACATTGCATTATCTTGGTATATAAAATTTTATACATATATACCTGTGGCGCTGCTTCTGGTTTGTTGAGATCAAAAATTCGTACAAGTTTTTCATTGGAGCCCGTACATAAATAATTTGAATCGGTGCTGAAACTCACAGACTTGACAATATGCTTATGCTGGAACGATTGAACTTCCTCTCCCTTGATTGCATCCCATACTTTAGCATTAAAGTCAGCAGCACCGGAAGCGGCTAACGTAGCCTGAGGGTTTAATGCGACGCCCCATACTGCCCCTTTATGTCCTTCAAATGTCCCAATCCAATCTCCAGTGTCTCCCTGTCGTAGCATAGGCTTGCCATCTAAATGTATACCAAATTTCCATTCCAGTCTTTTTATAAAAGTGCTTTGAATTCTAACCATCCATCTACTTCTTGTTACCATAAGGTCAATATGTGCTTAATTTAACACGTCACAATAGAACAGATTGTACAAAAGTTTCATCCAATTAAGAAAGTGTACAAATACATACAAACATTAATTAAATAGAGACAAATTCCCGATGTATTCCAAGCGAGTTAAGAAGCAATAGTTCTCTCGAAATTCCAACGTATATTGTCTTTCGCGAAAAATATTCAGCAGGAAATCCGTAACGCAGTGAATACGTTGTGCCTAACCTCGAAGCCCATAACTTACGAAGCCTTGGTTTCCGAAGAAACTGGGCCAAGGCGATCAAGAACTGAACGTGTCGATCGAGAAGAAAAAAAACAAAGATTGACCGACACGAGTGTACAGAAAAATGTTCCTTCGGCAGAAGCGAATAAAAATAATCGATTACCTTTGCACGCCGAAATCAGGTAATATCCAGATTCAGTGATATCCGAGAATGCAAGATGCACCACAGGCCTAGTGTGTCCACTACACGTCAACGGAGTCTGCCTCAAATTCGCCATGTCGATTTAAAGTCGCGAACAATGATAATTTTCCTCTTTTTCTATCGATGCGCCTACACCCGGCAGGGCGCGAGGAAAATATATTGTCGCGGGTTTACTTCGCCACTTACTACGTGTGGCTAATACGGTTTTGGCTACCTTAAAATCTTCATCCAGCGAACCGTCACCATCTACGTACGACGCGACACTGAACGTCGTGAATGTGGCGAGCACATTAAACTGTAGGCCAAGTTCAGACAGGAAGAACATTATGGCGGCCTCGAGAACTTTGCAAGTCGCTTCAACCAGTTTCGAGGACGAAACGTGAGAATGTTGTTTATTCCTGTTCTTCCTTTAATAGACGTCTACAAATTCGCTCGTTAATGATTCAACAAACAAAGCAATAGATTTGTTTGAAATACGAAGATTGTGAGTAGCGCCATCTGCAGATTTGGAATTCTTTCATACAATTGAAAATGGATACAAGTTTGGGCGCTAACTAATATTCTCGGAGGAATTCTTAAATATAATATGCATTTCAGATAATGCAAAGAGTTAAATATTCCGATTGAATTGTAGAGTAATAATTAATATCAATGTAATGATATTTAAATAAAAAGTTTTATCAATTTAAACAGAATTGATCCACTTGATACATATTAGAGTATATGTATACATAGTTGATATGGGAAGGCGCAAAACAATTTCATTTATTTGATATTTATTAGTTTAATTTATTAGTAAAGTCACCTAAAAACAGGCAATCAAATAATTAGCAACGGCAATTCTGCAGTGAAAATGTATAATTTTCCACTCATTGAAGAAACTTCTGAGAAATTTAATTACGAGCTTCATAAAATGAATTTAATAGTATCATTAAATTTCGTAATGCTTTGAATTATTTAAACTATATAGGTCTTAACTTAGCTTTCTTATTTTACAATATGTCAAACTATATTATATTTCGTGCAATATCTAGACTCTGTAAACTAAACTTGATGTCCCTGACAGTTTCTTTTTCCTTTCTCTCAAGTTCGTGGCTTGTTTTCGTAGCATTTATATCTCTCTTTGTCTGGCATACGATTCGCTCGCGACCATGAGTTTCAAGAGTTCCAACCGATCTCATTCCCTTCGAATAACCTTAGAGCCTGTTCTGAGAAATGTAAACTGTGCATCGTGCGAAGACTAACAAGCAGCAGAGCATGCAAGACAATGTAATAAAAGTAGGTCGAGTTAGAGAAAAAAATAACGAATACGAATGCTGAACGATAATCAACTGTCTGAGCGCACTAGAAACTTAACCAATTTATGGTATCCTATTACCTTCTCATTAGGCGGGGTTGAGGAGTGCACAGTATGACAAGTTTTCCAGTACTTTAAAATATACATGTATGTGGTCGTGGTTTTACGTTCATAGTACTTTACAATCGTTCTTTTGCAGCAAAAATGAAATTAATATTAATTCTGGATTTAAATAATTGCAACTTAGCATAAGTTTGAAACTATAGTCCGTCCAACGAGTCGAGGTAGTAGACACGAACATGTGCCGTATAAGCAGGACACAATCACAAATTAGGAAACTCTGTTTTGTGACACGCATACTGCAGAAAAAACCATAGAATAATCACTTCACCTTTGAACATCAACGACCATTACTGCAGCCCCTATCTACCCTGTGGAAGTTTTGTTTATGTCTACTGCCTCGTATGGTTAGACAGACTATAGGTCACTTTTGACTGATATTGTAAGTATACATATTTGACTCTGTTTTAATACAATACGCTATGTATATGGATTTCAGTGATTCTTTCCCAGAGATGTACAGTAATTTCTGCATTAACCCTCGCGCCTCGAGACCGGTCGCAAGCTTGAAGGGTGCAAAGGAGAATGTTACCTTCTTAGAAACGTTCGGATGTACAGACAAGTTCGTGTAAATTAACACTAATAAGCAGTTCGACACTTCTGCTTGGATCGGAAGGAGTCAGGTGGGATCGGCTATGTTAATGCTAATGCTGCATGCTCCGGCGAGACATCTTTCTAGCTCTATGTATACAATATATGTTTAAAGCTCCCCCAAACAACGCAGTTTCTTTGACACGCAGATTTTTTCTTTGACAAATTGTTTTTAATATTTAGTTCGAATTAATTTATTCAGCATATTTAGAGCATAAAAGATACAAATTTGAAGAAAGCTATAACTATTCAAGAGCGACCCAAGTACCTTCTTTGGAGCGGGTCACAATACCCACAGCGCATGGAACGGCCGAATCAAGTAAAACGTAACACTATGAGGTATCAAGACACACTTCACATTTCTTCCCAGACCTTTTTAAAGACCACTTGACTAGGTAACAAATCCCGGCGCATTAACAAATGTGGACGCACTTTTATAGCAAATGGGTCCCACACCGAACTTCGTTACCTGTCAGTAACAGGACTACGTAACAAGTGTGGTCCCGCCTTTACTGACACCTGTGACGTCAATTTTTGGTAACGAGGTTTGGTTGTGGGACCCATTTCCTATTCTTTTGCGTGAGAGTGTGATCATATTATACATATTTTAAGCAATCCTCTTCTTTAGCTGATTCTTTTATCATGCTTCTGAAATAAAGACAAACTGGAAGTAATTAGTAAAGCATTATAATAATCTTAAACTCACAAATGGGATCGACGGGGCTGGCTCTTTAATTTTATAGTTCCCAGTCGTGCCTATGATACCGTGAATCTGTAACAATCTCGTGCATTGGATTAGTAACGTCCAGAGGCTGGACACTCAAGTCATGGAATGAATTGATAAGAGGCGAAATTGATAAGGAGGCAAGTAACAAAAGTGACTGCTACCGAGCAGCCCGCGAGCCCTGGTCCCAGAGTCTGGACAATCAAGACACTTAAATCAACAGAAGCTTTGATACCGAGCCGCAGCTATCATTGAGTTGCGGATATGCAAGACCGCGACCACGATTCCAGATTATGACCCATATGCCTTCTGCCACCCCAAGGTGTGCCTGGCGTGGTCTGACTCGCCAGGGAAACCTGCTCGGCGGGTCACCTGTCAAGAATCACTATCACAGCCCCACACACCACTCCCCGCAGACAGTGCAACCCAAATACCACCACAGGTGCCAACAGCGCCTTTCCATCGCTCCTCCGAGTCGAGTTCAGAGAAGCGAACAAAGCTAACAGGGGTGAATATGATAAGAAAGAAAACGAAAGTGACTGCTACCGAGCAGCCCGCGAGCTCTCAGCCCAGAGTCTGGTCACAGATTTTCTCTTCTTTTCTTTTCTTTTCTCCCTCTTCTTTTTTTTCTCTTTTTTTCATTTCGTTCACACAGTAATTTAGTATTATGTATGCAAATTTTTAGCAGTATTTACAACAGACATTCCAGGTAGTATTCATATTAAGAAAAAAAAAAATAAAAAGAAAGACAAATATAAAACACTGAAAAGAAAAATTACACCATATAGAACAAGAATTGCTAAAGAATTGGTCAGCCATGATCATCGGCTGACGATGATGTGCCACCCTCCAGGGTGCCTCAGAAACAGGCTTCCGATTGGAAGCAGTTGGGGACTGGTATTCGCAGCTCTAATGAAAAACGCGATGTTTAATCAACGCAACGCTAACTCGCGACGCAATCATTTCGCAACACTATTTATTCAGGCTGATAGAAAGCAAACAGTAAATTATTTGTAATATCAAAAAGCAATGTAATTGAAGATTCTCCGAAAAGTCAGCGAAAAGATCAAGTCGCGAAAATAAATTCAACAACACTAAACACTTTCGCATATGTAAAATATATTATGAAATACTACCATTTAACTAACAATAAGAACAGCAAAATTGCAAGAACAATCGGGGTATCTTTTCGCAACGCTAAATCGATCACGATTATCATTTGCTCGCAACTGTAGTTAAAAACCGCGAGTCTACTTGAAAAATCGTGTGGCATTTAACGCAACTCTAATTCGACCCGTTCTCAAGTTTTTCGCAACTCCAAGTGCGATATTTTTGGGAGGGCTGTATCGTTGAGCCGGAATGTGCGTCGGCCAAGTAAAAATTCTTCAAATGAAAATGCAAGCACAGTGACAAAGTAGTAACATAGAATGATTCCCCATTCTTAAAAAGAATGGCGAACCATTGGTAGTTGCCCTCTTGAGTGACAGTTTGTCGGGCCTCTTCGGCATATAGCCTCTTCGTATCTTCGGATGCAATGCCACCTGAAACTTAATGTAGGCTCGAGGCTCTAATCGGAAACCAAGGAAAAACTTATAAATGTGAAATAAAGAGTTGAAATCGCGGAGCTAAATAGAACACACGTGGCCGAATCACGACCAAATAAAATCGTAGACATTGAGATTACGGAAAATCGCAAAGATTACGATTAAAATTGTAATCGTTCTTCGTTCACACGTGCAGCCTCGAGCATAATGTAACACGTTTCGTTTCGAGGCCTAAATCGCGACCACGACCGCGAAGGATCCAAAAAAATCGGTGGGAAAAGCCAGAGACGATCGCATTTTCGTTCGCGCCACAGCTTCACGTCGACCTTTCAAATCAGATTTCCTGAAACAGGTTGAACACACAAACTAGTGCCTACCCGTTCAGAGACTGTGTCAACCTGCCCGGTCCTACCTACTTATGTCTATCAATCACACCAAAAAGTATAATACCTATCCTACCTTGACCTATATTTAAAAAAATGGCAAACAGGCACACCAATACACGACACTCCACGGTTCTCATTCAAACACTTGGGCGCGAAAGCCTACACTAGGCAGGCGTCCCGGGACGCAGCCGACACCGAAGTGTTGTCACACAACTTGCACACTGTAATGTACGTACTATTTTTCTGAAATGGACTGGCAGTGGTTGGGATCTTTGCGTTCGCGTGGATAAAGCCACGCCGCGGTTGATATATTTAATACATATTTAATCTAATAATTAAATAGCACCGACACAAGAGGTACTTGGTAGCAATTGATAAGTATATTCGATTCTCTTTGTCATTTGGGCTCTGTCATCTTAAATGACAAAAACTTCGTGCCTCAGTATAGTAGGGATAATTAATGCAATTAATAGTAAAAATGATGTCTCTGTTTTAAATTAATGGACATATTATCTTGGTCAGAGTAACTACGTTAGGTACGGAACGACGGAAATCCACAGCCTAACCACACACACAATGCGGATATTACGTCGTGCACGATACACCAAACGCACTGTCAGTCGCCAACAATAAATCATTTTATGGCTTATAAACTAAAGAAATATCGTCGTGCTCTACCACCGTTTCCCCACCCAAGTAGCACAGGGGCACGTGAGTGGGATCCGGGCAGTTAACACGGAAAGGGTTAAACCTGGAAATCCTCGTCCAAAAAGATGGTAAAGACATACTGATTTTCTAACGGGCTAAATATACATATGTATATATACCAGATCAATGTATGACTCTACTTTATTAGAAAAATTATTTAATGACTCTACTTTGAAATACTTTGAATTAAATTGAAAATCCACGTGCGTTCCCGTCATCAAAGCATTGCTTCTAAAACGCAAGGTTGGTTTTAAAGTTGATTGTTTTGATTTCGAGATCTACCCGTTCGCGTATTGTCTTCTTGAACATTCAGGTTTAATTAATATCACGTACGGAAAAAGTGAATTTATTGATATCTTTATACGCCAAAGACTAATATGGTTATCGAATAATTTTATTATTCGATAGTTCCAACAAATTGACAAGGTAAGTAAATACCTTTACTTTATACACAATCAAAGTAGCAAAAAGAAGGAATACTACATTCTTACTAACAGCAATAATTATATATTTTATTATAATTATGCAGTAATTGCAGTTGACAAATAAGCGAAGTGAAAGGGTATCCGACTTCTCCACTACAAACTAATGCACTTATAATACTGGACGTTACTTTATATTCATTTAATAATTAATAACTATTTAAATATTCGTTTCATACTTATTCAATGCAAGACTCTTATAAAAAGATATATAATGATATATTTTATCCTAAATATGATCTCTTTTAAAATTGTCAAGCTATTTAGAAACGTGTTGTACAAGAAGACCTATCCTCATATAATATAAAACAGTAAAGAAGTTGCTACTCATGAGTATATTTCCATATGCCCATGGTCACAGTGCTTGCCAGAAAAATCTACGTAATTACAACCGTAATTACAGTCACCCGAGTCGGTTCGGACCTTTCGTCCTGCGACATGATTGAGTGACCAGAAGAACTTTAAAGCAAGCCACTCACTGGTTGCAGACACACCAGGGGTGCGAGCAAGCTCGTCGCCATCGAAGCCGTAGAAGCTGCTGAAACATTCAAAAAGAGCAGGAAATATTAAAATCCTTGTATTTTCAGTACTTTTCTAATGTGTTAAATGTCAATGATTATTGCAATACAAGATTAATGAAATAAGGAGATACTTACTCGTCAAGTTGATGGATGAAAGCCCGGACTAGCCGAACAGGACACTGACTCGAATGGAACACATATGATTGATAAACAAAGCGATTCTAATCTCGCGAGAGGATTATTTCGGAACAAACACTGATTCTAATTTCGCGTCTCTTGACAATTATATATCTTTACAATTAAGAGCGGTTGCGCTCAAAAAATAATAAAAAGAACTTTGACGGAGCAAGCACTGACTCTACCAACCGCACTGCGCGCGGTCATCAAAATTTTCTGAAAGGAAAACTGTACATGTTAGTAAATGAGCAATTGATCACAGAGCAATTGAGTTCGTACTACACTTGGCTAGCGGGAGCAGAAGCTACGCACGTCGAGGCAGGTTCAACACTCGTGACGCAGGGCGGGAGAAATTCGAACGGGCCCTATTGTTCCAACGGAACTCACTGATCGGCGGCACGAGTGGCCGAATGGAACTCGAGACCTTCGTCCAGGATATCGAACGAACAATGATCCATGCGTGCAATGATACCACGCGTACAAAGAAACGGCACAGTAACTCTGTCCCTTATCGACACGACAATTGACGAAGTGGAAAAGGCAAATCTACAAATCAAGACGAACCTTTCAGCAAGCCAGATGTCCAGTTTAGAGTGCAGTAAGGAAAGCAGACTATCAACAAAAGAGAAAAGCTGACACTGATCCCGTGGAACCTGTCAAGTTGCAAAGCTGGAAAAGCTTTGTAACCGAGCAGGCCAACAAAGAGCCGTGAGGTCTTGTATACAAGATCTCACAGAACAAGATGAACATTGCGGTTGCAGTCTCGAACATTCGAACGTGAGAAGGCCAAGCGATGGACCGCCGCCTCTGCGCTCCCTCTGGAGTCCCCCATCCCATACGGAAAATCTGAAGAGGACACTTCAGAGAACGTGAAAGTGAGGCAAGAGGAATACGTAGGAATAATAAATCCCGTCGAATCATCCCTAAATCATACAGTAGAAAGTAACAGTGGTTGTGCAATGAAACTGGCCGTGAGTGAAGTGAGTTCACCGACCCGGCCGTAACATCAGCAGTTGAGGGTTGCCTAGAAAGGTCAGGATTGACCCAGTGGAAACAATTCGTGGACGAATGGGTAAGTCCAACTAGCTTTTTCTAACTTTAGTTATCTAACTCGTTTTTCTTAAAACATACATTATCCACCTGAAAACGTGCTGTTAAAACAAGATTTTTTTCGCAAGTAATAAAACACTTGATTCCTTTCGAATAACGAATAAAAGTATCGAACACAGTTATTAAACGACTTATTAGTTTATTTGTTATTCATGAATAACGAATAATTGCACATTGTTCTTAACTTAAAATGATGTAACGTTGTGCCAATGCGTTGGTTCACGACCAGGACCACGCGCTCTACAGGCGCTCTGATTGGCCAGTGTTTTTCGTTAACAATACAAAACGAAGCTGCAACCAACATTTTGCTAAAACAAAAAGATGTTCAGAGTCACCCCAACAACCCCCTATTTCCTGATGTTCAGTTAGTTACGGAATACCTTGTATAATAGTTTGATATTAATTTAAGTTTCATCATGCATTGTATTATTGCATGGTATTAAATTTTGGTTATTCATGTATCAATTTATAGTATACATAATGTAAATACAATTTAAGTACCACTTTATATTAATACAAACATTTAGTTTTCAAGGCGTAGCTGTTTGGTATCTATAAATTATAATAACGATGTATTTTCTTTCTGCAAATTGAAACGTTCTTTTGTCATACCCAATACTCTTTATTTTTAGACTAAATTGCATTATTTTTCGGGTGAGGAGCATGCATATATGGCACTGCCTCTATTGTTTAAAATCATTTTTCCCGACATTTATGACAGTACAACAATTTTTTACCAACAAAGTATTTATGTTAACACATGACCATATTTACGGACGGAATAATAACGTTCTTTGAAACTGATGAACTACTCTGTTGAATGCGCTTGACAGCGACGAATACTCTCATGCGAATAAACACGAAACGACCCCGTTTTTTGACGGGAAACAATAGAGTTTGAAATTACGGTGCGTAAATAATACACGAACAAACCGAATCATAGCCAGATGAGAATTTCGAGATAACATTTTAGCGTATTCTTGAAACATGGAGAAGTAGGTATATTAATAATGTAACATATTTGAAGGTATAAAAACTATGAAAAGCATATTCCCCGTATTTTCTTCACAATATTTTGGTACCAGTTACAGTTATGCAAATTAATATCAAGATCAGTTTTTGGTACACCCAAAAATGTGACTCAAGTATTAATCTTTTATTCTTAGTTTCTTTCTTGAAAAAACATTTTTGTTTAGATTCTCGAATTGGAAGAGCCATCTGCACATTCCACATATTTCCTTATCGTCGAATTATGTTTATATACCAATCGTTTGTGGTGTTGATACTTTTAAAACAATGAATCGATGAGAGTATTGATGTGGAGGGGGAAGTGTGAAAACCATTGATGAAAGATGAGAGGCCCTTTTTCATGAACAAGTAGCTCGTATAAATATCGGACACATAAATTTGTTTTAGGTGCTAAAAACAGTAATGGCATATGAATAATCTCAAGAAACGATGTGCACAGAGATGACAGACGTCTAGGTCTGAATGGATACACTAAGGATCGTAAGAGGGAATGCCGCTTTCATATTTTTAAATCTGTAAATAAATATTATTTAACTACATAAAAGAACATTCAGTGGTTGTAGTTCTCAAAAGCAGCAGGGGCTCATCGATACAAAATTTGTAGGGGCAGCGGAGTATTTATTATACGAACTAGGAATATTTAATAACACATCTATACATCTATAGATTTTGTAATTCATTGCGAACAATTTAGCTTACTCAATAGGAAGTTTAATTATCAGTCAATTAACATAGAAAAAAGTTTAATTCCAGATATTCAGATTTTTCTAACTCCCCTCTTCGTTGCTTTCATTTGTTAATTTAGTTTAATTTCATCTGGATAGTTTTTAAAATTACCACTAGGCATATAATTAGTAAATGCTACACTGTTTTGAAATATTATACAAAATAATAGATTGTAGGCACTAAAATATATACATTTTAGGTGGACTTTGACTGGAAGCGAATATTTGTGAGTAAGCAGAAGTTAAAATAACGAATTTAATAAGTAATTTATTTTCCATTTACCCTTACTATTTCTTATTATACATAATACATAAACTTTCATTACAATGATTTACCGAATTATTCGGCCCAATCCAAGAAAGATTTTTAATTTCCAAAGAATTGTCCATCAGGGTCAAACATAAATAATACACTTTTTCGTCTTCATTGATAAAAACAAAAATCAAAACACATTTTATTTTTCAAAATTGTAATGCAAATTTGTTATTTTTTTAGGCTATTTTCAATTTTTTCCGGAAACCGTCCGTCTTGTTTAGAAACTGCAGAGCCATTCAGCACTTTAAAGAGTGTGTTAAGAATTCCGCATAAAAAAAATCTAGTGAATTCAAGTCGGGTGAACGTGATAGCCACTGAACTGTTCCACCTCTTCCGTTCCAACAGTCAGGAAAACTTCTGTCAATACTTCTTTTGATAGATAAAAGATGACTTACAGTAAGCATATACATACATCGCGATGCAACGTCTTCGTACGTTAAGTTATCCATTTGAAGCACAATTTCTTCAAAGGTCATTTGAAGGTCAGCATATTATAGTATATGGTTGAATTTGTCTTTTCATTATTTATAACGTTACACTAGCCAAAATAACATAATTAGGCAACTAGCGAAAAATACCGGAAATGTGGGAAAATATAACCTTGAGAAAAAAGTATTTTCTATCACAACAGTAGCCGCCACTGAAACAAATACTTTATTTTCTTACACATTTTTTCGTATCATTAAAGACAACTGAGATATTTGTGGTGATAGTGTTAGGTGAATCACCCTGTATGTATTACATTTTTTTATTGATACAGATTGTATAAGTTCACCAAAACTGAAGTCAAACCACAAGGAAGATAGTTACTTTTTCTTTATTTTCTGTTTCACGTATTAGTTTTCATTCGCATAACAACTAATAATTAAAAAATATAAGTGTCAGGTTTAATGGACGGTATAGTAGATGTATTATAGCTATACGATGATCAATCAGATGTACATATAAGAATTGATAACAAGATTGCAAACAAACGTTTTCGCGAGTTTTTTTAGAAGAAGCAATTATTAATTCTCTTTAAGTATCGTAAATAAAAAAAACTGCGTTTCCTCTTGAATCATTTTCCAAACGTTGCAAACCCCAACACGATGGCAGTTTTGATATTTTCAGCTGCCTGTTGCACTACAAGGCGCATGTGTTGCGCTTTCGCTGCATCTGTGCGGCGCACATTTAGTCTCGCGTGCACACTCAAGTCATTCGCAAGTGGCAGTTACGCTACATAAGAACAAACAGCGGAAGAAATAGAGCACGGCGGATGCTGACTTTTCGAACGCCAAGAGCCCGTGGGGTTTGTATATTCGTGAGATCTACGAATCTAGTGTTCGAAAACAAGGAAAGCCACTTTTTAAATTCGACAAAAAAAATCGCACAGAGTCTCGTGCAGTTGCGATGGTTATTTACGCTCTTCGATTGGTCCACAGTCGCACGTGCGCACAACCCCATTCTCTGCAACGTAGTAACGGGAACGACAAATCGTGTTCAGTCTCTCCTAGGCATTGGGAAAGGGAGGATGTTGTCCGGTAGTTTGCCGGCGACGTAAGCTCACCCGAAATTCGGTTAAATTTTTCCACTGATACGCGACGGGGTAAGAGCGTTCATTTTTATGAGCCGGAAGTAAGCGGAAACGCGTTGATCGGTTTTGCGAAGGTTCGATGTCGCAATCGAACGGTGTTAGCCTCTCGTAGCTTGCGAATGTTCACGTGAAAAGCGTATTGTGCACGAGCGAAATTAAAAAGAGCCTGTAAAGAATCGCGATTGTGCAACGTCTACACGTGCGTTTCCATAGGATCGTTAATTGATTTTGGCCGTTTGTCTGCCAGCAGTACTGCTGTTGAGAAACCGGGTGAAAAATGAGAACTACATCGTTGCTAGCCTTCGTTGTCTGCCTGCAGTGTCACGTCACTGGTTCCTGTGCTGGTAAGTTGTTGCAAGCATTTTTTCCTTGACCCTATGACAAACACTCTATAATTTTGCGACGACAAAGTAATGCCGCGGGCGAACCAGGTATAAAATATTAATACTTTAAATATTATTTCATATTCTTGATAAATTTTGTTTGGACGTTTCAACACGTTGCTGATTGGATATTTAAGTTGCGTCAAATCAATTTAGAAAATTGAAAAATAATAAATTACTGTATTTGTATACACATACTACATTCAGCTATACTACAATAACAACTGACATAATTTTTAATATCTCTTACAAACACGAATATATTCTTCAACAATGTCTTAAGAACTTATAACTGCACAGGGCGATTTCTGTTAAAGGAAAGAACATGAAAATCTTGTCAACTTGTTACTTTGAAGCTCTATGATCTTTGAACAAGAAACCGATGCGCCACGGTGTTTCACGTGCCTCTTATGCCCGATCCACACTGCTGTTCACAAACAGCTCGCGAACAGTTCGCAAACTATGTTATGCGACAGCGTGGACATTTTTGCGAACAGCGAGCAGCGCACAGCGAACAGTGTTCGCTCGAGTGACGATACATTAAAGAATTTGTTCGTGAAATCAAGGCGTCGTGTGTGGATGCGTTTGTTGCACATTGTAACGCGTTCTTGGTAAAGACGACCAGTTCGCTTTCAAGCTTCAGTCTGTATTTAACAGTCTTACTTTAGCAGAAATTGCCATTCAACAATGTGTGTCCTTCCTCGATAGTTGTAAGTAATTTCTCACAGTCCTCATACGACATTTTGGTAAAGTTTTTAAATCTAATTTCATCTATTAATAAATTGTTCGCCTTTGTCCCACCACAACTGCTCCTCGTGTGAAAAACTTTTCTCTGCCAACCCCGACACTCTGTTCTTCTTCCAACACTATTTGCTTTTATTGCTAAATATGCAGCTGATGCGAGCAGCAAACCATTTCCAGGTGCTCGTACTATGTAATTGTAAGATGTGTACACGAGCAAGATTCAAAGCAACCTGACCGCAAACAGAGCGAACAAGCCTGTAACTGCTTGTGATTTGTTAGCGAGCTCTTCACGAGCATCAGTGTGGACACGATGATTCTTGCTGTTCGCGAACAGTTCTGCCCAGTGTGACCCCAGCGTTACCCGATGATCACAGCGTTACAGTTTGTTCGTGTTCGAAACTTCGAGTTTAATACGAATGGTGGCCGCAGTTCCGAAAAAACACCAGTGGCACATCGATATGAAATTTACAGGGGTGGTGTGGGGGATGTAGCCCAAATATAAAATTTTGAGCGCGGGTATTTATTAGTTTAATCTTCGAGATATTAATGACAAACTTTTAGTACTACGCAATGAAAGCTGCATACACAGACGTCACACAGTTTTCACTGAGGTAGTGTCGGCGTCGCGTGTCGACGAACCGATGGCACAACAGCAATTTTGGCCACAATATCTATGGAGTGACCGGCTAGGTTTGGGCTAGAATTTATGCGCGCCCCCGCATGAGGCCCGGTGTTTGCCAGTGTTAGGACATCGTATGTGCGAAGACGGCTGCGTTAGTATAGTGCGTCCAGAGCTAAATAGAAAAAGTGGTGTAGGGATTTCTCACCCCACTAAACGAACTACAAAGCTCGATCGCTCGTCGAACCGAGCAGGGCAGTGCCATGCCAATTTGAAATGGGTGCACATATACAGTATATGATATACTGTTGATCAATGTGTAAATGGTTTGAGACAGTGTCACTAGAACGAACCCCAATTTCTCGGAGTTCGCGGCTCGCTTTTGTCGGTGTCGCTAGGTTGTAAAGGAAAAAACAAGGATAGAACGATGGCCGAGGCAGCCGAGAAATTTAAATGCCACCGTGTTAAAAAATTTTTTTTAACATATTGTTGAAATTCTTCCGATTAAAATGAGCCCAAACATGGTATATTTCAGACCATATTGTATCTTTATTTTTATCGTAAGGCATTTATTACATACAATTAAAAAACAAAGTTTATTAATGTTCAATTTTTATGTTTCAAAAACATTAATAAATATTCAGGAATAATACATATATAGCACACGGAGAAGGAAGAATACACTGTCAATTGAACAGTTATCAATTGATGCGCAGACACTTTGTCGGTACAGTACAAGATATAATAATAAATGAGGGGATAACGCAATCAGCAGCAGTAGAAAAAGCGGTATCCCTAACAAAAGTTTCAGCTTCAAAAATGTATAAAATACTCAAAGACTCAAACGACGGAAGAAACGCTCAAATTTTTGAGAAAGTAGAACATTGGACGTTAAAGATGTTATTCGGAGAGAAATCTACGAATGCTATCGCGGTAATGAAATACCGAGAGCTGAAATTCTTCAAAGAAAATTACAAGGGAAGGGAATAGAAATAAAAAGGGGCACATTATACGTGCGGTTGCATAAGTTAGGCTTCAAATATAGAAAAGTAGAGAAGAGATCCGATCTTATGGATCAAGAAAGAATGATCCGCTGGCGATTCCAGTATTTGGATCAAATCGCAGCATATCGGCAAGAAAATAGAATGATCTATTATCTTGATGAGATATGGTACGATACCTATGATACGGCTGCAACTGGTTGGACCGATGGATCTTCGAATTGCATTGCAAGGATGCCTACGAACAAGTGTAAAAGACTAGTCATATTGCATTGCGGTGGTATAGAAGGATGGGTGGAAAATGGGTTAAAATTGTGTGGACAAAATTTAGCCTAATGTCACGTGGATTATCATAAAAACATGGACGCTTCAATATTTGAGGAGTGGTTTGAGAACCAATTGTTGCCAAATATTAGGCCCAATAGTGTTATAGTAATGGATAATGCACCATATCATTCCAGGTGCATTGAAAAAATTCCAACAAAATCAAGCTCTAAGCTTGAAATTCAAGAATTCCTAATGGTCCACGACTTATGTTTCGGGGATAATTATACAAAAGACGAATTGCTAAAAGTGCTAGGCACACACAATTTGAGAAAATGTATGTAATCGACGAGATGGTAAGGCGCAATGGACATGTAGTATTAAGATTACCACCGTACTATTGCATTTTCAACCCAATCGAACTAATTTGGGGACAGTGGAAACGGAACATGCGACGAAAGAATACATTTCCGATGTTTCACGCGGAAGTTATACAACTTTTAAAAGAAGAGAAATGTATAGCTATACTAGTAATAACTGAACTACTAGTGTAATCAGAAATTAATTCATAGCTTCTCATCTTATTGCTTAGAACCCAACATCGGCAGAGCCGATCGGTGGCATCAATCGGCCGCTCTCACTCCACTTTTTTCATTTAGCTCTGGACGCACTGTAACATCTGGATAGGCTGTGTTCAATGTAATGATGAAATCCACATTTGAACCACTTTTTGCTACGTATACATATAATCGCCACTCGGTGTTAGTTTCCGAGATACGCATTGGCAAAATATTGCTGCTACCACGGCATTACATGCGGCCGCCTATCTACTGTTTCTATAAACATATCCCAGCGGCCGGCGAAGAATCTGAGTGAATAACCGGTACCTCATAATGATGGGCTAGAAGGGTACATATTATACATATATCATATCTTTAACGTTTGGGATATATTTATATCAGTTTGTGTCAGATTTAACCTAAGCGATTTGTAGGGGCTTTTCTCCTCCACCTGCACCGCCATCCCGAATAAATCCAACCCTTTGATTATCATGATATATGTATACTCTTCTAGCCCATCCTTATGAAGTATCCAGCTTTTCAATGAATTCACCCGTTATAGAGATTCTTCTGGTGTGTTTATAGAAACAGTACATGCCACACATTGGCACGAACGTGCAAGCGCAGGCAAAATTGAATGTAGTAATGGCGACAGTCTTTTTGCAAATATTTCGAAAACTAAAGCCTAGCGGCGGGTATGTGTATAAGGAAAAGTTGTTTAAAATATGAATTTCTACAACAGGTTCAAAAATCATTGAAATCCAGGAGGGCTTTCTAAGGCCGCTTCCTAAATAATTGCCAGATTTATTAACCAAATTCTGTAATCAACGCCCACTGCTACTTCTCTTCGTTATCGCTCGTACCACAAGAATCGCTCCGCTCTCTGACATCGCATCGCACAGTGTTGAGAACATTTTCTTCCTATTAAATGGCAATCCTTCGAAGCTTCAAAATCCAAATTATTATTTATTTTAGATAATTCTGTAATGAAGGGTGTTGGAATTAATCGTTCTAAATAAAGGACAAAACTAATCTATTTTTCCTAATCTATATGGATTAATCGATTTATTTTAGTCTGGCCTGGTATATACATTGTATGTACATACAATGTCCGCGGCATAAGTGCGTCGCTCCTTTATTTCTTGACTTGTGCGACTCTCACTCGAGACGTTTCTTCGAAAGTATTCAGACGTGCCTTCCTACGTGTCTTCGGAAATATAAATAAATAAAAGTATTTTATATAATAATTATATTATTTTATAAACACATTAAAATAGATTATTATTAATACCCATATCCCAATAAAGGGTAACGTTCTGAAGATAAAATCCTCAAATGCAAAGTAAAACTACTTAATTGTTTTAAGCATTCATTATAGAACATTAAATAATAGGTTTAAATTACAGTTTTATGTATGACAGTAGGTGTAATTTGATTATGTAATTGGGTTTTAAACATTTTTTAATCTACGTGCAATTATGGTAAAGTTTATAACAATGACACACACCCTACAATATTATTGGTTTAACTTAATTGTAGTTTAAAGTACCTATATCTGTTCCGTATTTCGTGAACATTCTTGTTCTCTACCGTTTTAGTGTTTAAGAACAGCTATATTGAGATACAAAATGCGTTCAAATTAAAGTACCTTCAACCCCTTGCCGTATTTTCACGAGTGTGACTCGTGATACAAATTTTGGACCAAACATGAATATCACGAGTCCGAGTCGTGGTATCAAATTCGGGTCATATTGTAGAAATTATCTTCTGTAAACCTCACGTGAATGGAATGGAGGACAGGTCTCCTATTGGTTGGGCCCGGATTTCGTCGAGCTAAATGGTACGGCAAAGGGTTAAAATTGAAATGCGAAAAAAGATGTGTCCATGTTTTTGGAATTCGGTGCAATGAATATGCGTATTTAAGAATGAAAGTAGAAGTAGTACTTATACTATTCGCAGTATCAGTAGAAAAATTTACGTTGTCTACAATGAGTAGGATAATCGTATTCCAATATTGCTACGCAAAGTTTTACTATGGCCAACTATTTGGTGTCAAAGAAATCAAAGAAATACCTACATTACTAAAATTATTAAGCTAGTAAAAAACCATAATTCATATTTATAAGTCTGTTCAAGTATTCCGAGTTCGTCACAGAGACATGTTAAAAAAGGATAGTAAAATAGCTTTTGGTATTTCTGAAAAAGAAATTTCGAATTATTTTCTTTCGCACAGACACAGTTTTGCTCAATATTATAGGACCAGTCCCATTCCGGAAACTAGAGGACCAATCCCACTTCAGAGATCTCTAGGAGCAAAAGGCTGTTGGTATGACAATTAAACACAATAAGCGATGAGTGTAAAATAATACTTTATTAAACACTATGTCAGGACTATTTCTAATGAGGGATGAACACTGTATACACGACTGACTCCAATGAACGGATGTCCTCCACTCTACGACGAGCGTCTGGTTTACGTTGGCTGGCGCCCGGTACGAACCATCACAGTATAGACGTGATAATCTCACGCCCTAACGCAAACCATCATGATCCGAGCCACACCATACACCTTACGTAAAATTCCCTACAATATTTATTCGACACTCAGTTTGGAGGATATGTTTTCGATCCACCGTATTGTACATCCAAAGTGCAAGAAAAAGCAAACCGTCTCCACGGTATACGAACCACAGCGGCAGCCCCATGACTTGGTCGTTATTCTAACTCTTGTCGCCTTCTCCCAATATCAAAGCTTTTGCTTCACGCCACCCTTTCAAAATTTATACGTGAGCAGATTTAGTTTGGCACGAATTGAAATTTCTCCTCGGCAAGTTTTACAGGGTTTGCATTTCGGCGGTCGAATGGTCTACGACGCTTTATGGGAAACTTGAATCGCGCGTCTGCACGCTAGTGGAAGTTGTAACAGCTAACGAGTAGGGTGGAACCACTCCAGCCTCTGAAGTTTCCTCTCTGGCTGTTTTAAGAACCGCGTTTCCACGCTCCATCTCAGTCTCTCTGTCTCGTTGCACTCTTATCCTCGGAAACGTTTGTTTCTATCCCCTCAAGGCTGCGAGAGGGAGGAAAAAGAACCGAGTAATTTCGAGGGAAATTTTTGGAGCTGAAGTAATACCGACACAATTTCAACGATAACCTTCTTTCTTCGCCATATTTGCTTTTTTTCTTAAACCTCTTTTTCCTTATTTTTTTGTCAGCCTGTTTGTTTGGTCCGTTGCCTTAAAGATTATTCGAATGTCGTTTTTATCGATGTTTACCCGCAGACAATACTTCTTGGGAGATTTTTCAAAAAGCTTTCGGAATTATTAGGAGGAATTGATTTTGTTATTACTAAGGGATGTTCCTAGAATAGAGTCTTCATTTCAGTGTCGTTGTTAAGAAATGGCGCGTTTTTACAACCATTTCTAATTTAATTCCATCCATCTCATAGTTCCCATCCCATCGCTTTCACTTCTCTTTAGGTTTTCCTCTTATTCGTTCTATGTCCTAGCATCTTATTTATCACTAGCTATACATTTGCGTTTGTTCCTTGACATTATATTTCTGTAGATATGCATATACCCACACATTCTTATTTGCTAGTCGATACTACAATATCTTTCATACATTTGTACTTTCCCTTTTGTCTGCTTATTGTGTCTTGTGCGTTGCGCTTACTTCCCTTTCGTTTATAGGTCCCTATTCCACCCCTTCCCTTTTGTACCTAATGGATGTTCCTATATCGTGTGCATTTTATGCAAGGAGAGTTGGTAAGAAGCAAGATTTCAGTTTTGAAGAGTGATTCGGCAAGTAGCCTTGGCTGATTAGTGTTTTCAATATAATTAATTAATGAGGATGGGATATACTCCACGATCTTAATAAAAAAAAGTACTTTCTATTTTCATTGTTATGTGATGAATCAACAGAATGAAAAAAAGATATTCAAGAGAAATGCAATTTTGTGCGTGCTTTATTTTATCTGGCGTCTAATTAGACGTAAGTTTGAGAATACGCGAGCCAGAATCGGTCATCGATTCTATAAAAATCGTTTCGTGTGTATGTGACGATACGGTATTGAAGTTTTCCCTGTAAAATTTGTTTTCTATATGCCATATTAATACATAATGGTATATTTATATACGATATATACAGACTTTGTTTCATGTGCATAAGTGATAAAGCCAGGAAAAATGCTTGTCAGTGGATAGGAAAAGAATAGAAACATGTACACCTGCTTAAAGGTAGAAGTATCAAAAATAGACTGCATAGAGTCGCCGAACAAAATAAAAAAACAAACTGGTGAAATAGTTTAGAAAATCAGATCAATGCACGTGAATATCAATCTGCTTGGTCCTTAAAATCAAATTGGAGATGAACGTCGTTTACCAAAAAGTGTCTGTAAGTAATTCATTTTATTTGTAACGGTTGAAATAATTCAGTGGAAAAGTGCAACTGTACCAATTTGAAACAGCTAAACCAAAGTCATAAACCTCATTATAATAATGCAACGCTGCAGATCTATCGAATGTTTAAAGTTGACAATGATAACTGCGAAATGAAACAATCCATCATGGAACGATAAATGCACAAGTACATTCAAAGAAAGGAAAGGTATCATGCATCGAACCGTCTGAAGATTTAATCTTCATTAAAAAATTTGGGACTACCCTTTCCAAGATTATCAAATACAATAAAAAGACGTACATGATGGAGTTTATTTATTAACGCTATTGATAATAACAGTACTTCTTACTGTGGAAATTGCGAAGAATGTAGTCAACGGAAGATGGTTGGCTTTGGTTATGAATATAACGAACAATTAGATTATGTTCCATGGAAATAAGATAAGAGGACAGTTGTGGACAGTTTCATTCCTGTAAATTTTGGGGGGTTTTACAAAAGCGAAAATCCCCACTATGAAATAGCTAAATGGCTACGCTGAGGAAAACAGGAATTGTCTTTACAATAATACTGCATTCAGAAGCCATGTGAAATTGCGTCTGAAAGATACTATATTACAGAGAAAACCAGATAAATACACCTTGTTACACCACTAGCCAAGGTTCTGTTGCTCCACACTGTCTAACTCTGTAATGTAAAGGGAGAAACCCCTTGACTAGTGAGAAGCATTTATAAAACAGACTGAAGGCGAGACAGAGAGCAATAACATTCGAAGAGAGGGTAAAGGAAAAAGAAGGGAGGGAATTATTTAAAAGAATGCATTAGAGAAAAGGAAGCCGGCAGAGTGCAGACAGCAACCAAGAAAGAGACAGAGTAGTACCTAAAAAGAAACGGGGTTAACCAGTCAAAACTGGAACAATTAACAAGCAAAGGGCAAAATATAGATATGAGTATAAAGGAAAGGGACCAACGAAATCAAGAGCCATTGTAATACAGTGCAAGAGAAGCAACCAAATATCGCAATACGTATAAATGTAAGGACGGGCATGCTGGCTGAGTATCTGACTAAAGAGGGAAAGGAAAGCAGCCAGAGGCTGATAGCAAGGGCAAGGTGCCGGAATGCAGAGAATTGAAATAGATACCGGAAGGCAGACAAAGAAAGGCGGCGTGAACTGTGCGAGGATGGTTGGGGAACTTTGGAACACATGGTGTGGGTTTGTAGGCAACTAGAAAGGGGGAGCGTTGGGATCGAAGAGCTAGTTAGAGGCAGAAAAAGTGAGGAGGTGGTAAGATGGTTAAGGGAAGTTGACAATAAAATAAAAGAGAAAACAGGACGATTAGGGTGGGCAAGAGTGCGAATGAATGCGAGGGAGAGAGGGAGAGAGAGAGAGAGAGAGAGAGTAATGAATGAGAGAATGAAGGAAAGTAAAAGAAATACAATGTAAGGTAGAGTAATAAATGTAACGTAAGGTGGAGTATAAGAGAAACCTAATGTAAGGTAGAGATTAAGAGATGTAGCCCAAGTTCCTTTTCATGGCTGTGAGACCGTAAAGGAATAAAATTCTATTTTATTCTATAAAACAGATTAAATAAACTACGGTTGTGCTTAACGTATACTGATTTCGAGCAAGAAGTTATTATCTTCTGAAAAAGGTACTCTATTATCATAGTATCAAATTACTGTTCAATAGGTTACACATACAAACCATTCAAGTCAAACACTATGAATTAATTTTTCATTGCCAACTATCATGGAAACCACGATCTAAAATCTAAAAGATATCTATGTGGAATGTAATTCGAGTTCAACAAGAACAGTGATAACCTTATTCTGTGAATTAGAAAAGATGCATCCTGATAACAGTGAATCAAGATTTCAGCGAATACAGATTGTTATTGAGAATACATCTACCCTTAAATGGAGCATCGTAAATAATATTGGAAGGGTGTAATAAGAAATATCTCTTTTCCTTTGACTTTAAAGGAGCAATTCATCTCAACATGAAGTACCTCCAGAACAAGCTCAGTACAGAAGATATTATTCTAGAATATCAAAGAATCTTACTGTCTTTGACGCTTGAAAAGGCTAATGTCATAATTATACTTTGGACCATAACCATCCCCCAACGACAAATAATAGCCATCCAGAGCAGAAGATACAAGAAGAACGGAATAAACTCTCCCTTCACGTCTACTAACAATCTTAATACGATTTCTGCAGAAATAAATCTGTACGTGTATATCCTGCCTATGCAGAGATGAAGCTTTACGTCAAGGATAAGGATTAGGATAAGGATAAGGATAAACAAAAAGCAATGTCCCAATATTACAACACGTATAGTGCGAATTATCTTCTTCCTCGCTGCCGCAAATTTTCAGCATCTAGACAACGATAATCTATGTGATATATCATCACAGCTTATGAAATAAACAGAAAATACTAAACTTTGCGTAAAACTGGTAACACCTAATTAATAATTTTTACTACACTGTTAGTATCCTATACAAAAACAATAGAACCTGGAGAATATATTAACGCATAGAAGCAGTACCAGAAATCAAATGTTTTTATGCCAAGAAGTATAAAATAGGTAGATACTAGTAGATAGGTTTGTATAAAGGTAATTGCAACAGGGATGAAAATAGAATAGATGTATTGGAAATATTAGAGTTTATTTAATCGTAAAATTTTGTAGACGGTCTTTCCAAGCTACCTTTCACTCCCATATTTTTAATTTCTGTTACGATTTCTTTACCTGAGCCCATCTACATATACCTTGTATTAATAATAATAAATCGTATTCTGTCCGTTTATCCAGAAATTAATCGCAAAAAAAGTATTCTGTTTCTTTTATTTGCTCTGTATATGTTGTCGTATTCTATATATTCTATTTTATTATGTAACTATATGCTTTGAATTTTCTTTTGTACATCCGCATATTTTATCGTCATTATCTCGTATATCTCGTGCGGCCACAGCCCGGCGGATTCGCGCGGTCTGCGTATTATGTGAAAATTCACAAAAGTGTAGAAGGCAAATCCATCATATTATATATCAATGGATTCAGAAAAAAATTTCGGTTCTTTTTTGTCATTATGTAAATTTTGGTATCTCTTAAAATAATGTAGCAATAAATTTTTTTGTTAAAAACAAATTACTTTTTACAAAATCTATGACCACCATTTGATTTACCTCAAGAAACCATAAAACTTTTCCTTAAGAAGCTTCCTTATATCTGTGACAGTTTTCGAGATACCATTTTTCTGCTGGAACTTCAAGGGGTGATTTCACCCCCCAAACTTGCGATTTGGCCGCTATAAAAAAATACGTGTCCCCTATTTTCACCTGCTTAATATATCCACCATGTTTCATCAAAATCGGAGACGGACAGTTCGATATGTGTAACAAAGCCTTAGTAAACATAGGTCGAAAGGTCAACCGTTTATGAGATACAAACATTTTTGTTTGCTAGCATTCTGATTGACTTACTTGCTTCCATCGTATGTGATGGATGGACAGGTGGATTGAACGTGGTGGGCCACATGCATGGCTCCTTCGATCCCTCGATTTAAACCCTTTGGACTTCTTTTTATGGGGATATTTGAAAAGCCAAGTGTATTCTTCTCCGATAAATGACTTGGAAGAACAGCGTAACCGAATACACCATGCTTGTCAAATAATTCGACAGAGATGTGGAATTTGCGAGAGAGTTCGCGATTTTGTAAGAAGAAGATGACAAGCGTGTATACATATAAATGGGAAGAGTGGAAAATCTTTTGTAAATATGGAAAAGCCAGTAGTATGTACAATGTACGTCAATCATGATGCTAGCAAACAAAAATGTTCATATCTCAGAAACGGTTAACCTTTCCACCTATGTTTACGAAGACTGTTTTACTCACTACAGTGTGTCCTATATACCACATAAATATTCGTTGTTTTTGTTGAACACCCTGTATATGTTTCGAGTTTCAAGCAGAATGAAAGTACCAGTTTGTATAATAATTATGATAGGATGCGATTTTTATTGGAAAGTCGGTCGAAAGTTCAGCATCAAGACTTATTAAATAGGTGGATTCGATAAAATTTTCAAATAGGCGTTTCATGCCTTTCAATGTTCATTGTTCGGTTTCTACAATACTCTTTAACTTAACTTATTAATTACTAATCCATGGTGTAGTTAATTATATAAACTTAAATTGTCCATTTAAAGAAATACATCATGCAAGTTCACTGACTTAGCTTTCGCCTTGTAAGAAAATTTCGGTAATACAACAATTTCGATTTTCTGTTTTACTCTGTTGGCTCATCAGAGTCAAAGCACCACATGCAGGTTCTTGTGCGTTTCGTCTTTTCCTGTGCATGTTAAAAACTCTACGAGATGTGAAAATATTCTCAGCATGAGAATTGAATGCTTTTGTATCCTATAAAACTGTTCAATGAAATTGTTAAAAACTTTCTGATCACATTTGTGTTATAAATTTTCGGTCTCCTTATTAAGCCATATCTCTGTTATAAAACTTTCAGCCTGATCATTTTTATATCTACTAAAAGACTCCTTAACCTTTAAGGGGTGTTTTCACCCTGCCGAATTAATAAGGAACAGAAGAAAAATTACCTAAAATTTCTGTCGAGGTTCCTTGCATACCTGCAAAATTAAATTTCCTTATCAATTAGTAAAAAATCACTTCTCTCTTTAATGCCTTCTATATCATATAGAATCCAGCTGCATGGAAAGAAGCTACAAAATCATGTATGAAAGAAATATTCAGATGCGATTTTGGAAAAACTATTTGATAATAAAGACAAATCATACCACTAGTATGATCCGCGGTACAAAATTTTCGATCTATGAAGTAATGTGAGCAGCGGAATAAAGAATTAGAATGATTTACATGAATAGATTAGCTTGTATGGAATGTATATACTAATGTATGTAAAATCGCACATTTTTCGGCGACACGTGGTTTAAGGAAATTCTTCAAAATCGGCCAACGACCCTTTACAAACAAAGCGTGTCCCAAGAACCATTATTAATCCACGAAACTCCTCACGTGCATGCCTCTGGATCCCCTCGGCGAACAGCGGTACTCGTAAAAAATACGCCCACTTGACCCTTTTACAATTAGCGCTCGTTGCTCTTTCCATCCCCCTCCTCTCGCTTTCTCCTCAGTGTCATCGATTTTTTACTTTATCAAATTTAATTTATTCAAAATATATTCATATGGCTTCGCACTTTTACGGGTGAAAAGTTGTTTAGATATGCAGTAAGACCCCCTATAACGTGGTACTTTCATAACGCGGAACAAAAATTGCGCTGCAGAACTGCCGTTGTCGCTGCCTGGGGAATCTGTTTTAGGCGTAATTCATTAGACGATTTGTTTTAAACGAATTCAGACGTATTAAGGCTGTATTACAGTGCTTTTTACTCGCTTATGTTGTGTTATCATAATTGATAACATTGCACAATAATTTACGTAATATTGTTTCTTTGCTGTCATCCAAAAACACTGACATTTGTCTGTAAATAATGTTTAACCCTAGACTTGCATAATGTCTGACAAAAATGAAAAAAAGAAACAGTTACAAAGAAAGTTTATTTCTCCCGATTTATATGAATGTACTTACCTCTGTGTTTCGATTAACTCGGTTTCCATATAACACAGGACGAATTAATCCGATTTTTACTTACTAATACAGAGATTCTTGTAACGCGGTACGAATTAGTCGCGGTATAGGAGGGTTGCCTGTACAAGATTTTCGTGCAATCGTGGTATGACTTGGCAGAAAGCGATTTCATGAGAGACTATGAGAAAAGTATAAGTCGAAAGGGTTCTCCATAAGCCCCGAGGAATCGAGTCGATACCGAAATTAAACGAGAGAAGTTTCCTCGTCGAACACGACTTAATGGAGAGGGTAAATCCTAATTTTTCGTGATCCAACGCAGTGCACGCGAATAGCTTTAGTATTGCGCATTGCGTCAAGAGTGGTTTGATTAAATTTCTTGACTATCTTGATTCACCGACCTGTGCATTCTGGTCTCAAAGTTCAGATTTCATTGGCTTCATCGTCTTCTTATTCTACTTCCTTGGCTGTGTTTCGAGGGATCGTGGCGTACTTACAAAAGTCATACATTTTTCGCTTCAACAAGTTGATGAAATGAGTAAAGATAATGTAAGTAAATGTCACAGAATATGGTATTTCAAATTTCCTTCTTCGATTTAGTTTTTAGCAGGTATTTCAGAAAGAAAATTTATGTAATTATATTAATTTTCCTCGGATATAAAGATATAAATCTTACCATAAGGTAAAGTATAGTATGGGGACGTTGAAAACGCGGTTAATGTATTCTACAAGGGCACAACGCAAATACGTAATTAATGTTTATTGTAAGAAATATATTTAGTTCTTATATTATACATATATCATGGAGAAACTTTATTGGATTAGAATTTTCGAATGACCTTGTAGCCTCGTTCAGCAGTTGTATCATGCCAACTAAATTCATAATTGACATTGTATATTATACTGCGACAAATGATCATACAGGTGCTTTAAATTAATACAAATATTTATAATTACTGCTGCAGATATTTATCTTTATCTGCATTGATAATATTGAAATATCATCTTTGAAGAAAATTAAACCGATTAAGTGTTTTTTCTACGAAATCTAACTCCACAATCGAGGAAAAGCACCATCGAAGCAGAAAAAAAGCCAACCTTTAGTCCTGTACATTTTGATCACAATTTAATCTGAACGAACACACACTTTCAACCCGCGTATAGGAAAAACATCGAATCAGAAAATTAAACCTTGCGTTGTCGGTACACAATCGCATAGAAATGCGATGGATGCTCGACACCGGCCGCGTATTCTGCATAAACCCATTACTTATCCTCGTTTCTCGCGTGAAGCACGTGAACGCCAGGGACGAGAAGTAAACGCGGAGGAAAAATAAAATAGGCTCTTGTCCGCGGGATATTTTGCCCCGTGTAAGTGGGCCACGACCGAGAAACTTTTGAGCAACATTGCCGCCTACGCGCAAGCACGAACACCCACCAGCCCCACCCGCGCATTACTTTCTGTACACGCGGACGAAATACACAGCGAGGACCGGTGTTTCCCCGGATTTCGGCCTTCGCCGATTATTAGCGCGAATTTAAATGTCCTTTCTCCCAAGCGAAGTGGAAGAATCTCTCGTTATCTTTAAAAGCCTCCTCCACCCCGTGGCTGCTAGAGCCTTCGGAGCTAGGTTGCTGCTTGCCACGGTGCGCGGCAGAGGGGCGCGGAAACGCTCCGAGATATAAAGTGAAATTGAAAGGAGACCCGAGGAATTTTCCCTCGTCTCTGTCTCGAATCCTCTACCGCCTCTTTCTTCCCCAATATACGCCAGCTTTTGGTATATACGCGAGCCCTAGATACGAGCCTTCCGTGCAAAGCCCCCTCGGGCTTTGCCGGTGTTATTTAAGCAGTGGTAGAGTCCTACGTGTAGTCAGACCAACTGTGTGCACCTCGTCTGGCTTATCCTTTGCTAGCGCCCCTTCTTCTGACGTCGTTCCCCGCCTGTCTGCTGGTGTGTCCGTGCTTTCGATGCTCGATGAAGTTGGATGGTGATTGATCGTTCTTTGATTAGCTTCGCAATTGGCTAATGACGTTCCAGACGATCGATGGTGATTATGGTTATTGTAGATCCGGAGGAGTTTCTGTGGTATTGAACGTTTGTGATTAAAGATACGGTACTGTGAATTGTGGTAGAAACTGGTGATAAATTGGTGGGTATTAGTTTCTTTAATTATCTATTTGGAGGGTTAATAAAGTGATTGGAACTAAGGGATTTCTCGAGTTTGGGTACGATTGTGTGGAAATCAGGAATGCGATGACTCTTTTCGGAAAAAGTTGTTGAGGCAGTGGAATAGATTGATATTTCTTCTTTCTATGACTTTGTATGATTCTTTCTTTTGATTTTGTAAACTTCAATAGGCGTTTCTTATAGGCTTCAATGTGCTAATTAGAAATCTGCAATCCGTTTTTCTCCAGAACATACCACGTTGAGAAAAATCGCAAATTTTCAACTTTGGAAGTGTTCTGTACTTTCGCGGTAATAGTTATTCAGTTGCGCTTGGTACCAAATGATTCTTTAAAGTTTCACGAATAAAATTATATAATTAGTAATTAAATTATGAACATTTAAATGTGTCCAAATAATGATCAAAGTGGAAAGGACACCGAAAATGCACCCATTTTGGCTGATATCTTTCAATTTATTTCAAAAACTAAGGGTCCAGGAGAAAACCTAACTCGCGGCGGCAACAGTGACACTCATTGTCAGCAGAAGTACTGCGCGTCTAGTCATTCCTTTCAAAATTGATTTTTTAAGAAATGGTACGTTCTGGAGAAAAACGGATTGCAGATTCGTATTCAGCACATTAAAGTCTACAAGAAACGCCTATTGAAGGTTACAAAATCAGACCCGTGTTGAACAGTGTTATCGTTCTATTATTTTAATTTAAAGGAAGTTCAATTTGCTACTTGGTTTTGGAAAATTATGATGAATGTGAGGTCGTGAGATCGGATTGTAAGTGTGTAAATCTGCAACCTTATTGCGAGTTTTTACTGTAAACATGCGAAACAAGCCCCTGGAGCATCTCTCGAATATCAATGTTACGAAACTATAGTGTCGTTACTTTCGCCATTACTGGCGGCTTTACTTTTATCCCACTGACTGCAACGCTGTTATACCTTTCTGTACGTTGTTTTAAACTGTTCAGAGTTGGAGTTCGTTTCGTTGTGGGCCACATAGATGGTAGAATCGTAAATGAAATTGTTTCAGAGTATGTAAGAAAAAGAACAATCAATCTCAGAGACGATCACTGTGTTTGCTTAGTACATACATAGTACGAGTTTCTGTTAGCATACGCTACACTTGAAACACATGGTCGGTGAGGGAAGTATTGTATCGAGGTACAAGAATTCTCATTTTTTCACGATTGGAATTTGTACACATTTCGCGATACCGAACATAATATTTGGAAGGGTGTTTTGAAGTTTGCTTGCCGCAACGCTACTAAAGTTTTATTTTCCATGTATACTGGGCTTGGTTAAATAAATTAAGGGAGGTAATAACAGTAAAAAAAATACTAAATGTAAATAACAACAGTTACCGTTTCCTTTTTATTATTCGGACATTTCTGTACTTATCATTTTTCGTGTACTAAAGTCCATTACAATAAAGTAAGACTAAACAAATAAACTAGGGTTATTAGGATACTTTCTTAATTTAATACAAAAATGTCGACAGACATGCGAAAATGGTAAATAAAGTATTGGCATTGTAATTAACAGTACAATTTTCGTAGAATTTCAGTTTGAATGTAAGTGAATAAGTTTAATGAAATAAGGTAAATGATTTTTCAGGGTAACTGTAGTGAAATTATTTTAGGGTGGTGATTCAAATACCTGCAAGCCGTTTTATATGTATAGAGAACATGTTCCATCGTAGACATTTCTGTAACGATTATATTAAGCAGCGATATGGTTATTTTATTATTACCGAAAAGAATTAATATAAAATAATATTTGTTAGAACAGTAACTACCGAAGATTAACATCTGCAATTTGTTATTAAAAATAATATTCCGAATATATGCATGGGTAGGTACGCAAAAGCATAAGCATTAATTATACTGTTCATCGAAATTAAAAATTTATTGGAAATACTGTTACAAGTTTTCTTCGAATGTGTCAGATCAGAAAGTATCAAGATAATCCTTAATAGTGACACTATTTTTTCTTTATTAATACTTACAGATCTACCCTTGACGACCCTACTATTGACCATGACGATATTTATAATGAGAAATATAACTATATTAATATGTAACTTTATCAGATGTTTCACAATGCATGAGATGTTAACATTAAGTCAGGTTGCTTATCCTAGAACAGAAGAATATCGCATCTCTCCCACGGGTGTAGATCCTAAAACCCACATCCCGCCGCGTCGCCAAGAACCTGAAGCTTTTATTAGACATCCTATATTTAAATTCATATATCCAACAAGATTTCATGCAAAAATTGTTCAAAAGATATGAAATGAGCTGCAAGTTTTATATCTCTATGTATGTACATAACTGAAAAAATGCCTCCTGTGATGTCCATAATTTTGTCAATGTTTTTATTATCTTTTGAAATAGATTTTTTGCCCGTTCTAAATTAGATTCGGCTCTTCCAGACCTGAAAGAAAGCTGAACACAATACTGATGAGAATATAATTTCACCCAGGGCACGGTGATGAAATAATAGACACTTGCATACTATAATAACTTGTATATTATTCAAACACTACAATTAAGATATACAACGGAACATCATGTCGACTCGGCAACATGTGCGAAAGGTAGAGTAGATATAAAACATAAAAATATCGCGGCTATGCGCGGGAAATAAAAGATGGAAGAAATATGTCTACTGCGTGCTTATTGCCGCGTAATTATGAACGGTTCAACATATTCGATGTCGGTCAAGCAATTCTAGCTAGAGTGGTATACCACGAGTAATATTCAATACAGTTCAGCTTAAACTTCAAGTTACGCAGTGGGATGTCGTGTACGTGACTCGCCTCAGCCTAGGTTCCTATGAAAACACCTTTCGCATAAGTGAAGATCGAAATTTTCTTGAAGAAAGTCTTCCGCCCTGCTTCATCTCTTTACAAAGTGGAGAATATGCAAAACCAATAGCGAAACTGTGTTCCAATTTGACCCTTTGATATTCCCAGAATCTCTTCCTGTTAAACCTTTTTGCCTACTATCTCGTGTATAAATGTGCGTAAAAATTTTATATTTCAGTATAATGGCCTTTCAATTTTACTTTGAACCGATTACACTTTAACTCGACAATTGTGCTTTTGTCAACAAATATTTTTCAGTTTCAAACTTGTTGATATTTGGTACTTTATTTTAATATGCATAGTTATGATACAAACGAACTGTTCCGCTCGGAAGATGGTACAAAGAAAAAAGAAAGTCACAATTGCTCTCTCATATGCGTGCGTGGACCAAGCCAGCCTACTTCGTAGTTTCCAATAAAAGTAAAAGTAAATTTACCAGGGACAGTCAGATATTATATACCAATACGTTAGAAAAAAAAAACCATATAACTATGGCTATTACACTTGTTTTAGATAATTAATTTATACATAGTTATGAGTAGTTAGTTAAGAGGGGCTTCACCGGGCGCTCAGTCCCTCTGGACCATTGTGCCCGGGTCTCCTTTCCGAGACAGTCAACCCAGGGTGCAGTAGTTTTCCTCCAGGCCGACCTCCTTAGCAAATTTGAGAAGCCTGCCTGTTGGAATCTTCCTGCACTCCTGTAATTCTAGGAGTGGGGAGCCCAAGTGTTTGAGCCGTGCAGTTACCACTCGCTCGCATTTTGTGACGAGATGTAGAGGGGTTTCCTCCTCCTCCTCGCACCACCTACAAGTCGTTCCTTCGCTAAGGCCCATTACATGTAGGTGCTTCCTTGTCAGCCAGTGTCCCGTTAACAGGCCCACTGCCAAGCGCATATCGGCCCTGTCCAATTTGCAGAAATCTGCAGTCCGGGCAGTTTCTGGTTTCCCAGTCATGGCCTTAAAATGTTTTAGCCCCGGGGTCTCCTGCAGGAGTCGGTTGGTCTGTTCCTTAGACCAGGCATCCACCGTATTCCTGATGTGCCCCGGTGCGTAACCTATGCTCTGTGGGGGAGGTGACCCTATGCCTGATGCTCCCTTCTGGGCTAGCATATTCGCCCTCCCGTTGCCACTGACACCACTGTGTCCTGGCACCCATATAACTTCCACGTGGTTCTCTTGGGATAGTTCCTCCAGAGTCCCACAGCATTGCAGCACCAGCTTAGATCTGGTCACGTACGAGCGAATCGCTCTCAGTGCCGCCTGGCTGTCACTGCATATGCTTATTCGTTTCCCTTTGTATCCTTTTGCCACATTCAGTGCGGCACAGGACCAAATGGCTTGCACTTCGGCCTGGAAGACGGTCGGGTGGTCCCCCAACGTTATGGATACTTCCATCTTCGGGCTCTGACCATACACTCCCGCCCCCGTGCCTTTGCCTGTCTTGGACCCGTCTGTGTACCAGACGAGTCCGCCTGGGTCGAAGGGTCTTCTTCCTTCTTCCCATTCCTCCCTTGTAGGGATTCTGACTTTATATCTGGTGTTGAAGCGGTAGATCGGCTCACTTCGGTCGCTGGTGCCGTCCAGTGTCATTTCTGCACTGTCCCATCTGCACAGCACACTCGCGTGGCCGGTCCCGCTCCCTTTCCAGGCCCCGCCTTCTCCTAGCCTTAGGGCCGCCTTCCTAGCCTCCGCCTCTACTGCAATATGCAGCGGGTCTAGGCCCAGTAGGGTCCCCATTGCCAGGGTTGGCGTCGTCCTGAAGGCACCAGATATTCCGAGACATGCCATTCGGTGTATCCGATCTAGCATCCTCCGGTTAGTCTTGAACCTCATCGCTGTCCACCAGACTACGGAGGCATAGGTTACCTGGGGTCTCAGTATGGCCGTATATAGCCATCTTACCACTCTAGGTTTGATTCCCCAGTATCTCCCAAACATTCTTCTACAGGCCCAGTATGTTCTGATAGCTTTCCGTGCCTGTAGTGTTATGTGGCTCTTCCATGTTAGCCCGCTGTCTATGGTTACCCCCAGATAGCGTGCCTCCGTGGTTCTTTTGAGCTTTTTTCCGAAGATGTGGGGTTCCTGTAAACAGTACTTCCTTCTCCTTGTGAAGAGCACCATTTCCGTCTTGTCTGGATTCACAGACAGAGACTGTTCCTGGCACCAACCTTCTACGATGTACAGCGCTCTCTGCATTTGCCTTGTCAGAGATGCCGTATCTTCATCCTTTGCTGTTATCACGAGATCGTCTGCGTAGCCCTGGGCTTCCAGGCCTGCATCGCTCAGTCTCACGAGTAGTCCGTCCACTACCAGGCTCCACAGTAGGGGGGATAGTACCCCTCCCTGTGGACAGCCCTTCGCAACGAGCCACGTCGTTTCTGCCCCCTCTGCGCTTACTACGATCCTCCGTGTCTTCAGCATCTGGCGGATCCATTGGATGACTATTCCGTCAACTCCAAACCGTTCCGCCGCTTCGCAGATGGAGTCGAAACCGGTATTGTCGAAGGCTCCCTGTATGTCCAGGAATACCCCCAGCACCGATTTCTTCCATCTAAGAGCCCCCTCCACCTTCCTTACCAGCGAGTGGAGGGCCGTTTCCACCGATCTGCCAGCCATGTATGCATGTTGGTTCGTGTGTAGCGGTTTTCGACATAGGGATGTTTCCCTGATGTGTCTTTCCACCAGCCTTTCCAATGTCTTTAGGAGAAAGGATGTTAGGCTGATGGGTCTGAAGGACTTGGCTGTTTCGTATGTATCCTTGCCTGGTTTGGGCAAGAACACCACTCTGGCCGTCCTCCATCCTTTAGGAATATATCCCAAGGCTATACATGATCGGAAAGTCTCGTAGATGTATTTCACGATCTGTTCTATGCCTTCTTGTAGTAGGGCTGGGAAGATCCCGTCGGTCCCCGGGCTTTTGAACCTCTTAAATGAGCCGACCGCCCACCTTATTCTGTCGTATGTGACAATTCTGGAGGCCGTCCCCCAGTCCGTCGGCATTCGGATTTGTGGTGGTCCGTACTCTATTTCCGAGCCTCCCTCTTCCGTTGCCTCCGAGCCGGGGAAGTGTACCTCCATCATGTGTGACAGGACCTCCTCATGGTTGTCCGTCACTCTTCCGTTTGGCAATCTCAGGCAGCCCAGACTGGGTTGCGGGCCCATGCCTAAGACTTTCTGAAGCCTTGCCACAAGTGGCAGTGCCTCGGTCTCATGGCAGAAGCTCCTCCATGATTCCCTTTTGGATTGCCTGATTTGCTTTTTATATGCTTTTTGGGACTCTTTATATTTGTCCCAATCTGCCTCTCTATTTGTCTTCTTGGACCTGTTGAGCAGCCTTCTAGTCTCCCTTCGCAGGCGGTGCAGTTCCCTACTCCACCAGGGGACCTTTGGGCTAACTCTTCTTGTCCTTTCCGGGCACGCTGCCTGGTACGCTTGGATTATGGCAGTCTGTAGTTCGCAGGCCGCCTTCTCCACCCATCCCACGGTTCCGTATCTCCTAGATCCCCTGAGACTCCCTTCCAGTTCTCTTTTGTACAGTTCCCAGTCGGTGTCCCTTGGGTTCCTCCCTATACGGCCCGGGTTCAGCTCCCTGCCCTTAAGCCGGAACTGGATTGATCGATGGTCTGACAAGGTCTCCTCATTGCTGACCTGCCAGCCCTCCATCCATTGCGCAAGCCTAGGCGAGCACAATGTGATATCAATTACCTCCTTTCTGTTGGTAATGATAAAGGTTGGATTGGTTCCCCTATTCAGGATCTCCAAATCCGTAGAGGAGAGGTATTCCATCAGGGCCGTCCCTCTCCTATTTGTGTTTGTGCTGCCCCATGCGATGTGGTGCGAGTTTGCATCGCACCCTACCACCAGTGGCAGTCCCTTTTCCCCACAGTAGCTGATTAACGCTCTCAGCTCCTCCGTGGGTGGCGGTTCGCTGGAGTCATATGGCAGGTATGCAGAGCAGGCCACGATCTCATTCGGTCCTCCTCTGATTCCCGTCACGACTCTCACTGCTGTTAGGTCCCTGTAACAGAAATCTAGCATCTTTATTATTTTTATGTCTTTTTTAGCGAGGATGCATGTTCTGGGGCCAGTTTCTTTGGGTCCATATATTAATGTGCCCTTTACCGATCCCAGACCTCCCACGCGTCCCTCGCACAGCCATGGCTCTTGTATAAGGGCTATGTCTGCTTTACCCATTGTCAGGTCACGTTCTAAAATATTCGTGGCCGCTATACAATGGTGCAGGTTAATCTGCGTGAAGCGGTAGCATGCCTCAGTATTTGATACAACTGCTGCTAGTGCCCCGCTTCCGCTTCTCGATCGGGGTGTTCCTGGGGGAGGTCCGTTCATTGCGAGCCTCTTCCCCTACCCCCGGCCAGGGGGTTTGTTGCCCTATTCGGCCCCCGTACCCCTCTGGTCGATCCCCTTCCGGTGGGCCTGACTTGCAGGTGAGCCCTCATGCTCCCCCTGCTCGCCTGGTCCCCCTTCCGCGCAGGCGCCATCGCCTTCCTGGGCCTACCTCTTGCCCTCCGGCTGGCCATTGTCCATCCGGTTACGCCAGCTTTTCCTGGAAGGGTGCACCCGCTCGTGGTGGCCTCCATTTCTGGTGCCGCCCTCGAGCCCGTGCTCCCCCCCCCCTTCCGCCACTTCTTCGCTGGTTCCCGTAACCGGTGCCTCTTGTGTTGGCTCTTCGGGTGAACTCTTCTCCGTCTCACCCTTCGCCTGCTTACCATGAGGCGCTTCCGCTCCCTCTTGTGTGGCCGGTGTCACGGGTGTCCCTTTAGGTCGGTCTGCGGGTTCGGAGTTTTTTCCTCCTTCCTCCACCTTCCTCCCATCCCGGTCCGTCCTCGTGTCCGGCTTCGTTGGCGGTGCTCCTGTGCCTCGCCGCCTGTCCGTCTGCCTAGCCTGGCACTCCCTAAAGAGTACCCTGCCCAGCCCTACGTAGGCGGCGAAGCCCATGAGCTTCAGCGCCTTGTGCGATTCTACGTCGACCCCTAGGGCGTAATGAACCGCTTTCGGGGTCTCCGTTTTCCCCCAGATCCTCCATAGCCTTGGTTTCAGTTCTGGGTTCTGCCTCGCCAGTCTCCTTAGGACGACGTCGTTCTCTGCCGGTGGTCCCGGAATGACCACGTTCATCCTGACTACCTTGGGGAGGGCCGTCTTCTCCACTACTTTGAGTGTGGTTCCCTCCGGCAATTTGATTTGCGGGACTGTGGCCTGAATCCACTTCTTGGATTTCTCCTCCGCACACACAAGCCACAGCGCCCCTCCACTCCATTTACCTTCGTCGAAGCGTGGGATGTGCCCTCCATCCGGGAGCCCATCCATCATCTTGACAAGCTCTCCCCGGACCAGGTCTCCCTGTTCTCTAGAGAGGCTTACGTCTGGGAAGCCGGTCGGCACTATTGCCACCTTCCTCTCCCCAATGACCGCATCCCGGTAGTTTATTGGTTCCGGGAATACGCTCTGCTTCCTCTTCCTTGCGGCCCCTTCTGGCGGGGTTTGCCCCTCGGGTCGTGGTCTTTTACAGCCTCTTCCCTCGTTGCCGCTCCCGCCGGGAAGCATAGGTTTCTCACCTTCCCTGGGTGGTGGCCCCGTTCCTGAGCCTCCTTGCCCCTTGCCTCCTGTTTCGCTGCTTGGGTGCCCACTTTCTGTGCCTCCAAGTTGAGCGATCAGTCTGGCCTTGCGTGCCCTCTTTCTCTGAGCCCCGCATCTGTTTTTCCTGCCTTTTCTCTCCGTTCCCTCTGGTTGCGAGGCTGGGGGGTTGACCCCCCCTACCTGCACCTCCAGAGTGGCGTGTTCCGCGTCAGTCACGGTGGTCCCTTCCAGTCTGGCCGTCACTTCCGCGACGTCCATCCTTTCCGGAGCCTCCCGAACCGCGCAGTGGTCCGGTGAGGTTGCCTCTTTCGAAGCCTCCTCACCCTCGGCCTGTATATTTATTGTTATTTCATTTATATAAGTGTCCATAACAGGTCCCACGAGTAGTCGGGAAGTATTCGGTCCACCTCCTCAGAGCCCGATTGAGGAGGTAAGGCTAGATACAATGGGAGGTCGCCCGGTATCCCAAGGGCATCGTTTGCGACACTGTAACCCTGTGCCATCCAGCCCTCGGCACGATAGCTTCCACCTTGGCTTGGGGGACTGGTCCGCGGCAGGGTTTTTGTGCCCGTCGCGGGGGTTTTACTTCCCGGACCTGCACTTATCCCCCATGCTAACCGTGGCTCCGTGTGGTACGCCGGGTAGTCGTGCGGTGTTGTCACCCCACGACCCCGTCCACCCCACCTCGCCCCGGCCATCCTCCTATCCGCCACCTGGAGACGCGCCCGGTTGGAAGTCCATCCTATGCTCCCCTTCCCTCTTTCGAGAGCCGGGGAGTCCGAGAATTTATACATAAATAATTATTGTTATTATTTATCGTATTGTACGAATACAACGCATGTAATATTGCATACTGAATTTATACAATAGAGCAACAAATACAGAGCAAAATTTCAATTTCATATATATGTACAGTATTATCAGATTAAGCTCATCATTTTATCAAGATTTCTCGTTTATTTCTATATGGTGCACTGCTGAGAATCACATTTTCAGGACGCTTTATACCGAAGGGAACAGTATTACCCCCTTATATCTCTGAAACACTTTCAGTTACATACAGTTTCTCCTAAAAAGGATATCCCCTGCTATAGACTTGCCAGCCGCAGTAAATTCGTATAATCAGATTTTCCTGTGTTATCATTCCTTTTTCCGCTAAGTAGTTTGGCTCGTAAACGTTTTCGCCAGACAATATTTTCATTTAAAATAACATCACAGGGAACGGACGATTACGACTGAATCGGAATAAAATTAAACATTTGCTGGCTTCTATAAATTCGTGAACAATAGCGCGCAATAATTTTACCATGGTTGTACTGAAAATGTGAGATATTAATTGTCGCGACAATAAAATTTGAAATCTGACATTGCAATTAATTAAATTACTCAACCGCAGCATATAACTGTTTTAAAGTTTGAACGCGTGTCAGTAATTTGTGTAACGTAATTGGCCATAATCCGCGAATCTCCAATGCCTCTCGTTCCAAATGGACAGGTTATTTAGTTCAAGGTGCAATACCGTTTGCTGTTTTAGTCCCTTTGTTCGATATCGGGAGTAGTGTTGGATGCTTATACATGCCTTACGGATTTAACACAGCTGTATAATATTGTATCTTGTCTTGCGCGTACTCTGTTTGTGCGTACTTCAAGTATTAAATTTTTATAGTTTGATTTTATCAGAAGTAATTTATAATAAGCGAAATTTTGAAATATAAAAACTAGTATCTTAATTAAATGTTTAAACATAGAATTTACTGATATGGAAGATTAAAGGTCTCGATATGAGAGAATATTTATTTATGTTTATCACACACATATAATATTTCGTACTACCGAAACGTCCATGAAAATAATAAAATTTATAATCGTGGAAGCGGCGGAAAACAATTGCGAGGAAATTTTACCACGGTCAGAATTGCGTTACATGAATTTGTGCAATTGCATTGGAACGAATAAGTTTTATCTTGCACGCGTAACAATACTGGTGATTAACGAGGCCAACGACGGTCTTATTTATGATTTTATTTTCAATATTCGGGCTACGTTACTTTATTTTTGCACGCTCCTTTTTCACGCGCGGTGCTTAAAGAGCGCACGGTATATCTACAATACACATGTGCAAAACATTTCCAATTCTCTGCTCCTTCAGTCCGTTTTTTAATATATTGAACACCGCACCTCAGACTCTTTACATTGTTAACACTTTCACGTGATCCTCATTTCTGCTCCCATTCAATACACCGTATTCATATGGAATAATCCAACATATTCTGTACGCAATTTAAAAGACCCGGTGTGCAAAAAATATTTAATTCCCTCCCGATGAAGTATTTGATAAACTCTCTTGGTACTGAAACTCTACTTCCACTTTTGCCGTTCCTCTGAAGACTTTAAACCTTTATATAACATTTTTGAAGGTTTCGTTCTCCGTGTGCCTTTTACTGTCCTCCTTGGAATCGTACTGTATATGAAGCGGGGTAAACTAACATCCCTCCGTTCTTTTTATTTTTCACCCAAATGCCTACTCGGGAAGCCTCGAAAAGACACGAGGCAGGGAAGAGTCTCTTGAACAAAATCTCTGTCTTCAATTATGTTAATTAATTTCCCGTGGCACGCACATGCGTGTTTTGATTAACTGATGTTCGCCATACGTTTACCGTGGAACTGGTACCTTAAGTTGGACTTGTATGTAGCCTGTATGTGACACGTTTATCCTCCTTTTTTCGTAGTACTTGGCCGAAATTCCATGTGCAGTCATGCCCGATTGGAGATCGTAGCAATGAGCGACAAATGGAAGTAGAAACTTGGCGATTCTTCTTGGAGCTTTATCTATTGGAGGAAAATGTTTTTCATTTATGTTCGAACGGGAAGATATTATTTGTTAAACGAATCAGCGTCTCATACTATTGCGAGCCAACATTTGGCTCGAATGTTGGCTTGAAATGAATGTTATAATTTAGACGAAAATTTATAACATTCAATGTTTTGTGGCTACTGTGACCGTCTAAAAGGATGAGCACAGGCGATTCCTTCGAAGGACGGGCAAATTTTTATAAAATGTTGGAGTCACTGAATGAAAAAATCATTGTTCATCCAACCCTTCGGTTGAGCGACGCCTTCACTTTCTGCTGGAGCATTTATTATTAAACATTCATCCATTGTCTTGGAAAAACAAAAAAGGGTGGTATAGAATAGCCATTGGCACTTATACAAAATAGGATGGTGATATTTTTGCCCCCTTCGGCTGAAGTAAGTGTTCCTACTTGGAATATCAATTGCCTGGCCAAAACCTTTTGGTGTTTTTGAACGCAACTGATTCCCGTTTCGACACAATTATATACGTGCATTGGAAGCAGGAAAATTATATTGCTTCATGAGCTGTTCAAGGTTGTTAAAAAAGTGATCTACTTGCGACTTATTAAAACCGACAGCTCGCATCAAGCTCGTAGATTCGGGAGTTCTAAGCGAAAAATCAGGATGCTTAGCCATAAAATTATAATAAAAATGCTTGCCAGCTGTTCCTTTCTCAGTATTGAAACGATGAGGAAGCTTGGAGTACACTGCTACATCATATGCCATCCTTAAAAATTCCTTTTTCATCAGTGGCATAGACCAATTACTTAGGTCTCTTATATGATTTACCAATTGATTTTCATATTGTAATGGAAAGGTTGTGGTAAATGCACCTAGTTTAGGCTTCAATATTATTTCTTTCCCTGATTTCAAAGCCGTTATCATTTCAGATAATGTGCTTTTGGGGATATTGTATCTTAATGATGCTTCTCTCAAGCTCATTTTTCTTGCGATAACTTTATTTAACGCAGTTTTTAAGTCCTCTTCATTCCACAAACCTCGCATTGTCCATGTCATTGTTCAGGTGTATTTTTAACGTCTAAAATGAACATTATTATTCGTAAATACGAACATACAGCAGTGAGATCTTTACTGCCCGATAATAGGGGACAATGTTCTGCCCGATAGTAGGAGACAGTTGAACCCATTGAAAAATTATATTTTTCTGAAAAGCAGTCTATTGTATACAAAAAACAAAAAGTAAATGAAAAAGTACTTACCAGAATTTATAACACTTCTTAGTTTACACGGAGCACTGATTTCAACTCGAACGCTAACGATGGATTGATTTTATTGTTGACGCCTGAAGTTAGTTAATTGAAGTTTAATTGAATTAAAGTTGTTAATTGAAGGAGACTGACGTCTTATTA